>OV816023.1:93778425-94978425 GCA_929113105.1 Agrypnus murinus
AAAACATCCTTAAACGCTGTTTACATAGTGCAACGTTTAAGAGATCATGCCAACTTGATTCATTTTTCAAATTGCACCCTCTGTTTATTTTTCACAGAAATGTATTCTTCACTTTATTCTGCATATGGCAGTATGCCTTACTTAATTGTATAATGTGCATTTAGGGGTTTTAAAAAATATTTGTTATAAATTGAATTTATCTTAAACTTAAAGCAAATGCTCAAAATGCCCTCCTGTGGACTCTACATGGGCTTTAAAGTGCCTCAGGAGTTCCCTTGTAGACACGGCTCTAATCATAATATTTTGTGAATAAATAATTTAGTTAGTGAATATGAAGTGTACAATTTATAAAAAATATTTTTTCAACCCTTAAATGCACATTAGATAATTAAGTAAGGCATACTACCATATGCAGAATGAAGTGAAGAATACATTTCCGTGAAAAAACATAGGGTGCAATTTGAAAAATTAATCAAGTTGGCATGATCTCTTAAACGTTGCTATGCAACCAGCGTTTAAGGATGTTTTTTGAAGGTCCATTTTGAGTCATTCACAATAGTTTTTGGTTGATTTCTTTATCTTTTCAAATAAGGGAGATCTTGCGTGTAAACAGCATTTTGGGACACCCTGTATATATTTACAGATAATCCAAACTCTTGTTGCTTGAATCATGATAGTATGTTTAAATTCTTATAAGAATTATTCTTTTGCAAGCGAATTAAATTTTTTCGTTCTTCCTACCCTGGCTTTCACCTCAATCTAACTGTACCCCGTTTTCTATTTACTTTGTGCTCGATCCTTTAAGATGTGAAATTTCTTTAAGAAATCTGGATTTCTGGAAGGAAATTTTTTGTTACGAAATTTATTATGTCTCCTTCGTTATACATCACAAATCTTATTTATTAATCTTTATTTTGTTTTTTCCGTGTAGGAGATGATTCTTATGTAATTATTTCCTGAGTGTATTATGTTGTCTTGGGAGTTAATTACATTTTTTCGTCAACAAAATGTTCAATAACTAACAATATTCGTAATCTTATTTTGTTATCTTTTACATTTTGTCATTCATTTTTATAAATCGTAAATATTTATTTTACTTGTTTGTAAATTTTATTTGTTTTAGATTCCTACAAGCCTTTAGACAAGAATGTGGTACAAGAATATTCATAAAGGAACCTTTTCTTACGAACAACGAAACATTACATTATTTTTAATTGAATATTTACATAATTTGATAATACTTTAATTAGATGGTATTACATTAATGGCTGTTTTAAAATTAAATTGATTAATCCTTTTTACATTTTAATTAATGACTTATATTTATTCATACAATCTGAATTCTGAATAAATTATCACTACAGTACCTATTATAATGTATTTGTTAATTTGTATCTATATGACTGCCGACATTATAATGTATTATATTATTAATTGTTACAAAAACTTTGTTTATTAAACACAATAAAATTTTGAATCAAGGTATTCTTTTCTGTGTGCAATTAGCCAATATTAACTCAATAATGTTAATATGTTGGTATTACGGGTCGCACAGTATGGATGGATATCGTTGGATATGGTTGCACACCGGTGCATAATAATCATCGTTATTATATTTTTTAATTATATTATATTATACACTGAGAAAAATGGTTCGTAAAAGTTATGTCCCCATCGTCATATTAGCGCTGTTGATCTACAATTTTTAAACCAAAAGATTTTTCGAACTATGTTTCTCAGTGTACAATATAATATAATAAAAAAATATAATAATGATCATTATTATACACCGGTATGCTACCGATATACAGCCAATGTTGTGCCAGTATGAAACCAGAGTTATACCAACATATCAACAACATTGGGCCAATCTTGGTTAGGTAAAATGGTCCACTAAACTTGCCAGTGTTATCATTTCGACACTGGCCCAATATTGGCTGCCAATATCGGCTATGTAAAATGGCCCAAGTACTTACCGGTGTTATCATTTCTGCACTGTCCCAATATTGGTTGCCAGGATTGGTAATAACGGTGCCAATATTGACCCAATATTGGTCCGTTTGTTCAACATCGGCAAATTCTCTATGCATGGGATCTCACAAATTAGGCAAAGGGTGCGCCTAACTTAACGAAATGCATTGCATGCACGAAATTTAATAATCATTCGAATTAAAAAGTGCACAGCTGTAACACTATTCTATTGGAAAACGCTTATTAAGGATTAACTTAACGAAATGGGCAAGATTATGCTTATTTCACTAAATGGGCAATTACCACAATTGTTATTACTTGTAGTAACTATTTGTGTAATTAAGATACAAAAATCTATAATATTTTCCTATTAAAAAAACAACTTTGAGAATTGGATTCGAACCAGCTTGAGATTTGACCGTGCCGATAGTAAAGAATAGATACGAATATACTAATTCAACTATGCCGGCTCGCACTCGCAAAACTTCTGAGACACTAACATACAACCTTAATTTTTTTGATAGTTCATTTAAGGCTTTAAACAGAATTTTCAATAATTATAATGTTTATAATAATAGTTATAAGTTTTTTATACGTGCGTTGCGTCTTATCTTTGAGTGTATTATTGTTGAGTGTATTAAAAGTTTATAACTGTTTAATTATAATAAGATAACTTAAAAAAAATGTTACTTGAACTTGAGTAGACTTAATTCAAACCAATATTTAAAAAAATATAAATTTACTATAAATATAATTTACTACAATTATTCAATTTATTTCTAATTTTTTAAACTTAACCGCAGTAGCACACACATGTTGGAAAAATATTGTTTCCACATATTGGCCAAACATTGTAAATGACAGACACTGACGAGATTGGCACAATATGCGGAAGCAATATATCTCCAGTACTGCAATTTGATATTGGCCATACATTGGAACATTATATTGGTTCAATATACGTTTATAGTATTGGCACAATATGTGCATAGAATATGTCTCCAACATGATAATATTGGTCCATCGTTGAAACATTTAATGCTTCAATATTCGTTTACAATATTGGCGAAATGCATTCACAGGATATTTATCCACCGTTCAAACGTAATATTAGTGTAGTATACTTGTACTAGTATTGGTACAATATGTTGACGTGATGCTTGATATCTACATTTTATTACGATTAATGTCTCCCTCAACAGGTACTATTTGTCACAAATCACTTTGTATATCTTCTGTTCGTTTAACCCAATCATATTAATAACCAACGACGATAATAATAATAATAATAAACAGACAGTTCATATCATTAAATTAATGTTCAGTTGTAGATGAAGTCGGAGGGAGAGAGGGTCATCGTAATATGAAGCACTATTATCCGCTAAATGTAATTCAACTTTTTTATTTTGCCCATTTATACTTAAAACTATCGATATATCTTCCATATAGAACTCGTTTTAGATGTCTGTACTTAACACAATAATTCATCTGCGTCATTGCGAAAACTGTAAATAAAAACACAAACGCATTAAATTTTATTAATTGGACTGGTATCTATTGGATTTCTAGTTAAAACGTTAAACAAATTGTATCAACGTAAAACAGATAACTAATAAAATTAAATATATCAAACATATATTGGCAACATATTGGGCCAATAATATATACTACGAGTGTGTTAAAAATTGTAGCTTAAGTTTGATATTTCATTCACTTCAATAAAAATCTGTAAAATGTATTAAAGACGGGATAGTGCTATTTTTAATAACTTTCAAATTACATAATTATGTACCTACTATTATCGTATTTACACGTTCTGAAGATGAATCACAGACATATTGTTTACACAATTTTACAAAAATATATATGAATATTATAGTGAGTACTTGCAGTATATAATGAATATAAATAACTGGCGAACTTACAAACAGTAAATATAAATTTTTCAACCAGAAACGACCAGCAACAGATATCGCAACACTAAAACAGATAGTTGAAAACGGCTGCTTGTGCCTTATTGGGCGCGAAATTTGAAATGCGATCATTATGAATTTAGACCGAAGTATACAATAATTACGTATTGAGGTATTATTAGTATTCAGTATTTGATAAAACCGTGTGAGTTATGGTAACTTGTAATCATCTTTCATTTTTCTCGACGTGGTACACATTTGTAAAAGATTTTCAGGCATATAAAGCACCTGCCTATGTATATCTATTTTGATTCCTTGAATAATCAAGTAACCTTGTTTAAAGGCTGCTTATTCAGTGTCGGAACTATAAAGGTGAAATATTAATCATATAGTGGACTGAAATATAAGCCCAATATAGGATCAATATAGAGGAAAACATATTTTTTAAATTTATATATTTATATATGCCAGTCTTTAAGCGATGTAATATCAGTCTTGATTGAATCTTCCAAATATTGGGCCTGAATATAATATGTTACCCATATAGCACCAATATTGGGTCAATATCTTGTGCTACTGGGGAATGCTCTTTGTCTAGTAAGCATTATGCAAATGATCGGGTCCCTGATTATAATACACTGACAATATAAGTTTGTTAACACTGTAATTTTACAGAACTTTGAAGTCCAACTGTTAACTGGGTTGCCTATTTTCTATTTCTTTATTTTCATACAATTAAAAAATTACTAGTTTTTAAACAAATTGGTAGTTATAGAAATAAATAACATTTTGGCAAAAACAAACTCAAATCATAATTTTCTTTGCATTAGTCGTTGATAAAAGTTTAGAATTATTTTAAGTTAAGTAACCTGTTGTATATGTGTAATAAAGATGTCTTTACTGGATCGTCTGGAATTCGGTCCCAAAAACTGTTAGGTTACGGCCACACTGAAGGCGATTTGCTTAGACGGTTGAGGTAAGCGGTTTTCTTGGCGGGTAAGCGATTAATAAAAACACGGTACAACTTATCGAAGCGTCCATATCGCATGTGCTTAGAGGGTTGCTATATTTCTAAACCGCGCGCGGTGCCGCTTAGCGATTCAACATGTTGGTTAAAATCGCGCATTTTAGCTAGAGGGAAGCCATGCTGTAGAGGAGAAAACGATTAAATTTTGCATTTATTCTTTTTCATTTGCATTTAATAATCAGCAGTAAAGAAGTTATTAGTGCCGTCTATCAAAGAAGAGCCTTGTTGGTTCCTCGTTTATCGTGGAGCTTGTTGAAGTCATGAATCCAGTACTATCTTGTTACAACAGGCAAGTCGTCAAATGTCAAAGATATGTTTTCTAACAATGACATCTTTTTTGAGAGATTTGACAACGGCATTGCTGACAGAACGAAATTTAACGCAGTATTGAAGATCTCTCCGCGAATTGCAGACTGCAAAAATCCGGTTAAATCGCTTTCTATTTGGACACCGCGTCGCTTGCCTCTTCCATCTAAGCAAACCGCTACGCTCTACCCTCTAAGCAAATCGCCTGCAGTGTGGCCCTAACCTTACAGTTTAGGGGTACTTACTAAATACACTGCAGAGCAGATTTAACAACATTGAAAAAAAATGTATTTAGATACAAACTACAGCTTAAATAGCAGTGGCGTGTGGCCCATGGAAGCAATGGAAGCAATGCTTCTCTTAAGAACTTGTTAAAAATAAAAAACAATGTTAACAAAAATATTTTTATAAAATTATGATTATCGTTTATTTAAATTTGTAATATTTGATTAACTTAAAGCTTAAAAAGTATCATTAAAGTACTATTTTAAATTAGGATCATTAAACTTGCGCGGAAAGGTAACATAGATTCAAATGTGTTACATACACTGCATATAAGCACTAATTCATTTGCTTACTTCTCCGTCAACGCTTTCGTTACCGGGCGGTACGTTACCTTGTAGTGATACTGTTGAGATCGTAAAGTCAAGTATTTTAGCGTGTTCCGTGTCCAGACAGTTCATGTATTATAATTTGGTTATTTGTTCGATTTAGTGTTTGTTAAATGTTACATAACCAATGTAAATCTGCGAATGAGACGGTATTTTGGAACATTTTATTATTTCATTTTTTATAAGTTGGGATTTTTTAAAGACCAATAATTCTATTTCGATTGCTCCGTACGCAATATCTAAAATTGCTTATATCGAGATCGAAATATCTGCAAGTTTGGCTGCTTCAGTAGAAAGTTTGAGTACTTCCGATACATCCGAATCGCGATGATTTAGTTGTTCAGTTTGTAAATTATTAGATAAAGAATTTTCTGCATACAGTTTTCAATCAAATCAAAAACCAGAACTACCAAATTTACCAACAAATATTAAAACCTGTCCCAGATATTTTAAAAAAGATGCTTACAAAAATTTCTTCTTTAAAAAATCTTCAACTTAATAATTATAATACTGCTTTTTATCGTACCTAGGTATATTAGGATCCTGGCTGCTTCCCTTGTCTAAATTCTCACAGCATGCCACTACTAAATAGTCAACAATGAGGTACTAATAGATTAAGAAATGTGGTTTGTTTCTGGTAAATATCAACTCTTGACCCGTTTTAGTATTTCAACCCACTGTGCGGCAGTAGGATTGATCAACACAAATATTAAATTTCATAAAAATCGGCTTATTAGTCTGTTTTGTATTTTTTTTAATTTTGAAGTTCAATTGGAATTATTATCGTTACTGTTATTACTTATATCAAGTGCATGCATACTGCGGATATATTAATTACAATTATGTTATCAACTTTTTTTCATTAAACTCTTTCCTTTCCTTATTGTTTATTGCTGTGGTTTGTTCATCATTATCGTTTATCACTTTCAAATCAAGTATTTTGTTTGGTTTGATAATATTGTTAACTGTATTTGAAATGAAGTTTTATTCCAAATTAATTCTGAATTATAGATATTAATAAGTGTTGCATTTTGATCGTTTCTATGTCATAAACTTATTATATTATTGCAATAAGTTAATTAATTCTGAAGAAATGAGGTTATATATTATTGGTGGGGCTTTACATTAGAAATTCAAGCTCGTACTCAACCTAACCTTGCTAATTTGTATCTAAAGCAATGACAAGCTAAAACGAATTACTTAATTTATGTTAACTTTCATTTTTCTATTTCTTTTTCATTTTCAAGAAAAAGTAGAATCCTTTATTAGTTTAATAGTTTAGGGACCATTTTCAAGTTTTCTTGATCGTTTTGAAAGTTGTATTGCTATATGAACTTGTTGAAATTAAAAACACTAAAGTATGGGTAACCTGACACAACTAGTTTTTAAAACCATAATAATAATAATAATTAGGTATAGGATTTGTATGCACTATAAAAACGTGAAATATGCACTTAAATATGCACTTAAAAATCATGAAATATACGTTTATTAGAAATTTTTAATAAATATATGCACTTTCATTATTTAAAAAACACCTGTTTAGCGTTATTTACATTTTATTTACAGAAATTATTTTAATTAGACATCCTATGCAATAATTTAATTAATTATATTTTCTAAACATAGAGCGTTACAGTTCACAATGACGTACATTTTTAAATTTCCAAAAGTAAACATATGCCTATTATCCCTAAATATTGTTTTATATTTTGAGAGACTCGGTTCCACATCGCAAGACGTAATTGGGGCATACTAAAATTGTTTAATTCTACAAGCGAATAATGTTTTAGCTCGTCTAAAATGTCTTGGCCAGATAATGAATCGTTTATGCTTTTAATTAAGTGAAAACCAAGATTTTTGTCTATAACGGATTTAAATTTTTTTTATAGTCAAACCCTTTGGCCCTTTTACTTTATTCAAAGAAACACCTAACAATTTTACATGCTCAAGAGATTCATCTAATGAATTTCCCTGACTTTCTAATTTCTGAATTACTTTAGCTAAACGCACAAAATTTGTCAAAACAAACAATAATTCTGCCCTCACCTCCTTAGTATTAAAAGCATCCTGTGCGCTTTGTATGCATAGTGCATCGTGTTTATTAAGTTTATTTACAAATGCTTTAATAATATCAAAATAAGTTGCATAATATTCTGCTGCAGAATTTGTATGGGATATGGAGCTTTACAAACAATTTTTTTTATATCTGAAATTATAGAGTTTACGTTAGGATATACTTACCGCACTTTTTCCGCAACTCTATGCATTACATGGGCAAGACAAGTTAAGTGCATCATTTTTTCGTACAGAACTTGTAAGCCTGCTCCAGCCTTGATCATGTACGGTGCGCGTCGGTGACGAACAGAGTACTTTGTTGTACTGTATGCCGTCCGGCCACAAAATATCCATCGAATCATTAAACAATTTTGCCACAGAGCAATGATTGGTGCTCTTGAAAACGTCCATTGCTAATAGATAGGATTTGGGATTGTTCTCCGAATTTAAAACGCCAATTATAACGTTAGCCACGTATCTGAAAACAAAAATTTAATTTTTATTTTATCGAACTACATAATTAGTCGGTTACAAACAATTAGCGCAAAACAGTTATTTAAAAAAAATCATATTTTAATCAAGCAAAAATATTGTTGTGATTAAATATGTAACTAACAAAATAGAAAATAAAACATCCGTAAATTGCTCTACTGTCTTTAATTAGTTAAATTTTACTAACAAAACGAAGGAAATGAAGTTTCTACGGACCTTCCAGTAGTGTCAGTAGATTCGTCAATGGAAACCCATATGTAGTTATTCGCTACATGTTTTCTAATTGATTTTATGGTCTCTTCTTATAAACGAGGTAAATAATTTTTCCTGGGTGTAGACTCGTCGGGTATTGGCATTTTTGAAATTTCTTCCAGAAAATTGCGAAATGCTAGTGATTAATTTTACTTAACGGGATATCTGCAGCCACTAATGCACTACATAGTTTTTTATTAAATTCGATCGATTTGCTGGACTCACCGCGCGAATTATTAAGGTACCCCGGTAACAATGTTTGTTTTTTTGATTTCAGGCCAACACACTTTTGATGTCGAACCGTGTTCAGATGTTGTGTAACTTGAAAGCGTTTCGTTGCAGTCACTTTATCGTCGCACACTGTACAATACAACACCTTATCGTCAGTTGTAAGAACACTGAATTCCTTAGCATAACTTCGAAGTGTAACAGACACAGACCGTTTTTCTTTACCCATCTTTACACTCTAAAATTTCAAACTGAAATGCAGTTTGCAATTTCTGAACTGTCTTAATTGAAAGATTACAAGATTCGTAAACAAAAGTACAGACAAATTGTTTTATGAACAGGAAGTTGTCAAAGGATCTTTGGAATTTCCTAATACCTATTTATCACAATACCGCAGGATGTAAGTATTTAAAATTTTAGTTGAAACTTTTTCTTTCTTACAAAATATCAACAAGTACACAGATGGTTAAGGCAGTAAAATATTTTAAAGCCTAGTATTTAACAATAAGCTTAAATTATGGGTTTCCCCTAGACTCAACTAAGCCTAAGGGCTAGTTGGTTGTCTAAAATGCTAAAATTATTTAAAAAATATTAGAAATTTCATAATTAAAGCATGTAAAACGCTCAAAAAGTGGTAAAATATGCACACTCGTTCAAAAATGCTAAAATATGCATGCATTTATAAAAAAACACCTAAATATGCATTTATATGCACTTTCAAATTGACATATGTGATTCATATGTGTCTTAAACATGTAGAAATATAACTCTGCATATGTTTGCTATAAGCAGAAAAAACATGCAAATGCATAGAAATCCTATACCTAATAATAATCATTCGAATTAAAAAGTGCACAGCTGTAACACTATTCTATTGGAAAAAGCTTATTACGGATTTATTTTAAGAAAATTTAGTAAAAATTGAAAAGTTGTATATGAAATGTTTATGGTAACAAAAAATCTAGGGTCTTTATGCCAATTTTGTATACACAGAGATAATTCGATATATATTGGTATTGAATCATATTCAAATGTTATTTTTATGAAGTTTCGGAAATGAAAGAATTATTGTAAATATTACAATAAATAAATTAATATGAAGCAAACGATTAACCTCGAGATACATTTATATGGTGCGCATTTTTGTTGTACAATGAGTGATAGTGGTGTATACTATCGAAAGGTGGGCGCATGCAAATTATAAGATATAATGGTATGCAGTGTCAGGTTAGTTCTACTATTTACTGGCGCCAGATCGTCGTTTTTAAACAGCACACATGCCACAACACGTGAGAACTATTGTCAAAACTAGCAATACTTTCTACTTTACTTTTAGAAATATGGTTAGATAACATATGTGTCGAACGACAATTATATTTTTTAGTTCTCGACTCTATAGCCAACGGCTTGCATTTACTGTTAACTACTCATGCCCAAATTTAATTCAAGATATATCAAATAACAAACGGCAAACTTCTACTCCCAAAAATAAGAAAATTATGCAGTTATAACATTTATCAATGTCTCACAACCTTGTTTTACTTTCTACTTTTTTCCTGCAAAACACCCACGTCAAAATTGTAATACAGGGAAACCGAGTTTTTGATCTTTTTTATACACACATCTCGTATAATATAAACTTTTTACTACTTGAAAAACTTCAGCTGAATGTTGCTCCATTAGTTTTATTACATGAAAATTCTAAGATTAGTTATGCTATCAACTTATAATTAAATCTGTAAACTTATCTGGTAAATATGTAGTCAGTCGATGTTGGTATCAGTGGTTAATAATAAGGCTTGTATTACAATACTTTTGTACTTGTTGGAAAGCCCTAAGGATAAATACGACGAGACACTGTAATTTGGCAAAGCGGTTACGTGCACATATAATTCTGTTTACTATTTATATTACTCGTTTGGTAATTGGGTAAGCGAGAAAGACTCAAATGAAAAAATTATCTTGAAATTGACTTTTTAAGAGCGGGCGAGATATTAATTACTGAAGTTTACGTTTAAAATTTACTCCAAGTAGAATCGAATTTACACTTTGTTTCCAAGCGTTTATGTTCATCATTTCCATGCAAATTACAATGTCAACCTCAGCTGTCAGAATTACTGTAAAAGACTCACTTCCTTTATCATAAGATTCATCATCAATAATTCTTAATATTTAAAAATATTTTGCCCATACCTTTAAGTTTATGTGCAGAGGCGAATTAAGCAATTAGGCGCCCGAAGCCTGCAACATTTTGCGCCCCTTTCGGTTATTAGTTCAGCAACAATCAACAAAGCATTTTAATTTCAGATCAAATGCGAAGAAGCTGATTTTTGGTAGAGACCTTTATTTTATACTGTCCTGAAGATTTTAGCCAGTGTTACCCCTGTTACAATCCTTGAAAGAGGTGGATTATTATTATTATTGGTTTTTGGCGGACATTTCCGTTTCTATTGATTCTACGACAACGACAAAATATACAGAAAATCAAGAAAATTATTTTCTATTGAAAAGGTCTGATCAAGTTTTTTTGTACGAGAAATAATTTTTGAGAAATCGGCCATTTAAACTGTAAACAATTTTCGGGTATTAACAACTATAGTCTCGCTGGCAAATGAAGGATTTTAATGAACGCGTGCACATCAGCTGTGAGAACATTACGATAAGCTAAGAATGTAAGCACAGTATCGTGTTACTAGAGACGTTTTAAAAAGGTCAGTAGCGTACGTTCGGATAGTACTTTTTAACATTATGTAAATTTATCATCGTTGAAGTATCTATTCAACCTTAATAACGATTTATAATTAAAAATCTCATTACGTTTTAAATGGCATAGGGTAATGAATACATTTAAAGAAAAGTAATTGCAAAAATTTTAACTATAAATCGTTAAAAGTAAAAAATAGGGAATCAATCAATAATCATAACTACACAAAATCATAACTGGTGTTAATTTACATTTTTAAGTGCATAAAACTGATACTAAATGATGGCAATCCTTTTTATATATTAGGAATCGTACTGTATAATAATTTACCAATTTCAATAAAACAATTAATGTATAAACAATTTGTTACTGTTTTAAAGGAATTACTTAACTATTATAGTAGTTCTTAAGAATTTTTGTTTACAACAATATTTCTGCTTTTATATGTTTAATTTAATCTATATTTTTTGCCGTTTACTTGCATACATGTTACATGGAAAACAAAAATATGCCTAACTGTGAGTCAAATAGTATTTTATAGGTGGAATGAAATAATTAAACTTGGACGTTAATAATAATTGTTCTTCTAGTATAAATTAATTTCATTTTCCCTATTTTGTACGTGTATTTGATTATAATCGAATACAACATTAAGCATCAATGTTAGCCTTCGTAAAGGACATTTTGTGACGCTACTGAATCATTCCAGTTTATCAGTTATTTCTGTTATCAGATACATTTCTCGAGTCGACCACGTGATCATGAGGTGGACACTGCGTGATTTGAGATGATTTTTACAATTCTGCCCTCGTGATATCGGTAATTTTAAATCCTTCATTTAAATGTTAGGGTATACCCTTGACGTTGAGTACAAGGCTCGTTTTTTAAGTGGTACCCCCGGGCCTAATCTTAAATGAAAATTACATCTTGAATTTTATCATTTTATTCGTTTTCCCCGTATTCTGCTTCATCTTTATTTATCTATTATTTTCCATTTGCATGTTTCATAAAAACAAAACTTGGGGATGGGAATTGATCGGTAGTTTTTTGGTGTCAAAAAGAACATCACAACCTCTCGCTCCCGATTGCCTCTTGGAGATAATTTTCTCTAATTGTGCAAACGGTGCGAACCAAGGTGTCGAAAAATGGGACTTGATGGCTCAGCAGTTTGTGGTGGTTGCTGCGAGCAATCTTGCATGAATCTTGAACCAATAGAAAGTGTATAATAATAAAACTGGGGAGCATAACTATAGCCCCGCACCAATTTTCAAGAACTCTTTGATATGATTTAGAGAAGTGGCAAAAAGAACTAAAACAGAAATAATAAACCAATTGACAAGTACTTAGAAACAATTCACGTAATTTATTTAAGAAATATATGGAAATTGAATAGTGCATAACTATAGCACTGACTGAAATAAATGAATGAAATTAAAGGTGGCTGGTGCCTTTTGGTATGAAACAAAAAAAGATAACTATTGTAATCCTGAAATTCATTAATACATTCATTCAAAGTAATTAATTTGTGGCAATTAGGCTGGAAATGCCTCGAGGAAAACATCTTTCTGGGCTGGAGGAAGGTAAAATCCTGGCTTTCTGCAATGAAGGGTTGTCTTATTGTGAAATTGCTCGAAGAATTAATCGATCAAGTTGTGTCCAATTATTTAAGAAAATCCTGTTCAGTATGGAAAACAAAAAAGGCGGGCCCAAAAAGAAGATTTCACCCAGAATGGAAAGAAGAATTATTGCTGCAGCAAGCAATAGTTTAAAAAGTTGTAAAAGAATAGCTGGAGAATGTGGAGCAAATGTCTCCCGGTGGACAATTCGATGAATTTTGAGTAAAAGTGAACATATCGTTCATCAAAAGCTGAGAACAGCTCCGTATCTTCTCCCTCGTCATAAAATTGCCAGGTCGCAGTTTCGCCGAGAGAATATGACCCGGGAAAATTGGAAAAATGTAAGTTTTTTTTATTCAGCATGCACTTTATTTTCAAAGATTCGTTTTAGATAATCTTGTTTGACAAAAAAGACGGATTTAACTGCTACTGGCGGGATTTGAGAAAAGAGCCTCAGTATTTCTCTAAGAGAAACTTTGGAGGTGGCACTTTAATGGTGTAGGGTGCCTTTACCAAAACTGGGATTTCAACATTAGCTTACCCATCAACACGAATGACTAGCAGAGAATATCTCAACGTTCTTGAAGAACATCTAATTCCATTTTAAATAACAACGGTCATCAACAATGGATTTTCCAACAAGACAATGCGCGGATACATGTTAGTAGGGAATCGATGGCTTGGTTTCAAGAAATAATTATTGAATTGTTGAAGTGGTTATCATGTTCCCCAGACATAAATCTAATATAAAACCTTTGGGGAACTTTGGTCCGTCGAGTTTATCGTGATAATAAACAATACGCAACAATTCATGAACTCCAAGATGCACTAGAGGACGTTTGGGCCAATATAGAGACAGAGATCTTGAATAATTTGGTTGATAGCATGTTTTCAAGACTCTTTAAGTTAATTAGAAAAAATGGAAGACCAATCCACTATTAACTTAAGAAAAAATACTAATTTTATGTTTACAACTTACATAAGGCTATAGTTATGCATTATTCAATTTCCATATATTTCTTAAATAAATGACGTGAATTGTTTCTAAGTACTTTTCAATTGGTTTATTATTTCTATTTTAATTCTTTTTACCACTCCTAGAAATCATATCACGTTATCTTTGAATTGGACAAAGAATTCTTGAAGATTGGTGCGGGGCTATAGTTATGCTTTCCAGTTAGTAATAGAAGTAGTATAATTACAAGTAGATGCACATTTTATTGGAAAACAAACATATATTATTAATAAGCATGTCTTATACATTATTAAACACAAATAGATATTAATAAACTTTTTTTCATTGAAGAAAGTCAATACTGGGGAACGTAGTAATAGCCAATATTATTATTATTGACTATTACTTAATTAGTTATATGTTAGCTAAAGGTTTTTGTTCGAGATTTATTGGCAACAAACATTTGAATAATTTCTATAAAATCGAGATTTTTCATCAATCCTGATTCTATGGTCGTTATGGCTAAACTGCTTAATTTAGATTTGAATTTCTTTGACTTTAAATAATTGTTACCTCTCTTAAGGTGAATAAAACTTATTTCCATTTGCTTTTATATGTTTTCTTCTTATGTATTAAGTTCTTTGATTTGTGCCGCCCCTAAAAAATTGCGCCCGAAGCCCGGGCTTCCTGAGCTTCTACAATAATACGCACCTGTTTATGTGAAATATATTAATATGTTTCCAAACACAAATCTGTAATATACCCATACCTAAGTACATAGTCATCTTAGGCCCATAATAGAGAACAACAGTACTGCTAAATATACACCCAGTGTCGTCAGTCTGGGCACTGTCGGCCACCGGGCAACAGGGCAAATGCCCAGTGGCTCTATCATTTTGGGCCCTCCTGGTTCTAGACCCTACGCTGTGGTAAAAAAAATCATTTGTAACAGGAAAAATTTAAACCGTTAACTCATTAGATAATAAATATACAGACAGGTCCAGCTTTCTAGCGTCATGCAATAAACGCAAATGCTTCATCTTAAGCGTCGGTACTCTTGACGTTCCATTTGTTTATTATGTTTAATTAGTGTCAAGGTACATAATCTGAAAAATTCTGACGACGCGTTTCCAGTTAAATCCCGTTATATTAAATTTAAGTATGTGTTTTTGCAAAAATTATTTCCTCCTTGTCCGATTTTAATGATTTTGGGGTGTATTTAAAGCTAAGAGTGAGTTCTAAATTTAAGATTTTAAAAAACAAAATTATTTTTCAATTTCACACAACACAATATGTACGGTCATCTACATATCTCAAATTTCGAGTTTAGTGCTCTTTTCCATGGTCCAATTTTTGATAAATTTCGGATTAAGAACCAGTAGAACCTAAGCTTCATTCGGTAAAATTTATAGCTTGTAACCCCGAGGCCCACACATAATTCATTTTTAAGCAAGTTTCAAAGCACGGAGCACTCTACTATTAGTATTAGCCAAAAATACATCGAAGTAGCTGTAGAAGTCATTTTATCCCAAAGCAAATTGCATCATAATCAATTTATTTAGTTATTATGTTGTTGCATAAAAGTACATGGGAAATGACAACTGTTTGGTTTGAATGTAAAATGTTTAGTGATGTTTGTTGCAGTTTCTTTTAAAGTTGATAATTTGGTTTTGTGTAGTTAGCGACGCTACTATTTTGTTTTGAATTATTAAATAATGTAAATAATAAAACGGTAGCCGTTTCTGTCTTGACCTGTAACAGTAATTTCTTTCATGTAAGTTTTACGTTTATTTACTTCATTTATGTCGATTTGAGTTATGTGATGTGAATTCTATATTACTTAATCAATCTGGAACCTAAATCTCTAGATTGAAAACTAAATAAGTCGAAATCCAATGATAATCAAATCAACGTTGGCTTGACGTGTCATAGTACATTAGAATTTTGTTTAATCTGATTTAGGAAATATTACATGAAATTAACGATTATTAATGTTTGTAGTATAATTACGGCTACAGTTTAGTGTTAACTGGACATGTTATACGTGCCTTAAATGCAACTTCTGTTTTTATATGTTTCACACTCAGTACATAATGATTTTTGGTTGATTTTATAACCTACTGTAAATGATATACTTTGAGGCTAAGATATTAGATATTAGATATAAGATATTAGTGGGAAATTCCGCTGATCCGAAACAGTGGTTGTTTTCCCTAGGTACATATTGGTAGTACACAGTGATAAGAAACCACATAAATATCGTGTTGAGGTCCCTCCAGGCTTGTGTTATTATTAGAGAGCGCGCATGCTTCACGGTGATAAAAAACCATATATTATTTGTCGAGGCCCTCTCATGTTTGATTTATGTTATATTTTATTATTGTTATTATTATACAATGGATAAGAACAGAGGTACTATGTACCTATTATGTTCATACAAATTATAAGCTATACTGCTTGAAAACTTAAACTATAGCATTGAATTAATTTTGATAATAGTAAGTAGTACAAGATTTTATAAACATCTGTGATCTGTAAACATAAACAGCGGTGATCTGGGTTTAGTGTTAGTAGGTGGCTCAATTCGGACAGGAATCCATGTAATATGCGATAGACAAAAATCAAATCACCACGCAGTCGTCAAGCTGACAAGGTAGGTAGATCCAGCCTTTGTAGGCGAGTGTGATATTCCATTTCACGTAGGTCAGCTAACATTCGTGTTGCTTTTTGTTGTACTTTCTCCAGCAGGTGTATATTTTTAGCCAAGTGTGGAGACCTCACAACCGCAGCGTATTCTAATAGTGGTCTGATGTATGTAATATAGAGAAATCTTCACATGTGTTGGTCTATACTCTGAAAGGCTCGGCGCAAAAGGTACATAATTGAGTTGGCTCTGCGGACAATAGTGTTGATGTGTTCTGACGAGATCAGCGTAGAAGCAATTGTAATGCCAAGATCAAACTGTTGGCTGACAACTGTTACCAAATGAGACCCAATGTGATACGTAAGGTGCGGATTATTCCGTCCTATATGAAGGACTGTGGATTTAACAGGATTGAGAGGAATAAGACATTTATTGCACCAATATTCGATAGTTAATAAGTCATTCTGTATGATGAGATGGTTTGTGAGAGGATTGTTAAAAATCGTTAGATCATCGGCATATGAAATGTGCAAGGATTTGAGGTTGTATGTCAAATCTGCCGTATAAACTAGAATAGAATAGGTCTCAAAACAAACTCTTGGGGGACCTCAGATTTTACATCTAGCCTATTTGATCTTTCTTCGCCCAATCTTACTGAAAACTTATGAGATATGCTGAAATCCAGTATAATAGTTTATCCCGCACACTATAATGTTCTAATTTTAATAACAGTCTTTCTTTGGGCACCTTGTCAAAAGCGTTTGCAAAATTTAAATATAAGACATCCACTGGACAAAGTTGGTCAACGGATGATGTCCAGGAGTTAACGGACCAAAGCAAGTTTGTTGTAGCAGATCGTCCGGGGACAAATCCATGCTGTGATGAAGGAATGACTGCATTATCGAGTAGAAAACCTTTCAACTTGTTTACGATAATTTTTTCCATTATTTTAGATCAGGGGTGGACAAACGGTCGATCGCGATCGACAGGTCGATCGCGAACAGTTCGATAGTCGATCGCAGACATTTTAAATAATTTACTAGGTTAATTTCAAATCTCTTCTTTAATCAAGAATTTGAGAGACGATTTGCAAATCTCAATAATCTTCACCCGATTTTTGAATTTATTTCATTTCCTTTTGGAGAATTCGATAACGAGGATATTTCGTCAAATCTAGCTCATACTTTTGAATTGAATTCATCGGATCTAGAGTTAGAAATTTTAACAATACAATCAGATATAATTCTGAAAGCACGTGTAAATAAAAATGATTTTTGGAATTTATTACCAGAAGAAAAATATCCATTATTGAGATCGGTGGCAATGAGCATATTTGCATTTTTTGGTTCCACTCATCTATGTGAAGCAGCGTTTTCTCAAATGAAAAACATCAAATCGCAATTTAAGAGTTCTCTGACTGGTCACCACTTAATGGCATCTATTCGATTGTGCATCAGTAGTGTTGGAAAATGCCCGAGCATTTAGTTTTGGAGAATATTCCTGGAGCACAAACGAGAAAAAACGAGAATAAACCCTCAAAAGTAAGCAGGACTGGAGAATATACATTTAACTTGCAAATACATACCCAAAATAAGAATAATTTCAAAAGTTCTTGAAATATTCTCAAAATGCTGAAAATGATTGAATGTTCTCCAATTTTCCTTTTCTGATTTATAATGCTAGTTGTAGTTAATTTTACTGTTGGAAGGTAACAAAATGTGTTCATAAAAGGTGCTCTAAATTCTAATCTTCTTCTATTTATTAGAATGAGATAAAGCCATCTGTTTTCTTCTTGATTTTAATTAGAACTTTAGTTATAGACTCCTTTAATCATGGTATGTGAATATGTCCCATTATATTTAGACTAGAAGCTGAGATATGCACCTTTACGCCTACTGGACACAACGATGACCGCGAATACTTCGCCGACCGCGGACACTACGCCGACTCTTAAAATAAATTTTGCTACTAGACACTTTGCCGATTATAGTGAATACGCTGACCGAGGACATGGTCGGTAAAGTGTCCACCGCTTGCGGTCGGCGTAGTGTCCACGGCCGGCGTCCATCATCATATAAGTGTGCACAAGTAATACATTTTAAAAACTGTACTAACATTTGTCACTTTTTGTACAAACAAAATTTTAAAAGTTTAAGTGTAAAGTTCATATAAAACTAGAACAAAAAACAAAAGAGGCGGTAACGGGCTGTTACCCAAATTTTATGGCAATGTTTTCAAAGGCATATATTGTGTAAACTATGCTTATAAAAGTGTCTGTCTTTGGAACACCCGTCGCCGACAGCAGCTGCAACACGTGTACATTTTGCGTGGACATGCGGTTTAGGATCGTTTAGTTTCGGTTTTATTATCGATTTTTTAATATTCTTGTTTATGCTCGTTTGTGCTGTATTATTATGAAAGTTCTCGAGAATTATTATGAGAACGTTCACGAACGTGCTTGATTATGCTTCCAACAGCTGCGAGTAACACGTGTACATTTTGCGTGGGCATGCGGTTTAAGATCGTTTAATTTCGGTTTATTATCGATTTTTTAATGTTCTTGTTTATGCTCGTTTGTGCTGTATTATTCTGAAAGTTCTGGAGAAATATTCTGAGAACGTTCGCGAACGTGCTTGATTATGCCCCCCAAGAGAACGCCCTTTTGATACGATTTTATCATGCGCGAACGCTCGCTAACGGTCTCATCAGCATTTTCAGAACATTCTTTCGTTTACAACACTATGCATCAGTGATTACAAACCTAACTTTACAAGACTTGTCGATAAAATGGAATGTCACGCATCTACATCAAAAAATTAATTCAAAATATTTATCAATAAAGTACATTGCACAAAATAGTAAATACAATGTATTTAATATATTATTATCAATAAAGACCTTAATTTAATTTTTATTTGTTTTTAATTTAATCCTTTTTCGAAGTCGATCGCGCATAAATAAGAAAAATTAATGTCGATCATACCAGTATTAAGTTTGCCCACCCCTGTTTTAGATGGTATTGACAACAGGCTTATTGGACGATAGTTTTTAGGATTTAGCTTACTGTGGCTACTAACCAATTCTCCGGCAATGTAAACGTATCATAAGAGAACTGCATGATATGAGCTAGTATGGGAGCTATGGACGATGCGTAGTTCTTTAATAACGCCGGTGATATTTTACCCATTCCAGGAGCTGAACTAGTGCGCAAGTTTTCCGGATGGAGTTGCACAATATCACTAGGTAATTCAATTATTTCCATATCGTTGTTTACTCTAGGAGTCAACAAGGATGGTAATGGACCGGATGGTTCATTTGTATAAGTCAATGCAAATTCGTTAGCAAGTACTTCTGCAGCTTCAAAATGATTAGTGCAAATGGTACCACCGGTTCTTAATAAGAGGAACGGACACTTTGGATGTGAGATGCTGTCCCACGTACTTATGAACCTTTTTGGACAATTCGGGATTCATAGATCTTTTTCTGTTCTGATGACGTTGGCAAGGTTGTTTGAGTAATTCTTGTACACTTAAAGATCTTGCGGTAGACTACTACATTTGTACTTTGTCCAGAGTGATCTTTTACTATGCGATCTGCGAATCATCAATCCATGGGCGTTTGGAGTTATGCTTAACTTCATATTCCCGGGTCGACTGTGAGTGATTAGTGAATGATAGTGAAGTGATTATAAACCACTTTTCATCAACATCGTGTAAATTTAACAGATCTGTCCAGTTAAATTGGTCAATGGTTCGACATACGGGATGATAATCAATACTACACATTGTTTTAATAGTGTGCTTAGGTATAGTACTTTGAAATGTGCATAGAATAGAAACATGATCAGAACGACCAATGTGATCCAGTAACCGGTTATCAGTAATTAGATTAGGATCGTTCGTTAAAACTGAGTCCAATAACGACGGTTCTTGATTTTCCCGATACCTTGTTTTTTCTAAGTTCAATTGCAGAAGATTTGAGCAACATATCTATAAAGTCGGATGTTGAATTATATCAATTATAGAAAAACTAGGTGAATTGCTAGCGTTAGTTTTGATGTAACTCAGCACTGTAGCAGCTACTTGTAAATTATCATCTTGACCTTCAGGTAATAACCCGTAAAAAATCAAGTTACGTCATTTAACAAAACGCTCCTTTACCTGATTGTAGTTAAGATTAATCTTTTGGTCTTCCGTAGTACTAATTGTAGTAGTAAAAATATAATAGTAGTACTAATTCTTGAAGTCTTCTAATTTCTCTACACGATCTTTTAGAGATTTTTGAGTTATCTTCAGACTACGCATGTCATTGTCAAGTCACTAACTGATAGATTGATTGACGGCAATCTTTAATTTCCGCAGCATTAGCTTCTATCAATGTTGAATGGTTTTCGAGCTTAGTTATACAGGTGGTAATGTCGGTTGTTAATTTCTCGTAATTTGCGTTGATAGTTTGCATGTCGATGTCGTTTGAAATCTTTTTTTGCGTATTTTTGATACTTCCTAATTCTTTCATCATCAGGTTGAAGTGGGCAATAGTTAATTGAGCGTTGTCGTCGCTAGTATCCTGTACAGTGTTAATTTCAGTTACAGTAAGACCCTTAACTGGAGTGTGATCAGAGTTGTCACTTCTGAGACGTTTAGTACTCTGAATACAAGATGAGCAGGACCATTTTTCTTTAGACTCTTTTAAGAATGACAGTTCTGCATTTGTTATATTTGCGCAGTTCAAATGAAATTTTTTATTACAAGACTGGCATGATATTTTTTATTGAGTACTAGCAATTTTTATAGTGCAGGATTGGCAAATGACTGACATTATTAAGCTGTTGTCGATTTATCAAGTTGGCTACCGAAATTTCTGATTATAATTTATTTATATGTGATCTATTTATTGTTCTGTGCCTGAAAACCATCTGACGTGAAAACTAACGTCCTACAAAAATCTAAGTATGGACTCCTGTATCTGACGTGAAAACCAGCGTCTTACAAAAAACGTTAACTGATATTTCCTATTTCCTTTATATAAACATAAATGTATGATCACAAAGTAGGCTATCCAAACACTACCTCCGTTCAAAAATGATTGTCTCTTTTAAGCAAAATCTTTGTTCAAAAATGAGAGTCCGATTTGATTTGATGAAGACAGAAAGTAGCTGAAGTATTCCATGCAACCTGTTTTAAAAATATAAGATTAAATAAATGTTTAATAGTATAAGCCAGACCGGATGCGTAGAATTGTTCTTGTGGGCCTTTCAAATTCTTCAGCAACTGCTTTAATGATGTCATCTTTAGATAAACGCTTGCCTATGGATCATCGTAACAGAGTGTAAGACGGTATTTCTCTCGTCGTTATCGAGGCTTTTTTTCTTAAGTCTACTACATGATTCTTCCATTTCTTCGCAAAATTATTATTACAAACGACCTGCAGCGGGTAATTTTAGCAGGAACTCAAAAAATTCAAAATTTCTTTGTGCAATAAATATATCGTACACTAAATAAATAATACTAGATAAATATACACTACGTGGGAAGTTTCATGATGAAATTGTGGGACCAATCTTAATACATTCCTTATGCCCTCCATAATCATGCCTCACCAAGTGCTTCGCTTGATTTTGTGGCAGAGGGCCTATATGACATCATATATCCAAGATGTGACCACCCCAGACATCGAACCTGTAAATATCCATTTCTGATGGGATAGCACCGCTTTTTGTATAATATTTGTTTCTTCAAAGAGAGTTCTCATGTTTTTTCCAATATCTGTGGAATCATTCTCCGCATTAGTTAGGGAAATATCTACAGTTGTTTTTAGAGATACTCGTTGTGGCTCATTCACTCTTTTTGGATTGCTAAAGATAACATCGTCCATTTTTTCCTCTATCCGAATTTTAATATCTTTTCGCGTTTTTATTTTTCCACCATTTTTAGTTGCAATTTATTTGTAATTTATTTCAAGATTTTGGCATAAAATACACAGCTCGTAATTAGTCTGCAGCCTTGCCTTTTTTGCAGATGGAGGCTGAGATACTTGGAGACGAATTTGTAGTGGAGCAGACATTGTGCCCAAAGTTAATTACAAACTATTTAAAGTATTAAACTTCTCGGCTGACGATTATCAATCGGTTTTTATCTGAAACAAAAAAAAATTGAAATGATACGAATGCTAACAAAATTAAAAGTGTTTTTATACAAAACACCTAAACGGTAAAAGATATCGATAAATTCCTATGGAGCTTTTTAATAGAGAATTTCCTTGTAAATAAAAAACGTTAATACAAAATATTGATAGGATGGCCCTATCAAAAGTTATAATCGATAACTTCCGATGATGTCTGGGGTGGCCGCCATTTTGGATATATGACGTCATATATGCCCTCTGCCACAAAATCAAGGAAATCACCTGGTGAGGCATGATAATAAAGGGCATAAGGAATGTATTAAAATTGGTCCCACAATTTCATCATCAAATTTTCCACGGGATGTGTTATGCTCCCCGACTAAATCTATTTATACTGATTTTTATAAATTAAGCTTAATTATACGAAGATATTTACAATAACAACAACCGCTGGGCAAGTCCTCAAATTTTAAGGTTATGTTAAACAGAAAATGTCATATGGGACAATCATTTTTGATCAAAGGTATTATTGGATAACTATTGTTCAGTAGTTCTTGCGTTCTTCTTCATTTTAAACTAATACGTTTACCTTTTCTAGTTTATACATAAACCCATATGGTTGACTCAATTTCACTTACTTCTGATGATTTATGTCAATGAGAGGTTTATGACTTTAACTATTTCTAAATACCTTCTATCAACTTATAAATAATAATTTGATTTATTGATATGTATTGTTCAGTTTAATCAGAAACTTATTGTAATCGAACTAAATAATAATTTGATCACTGATTGAACTTGAAGCGATGACATATTTACTCTAGGTTAGCATATTTTCAAGAAGATTGTTACAAAATTAACGGTTCATTTGGGTCTACCAGGGTAAATCCGTCCCTCCTTCGTTCGAGGTTAAGAATAAATTAATAAAATACTATAATCATAATTAACTGTTCTTTTATTTGTGATTATCTCTCTTCTTCTATCCGTATGAAGTAAATCAATCGTTATGATCAGCTTATGATCACATGTTATAAAAGTAATCACAACGTACGATCAAGTTTGTTTTGTGTTAGATTTTGAATCAGAAAATTTGTCATTTGTAAGGTTGGTATTGCTCGGCCAACTTCGTTTTGTTAAATATTTGTGATCACGTGGTTTACCCTGGGTCGTGTTCAGTGGTTAGGACCCTGGAACACTACAATGTTGATAAGGAAAATATATTCTAAATCATTACATCTATCCCTTATTATGAGGTTTCTAGTTACGTTAGTTATATCCTGTATACATATATAATTGAGCCATGGCGTAAAACAATATAGAATGGGTGAAATTGAACTGCTCGAATTTAAATTAGAAGAACTAAACTTCTTCAAAAAATGGAAAAATGCAATTTACAGAAACTATAAAACATTAATTAACACAAAACAATTCACTTTTGTCGAAGGTTTAGTAGAAACGTACATAATAGGTGGTATTTATAAATTGAAAATGTAAAATTGATATTACGCTACTATTAAAACTTCTATGAATAAAATGATTACAATTAATTATGGGGCATTTTAAATAAAAAGTATTAATATTATTGTCATTTTTACATTTACTATTACTTCATACAAACAATTCGTACATGCAAATGGAATTACTAACATTTTTATAATATATGCTTGTTAAGACCACTAAAATAATATTTTTACAAAAGCGTCGTCTACATATTGACTTCTATGAAGAGATCTATGCTATAGTTGTTATTCCAACTGCTTTAAAAACTTTGAGCTAAATTTAAAAAAGGTTTTGAAAAAGAAATTAATGCTGACAAGTTAATTAAAGGTGTATTTATGGTATTTGTCACGCTCCATTAATTTTTCTTTTTGCACTCCTCTGCCCACTGAGCAGAATCGTTAGTGTAAAAACCATTGAAGTAAGACTTTTGATATAAAACAGATATAACAAAGGTTTAAGGTAATTAAAATTTTAAAGGATATAATAAAATTATGAGTGTTTCAAAGCATCATTAAAAATTTATCGGATAATTAAGTATAGAATAATACTCTATTGTTTTTCATATATAACAATACAATATCTGGTAAAGTACATAAGACGCATTTACAGCTTCCGTATTCTTATCTTTATTTCAATAAACTGCTATCAAAATTGGTTGCATGTTCGTACCCAAACACGGCTTTGGATGATAAATTTATTATTCAAAGAAGCGGTTAATTAATTTTAATCTTCGATTTAGTTATAATTTAGTTCTTGCATAACAAGCGATACATGAATGATGCATTATTTTTGTATTTTTTATAGTTTTCATTGAAATTCAAATGAAGAGAAAAAAAGAGGAACGTTACGTAAAACCGATTTCGTGCACTTTTGCAACTAAATGGATAATATGTCAACTTGCATGCAAATATCTGAAAAACGTATCTGAGTTTTCGCTTTTATCTCATTCCAATCTAACATAGTGTCAAAATTGTATGACTGCTTTAGCACAGTTACACCGATTTACACGCCTACTATTACCTAACAGTCTAACTTCTAATGACATGTCCGATCCCGGTACATAGTTCTTCGCTTTCTCATTTTGATGAGTAGGCAGGGCGATTCTCCACTCACCTGCAACATTTCCTCATTATTATTAATCTCCACTCAGGGTGTTTAATGTCACCCGGTAATATCATTTCACATACATCACATTTCAAATACATCACTCACCTTCATCCCGTGTTTTCAGGTTACTATCGTACAATTTAAACCAAAGTCTTCACAAGATGCTTCCGCTACTCCATTTACTTAAGGCAAACAACAAATTTTCTTGTTGAAGACTGACTTTGCTTGCTAACTGGGTACTGAGAGTAGTCAGCATCTTTTCTAATATAATCTTCATTAGTTCTTTTTTCATGGATTATATCAAGGGTCGCAATGTCGTCAACGAATCGCACTGTTTCTCCCTGGGAAGTTTTCTTCTTCCCTTCACCCAACGCCTTTTGGATAGAGTGAACTTCTCTGCCGTACCAATTCACACTCTTAACATGAAATTTGTCCAATGAAGTTTTATGAAATAACAAATGGAAGCAATATCTGACCACAGATGATGAATCAGTAAACATGAAATTTTTTTTAAATTGAAACTTGAAACTAAAATTCATAGTTTTCAATGGAGAAACAACAAACTTGCCTCGATCGAGTTTCGGTGAGCAAATCGAGTTTTAATCGAGTGCAAACTCAGTCAATTGCTCGTTTCCGCCATAAAGATTGCGCAGCGGAATACGAAGTAACGCTGTAGTCGGTTTTCCAATTATCAAGACACACTATTATCTGACAAAAATAATAGTAAAACTGTTTAAGAAACTAAAACAACCGGGAAAGATGGTTTTCAGAACTCTTTCGAGATGTGGAGAAAATATTGGTAAAAGTGCATGATCAGCCATGGAAATTATTTTTTAAATTTGTTTCGAACATGCACTCTATTCTTAATACGGTTTATTATAAAACAACATTGTTTATTGTCGGCTGCAGCCGCACATTTG
The DNA here is from genome assembly GCA_929113105.1 of Agrypnus murinus. Lineage (NCBI taxonomy): Eukaryota > Metazoa > Arthropoda > Insecta > Coleoptera > Elateridae > Agrypnus > Agrypnus murinus. The sequence goes on from OV816023.1 coordinate 93,804,853, forward strand.
GGCCTACATAATAATAATAATCGCCCCCTCCCTCCCGCACAAGCTTATAGCTTCTGGGGCCTTGGATTAGGTTATGGGTTGTAGTAGTTATTATTATTATTATTATTATTATTATTATTATATCTATCTATTACATCTGTCTTTTTCTTGAATCTTAAATGACACTGTTCCACGGAGCAGCGATTAAGAACCACTTGATTTTAGATTTAAATTATTTTTCCTTGCATTTTTAATGTTATACAAAATTGAAAAACACCTTTAAAATTTTAAAGGTCATCTTTTATTCACGATCACTTTTTGCAAATTGTAAAATTACAGCGATATTTCTCATTTCATTTTGCTCGTCGCACATTCATATCGGCAAGCCAATGGGTAATTATAACATTGCCGAGTTGACTGAAACAAAAATACCGCTTAGGAGTTTTCAGGATTTTCCATTGTTTGTTAACAGACATATAAAACATTAAAAACAGTCGTTGTGGTATTGTTAGCTAATTTCAATTTAAAAATTAATAAATCCTCATCCTACTATAGATTATTTGTTTTTAAAATTAGAAATACATTTTTTAAATATCCCCTTCCGGAAAATATCCATATAAAATGGCGGAACAACGTTATTTCTTGTGCAAACAGTAATTTCATTTTTTAATTAAGAATTTCAACAAAGAGTTCTACCTGTAGATATTAATAAGTAACCAGTGCGATTTTTTCTAAAGCTGCAAAAATGAAACGTGATAAATAACAATCGCACGAACAAGGTAGAGAAAGAGCTACTTGATGTTTCAGTATATATCCAAGTAAGATGCAAGAGTTTACTCATAAACTTAAGACAAATCCTATAAAATCTCCCTTAATCTGGTTTTAAATGAAAATTTAACACCCCAATTGACACAGGTTTGTTAAAGTAAGACTGAGAATGCCGAATAAGCTAGTGGTGTAAAACTTAAACTAATTTATTGTTAAAAACACTCTTTTAGATAGTAATTATCATTCATTGAGAGCTTCCATAGTGCTTTTACCCCGTATTTCGTATTCCAAAAAAACTACAGATGATAAAGTTGTTTTTTTAATAAAATAAAATATCTGGATTGAAGTTGTCACGATTCTCGAATTTAAGAATAAGCATCTGGTATAAAATCCTGTTTAAAAGCCCCCTCAATTTTTCAATTAAATTGATTACTAGAAGGAATGGATAGGATAGACGATACAAGATATACAAGATATACAAGAAACAAGATACAAGGTACAATAAACAAGGTATGCGATACAAGGTACGAGATATAAGATATAAGATACAAGGCACGACAATTGCTAAAGTACACAAGCAATTGATAAAGTAAATGGCTCTTGAGAGAAATTACGTGAGAATTACATAGCTTAAACTAGGCTTTTCTAAATGTAGATTTTTTAGAAGGTTTACAAGGTTAAATATTTGTTAAGAATCAGCAAGGCACAAGATGCAAGGTACGAGATACGAGGTACAAGGTACAACATACAAGATGCACAAATTACACACAACTGTACAAGGTAGAAGGTAGAAGGTAGAAGGTAGAAGGCAGAAGGCAGAAGGCACAGGGCACAGGGCACAGGGCACAGGGGACAGGGCACAGGGCACAGGGCACAGGGCACAGGGCACAGGGCACAGGGCACAGGGCACAGGGCACAGGGCACAGGGCACAGGGCACAGGGCACAGGGCACAGGGCACAGGGCACAGGGCACAGGGCACAGGTCACAGGGCACAGGGCACAGGGCACAGGGCACAGGACACAAGGCACAAGGCACAAGGCACAAGGCACAAGGTACAAGGTACAAGGTACATGGAACAAGGTACAAGGTACAAAGGATAAGGTACCAGGTACCAGGTACAAGGTACAAGGTACAAGCTACAAGGTACAAGGTACCAGGTACCAGGTACCAGGTACAAGGTACAAGGTACAAGGTACAATGTACAAGGTACAAGGTACAAGGTACAAGGTACAAGGTACAAGGTACAAGGTACAAGGTACAAGGGACAAGGCACAAGGCACAAGGCACAAGGCACAAGCCACAAGCCACAAGCCACAAGCCAAAAGCCACAAGCCACAAGACACAAGACACAAGACACAAGAAACAAGACACAAGACACAAGACACAAGACACAAGACACAAGACACAAGACACAAGACACAAGACACAAGACACAAGACACAAGACACAAGACACAAGACACAAGACACAAGACACAAGACACAAGACACAAGACACAAGACACAAGACACAAGACACAAGACACAAGACACAAGACACAAGACACAAGACACAAGACACAAGACACAAGACACAAGACACAAGATACAAGATACAAGATATAAGATATAAGATATAAGATATAAGATATAAGATACGAGATACAAGAGACAAGATACAAGGTACAACAAGAAACTAATTTCTAGATATGAGGTACAATATACAAATACAAAATATAAAGTACAACGTACAAGGCACAAGGTACGAGGTATAAGGTACAAGAACAAGGTAGAAGGTACAAGGTACAAAGTTCAAAATATACAAAGTATAAGATACAAGGTGCAAAATGTAAGATATAAGATATAAGGTACAAGCACAAAATATAAAGTATGACGTACCAAGCCTAAGGTACCAGGTACAAGATACAAGGTAGAAGGTACAAAGTTAATAATATAAGACAATGTACAAGCTACAAATATAAGGCACAAAGTACTAGGTACAAGGTACACTTCCGAGCAATTGATAAAGTAAATGGCTGTTGAGAGAAATTACTTGACAATTGCATAGCTTGCATTAGGCTTGTCTAAATATAAATTTTTAGAAGGTTTACAAATATTTGTTAAGAAACAGCAACAAGGGTACAAGATACAAGGAGTGAGGTACGAGGTACAATGTACAAGCTACAAAGTACAACATACGAGGTACAAGATACAAGATGCACAAATTACACACAATTGTACAAGATACATGACACAAAGTACAAGGTACATGACACAAGGTACAAGGTACAAGATGGAAGGTACATGATACAAAGTAGAAAGAAAAAATATAGAAATTGATTTTTTTCTAATGATTATATTGGTCTGAACCTTTTTTTTAAGAATTAATTATTGATCTTATTAATACCAGTATCTGGAAAGAGAAACTTGGAATCCCGCACCTAGACAAGCAGCAATCTTAAACTCTGTATGTGAAGAAAATCAATGGACGCTTGCAACATCAAATGAAATAAACACATATATAAATTTAAAACGCAGACTTTATTTTATTTAAAATAACTATAAATTTTTTATATATATAAAAAAATTTCTTTAAAGGTTTAATAAAAGAGGAGAATCTTCCTCAAGCTTTCTCACATGAATTTGAGGTAGTTATCAACGTGACAAATGGGGGTTGTAACTGGTTTCATTTGAGCAAACTTAATTCAAAATAAGATTATCAAATTAAATAAAAATACTTACAACTAGTAACGAAATCTTAAAATTGTTGAAAAACAATAAATTTTGTTCACAAACTTTGATGCCAAAAACGATTCAAGGTCGATAACCAAATCGATGATAAAATCTTGATTTCATTTTAATTTTAAAATTGTTTACAATTTCCATTAATTGTGTTGTACGTAAACAAAAAAGACAACTCTTCTTTGCTTTATAAACGCAGGTAAATATTCACTTTACAAAGTCACTTTAGTAAACTAAACTACTGTGTAAAAAAACATGTGGTTAAACATTAACCTAACTTATTTCTCAGAAAATTAAATGTGTTTCGAGCGTGGATTCCAATGCGTTTTATCGACTAAAATTGTTCTTTTTCCGAGGTCCTTTTATATAATTACGAAAAACATTTGACGGCACAACGAAATTCTTCAAAACACTTGAATATCACAAACTGTCATAACGTCATGAATCCGAACATATGTTTATAAATTACACTAATCTTAAATCTAAAAAGACAGAAAGGTAGCTGGAAAAGAAACGATTAAATTGACACATAACACTTGTGGTCTAAATTGAACAATAACAAAGAAAATCAATAAAAACGATCAGCTGTCACCAAACCCATCACTCTCCAGCTATCACTATACATCAACTATTTACAGAATTACACAAAATATCCCAAACATATTGAGTTTACATAAATCCTAACAAAATAATAAAGTAAAACTTAACTTAAAATTATGACCTTAAGTTTCAGACATCAAGCGATGCTTTTGCAAGATACCACTAAATATCAACATAAATGAACTCAAACATGAACTAAACTTATCCAGAGTATATTAAAATGAACTCAAATTTTAACAAAACCAAAACATATCAACATAGCTGATATCTCCATTTACGTGAACTCACCCTCCAAATCCAGGAATTAGTAAGTTAATTGTAACATTATAATCATCAAGGTACTGATTTGTTTCAATTATCTCTAGTGAAATATGTACCCGAAACTGACTTAGCCTTATTTGGGAAAGAAGATTTTATTCTGCGTTCAACAATCGTCAAACTCATATCTAACCAGAAGATAAAAACCTTCTATAAAAGTGTAAAAACTATCCTGACATGTAACCTGGGTTACATACAACATGTTCTACTATAAAACAAGATAATTGACTTATATCCTTTTTATAAATTCAAAACCTTCTTTGTAAAAATTGAGGTTATGTCTGCATGATACTCTTCCATCTATAAATTCTATTTAAAGTTGATAAATCTGTAACCTCGCATGTAGCCTTTAGATTGAACAAAACTAATATCCTAGTATGTCTATCTTTCTTTTATTGCATGAATTTATTAAACCTGAGCTTACGATCAAATCGTAGCCTTTAAAATGGTCTCAAATTACAATTCGTTAAGTAAATCTTCAACCTGATGATTCTATATCATCTCAATATATTTTTTTAAATGCTTGACTACAATCTGCCACATTTAAACATTCAGTAGTTGATTTAACACTTGATTTTTGATATGGATATTTGAACAAGCGGTTGCTGTGATATAATTTTTGAAAAAACACATACTTAAATTTAATATAACGAGATTTAACCGGAAACGCGGCGTCAGAATATTTTCAGTTTTTCAGATTTTCATCTACTCACAAAAACGCGTCAATTGATATATAATTCGGCTAGGAGAGTTTTTACACATTCTATTTTGCAGCCTTGTGTTACTAGAAACTATATAGAGATAGACACAGATAATTATAATCTCATTGTCACAATTCAAATAGCAAAACCGCGCCCTAAAGTGATATTTGAGTAAACTCTCAACCCAATAATTGGTTTAACTGTGTTAATAACAGTAGCGCAAATATCATAATTATTTTGCTACATGGTACATATTTTAAAAGGATTTTCCTTCAAAAACGTGCTGTTCTGTACCTATTTTAAAATAACAACTAGATAAAGCACGAGCTCATACAATCTCTACTGTATCCTTATCACACGACCACGACTAATATTCGAGGTCGTTTTGCTTTAGCAAATAAGGTAAATTGCAGAAAATAAATAACATCGATTAACCATTTTTATAGCTTTTATTTAGGTGTATCGAATACGAAGATAAGAAATGAACAAAGTATTGTTTATTAATACTTCAACTTCCCAGCATTCATGAAAGAATTCTACGTAATTAGTGTTGAGAGAATGTTTTCAAAATAGAAGTTTACTATTTTATAAACTAGTATGACACTGATATCAACAAACTGTTTTTCTCGTGAGAACAATGAGTACTAATCCTACAAGAATTTTCAGTATTAAATAATAATTTTTTTAAAATTGTCGAGGTTTTGGTCACACTCTAGAAACTATGGATTGTAGTTAGTAGACCCGATTAAATGGGACCGCAACGCAGGAAAGGTTTTGTCAATTAGAGAGTCTAAAATTTAACGACAACTTTATAAAATTATACAGACAGATCTAGTTCTCTAGCGTCATGAAATGAAGACTGCCGAGTTTACGAACGTCTATTCCCACTCCATACATACATACATAATCTTTAACCCCTTATACCTTTCGGTGTCGAGGTGCCGCGTACACCGAGCCGCAGAGTGGATATGTGGGTATGAGACGAGGCAGCGGAGCCATGTAGGCAATTACACTGCGCTCGTGGTTTACCTATCCGAGTACTTTCCGGGGCAAACTCGACTTAACTCTGTTAAGCGATGTAATCCACTATAACCACCCTGGCGTACTGCCGGCTTATTCCCACTCCAAATTATTTTATATTGTATTATTAGTCATGGAGTGTAATCCGAAAATCATTATCTCTAATTTGCTATTGAGCGAGACGTAAAATTATAAGCACTAAAAATCCGACTAGTTGATGATGTAGTCGGTTGGAGTAAATCTACCGTCAAAAGGGTCTTGATTTTTGGCACATTCTTAACACAGCCAATATCAGACGTATGTAGCAAAACAGTAATGGAAAAGGCAAATGTTAGTTTTATTAGAATTGTTTGCACTGACTCATCGACTATTACTGGATCCATATAAATCATCTCGTGTCCGATATTGGTGACGTGAGAATTTGCATAAGAATTTCGAACATCGCACTTAGTACCCTCAAAAACATTTGGGCTTATAAAGTGATATAATGCGATATAGTGCCTAGTGAAATAACGCTCAGATATATTATAATTATCCCTGTCATGAATAACACTTGGTGCTTAGCTGACGATAGTATTGTTAAAAAAAAGTGAGCACATGCTGTGAGCATGTAAATATGTAGAACAAATTGTTTCTGAAATTAGGAGGTTTTAGTAGAAGCAAGATCTAATAAAATCTGGCTTAAATTTTTTAAATTTATTTTATTTTATGAACAATGTTTATTTTGTTATACAAATGTTCATTGTATTGTTGGTAACAGTGTTTGTTATGGTTCGAGAATAACTTTTGTTACTTTTTCAGGATTTCCAACATGGATTTAATCAGGTAACGGCTGATTTTTTATTTGTGTTCAAGTTGACAACTTAGTAAATTATTGTGTTATTAATCTAACGAATTTAAACAAATATTATAACCCATTTTCATTAATAATAGGTATATAAATAAATATCACAATCTCAACCTTCAAAGTACTACCAATTGTGTCAAAAGAATCAAATGAATCAGTATTGATAACATTGGATGAGGAAATGGGTATTCGTAATTAGGTCTATTGCTAGATACGCTAGAGTACTGGATCTGTCTGTATGTCTATTATTATAAATAACTTATATGGCAAATTTATGCTTATTTTCTATAATTGAGAGCATTATAAAATAAAAGATTCAAGAAAACTTGAAAACATCTTTGTCGGTTCTTCAATTACACCAGTAATAACGTTATTGATATTATCTCAAGTTCCATAAAACTCTACTATATATAGTACGTTGGAAAGTCGTACGCGCCATTTTTCCTAGAATACGACACCATTTTTAACAACGAATTCCTGTTACATTAGACGTGCAAGCTAAGAATGGACAAAGAGGAAGGCTGGCATACTTGATTTTTAAGAATTAAATTATTTTTTAAAACATGTAGACCAACTCATTATTGCAGTATTGCACTCCAACTGTTGTTACTAATATTTCAACAAATGTACATGTAATCAAAATTGACCTATTTATTGAGATTACTTCAGAGTTTGTACTGACAGATAAGGTTTGTTAATTGACCATAAGCTATTCATGAACAAAAACATTCTACAACACGGAGTCTATAGTATATAATTTATACTCTATATTCTAAAAATGTATAACTTACAGTCAGCATTCTATAGCATACATAAGTCTACAGTATATAATGTATTACCTTTGAGTCATCAGATCAAAAATTTGGTTTTAAGGTACACATTCACGCTAAAAACAGAAAATCTATTCTATAACCATATTCCTTTCCCATATTAATATTAGAATATTCACTTATACAATACTTACTTATACAATGGGGTGCGGCTGCTTACCTAAACTAGGGTCATACCTATAATCTATCTCACTATTTGTTCGGAGCTCAAAAGACTGAGAAATAGTTACTGGGGTAGCAAGTAAACACTAGGTACTGTAGTGATCGTCAACTAAGATCACTACATTACCCCAAAATGCAACGATCTGGTAGTGCGAAGCAATAAACCAAGAAGTTTTGCAATATTTTCTTATATTAAACTATTATTAAAAGAACAAAATGCAAGACTTGACAAGACGTGTTTATTTTTTTAGTTTTTCGTCATTTTGTTTTGATCGTTGTCCGGAGTGATGTAGTGATCGCTAACTAAAATCACTACAGTACACAGTACATATTATGCATTTTCAATACACTGGAACACTGATAAGACGATAAATGATATGTTAAAGGACGTAGCTCAAGCTCAACTGTATCAATTGTACACTATAAATACGCACTACGGGCCATATACCAGGGATTATGACTATAGACTACGTACTGCGGTTTATAAACTCGGAATCACGGACCATGAACTATAGCTTGTAAATCATAATTATAAACTGTAGTTAATTCACTGTAAACGACATATTGTAGATCGTATATTATAGTATACTGTGGAGCATAGATTATAGACAATAGGCTGCAACTAATAGATTGTAGAATGCAGATTGCAGAGCATAGACTATCGATTGTAGAATACGAACATAGATCTAGATTGTACACTGTAAATCGTAGACTATAGACCGTTGACCACTTCAGATCGTAAATACTATGAATTATACAAATAAAGTGTAGACAGTTGACTGTAGGTTATTAGTTATCGATCATAGACTGCTAACCCTAAGCTGTAGACCATATACTCGAAACCGTAGACAATAAATCATATACTATAGAACGTAGACTGTAGACCGTAAACTATAGACCGCAGAGTGTAAACCGCAGACTGTAGATCGTAGACTCTAGCCTGTAGGCTGTAGACCATAGACGGAAAACCATTTACGGTAGTAGATAATCGGACCATAGATTGTAGATCCTAGGCCTTACATTGTAGAGCATATATAAGGTAGGCCATATGACTACACGCAGTAGACTAGGTCTAAGCTGCAGACTGTGGCCTTGAGATTTCAAGTACATGCACTGTAGATTGTAGACAATGATGGAAGCTGGCCTGGAGTTTCTAGCTCTATAGGCTGATCTTGAACACTGGCCTATGAAGATGAACTACAGACTGTATCTTTTCGTTGTGGACTCATTTGAATTTCGACCGTAGACTATGAATTATCGTTTATAATCATATACATTTGCGGCTGTATTACTTCATGTTATTTGAGATGCAATTGCGCCCTGGAGACTAATATAACTATTTAATTAATCTAATTTATTTATACCAGGAAACAACCACCGGAATTGTTTAAGTCAGGTCCGTGAATATCTCTGCCTAAAACAAAATGGGATCGCTAAAAGTAAAAGATCAAGTTCTAGAAACCAAAATTTCTCTTACAAGAATATTTTGAGTAAAACATTATTGCAGTTGTAGTAAACAATTTAAATGCCAGGTTATGTTTCGAATAAATGGCTTTGTAAACTCTACATAATACGTTGATTTTATGGTGCAATGTTTACCAAACAGTTTAGACTCAACGGTAGCGTTCAGAGCATTTCTTAACGTACCATTTAAAAGCACTGCCTGCTTGCCGTGATATTAAAACTTTCAACCTACATTTTTTGTAAATTAGGTAAAGTTATAGAGTTATGAACTCCGTAGTATTAAAGATTTTAAATGACTTAAAATTTAAGATGAGAATGTAGAATATTAAAGCTCTGGAAACAAAAGAAATTCAGAATTAGGTTATGCAGACAGCTAATAATTTTAAAATCTAAAAAATAATGTACTTTTACAATTGCTGTGCAATGAATTTATAATTTTTAATAAGAAATTGCCTACATAGTCAAATCTAGAAAGGATCGTAAATTTCTGTTCAACAATTGCTTGCTGAGCAAAGCCACCAATCCAGGAGAGGAAATGCAAATATGCTAAAGGATGCCACGCTATTTAATGAAGTTTGAAATCCTCCCTGAGACGCCTTATATTTAAGAAATTGTCAATATCGGCACGAAGGCAACTTTTAATTAAAAATAGAGCGTGTAATTCTTTAGCAAACGATTTCTTTAAATTAAATTTTCCGTGTTTTTGAGAAATATGCGTCTTACCAACTTCTAAGACGCAAGTATGTACCAACAACAGCAAGATGCGTTAAATCAAATATTAAACAGACAAAGGCAGGGAGGTTTCTCACTGCTGCTTTATTAAATAAACCAAATGTATTTAACTCCAGTCAAGCCAAGTTTGATTGTTTGAAACGAACAGTAGTTCAAATGTACAATAAATAAATTAATAATTATTTAAAATATAGGACAATACGTAATGAAGACAGAATTTGAAATAAATTAAATTAGTCGATAAGTGATAACCGACGTGTATTGCTTAACAAAAGAGCGGTAACTAACAGAATTGTCGCTTAACTCGAGCTCTTAATTCCTTTAAATCTCTTTAATGAGGTGGTTCCGTTGACTTTAATAAAGCCAACAGTATGATTACATGTTATGCTTGAACCGGTCTAAAATAAATTTTGACACAAGCATTTGTCTCATCTTCATTGCTATATTTATTTCAGAATTAATGGTTTGCTTATACGAGATGCGGAAATTAGTTCGAAATGTATTTGATGGAAAACAATTCCTCGACTACGCTTTGTTGAAAATCAATTGCAACTTCGCTCAATTTGAATGTTGAATGAATGTATTTGTGCAATTTAAGGTATCCTTAAATGGGTATCGAATAAGGATAAGGTATCCCCCCCCCCGCCCTAGGGTATCGAACTGAGTTATATTACAAAATTCCAAAAATACTAAATAATTGCTACAGTTGTTGCTACAGAAAATTAAATTTTAGATCGATAATGTCTGTTCGATGTTAGGTACTGTCAGATATGAGTACTACCATGGGTATTGGCGTATTTTCAGGTACTAAATGTACAATACATGTATTAATTGTTATGTAGCAAATTGCTCAATTGTACTTTAGTATTTTCTTTTCAACTGAAAGAAGGTCATCTCTATAAATTCGCATTCGAAATTCTATAGGGACTAAGTATTACCTATCGATTGACCCTTGCGAGAAGAATTATATTTCAACATCAGACACTGAATAGTTAATTTACGTTATAAGTTCAGTAAATGAGAGTTTACAGTACGAGCTCGGTATTTACGAACGAGGCGACGAAGGAGTCGTGTCTGGAATTTCGAAAAGAGTGCTGTGGAGAATAATTTACCGGGTGTATATTTCGTACAACGTTTTATTTCATATGTGTCGCATTTTTGATTTCTGAACGAAGGTTTGCTTTATTCATCCCTAACCTAAAAATAATCTAGTCAACTTATAATAAAACTGCAATATTTCGATAGCAACTACTTGACATCATCGAACTATTACTGAATAAAATAAACTGACGTTTGTTTAAGTCTCTCAGTACAGTTAGTACAGTCAGTACGTTAGATTTCATTTTCCGGGTAAAATTAGTCTTAAAAACCAAAGAATGCGACACAGTATGAAATCAAGTAAATTTTAGAAGATGTGCTACTTTTCTGTTTTTACAAATATTTCGACAATTTTAAATTAAAAAAAGTATACATATACAGGCTGTAAGGAGTTACTATGCTTTAATTTTAAGGGGTGACAGAAGACATAAAAAGTAACAAAAAAGTCTCATACAACTAGCTCTTTTTCAGAAAAAATTAATAAAGTTGGAAATTTTAACATCATTTTGCTTCGTTAATAACTATAATAACATCTAGCACAACAAAAACCTAAATAACATTTTTTCGTATAATCAATCGTCTACACGTAAAATTGGATTCTTTTTTGGCAACGTCTTTAATCAAGAACAAGGGCGTCAGCTGTTAAATGCAATTCTTTTGTAAGCAAGCTTGCCACATATGGTAATGGTTTCTTCTAAATTACTCGAAAGTTAATTAAGATATAAAAAATATTAAGAAGTTTTTGTTCCTTTTCATGTCTACTATCATCCCTTAAAATTAACACGTAGTAAATCCTCACCCGCCTGTATATATATATATATATATATATATATATATATATATATATATATATATATATATATATATATATATATATATATATATATATATATATATATATATATATATATATATATATATATATATATATATAGCTCTTTTCACGATCAATTCACTCTTGCACGGATAAAGTCTAAAATAGGGTAAAATGAGATAAGTGTCTTTGATATCTTAATTCATGAAGATCTTTAAATGTATAAAGGGTTATAACTCCACTTGTTCTTTAAATTGGTCTTTTAGTTAAACGACGTAGTTTAAAGACCGTGATGTACTCCAGACCCGTAAATACGGAAGAGGAATTGTGGAGACGAATTTAAAATGCAACAGACACACTAAAAAACGATGCTGAAATGATGCAAAGGGTGCAGTTTATTTTCTACGTCGCATTAATCTCTGTATGCGTGTAAACGGTTAGTGGGTGCGCGAGCGGTAAAGAGTGCTCTTACTCAGGCAGCCCGGATTCGTTCCCCGGAACCGGCAAAAAGATCTTTCTCGTCGATAAAGCCTCGGTACACTTCGCCGTGCTATCAGATGGGCACGTTAAGCAGTCGGTCTCGACAACCACATGAACATCTTTCTGTGGTTGTTGTTCCAAAATAATATTGCTCTATACCACGCACAAGTATGTATTTAGTACTTCAGTGGTTGGGCGATGTTAATTATAATTAACATTTATACAATACAATACAAAACGGTGGTCATTTTGAACATTTGCTGTAAGTTTCTTTTATTGCATTAAATTTACTTAAGCTTTTTTTTATTATCTTTCTTGAATACCAACACACTTACGTTAGACACATTATGGCAGCAGTGCGTAGCATGCAAATCAAATTATTTTTTTCGGCCTAAACGACGTTTAATTTAAAGTTTGAATGGTATTGACAAATCCATTACAGAAATATGAACTTCTTTGCAAGTAGATGATCAAATCTTGTCCACTACGTAACATCCACGAGCAATTTCGAGCAGATTTTCCAAGAACATACCCGAAAATTTCGAGCAGATTTTCCAAGAACATACCCGAATAAATTTGTAACCCTTAATTTGATTTGTTTTATTTTCTATGGAATTGTAGGAACCAACACCTAGATCATACGGCCTCGTGAATTTGATTCCAGAATCAAAACATCATTTTCCCAGATATAAGTTCGAACTCATGCCTTCTCGGAATATATCAGTATACAGGGTGTAATGATTCGTTAGGTAAAACTCTACAGTACGGTATTCTACGAAAACGGAGTTAAAAACTCTAATAAGATTTTCTTCTACGATGGCATTTTCAAGAGATAAGCAGTCTTAGATTTTTAAAACTGGCAACAGTGTAGGTTCTTCAATGCTATTTGATCTCGGTGGACTAGGTGTTGATTGTATAATGATTAACTAAGCGACATGGTATGCGTCTGTTAAGAGAAATTTTAAAACAGAGTATCCATAATGGAACAATACTCTGTCGTCAAAGTTTTAAAAAGTACGATAGCTTGTATTCTTAAGCATAGAATTTTGGTGATTTAAAGCAGTTAACACTTCGAAAACTGTTTATGTATGGTTTAATATTGTTAATTCAATCTAAATATTTACTACTAAAAGTCTTAAAATTTAAAAATAACAAAATCTTGGGCGATACCTTAACTGCTTGTACCTATTAAATAGGCCATCGGAGAAGAAAATATTACGATAGTTTTTTACTCAGCTTTCGTCATAGAACACTGTAGTGGAGAGTTTTACCTATAGAATCATTACAACCTGTATAATACAGGGAGTTTCGCTCGAAAGTCGTATCATCTGTAAAGGTGATTGTACACATAAAATGCAACAAAAAAGATTAATGTCATTAGTGCCTACCTTTCATAATAACTGAGAAACAAATTGTTTTTGAAAAGTGGGTTTGGTAGTCACTGGTTAAGAATCGCAGTTGGGGATGGATGTACTTAACTGCATTTTCAACTTGATATCTGATGTATTGATGCAGCTAACGCTACTATTAGGTGGTGTCACCGTTTGTTTTGACTATTATTTTCGTTTCGTCCTATTTAGTTTATGTAAACTCAATGTCAGCTAATGTTTATGTACTTTATACATGGTCATTGCTTCTTCCAGGAAGCAGATCTTACAGCATTGTTTTGAATTTTGCACGTTGGACAATGCCAAAAATGTTACGGATTTTATTAAATCTATTTTTAATTAATTATTCTCCGTGTTTAAAATAATGTGGCTATAAAACAAAGAATAATTAAGAGTTATTGAGGAGATTAATGTATTTGCTCGATTTAAAATTATCAATAATAATATAATAAACTACTTACAATGCAGGGCTGTCTTGTTATGTGGTTTTAAGAAGTTTATTAATTTGCAGGTAATTTAAAAGCAAATAACCGTACATTTAAAAAAATTATTTATTAGTTATTACTAAACCCGTTATTTTAAACATTAAAAACAAATGTTTGTAAACACAATAAAATTTTCCTTCATAGCTAACCCCTCAGTCACATTCATCTTTTAACTGATTTCTACCCTCGCGTGCGTTCTGCTGGGAAAATTATTTCAGATTTCTCCGCTGGACTATATTAGACCCGCTCTCTGCTCGACTGTATTAGACTGACTGAAATTTTGATGCAAAACTCACTTTGAGTTAATATTTTTAAAAAAGGAAAAATTATCCACCCTATCGAAACTAGAGTGACACATATCACACCAATAGAAAAATTGTTCTCGAACCTTCAACGGGCATTTACAGGGTTAAAAGCTTGCTTTGTAGCAATGAAACCAGATATTTACAGGATATTGCAGACTGTTTTTTGTATGTATATTTTCAAAGAATTATTCATCAAAAATGAAAATTATACCGAATAGATAAATTTGAATTAAATGTGTTTTTAGACGTATCATTTTGTCAAGAAGTCAAGTTTATCTCGTATTTTTCTCACAAAAACAAATTTCTTCTGTGTAAGAACGCTAAAGCCTAATCCAGCTTCCTAAAGGATGACCTTTCACATTATCGAAAACATCATTTGATTTAAAATAAATCTGTAATTTTAAACCAACGAAAATATACTTAAATGTACAGGGCCGTACTAAGATTATTTATAATTAATGCAATTAAAATTGCATTAAAATTGAATCTGGAATTTTAACACGTTACACAATACATAATCTTACCGAGGAACGATCAGTTGGATTTATCAACGATTAATTGGGTATATGAGGAACAACGAAACTAGATGCAACATCATCTGATATAGTCGAACAGAAAAGATACCCGGAGATTTCAATCGTTTCAGAAAGCAGAGAGCTGCTGTAAAAGATTGTTTCCTGGAACAAGAAGCAAGATATCCTCAAGAAGGAAAATCTGGAAGGGAAGCTTAACGCCAATATTGCCGTGGAACGACGACGAAACAAAGACTTGACATCCCGGAAGAGTGTTGGTGGCCCATTTACTAGTCCCGGTGATTTATAAACATATCTGAACACTGAAGATCCTCTGATTGACGACGTAGTAAAGAAAAAGCAGCGTCTATACCTTAAAGTGTGGTACAACAGGGATATTTCAATTTCAATACCGAAGACATATTTAAACTGATTAAGAAAGATTACAAAAATCTTCCAACAAAAGTATATGCAGATAATCTGAAGATCTACCTCGGGAATATTATCTGCAAAAATACTGCAACCATGACAGATTTCTTTTCAGCTTTGGACAATTTGAATTAATTTGTCGGACGAGTAGTGCATATTTGTAAGTACTACACTTAATCCTACTTTTAGACACCTTGGGTGAAAATATTATTCCATAATGACCGAATTAAAATTACTTTTTACCTACATTGTGGTCAAAGTACATTTTTTTCATTTGTTTTTTTATTTTTTATTTTTATTTTCTTGGTATTTTTGTCCTTTTCGAAAGGACACCGAGTTATAAAGAAAATCTATCACCTACCCCTACTAATAGTAACACTAGAGGTTAAAAGTTTCGTAGCTAGAATCGACTACTTTGAGTTAAAGACATCAAATTAAAAAATATATATGTTTGTCTAGCTCTGTAATTTTGTACAAAAGACTCGAAAAGGAACTTGGATAATTATACTACAATTAAGAGCGATATAACCATAAAGTTATATTGCCGCTTTGTTAGTTATAAAATTCTAAAGAAGCCATCACACAAAAACTAATTTGAATAGTTTAGTAGGGGTAATTACAAATATATAAAGGCTAAAAATAGTTTCACTAGCATCTAACTTTTTGCAAAGGATGTATTTAGCACATAGCATCGACGAAAATGTACGTGTGAAAAGATGAATAAGGAAACTAGCTAACAACTATGAAAATTAAGACCGATTCAAAACTAACGGTTTGCTTTGAATAGAATTAATGGGATTAAAATCAAACATTTAAACGTTATTCTGATAACATTTACTTATCCCAAGTGTTTTATCCAATTTCAGAATTGCTTTTTGTAGTTTACCCACAGTTTAGTGTAATAACCTATACTTTGTACCTGAAGATTGATGCAATAGCGCTAATAAAAATGTATATGTAAGTACGGAGAAGCATATATAAAGTATTTATAATAATGGTTTATCGATTTATGTACTATACATTATAGTATAATATTTATATTACCGTTACACTATTTTGATTTTTTTATATACAGTGGTGCAATTCAGTTTACAACCAATAATTCAAGTGTACTATTTCAGAGAGAGAATGTATACATTATATCTTTTTAAGTAATTAAGGCAACAAATAGATTTTGTAATGAACACATAAGTGTAGCATGCCAATGCATTCGGAATTTAATTTCCTATAAGATTATTTAATTAGTTTTAGAGTTAATTAAAAGTTATAAACAATAATTTGGTTATGTTATAAATCAAATGTCAGTGCTTATTTATTTCAATGGAAATTTAGTATAGAGTTCAATTGTTTACCAAAAAGATATAAAAACTCTTTTATGATTTCATCTTTTAAGAAGTACACAACCTTTTCGAGAGGATAAAACAATTTAAGGTCGTGTTATAAGTTAAAATGTAAACAAATCAATGTCAAGATTTTGAGGTTAATGATATTTTTGTGAAACGTCAAAGTGTTTAAAATTGAAGAAAGTTGGTAAACTAAGTAAATAATTAACAAGTGTTTCAAAATAATTATATGATTAATTTATTTTTTGATGGGAATTTTATTATCTGCTAATAAGAACAATTTATGGAATTTAATGAATCTTAAATGGATTTGGATTTATATAAACAAAATTTTACTTACCATGGCTTTAAAAGAGTTAAATGGATTTCGAATTTCAATTAGTGAAACCTTGTACATAATTGGAAATATTTCAAAAGGGTCGTTGACATCTGTTTCTTGAATTTTTTGTCAAGACTAATAAAAGCATCCAAGCAGACACAAGGGGATTTAATAGAAATAAAGTTGGTATTGTTCTGTCGCCAATTTTTTAAAAAGATAGTAGTTATTTTATTATTATTATTATTATTAGTATAGTAGTTAATTTTATTTTTCGTAATTAAGAAATATCATGATATCAAAAGTTTATAAAACATATAAACAAATTATAATCCTTGAATATAATTTTTTTTATAATTAAAGAAATTAAATATTTTTAAAAGCAAATTATTAATCTCCAAATAAAAAATACTATTTTGGGATTAATAAGTAAGTACTGATAGAATTAAAAAGATAGAATTTAGTAATCAGATTTTTTTTGTTGCATTTAAATGTTTCAAAATAATCTTTTTACTTCATATAAAAGAAAATGTATTTTTCTGGTATCTATTTTCAATTTTCATTTTGTTTTGTTTGTTGTTCTTTGATAATATGTTTATTAAAAATGAAATTGAGTTATTATTTTAAAAAAATACTTTGTGCATGTGTTATTATTTTTTGCCCATAAATATTATAAGGATATGATAAACCATTTAAGCGACCCGTCTGAGAGAGTCCTGTGGAAAGGAAGGATTTCACAGCTACAATATATTCAGCGGGAGCATTTATTTCAATTAAAAGTAATCAACTAGTGAGTCGTGTATTTCATCTTTGTTACAATTGCGTCTGTCTGTGTCTAGTATTCAAATTATTTTTTTAATTATAATTTAATCATATAAATATGTTATAGACGAGATAGGAATATTTTATGCTATTGCCAAGACAACAGAAAATGATCTGAGAGTGAATTGTATTGCAGCCAACGCTATCCATCTTTATCTCAATGAAATACTCAAATGAATGGCAATGAATGGAATAGTGGCAGTAGTGTAGTTACCGCTATATCAGCTGCATCAATGATGCAGGGCCTAACACGTATGGGGCCCGCCAGCCATCTGCACAAAAAATTGCAAAATCTCAGTTACTCATTAGTACTCTTTTCTCAAAACCTGGAAATAATTTCAAGACAATTTCTATTAATGATTCCCAACTGGAAAGACAATGAATTATCCAAAGAAGACATTGGGGAAGAATCTATTACTATACCAAGTAGACCCGTCGTAGGTCAATATGGTATGTTTTCCACTATGACCGCGTCTCTCAGGACATAAATTCACGTTCAGTCTCGTAGCTTATTTGTATGTATACAGTTACACCCAAATTTTATACTTTACATAGATTTCTCTACACAAACTTACCCACTTCATGAGATAAGTAAGAAAGAACCAGTTTTTAAAATGCATACAGTTTTTGCTAAAATACGACTAAACCGTTGTTTAGTGCATTATCACGTGTTCACGTAGACTATATATTTTTGTTGAAACATTTCTCCCCGGCCAGGACCAAAGGAAACTTGAGACCGGAATTTCATGGAGAAAATCTGTATTAGGATTCTGTTTCTCTATGAGCTTTTAGAATGTGATATAACGTCAAAACCTTTGGATTAGGAGCTGACACAATCACAATGGTAATAAAAAGTGACACTTTCAGAGAACTAGCAACCGCTTTTAAAGCATCAGGAAGACCAAAAAAAGAAATTGAGGCTATATTATCATACATACTTACTACCATGCTACCGATGGTAAAAGTGTAGGGATACACTGAATGAGATCCGGTTTAAGCAAATTCACACTAAAGATTCACATTTAAGGATGTCAACAGTGGATGGATGGATGAATTTACCGTTGGGTTTAAGAATTACGCCACGGGAGACTGGAACCAGTCAAGATAAGAACAATATTAATGGTTGTAATTCTATGGAACTAGATACAGACCACAATTGTAATAATTACCTGAAAGATTTATTGTATTTCTTACAAATAAAAATATTAAATTCTTTTGTAAAGTTATTTTGAAAAAAGAATCAATCCACAGTGATTTCACAATAATATTAAAATAAAAGGTTTCAGTAAAGAATGTATTTACCGAGCTTTCTTCAAACCGCAACTTGTCTGTTAAGACAACTTTTGAGAAAAATGAGAAAAACATTTATAGTTCCTTAGATGTACGTATTATGATATACGTACTGTATTCTATAGAACCTATTGTATTTTTAGGTATAATACTTATTTTACCATATACTTACTTAAGAAGAAATCTTAAAGTAGGCATTTCTATCTTTAATTCAATGTTTATTAAAATCTTAAGTTAAAGAATTTTGCGATTTAAAAAAATACCCAAATGTACTTTTACCGTGCTTCTCATTTCATTTTATATTTTATCTCCATGTTCCCGTTCACCTATTTTTTAGTAGTGCCTAGAGAGCTAACATATATACAATAGCGTGGTCCTTATTTGTATGGATAAGAAAAAAAATTACAATTTCAAAATACGTACCCTCCAAATTTTTTACATTACATGAAAGGAAGTTACACTAAAAACTTCAAGCTGATCAGATCATGTTAACCCATTAAGGTCAAAGTTCAGCTCTTTTAGACTGCTTTTCACAAAACGCCTATTTGCAGAAAAACGGTTGCAGCTACGAAAAAAGATATTCTTCCTTTTTTATGGGAAATTTAAGCTCCTATAAATTTGGTCCTTACATAATTTTCGAGAAATAATCTGTTTTTGAGTTATGAAAGAAAAATCAGATGCAGTACTTTACGGGTCGTGCAATTACATATTGAAAAATTTTATGTTACTAATTTGTGATGCTTTTCTTTAATACTTCTGACTACTAGCATACTTCTAATGTCTTTCTAATACTTCTTACTGGAAATTATTATTAATAGTACTAGTAATTGCTGCTACCCATTACCTGGCAAACCAGGCTCTAGAATCTATGAAGCTTGTGCTGGAGGAAAAGGCGATTATTACTATTACTCTGGAACAACGTGCTGCTGCAACCGACTTAACAGATTGTATAGCATAAATCCCACATTTGTGTTACAGTTAAGGAAAACTGCAGAAAACCTTAACCAGATCTGCCATTACCGGGAGACGAACCGGACCGCTTGGGTGAGAGAAGAGCACTCTAGTCTCTACACTACTGATACTATTACATATGGGTCATAAGGTAATGCCATCAATAATTCATAATTGTAATTCATCATTACAGATATAAAATATTAAGCCAGCCATATTGGTGTGAAAGGGTGCTGTATTGGTTTTGAAGACGCTGAGTTGTATTTAAAATACGCGAAACTCACTTATTGGAATACTCAATTTATCTACAAAGATTATTTCTATATGCGGATTATTCCGTTAACCATTGTACATTATAATCAGCCGTCAAGTATTTATTTTATAGTGGTCTGTTTGTTGTGTAATAAAGGCTACACAATTCAATTGGGTTTTCTCGAATTGCTTTTCTTTTTTCTTCTTTCTAAGTATTTATTACTTTCTCAATTCTTGTAGTTATACAAGTATTAAACAAAAATAAATCAAAAAATCAAAGCAGGTAATTCTCACTCACGCTTATGAAACTGGAATAAGACTAGTGTTTTCAGTTTTCACGCGGGCCAGCAATAACTGATAAGAAATATATTCTAGTTCCTTTTTCAGTAATCCTTATTTTGGATCATAAGAATATTTCTGTAACTGTACGTTTAGTTTGTTTGAATGGAAGTGCTGCGTTTGTGCAACAAAGGCACGAATTCTCCAACAGGAGAATTATTATTCTTACTATAATATTAATTAAACTGCGATAAAAAGTTGAAAAAATTGTTTGCACCCTGGCAGCAATTGGATAAGAACTAGAACAAAAAAAGTGATTTCTGCAGGCAAAGAGAAAAAATCTTTGAAGAACTAGATGATCACACGTACCAATGCACTAGAAATGATAAAGATCTTAGAAGACAAAGATACGATCCTACTGCCCATGAAAAGAAGTTAGAATACAGGAAGAATGAAATAAAATGAAAAAGAATGAACCTAAAAGAGCAGACAGGCACATGCATTTAGACGTACCAGAACCTTCAAGAAGAGAAGAAACTGAATCCACTGATGTAGGTAAAATTAAAAAGTGATTTTCACGTAATGTTTTTAATAGGCAAGTAAATCTTTTTAGACGAGGTTTTCGATCCTTTAACTTTAGAAGCGTCAGATAATGAAGAGAGTGAAAGAAATGAATCGATTTCAAGCTATACAAATTGGGACTTCAGGTGCTACAATGGACTCTACTACTAAGAGCAAAGAAAATGATCAGAAAACAAATTTTGACAGCACAAATTTTATCAGCGCTAGATAGATGTAAAATAAGTGACAAGGATACCTGTCACATATTGTCAGCAAATGTAGAAGCCGTATCAATAGGCCCCAATGACTATGTCATAAACAGATCTTCCATCAGAGAATACAGATAATATTTTAGCGTACAGACAGCTAACAAAATAAAATTGTCATTTTTAGAAATATATTTACAATTTGCATTCATTCACTGAGACTCAAAACTACCTCCAGCTTTAATTAGAAAATCTAATGTATAGATTGGCTTAATTAGTGTCGATCAATCAATTGCGGTTCCAGAAGTGTCGACAACAGGGCAAGAAGTATCTCCAGCAGTCTATGATACTCTCTGCGATTAAGAATTAACAGATACAGTTGAAGTTTTTAAACACAGGAAGAATAAATGTTGCTTGTGTTCTAGAGCAAAAGATGAAGAGAAAAAGGTTATTTTTAGCTTATCGTCACCATATTTTTAGACGTTCTGCAAGGAGTTTTTGCGGTGTCTAAGTTGTTAAGTCGGCTGCAGCCGCACGTTGGTCCAAAGTAATAGTAATAATCACCTCTTCTCCCAGCACAAGCTTCATAGCTTCTAGGGCCTGGTTCACTAACTAATGGATAGTAGCAATTATTATTATTATATCTTAATAATAATTTACAGTAAGAAGTATTAGAAAAGCATTAGAAGTATGCTAGCAGTCAGGAGTATTAAAGAAAAGCACCACAAATGAGTAACATACAATTTTTCAATATGTAACTGCACGGTCCGTAAACTACTGCATCTGATTTAACTTTCATAACTTAAAAACAGTTTATTTCTCGAAAATAATGTAAGGACCAAATTTATAGTAGATTAAATTCCCTACAAAAAAGGAAGAATAGCTTTTTTTCGTAGATGCAACCGTTTCACTGAAAATACGCACTATGAAAAACAGCCTAAAATAGCTGAACTTTGACCTTAATACGGGCCGGGTTAGCATGATCTGATCAACTTGAAATTTTTAGGGTAACTTCCTTTCATGTAATGTAAAAGATTTGGAGGGTACGTATTTTGAAAAATAAAAATCAAAAAATAAGGACCACCCTAATATACAATATACAATACAGCCTTGGTAGTGTAATGTCTAGCATGCTGGACTTTCAACCAAGCGGCCCCGGTTAAGGTTTTCTGCAGTTTTCCCTAGCTTTTCCCCTAGTTTTCGAATTGTTACATAACATAAATATTACACTTTTGCAGATGTAAAAATATATATTTCCATACCTTTACGAACGCCCATCTTTGCAAGTCTCTAGAGCAGACAAACTCAAGAAACAAACAAAATGCGTGAATTTTATTTATATTTAGACAAATGGAAACGAAAAAGTTCTTTTTAAATTTAAACTTACTGGTCTTGTTAATCAGCTCATTAGAAGTTACTTTACGAGAAAAAAAATTCATGTCGGCTTTTGCAAGTGTGCCTATGCTCAATACGAAGTAAACAAAAAATTGATTACCCTATGTAATTAAGAGTTTGCTTTGACAGCTTCTTAAGTTGTACCCACAAAAACGCTGTTCCATACCGTATCAATGGATTCGATCCGTCAACTGATTTTATCTGCAATTTCAACGACCGTTATAAGTCTACATAATTTCTTTCTTCAACCGATGGTTGCTTGGTGGTATTATGGTGGCAGTGTGAGAGTACTTTGTTAGAATTCGTGATGATGGAGGCAGGCAATTTATATAGCGGGTGGAAATTTCCTATATTAATACCAAAGCAGATACAAACCAAACCGAGAGCTTGTGTCCCGCACGAGGTGGCCATGATAGAAAATACGCCTATATTGGACCTACGCATACCGGTTTTCACCAGTGTCTTTTTTGGGAAACTTCCAGCAAGGAAACATCAGCGCCAATTGTATTACAATTACTTCCAGGTTAATTACTGTACATATTATTTACAGAAAATTTTCTAAAGTCAGAAAGCATTACAAAAATGTATGAACTATTGGGTTTATTGAACTATGAAATATATATTGCCGACAGAAGAAATGAGTAGCAAGTTTTTATTGCAATTTCCTGTATATACAGCGTGGATGAGGATACGACACGTTAATTTTAAGGGATGATAGAAGACATCAAAAGGAACAAAAAAGTTAATTAGCTTTCGAGTACTATACTTAACGGTATCTCCTAACCACACATTGTATTTGACTAATTGCCAATACGTATTTCGGTAACGATGTTACCTATTTCTCGACATAAAACCGTCTTTATTTTAGACGGTTTTAGACGGTTTTATGCCGAGAAAAAGACAACATCGTTACCGAAATACGTGTTGGCAATTAGTTAAATACAATGTGTGGTTAGGAGACCAAGAGATATAGTGTTGTGATAAACCACAGTCCTTACAATCCATTATTTAGCTTTCGAGTAATTTAGAAAAAAACCATTGCCATATGTGGCAATCTTGCTTAAAAAGAATCGCATTTACAGCTGAAGGCCTTGACCTTTTTTAAAATTCAAATCGTTTAGTCTAAACAAACGATCGTCTATGTTGATTTTGTAGTGCATTTATTGAATGAGGCATCCTTGTTTTGCTGTAAAACAAAACTAAGCACGTTTTTATTGCTAATTATTACAAAAGACTTTTAAAAACTAAATAAAAGATCAAGGCCAGGGCGTGATCGACACCTGCTTAAATACAAGATAAAATCAGATTACAAGCAGCATTCTTGTTATCTATGCTGTTAAAAAAAGCATTTTTAGTTATAATCCATTAAAGTACAAAATAGGGGGATTCCAGCCTGTATATTATTAGAACCTAGACAAATAATGCTACTCACATACCTGCCTAGAGGATGTACTTAGAAATCAATTCCGATTCGACCAATCATAGACATTGGTTATAGAGAGACCACCAAATTCAGGAACACTGTGCATGCCCTTAAATAATAAACCGCAAAGGCTTAGGGGATGGTAACAACTGTGCGACATACTCAGGAGATTTGAAGATGGTTTTAAAATTGCGATGTTTGAGAATCTTTCTTACGTGATCGGTATCTATGCTAATGTATGGTAAGAAAGCTGGTAAACCAAATATCTGGGCGTTGACTATTTATATGCTCTTAACACCGTCGCATCGCTAGTGAAGCAAAACAATAAAGGTATCGGCTATATATCTACCTCAGGGTTATATTCCGAACATTTCATAGCCAGCGTTTCAAAGGATTACATAAAGATATTCACATTGCCAGGAGAAAGGGCAGAAACTTCGCTACATCAGACACTTGTTGATAAAACTAATCCCGAAAACTTGCCATACTGAATTAAAATCTGGTTGTCAAATCTGGGATGACAACCTTCGTGGATAAAGAAGACTTATCAAAAATAACAAATATCATTCCTCGATCAACTTCAACGTTTGAAGTGCGTTGTTCAAAATGTGCAGAGTTGAGAAGATAAGAAGGATATTTTTCTGTGCAGTCCTTAAAGCTATTTTAAGGACACTTAAGTCTAGATTATAGGTAGATGAACCTACAGTGTTGACAACAACTCCCAGTGATCAAGTCATTGCAGAGGACGTGTTAGGGGCTAGGGCCACTAACAATAGTAGGGCAAGACATATTGATCACCAAAACATTCCAGCAAATAGCAACGTAGTTTTTCAAGACTAGTGCTTGTAAAGGTATCACCGAAGGCGATCATAATATTTCTCCAAAAAGTCGTCAGCTATACTATTATATGCAAGAAAATCTTATATCGGTAGCAACAGAATAGGTCTGAACAACAGAATGCGTAACTGAAATTTCACAATTTTTTGATTTTCAGTTTTCACAAACCTTTTCCAGAATCGATAAAAAATTTAAGGGGAGTAGGTTTTACAGCTACACAAGCTTATTTTTCTTAGCAGGAAAAAGATTTTTCACCGGTGTTTATCTATATTAATTAAACGATGTAATAAATGCATTAAAGTTGAAGGGATTGTGTTGAAAAATAAAACTAATAAATTGATTTTTGCTTTTTACCGCTACCCTCGTAAGTTGTATTTTTGTAGAATTGTTTACAACAGAGTTTAATCGACCAGATGATCAAAATGAGAACATTTTGTTTTCATTGCTTTGTTAAATAGGGTTTTTTCAGCTTTTTTTTGTTTAGTATTTTAATATCAATAACGGAACCGACTCTACTTGAACGTCGGCCCTTCTGGCATTTACCAGAGATGCCAGATGGCCTGTCCGCTCCTGGCGTCCAACCTCTCCAATGGATGTAGTCAATCAATGAAAGTATAGTAAATGTTTGTTTGTAAGATTAGAGATTTAATTATATTTAAATTATAAAGACTAATTTTCCGCTTAATTGTTTAATTAACTAGTTGGTCAGATTTGTTTATGAAATCATTAATATAGGTAGCGGTAGACTTATTAGATGCGTTTATGAATGAACAGGCGTAAACTGAAACATATATATTAAAATGTAAATTACTACCGGTACCCAAGTAATATAATGCCACTGCATTTAAAGCTCCAACATAATATAAATAGAATAAAGGCAGTTCAGAAATGTTTTTGTACACCAACAACCGGCAATAGCGTAATGAATCAGTGCCAAGCTCTTTGACGGAGCTCGCGATTGAAGATCGTTATGACGAGATTTGTCGTTTCGTAGATTAAAGCGCAGGGGATTCATACTTGCATATTCAAAAGTTTGCTTTTAACAAGCAGCTTTTACCAATCATTCGTTCTCGTTAAAGCAAACGAAACATACGTAATAACAGAGATGAATATTTATAATTTTTATTCATAATCAGTGACGTAGCAATTACTCTATAAATAATGATAAATAAAATGTGTATACATATATTTTTTCACATTTTGGCCTCTTGGATTTTCTTGATTATGTGCCAAATAACAGCGGTCCTAAAATAGAGTCCTGTGGAACACCTAGGGTTAAGTTAATTAAAACAGATTTATTCAAATGTTAATATAATGATATATATTATATACATATAGCATTTAGTTTTTAAATAATTCGAGTGGATCTAATCTTAGGATCGTCCGACAATTACGTAGGGTAGAAATAAGAAATAAATCAAAATAATGACGAAAAGTACCAATATCACGCATTTTTTTAGATTAAAATAAATTGTTTCCTTATTAAGCAAATGTTTTGGTTTTGATTACGTAGTACTAACAAAGTCAGATTTCCGCTTTATTAATTTCATAGCGCCACATAGCTGTAATTCTTGTTACAGATAGAAAAAACAACCATGAAAATCAATATTAATGTGTAGTACTTGTATGCGAAGTATGCAGCTTGTTATACCCACGGTAACCATACGTAGCAGTTGTCAATGTCTCAGATGAAAATCTATAAAACTTTATTTGCATAAACAATAACGTATATATTTATTCTTTAAGGTTAATTAATGTGAGGCATACAACATTATGGTACCAGTACCTTTTAAATGCAACATGTTCCAATGTTGATAGATACAAGGAGATCTATAAGGACGTTTGGTTTATTGTTTAGCTTGTTTTATTGTAAACAACCTGAAGCGTGTGAAGCGTGAAGAGTCTCTGCCTAGTACATACATACTGTATACAAAGTGGCTAAAGAATTTCTAAAAAAGAAACTTTGTCGAACAAATAGCTATTAAATGGATATAAATTCTAGAACGCATTATCCGCAATCTGTAAACGCCAAGTCGAAAGATAAATCACGCATATTACATGCACCTAATATTTAAACTTAAATGTTATCGAGTAATTAAATTATACGCAAAATAAATTACGGGACAGTACAAAACGAGTAGATCAGTCAGCTTTACGGTGTACAGGTTCTGTACTCGTATATACAACCTATGGTACTTATTTTGTAGTAACTGGTTTGGTTTTTTCAAGCCCACGACAGATTCGCAATACGAATAACACATGGCACATTTATTGCAATATTGTCGCTAATCTATTGTTTTAGAACGGTAATACTTGTATAGTATTCTTAAAAATACTGGAACTACAATATTGTGAGGCTGCCAGAATTTTCAGAGACTTTATTCCGTTTGTTTACAACTGTGACACAATATGAAAGTGGGCGTCAAGACTTGCTCAAGACCTTATAACATGATTACGTTCATTTATTTCAGGTGTTGGTTATTGACTTTACTATTGTCTTCCATCCATAAGTTTATTTTTCATTTTTATTCTAATGTGCATATATATGTCACTTGTTCTGAATAGATCATTAGATATGTTATTATTTAGATTTGTTTGCTGATTACATAATGTTTTTTCTATGCAAATTTAATTAGTGGGTAATTCTCACAAAAGTACTACACTTTAGTCGATATCTGTAGAAAGAAGAAATGAAGAACGATATGAAGAAAATAAAAATATAGAGCATACTCTAATCTTGTCGTATAGTCTTTTATAAAAAAAATGTATGAATATTTGCAAGAATAATTCTTTAAAATTACCATTTTGCGGATTACACACTTAAGTAGCACTTTTTTCAAATAATAATTACATTATTATAATACTGCGCCACAATATAGTATTAAAAATTAGATTGCTGACACCATATGTTCATATTGTAACGTTCTTTTTAATTAATACCAAAAATGCTGTTTAATTGTCTATTAACAAGAAAAATTTTGTTTACATACACTAATTACAAACTTTATAATTATAGACTGTTATCGAACTTAAACTAGATATATACAAACTTAAAGTAGGTACGTTATTTATTTTTAATACACCTTTTATTTATAACATTTATTTATATTCACTGATATTTGACTACTAATTACACAATGCACATATTCAATTCACCGGTTGAACAATGATTCCCTTCTGTGCGCGACGGTCGATTTATATATCCCATATAATCTTTCTAGAAAACGCTAGATTAGACTGGTGTATTGTACCTCGTCTAGCCGCCCGCCGATGCGTCTTATATGCGGCCACTCTCGAACATTGTAGATGGGCCGAGAATCTTCTACCTTGTTCGCCCGTGTAGGGGTTTTCCCATTCGTTACAATATGAAATATATTATAAACTGTAAAATATAAAAATAGTATAAATATAACTAAATTTGCATTACAATGTTTTTTACAGGGATAATCATTCCCATGCGTAAAATCACATAGATCCAGAGCCGGATTTAAGGGTTGGCTGGGTGCTCTGCAGACCAGGGACCCCCACCAAATGAAAAACATTACAATTTTTTTAAATTTAAGAATTTATTTTATTTCTTTATATTTAAAAAAATATTGGCGGGGAAAGAATATATAGTCTCTATTTAATAAATAAAATTATAAAGCCTTATTGAACATTAAATATTTTATCAATTTCATGCAATTATTATAATTTAACTTTTATTGATTTGAAACAACTAGGTTATAAAAAAGATTAAATTTTTAAATTTGGTTTTCCGCTTGCAATATCAAGTTTAACCTTTTTTCCGCTGGCTACGCTGTGCTGTATGCTGTATATCTGTAACGACATTTTAACCTAAATTTCTTAGACATATAAAAAATATTACGGCGAACGGCTAGGCAATCGTTTGAGGTGTCGGGCATGGACTAGCATCGAAACTAGCCTGAGTGCAGATCACACGGTGTCCACCCTTAAAACTGCCTGATATCTATCCAATCCCAGGTTGAGAATGGAAATGTGCCACAGGCCGTCGTTAAAAGTTGTTTTACACTAGGATCCGAGACGAGATCTGGAGGTGTCGGATAATTCAACGCACTAGAATCCTACCTGCCTAAACGTGGGTAACGGGCGATACAGTCAGAAGCAAAGTAATGTGTGGTAGTAGCGGATTTAGAGGGTGGCTATAGGAGCTATAGCCCAGGGCTGCAAATTTTTTGAAAAATACCAAAAGCAAAAAAATTTAACCAACTTAAAAATGAAAATAACATTTGAATGACGTATTAAATTACAATAAATTACTGAAAGTTGTCGGGAGGGGACTGCAGAGGCCAAAAGTAACTTACTTTCCCCATGTCCAAAATAGGCTCGCCCAGATCTGCTACAAACTAATGCGCTCGTTACTTGACTAGTTATTCAGCAGCCGCGGCAATACTTATCCGCCTAATGAATAAATTAAATATTATTATACTATACTACATTTTAATTGAGTTAGTTAACTCAAGTGAGTTAGTTTTTTTTTATTTAATTTTAAATCAAAAGTCTATTAAACCATCAAGTGGCTAATTTCATACCAAATCACCTAATTTTAAAACATGACCGTGTTTCGAGATCTCAGTTTTTGTTCAAAGTTCTTCTTGGCTAGATACATATGAAATGACTTTTTTTTCAGATTTTTTGGATGAAAATGGCCAAAATAGAAGTTTTTGAAAATTTCGATTTTTTGCAAATTCTGCTATCCGGCACTGCATCATCTGACTAAAATTGTCATAAAACTATCTTATTTCTCGAGTTATGCGGCTCCCCATGTGTCAAAACAAAGGTGCCACCTTTTGGATCTTTAAAAGTATATTAGAAAAGTAGCAGGCTCTAAAAGCAAATTTTAATGTTTTTACAAACTTTAACATTGCTCATGTGCTACAACTATCACATCTTTGAAACATTTTTTATACCTCGTTATTAGGGTGGCCGTTATTTTGCAAAAGTTTAAATTTTTTAGGTCCCTCCCTCCTAGATCTCTTTAAAATGTCAAAAAATAAGCTGTGCAAAATTTCAGTCCATTTGGTCAATATTAACCCGTGCCACCGAGAGGTTAAAGTTTTAAATGGGATTTAACATGGGTTTGGTGCATTGATAGAAACTTTGTGACATAACTTTTTTATTTTTCTATGTTTTAACGTGAAATTTTGTATAATTATGTTATTGAAGTTGCTTAACACGAATCTGAAACCAAAAAAACTTGGGCAGTTCCGCGAAAATGCTAATTTTAGTGAAGTTGACCGCTTTTTTGACAGCTGTAAACCGTTAAAAGTTTTTCTGACAGTTTGAATTTTATCATATTCGTGTTCAGCAGTTTCAACAACATAAGTATACAAATTTTCAAGTTAAAACATGCACATGCACAATGCACCAAATCCATGTTGAAGCCCCTTTAAACTTTAACCGAGAGGTTAAACGCACGGGTTAATATTAATCAAATCGGCTAAAATTTTGCACAGCTCATTTTTTGACATTTTAAACAGATCTAGAAGGGGGGGACCTAAAAAATTTTAACTTGTGCAAAATAACGGCCACCCTACCCTACTCGTTATATAGAATTATTTTAGCATATACGTGGTATGGTTAAAAAATAAAAAGGGTATTTTTGAAAAACAAATTATTTTAAAAAAATTTGTCTACAGAGCCTATTAGTTTTCTACTGTGCAATGTCTGCACGTTTCTTACTCTGAATATACTCTGAAAGAGCCAAAAAAATAACTTTAATCTCATACTTGGATGAACCAGATAATTAAAAAAATAAGGGAGTTAAGACAATTTTAGTTACAAAAAATCGAAATTTTCAAAAACCTCTACTTCGGCTTTTTTTATCCAAAAAAAATCTGAAAAATAATTTACTGTCACTTCATATGTTCATATCTATCCAAGAAATAAATTTAGACAAAATCTGAGACTTGAAGCATATGGCTCTAGGTGATTTCACATGAAATTGACACGCACTTGGCGTGTTGTTGGGACAATACAACATTTCATTTTTACCACTTATTACATTAAATACACAGTTACCAAAAAACAAGTTTATTTTAAACGATTGCAACTTCTTTAAAGTGTGATGAGGAAGTTGGATCTTTAAGAGGAGGTCATTGCTGACTGCTAAGGGCAAGGAGGAGAGGGTGGAAAGAGGTGGGGGCGGCAGGTTGCCGGTAAATCCGTTACTGTGTATGATAGAGGTTCACGAAAGTGCTATTATCATGCTATGATAGTGCAGTGCAGTTCCAGTCTAATGATCCACAGAAACTGTCGAGAACCTACATGCGGAAGAGTTGAAAATTTGCATAGACCTTTGTTTTGATGTTCTAAAGACGGACTGAAAAGTCTCATATGATATCGTGTTAGCTAGTCAAGATATTAAAGGTCACGAAAATTGTTTTTTGCAAACTTCTCACTTCCTATGCGAGTTACTTATATCTTTTATTTCCATACATCAATTAACTTTAATACTTAAACTGCAAATCTATTTTATGCAGTTTACTACATTGTAATTTATTCTACTTATATTTCATAGTATATTATAATTTATTCTAATCATATTCCACTTAATGTAAATGTTATTTAAACTAAGTCGATTCTAGAGTGCCAAGGTCCCCTTGAAATCCAGCACAAGCTAAATATAGCAACTTTATCAGGCCACGTTCGCTATGCACTTCTTCTACGAACCGTTTATCGTGCTAATTTGCACCCACGGTTCTTCCTAGAACAGTTTGGAAGTCAAACGAAGGGCAACATCAAATAAGCAAACTCTCATCTAGCCACACCCTGGAGGCACAACCTATAGATACAGCCTCGAGCTGCAACTTTGCCAGAGCTAATCCATCCAGCGAGCAGTAACGTACAAGACCACCGAGCAACGATAAGTGTAGTGTTTTGTAATACGTAGTCAGTCAGATTTGTTGACTTACCAAATTTGTGTATTTACCAATAAATACTTTATGAAATTCTGGTCTCCAAATTTTTAAAATATATTTTGCGTCGCATGTCTTTAAAGGTCTACAAAACTTATAGAGCATACAATTCTCTACAAGCTTTGTTATATGCATTTTTTCGTATAATTAATCGTTTTCGAGATTTAGCGCGGAGAGTGGGAAGCGCGCATCCATTTATAGGATAACGCTATGTAAACTGCGGAGCCTGATGCATCGTATACTTTACAAAATTAGTTATACGATAAAAATATTATTATTAATAATAAAGTTACAAAATTTGTTATTTATAAACAATATTTATAAATATCATTCATAAATAAGAAATTTATGAGATCATATAAATTAAAATTATATAAGGTGTAAGTTATTGAAATTAACTATTTTAAATACATTATAAGTAATAAATATGGTTTATAAAGAACAAAATAATACATTCGTTTCCACACCACCTTTGAGGCGCACTTTTTAAAACATGGTTTCCCTATAGGCCTGTACCGATGTAATTGGTTGCACAACCTCCTAGTGAATAGTATCAGAAGCTCTGTCTCAGGAGGATAATAATAAGCGTTACTGTCGAGATACTCTCAAGAACTGTATTATTCCGGAAAACATCTACGTTCTTTGTCAAGTGGCATTTAAATGGTTTTGCTAAAATTTTGATGTTTTCCTGAGATGCGCTAGCTCCTGTACACTACACGCTCTACACTTCGTTTAGCACGCTTTTGCTACTGCCACAGTCTGAATTAAATTTAGCTTTATACAGTAACAATGAATTGAGTAATGAAGTGAGTGGATACTTCACTTACCTTATCTAAAATGGGAACAATGTTCTATGGTTATAATAGAACCGGTGCCAAAGTGACAAGATAATATATGCGTAGTTTTCATTCTAAAGTACATTAAAGTTTCACTTTGACATACAGTGTTAAAATATGTAATGTCTTTCAAATATCTCACGCCAATTGTAGCGTTAATTACCACAGAGCGGCTTTTACTTGTAATACATAATGTATAAAGTTTCTAGCTAGTGTTGTAAATGAAATAATGTTCTGAACATGCTGATGGGAACGTTCGCGAACCTTCGCGCATGATAAAACCGTCATCAAAAGAACATTTGCTTCGGGTGCATAATCGGGCACGTTTGCGAATGTTTATAATAATGTTCGATAATAATTTTCGAGAATCTTCAGAATAATAGAGCACAGATGAACATTAACAAGAACATTAAAAATCAAAGATAAAACCGAAATTGAACGATCTTAAACCGCATACTCGCGCAAAATGTACACGTGTTACTAGCAGATGCTGTCGTCGTTGGGTGTTCAGAGGGCAGACTAAACACAACCTTGCTTGCTCCTGCCTTTTAGTAGTTGAAGCCCATTTTAGAAGCATGCAATGTTTTTCTTTTATAAACATAGTTTTACACAACTTATGCGTTCGAAAGCATTGACAAGAGATTTGGGTAGCGTTCGGTACCACCTATTTGTTTTTTTTCTAGTTATATAATATGAACTTTTTATTAAAATTTTTTAGATTAATCATGAAATATAATATAAATACAAAGATTAGTTAAAGTTTCACAAGTATTATTAATATCTTAACCTGACAATATTGTTTCGACACTTTGTGTCATTATCAAAGGTAGATAAGATTGATAAACAAACACGTTGCTAAGGATAAATACATACAGAAAATAGGTAACTAGATACAATACATACAAAAACTAAATATCTAACACTTCTAATAATTATTATTATTGCATTACTTTTCAACACATTACCGTTCAACAGGCAAATTAACTATAACTAGCATTATTGTAACGAGTGCAACGCATCGTCTGTTCCGGCCGTCAATGGGTTGTGGAACATTCCGGAGCCGCAGCGCAATGCACTCAACCTTCTAGTGTATTCGATGTATACCGGTATGTTCGAGCGACTTCTAGAAGAATTACATGGGGGTATATAATCGACGGCGGATAAAAGAGAGGCAGTCAACAGCAAGTCATTAACTGTGTATTACAAAATAAATAGTGAATATAAATGTTGTATTAGAAATTCATAGTCTGTAAATAATAGTTTTTAATGGTTTATAATCATAGCGTTAATTTATAGTGTATTCATTAGTGTATAGAAATAAATATTTGTTTGTGAATAGACGATTTAAACAGCACTTGTGTTATTATGTGAAAAAGAACGTTACAGTGGTGTCAGGTGTGGTGTTTAAAATAAATAAAATCGCGTAATAATTAATTAAAGTGCTGTGAGAATAAAATTTTTGATGTTAAAACATAATTTCAACAAACAATTAAAATGGTGATGAAACTGTTAAAAGATCTCAAAGTAATAGACTTGAAACATGAACTTGAAGAAAGAGATTTAGACACAACGGGCCTTAAAAGTGTGTTAATAAATCGGCTAAGAGAATGGCTTTTGGAGCAGCAAGAAGACCCTGAAAGTTTCCTCTTCGAAATACCTGGACCCGTAATTGATACTAATTTGTTATTAAGTAAAATAGAAGAGAATTCTAGAATGTTAAAAGAGGAATTACTGGAAAAGTCGGAAGAGAATTCTAGAATGCTTAAAGAAGAATTATTGGAAAAGTCCGAAGAGAATTCTAGAAAGTCTGAATAGAATTCTAGAATGTTAAAAGAAGAATTACTGGAAAAGTCGGAAGAGAATTCCAGAATGTTAAAAGAGGAACTATTGGAAAAGTCTGAAGAAAATTCTAAAATGCTTAAAGAAGAATTACTTGAAAATACTAAAGCACTGGAAGAAAATGTTAAAATGCTTAAAGAAGATTTATTGGAAAATTCTAGAACGCTTAAAGAAGAATTACTAGAAAAGTCTGAAGAAAGTTCTAGAAGGCTTAAAGGAGAATTGCTGGAAAATGTCAAAGCGTTGGAAGACAAAGTTTTCGAAGAATTTTTTGAGAATGCCAGCGCGTTAGGACTGTTGGAAGGTAGATTGGCGGAACATGATAGGGTAATAAAGATGGTAGAAGAGAAAATATCCCAAATGCAATTACCACCAACAACTAAGAAAGACGATATGACCGAAATGCTGGAAGATAGAATGAGGCAACTACGATTTCCCTCAACTTCTGAGTGGCCGTTTAATGAAGTAAAGAAACAATTTAAAGAAGAAAAGGTTCCTGCCGTAGGGATAAAAGTAAAACCACCCACGTTCGATGGAAAGATACCTTGGTCCACCTACTACAAACAATTTGAGGCGGCCGCTGGGGCCAACGGATGGACAGGCAAGGAAAAGGCCGTTTCTTTAACTGTGGCTTTGCGTGGAGACGCGTTGAACGTCCTGCAAACAATCCCAGCAGGACAGGAAAATGATTATCAATTGTTAGTGTCTAGATTGGAGATGAGATATGGAGACGCGCATCTTCAACAAGTGTATCACGCGCAAGTGAAGAATCGTATCCAGAAGAATGGAGAAAGCCTGCAGGAGTTTGAAGCCGATGTTGCGCGGCTTGTCCGATTGGCGTACCCTACGGCACCCGATTCATTTCTGGGACAGCTCGCTGTGCAGACCTTCATTGATGGGTTAAGAGATGGGGAAACACAACAATCATTGAGGCTAGCACGACCAAGAACAACTGATGATGCGCTTGCTCACGCCTTAGAATTTGAAGCTGCAAAACAAGTGTCCCGAGGTCACGGGCGTGTTCGAGCCGTTGTGGAAGAAGAAGAAGGTTCTAAGGATCACCTAGAGGAGTTAGTACTGAGAGTTCTTCGGAAGGAAGAAAGCCGTAAGAAGAATCATCAAGAAGTTCGAGGGCCTCGTTGTTGGAATTGCGGCGAACAAGGACATGTAGAACGCCGTTGTCCCAAAATAAGAAAAGTACAACCGTCGGAAAAGTTAAAAGGGGTTGGCAAGAGGGGGCGAACGTTGACTGCGAGTGAAGATGCCCCGGAAATCACGATCCATGCCGTAACATCAAAGAATAGTAACGGCAGTTTGTTTGTAGATGGAAAGATTGCTAACCGAACTGTTCCACTACTTATTGATACGGGGGCGACAAAATCCATCGTAAGCCCTGATGTTCTACAATCAAGTATTAAATTGTTACCGACAACTACTCAACTCCGTACAGCAACAGGTGAAGTGATACCAACACGCGGAGTGGTGAAGATGAAGATTGGCATTGGAAGTGAAGAACGTGATCATGAGGTGCTGGTAGCCGATATCACTGATGACTTCATCTTGGGAATGGACCTCCTGAGAAAATTTGGTTTTACGTTGGATTTGAAAGAGGGTGTTTTGAAGGTCGGTAACGAAGAACTTCCGTTGCACCCACGAGAAGATCCGGTTGTAAGGGTTTTGCTGACTGAAGATGTGATATTGCCGGGTCAAAGCGAGATGGTTGTCGAGGCGGGTTTGGATGGAGATCTTCGGGTAGGATGTGTGCGAATGATGGAGCCTGTTTGTGATAAGAAGATCCATAGTGGCATACTGGTGGGAAAAGCGCTGATCAAGGTTGGAAAGAGAGTACCGGTGAGAATTATGAACGTTAATGTGGATCCGGTGACATTGAAGAAGAGTACCCTTGTGGGACAGTGTGTGCCAGTATTTCGAGTAGCCAGGTGTATGGCTGATGTTCCAAAACCAGTGCCCAAAGACCATGGTGGAAAATTAGTGGGTATGGTTACTAGTTCGTGCGAAGACCTTAACAGAACGGAAGTGAAAGAGGTACAGGGTTTGGTTCACCGATACCAAGATATCTTCGCTCTTGACGATAGCCAGAAGGGACGAACAAATATAGTAAAACATAAAATCAATACAGGCAACTCTATGCCTGTCCGTCAGCAGCCGAGGCGTCTACCTCTAGCAAGGCGAGCAGAAGCCGAAAAGATTATGACTGATATGGAAGAACAAGGGGTCATCGAGCCATCCAGCAGTCCATGGGCATCACCGGTGGTCCTGGTCAGTAAGAAGTACGGGTCAACGAGATTTTGTGTGGACTATCGGCAGCTCAATAACGTGACCAAGAAAGACAGCTATCCCTTACCACGCATCGACGACACGTTAGATACCCTGTCTGGTTCACGATGGTTTTCGACTTTGGACTTGAAGAGTGGTTATTGGCAAGTTGAAATGGAACCTGAAGACCGGGAGAAGACCGCGTTCACTATTGGTTCCGGACTATGGCAGTTTACAGTTATGCCTTTCGGTCTATGTAACGCTCCGGCCACCTTTGAGCGTCTAATGGAGACCATCCTGAGAGGGCTGTCGTGGCAGACCTGCCTGGTATACCTAGATGATGTGATTGTAGTCGGAAAATCATTCAACGAACATTTGAAAAACCTAGAGGAAGTGTTCCGAAGACTACGTGGAGCCAATCTGAAACTGAGTCCGAAAAAGTGCCACATATTCAGAAAGGAAGTGAAATATCTCGGCCACGTCGTATCACAAAATGGAGTGGCAGCCGACCCCGATAAGATTCGTGCAGTTCAAGAGTGGCCAACACCGAAAGATAAACACCAAGTTCGTAGTTTTCTTGGGTTATGTACCTACTATAGGCGTTTCGTTCCTGGGTTTGCCAATATAGCGAAGCCTCTGACAAGGCTAACTGAAGATGGACGCGAGTATGTTTGGAGCGGAGAGTGTGAAACAGCTTTCCAACAGCTGAAGCGTGCCCTGACAACCGCACCAATATTGAGCTATCCACGGACAGAAGGGAAATTCATACTTGACACAGATGCAAGTAATCTGGCCATTGGGGGTGTACTTACTCAGATACAGGATGGACAAGAAAAGGTCATCGGCTATTTCAGTAAGGTTTTGTCGAAAGCCGAAAGGAATTATTGTGTGACCAGAAAAGAATTATTGGCCGTCGTGAAGTCCGTTGAGCACTTCTACAAATACTTGTACGGACGGAAGTTTTTATTGAGGACGGACCACGCAGCGTTGAAATGGCTTCTACAATTCCGTAATCCTGAAGGCCAGGTCGCAAGGTGGATCGAGCGATTACAAAGATACGACTTTGACACAGAACATCGAGCGGGTACTAGTCATCGAAATGCCGATGCTCTTTCAAGAAGACCCTGTCCAACGGATTGCCGTCATTGCTCTCGCTTGGAAGAGAGGGTTTGCCAGGGATTAAGAACCACCATCGTCAACGACAATTGGTTGCCGGAAGAATTGCAACGACAGCAGAAGGCTGATCCCGAACTAAAAATGGTACTGGAATGGAAACGCGTGGGAGAAAGGCCTGCCTGGGAGGCCGTCAACCCTTTCAACAGAACGCTCAAAGCATATTGGGCCCAATGGGAGTCCTTGAAGGTGGAAGACGATCTCCTGAAGCGAGTACTGGAGAGTGAAGATGGCACCACCATTAGGTCTCAGTTCGTGGTTCCAAGAAGCCGAGTGGCTACAGTATTGCGACATCTCCATGACGGTGCCTCAGGAGGACACTTCGGTGTGAAAAAGACTTTGGAGAAAGTTAGGGAGCGTTTTTATTGGGTCAACTGTAAAGAAGACGTGAAGGAGTGGTGCCGGAAATGTGAACTATGTGCCACTGGTAACGGACCCTTGGGGAAACGAAGAGCACCTATGAGGCAGTACAATGTGGGTAGTCCTCTGGAAAGAATAGCCATAGATATTGCCGGACCATTTCCCGAAACCGACGATGGGAATAAATACATATTAGTGGCAATGGACTATTTTACCAAATGGCCAGAAGCATATGCCCTACCAAACCAGGAAGCTGCGACTGTTGCTGACGTACTAGTCAAAGAGTTTTTCAGTCGCTTCGGAGTGCCCATGGAGCTGCATTCGGATCAAGGCCGCAATTTCTAGTCTGTACTCTTTGGAGAAGTCTGTCGATTGTTGGGCATTCGCAAGACTCGGACCACATCGTTACATCCGCAGTCCGATGGAATGGTAGAACGCATGAATCGGACAATGGCCAAATATTTGGCCAAGGTCGTCTCCGATCATCAACGAGACTGGGACCAATACCTGCATCTGTTCCTGATGGCTTATCGTGCATCGGTCCACGAAACAACCGGTCAGTCACCAGCGTCTGTGATGTTTGGACGCGAGTTACGGTTACCGTGTGATCTGGAATTTGGGTCTCCACCTATAGAGCAGGAGGTAGCCGGGAATGATTATGTCATCAACTTAAAGAAGAAGTTGGAGGATATTCACGACCGAACCCGAAATAATAGTCGAATCGCGAGTGACCGGATGAAGGCTACGTACGATGTGAGAGCCCAAGAAGGAGGGTTTCAACCTGGAGAGCTTGTCTGGTTATACAACCCGCAAAGGCGTCGTGGCTATTCTCCAAAGTTACAGCGAGATTGGGAGGGTCCATACCAGGTGAAGAAACGAATAAATGACTTGATTTATCGCATCCAGAAATTGCCAAGGGGGAAACCAAAGGTGGTACACTCCAATCGTCTGGCGCACTATGAGGGAAATAATGACGCAGTCCCGGATCGGAAAGATGAGGCTGAGGTGGCTATCAATACCGTAAGGCCTGAAGATGATCAGCCAACCTTTAGAGAATTTATGGCTGCGTTCTCTGGAACTAGAAAAGCGCGATTCGGAGTCACGACTGAGATGCAACAAGATCTCTTCCGGGTCCCTGGTGATTATTCCATTGCCCACTGTGTCTCCGCGGATCTCCGTATGTCCAGGGGGATCGCAGTAGTGTTTAGAAATAAATTTGGACGACTGAATGAACTTCGAGAACAAAATCCCTCTGTTGGTAAATCCTTACGCTTGCCTGATCATGACCGATCCATTTACTACTTGGTAACCAAGCAGTTTTACTACCAGAAACCGAGTTACGCCGACTTGTGGAGGACACTATGGAATTTGAGGATCGAGTTGCTTACCAGGGGAATTAACAAATTGGCAGTTCCCAAACTCGGCTGTGGGCGGGACCAGCTGGATTGGAGAATCGTTAGAAACATGCTGGAAGTTGTCTTTAGAGGTACGGACGTCAAGATCTTCGTCTGCAGTTTTGACCCACAGCCCGTATTAAGGCCAACGAAGAGTGTAGACTGTTATTTCTACCGTAATGGAACGTGTAGTCGAGGTGAAGACTGTCGATATCGTCATGACCCATTTTACAGGAACCAGAGCATAAAACCTGTTCTGGGACAGAACAGACTTGAAGAGGGGGGCAGTGTAACGAGTGCAACGCATCGTCTGTTCCGGCCGTCAATGGGTTGTGGAACATTCCGGAGCCGCAGCGCAATGCACTCAACCTTCTAGTGTATTCGATGTATACCGGTATGTTCGAGCGACTTCTAGAAGAATTACATGGGGGTATATAATCGACGGCGGATAAAAGAGAGGCAGTCAACAGCAAGTCATTAACTGTGTATTACAAAATAAATAGTGAATATAAATGTTGTATTAGAAATTCATAGTCTGTAAATAATAGTTTTTAATGGTTTATAATCATAGCGTTAATTTATAGTGTATTCATTAGTGTATAGAAATAAATATTTGTTTGTGAATAGACGATTTAAACAGCACTTGTGTTATTATTTGAAAAAGAACGTTACATTATAAAAGAGAAGAGAAAAATTGGAGAATATTTCAGCATTATGAGAATATTTCAATAACTTTTGAAATGATCCTTATTTTGGATATATCTTTGTAAGTTAAAGGTATATTCTTCAGTCCTGCTCAATTTTGAGGGTTTATTTTCGGTTTTTCTCGTTTGTGCTCCGGAAATGTTCTCCAAAGATTCTCGAGCATTTTACAACACAATTTCCAACTATAAGAAGAATTTACATAATACTAGAATTAAAGTCATGTATATAGGGTAAATATATCTGAACGCAATTCATATAGAAAAGATTGGATGGAAATCGAAACCTGGACCTTCCGCTTTCTGAGCGACATCTCTACCTCTGAGCTACTCAGTCGATTACCAGCATGTAGTGCTATTATAAAATTGTTATTGAATTAATGTAAAACTGATTAGTTTTTTACATTATTATATAATAGTTAATATGTATTAATAATATTCATTATGATTGCTGAATTACAAGAAAAACAATGAGAGTTCAGACACGATATACCTTTCTAATGGCTTTAATCCATAAATATAGAATAACCGGTCTATTACAAGGAAAACTAAAAATGTTTTGGAAATGTATTATTTCAAATGAAGCATTAGATATTCAACGTATTTGTAAAATTGAGGTTATGATTCATTTACATTAACCAATAAGCAGCGACGGAACAACACCATTCAAAAAAATGTGTGTATGACATTTAGAAAAATGGAAGACACCAACAAAACCCCTGTTATTAACCTAAATAATAATTCTTCAAATTTCAGCATTAATTTTATAAATAAATGATTATTACATTGAGTTATACACTTTTCTTAATTTTTACAACTAACAGCTATTTTCCACAAAATGTGAGCATCTGAGCATTGTCGCTATTGACGATCCAGTACACCTCAATCTCAAATCATAGTCTAGGTTAAATCTTTTTCCTAGCTTTTGGTGTTGTATTGCGTTTTTGGGGTCGTAGATAAAGTAGTAGTGTGTAACACACGCAAAAAGAGAGAAATTGGCACTTTTCTGCATTTGTAACACAATATCATATTAAAATGAAAAACCGTCATGTAAGTACGATGCAGAAGTTAATTTACGCACGCACTTACATATTTCATCCACTGTTCGACTTTGGTTTCGGTTTTAATTTGATAAAGTTATGGTAGAGCTTTGGACAAAAGTTCCAATATTTTCAAATAATGCGAGTAGCATTAATAAAGCAAAGTTAAAATTATTAAGAAAGGCAACTTCTAGCACGGTAATTTGTTCTTATACTGCAAGTTATGTGTTATTGTAAAGTGGCTCTCTTCCATAGGTTGGAAGCTCCCGAAATCTAATCCTAAAGCAGATTATAGCAGAATGCAAAAGAACGCTGGCAGACAGCTCAGTAATGCCTTCCTTAAAAATGAAATATATGGAAATACATAAAATCTTCTTTTCATATCAACCGTTAAATTGAGAAACAAGGGTTAATTCTACTACTTCGCTTTAAAACTCACTAGATTCCTCTGGCCTGCCTCGTCTAACTTTAAGACCGTGAATTATAAGACACGCAAGTCTTATAAGGCATGAACAATAGTTTCCTTTTTCTGTTAGAACCTTCATAAATTTTGCAATCCACTTGTGGCCAATTCGTGAAACACCGATGTTCAAGGAAGACCGCTTAAGAAACATTGTAATATAGATAAAGACTAGACCCTACATACATAAATTCGGCAATATCGATATCCTGGTATATCTTCATTTCTACCAAGAAAACATTACTAGAGCGATGGAAATATGATTAGTTTGTATATATTTCGATATGTTTTTTTACAGATTAAGCACAATTTGGGAAATCTCACCTCCATTAGATCTCTACAGTTGTTTAGAGATATCTTGGTAAAAGGTTTTATGTTAACGAATAGCTAGTTCAAATGAAATTGGCTAACAATGTATTTTTTCGCCTACCTGATCAGAAAGTGCTTTTTAAATGTCCTGTTTTAAGGCTTCTTTGCGGGCCTCTTATGTCAAATACATAACCTCTACACTACTACTAGATGAAACCACGATTTATTTATGTTAAGTTGGAGATACTGTAAAAATTGTAATTGTTTTTTAAATTGTCATACTT
The DNA here is from genome assembly GCA_929113105.1 of Agrypnus murinus. NCBI lineage: Eukaryota > Metazoa > Arthropoda > Insecta > Coleoptera > Elateridae > Agrypnus > Agrypnus murinus. Next base: position 93,847,792 of record OV816023.1, read on the forward strand.
TGACCACTCCTGTGCATTATCCTAAAAAGATTTTAATCAAAAAATTAAATCATTAGTTTTTAACATTAAAAATATAACTCATTCGTAAAACTTTTAGCAACAGAATATGACGGAAAATGTAATTTCAAACATATTTTTACATAACCTTTAAAAATATAAAAAACATACGTCAAATTTTTCTAGGCTTCTTAGATCATAACTTTGATTTTCATGTCTTCGTCGATAAATTTGTCGTTTGTTTTTTTCTTTTCACAGTGTCATTGTATGTATAAATGGAGGTTGTGACAATTATAGTATATTGTGTCTCAAGGGCAGAAAATTAGCATTTGTAGCCCGCAGTTGTTTGATGCCCGAGCGAAGCGTAGCGTAGCGAGGGCAGCGGAGACAACTTAGGGCTACAAATGCTTTTCGGTCCGAGTGACATACAAAAGTTTTTCGCCTACCTGTTTGAAAGTTTAAAAAAGAATTCCAAAAGTTAAACAGTAACGTAACTTATTAGTAAATTAAATAGGCATATGTTAGAGGGAATGAATGAAAATGAAAATAACGCCAGACGGTTTTAGTAATTTATTAACTAAATTAACCTAATAATCATTACACTACATACAACACGGCCGTATAGTAAATGTTTTCATTATTATTGGTAAATAAAAGGAACAGGATATGACTTTTAATTAGGATGAGTAATTAATCTATCATTGTATAATTTATTGAAATTACAATTTTCTTTTTATTAATTAATTGTCACAACCTCCATTTATACATACAATGACACTGTGAAAAGAAAAAAACAAACGACAAATTTATCGACGAAGACATGAAAATCAAAGTTATGATCTAAGAAGCCTAGAAAAATTTGACGTATGTTTTTTATATTTTTAAAGGTTATGTAAAAATATGTTTGAAATTACATTTTCCGTCATATTCTGTTGCTAAAAGTTTTACGAATGAGTTATATTTTTAATGTTAAAAACTAATGATTTCATTTTTTGATTAAAATCTTTTTAGGATAATGCACAGGAGTGGTCAAAGTATGACAATTTAAAAACAATTACAATTTTTACAGTATCTCCAACTTAACATAAATAAATCGTGGTTTAATCTAGTAGTAGTGTAGAGGTTATGTATTTGACATAAGAGGGCAGTAAAAAGTTTGACATAAGAGGCCCGCAAAGAAGCCTTAACTGCCCTCAAAACAGGACATTTAAAAAGCACTTTCTGATCAGGTAGGCGAAAAATTAATAAAAAGAAAATTGTAATTTCAATAAATTATACAATGATAGATTAATTACTCATCCTAATTAAAAGTCATATCCTGTTCCTTTTATTTACCAATAATAATGAAAACATTTACTATACGGCCGTGTTGTATGTAGTGTAATGATTATTAGGTTAATTTAGTTAATAAATTACTAAAAACGTCTGGCGTTATTTTCATTTTCATTCATTCCCTCTAACATATGCCTATTTAATTTACTAATAAGTTACGTTACTGTTTAACTTTTGGAATTCTTTTTTAAACTTTCAAACAGGTAGGCGAAAAACTTTTGTATGTCACTCGGACCGAAAAGCATTTGTAGCCCTAAGTTGTCCGCTGCCCTCGCTACGCTACGCTTCGCTCGGGCATCAAACAACTGCGGGCTACAAATGCTAATTTTCTGCCCTTGAGACACAATATACTATACTTTTTCCTGATACGATATAAAACTTACTGTTATCAGTTTTAATATGCACCAATGCTGTATAATTAATTTATGTGTATATCCAGTGCTTATCCAAAATATATCAACTCCGTTACGAAACGTTGTCACCTAATATAAAATCACAGTATTGGAAGTGGTTATTTATTTAGAGTTTTCAATGTAAATTCTTACTCAGGTCAGTTTTCTAAATGGAAATAGCAAACTCGAATAAAGCTCAAGATAATAGAAAGGATCTAAAAAAAGTTACTAATTACTCCTCCTTTAATCAGGTGTGAGAATCCCCTGTTCTGTAAAATAACTTTTTTCTGTTTCTAATTTAAAAATCAACCGTGTAGTGTTTGTATGAAAATCTCAAACTGATTCATACACCTATACATTGAAAAATTGGGGCCAAAATGAAAGCTCAATTTTAGGTTTTTTATTTGAATGGAGTTCGTTGACGAAAGAACAACTCGAAACACGTAACCGATTTATCACCGCTCATCAATTCCGAGTGTTCTGCGTTTTAACGCACAAACATCACAAAATTCAATTTCCTAAGCTTCGAAATGTCTGAACTGATGAGTATGAGATAAAAAGAAAATAGTAAAACTGTTATGTAATAAATATGCAGATACGATTAGTCACTAAAGGGTGATTATGCAAAAATAAATTCCTATCGGCAACTGCACTTGCTTTTACTTCTATCGTGTGTAGGTGCAATTTTTATTACCTCGTACAATTTCACGTCAGGTTATATTCGATATATACGATGCGTTTACGTTAACACTAATAATATTATCAGCAAAGTTATCTTAAAATCGATATAAATTATCGAACCGCAAGCAATTAAGTAATTACTGAACTTTGAGAGGTTAAATAAATTATTATTATGTTCAAATTTTTGACGCGTGCACTTTATCACGTTAGCAATATGATTAAGCAGTAATTAGTTACGTTAATAATAATCACACGCAGTAATTTTCATTGTAAAAACAGTTAATTTTTTAGCTACAACTAAAACAAAAGAAATACAAATTACTACTTGAGAGACCTTGCTAGCAGATACTAAATGTAACTTACGAGTTCCATATTTTAATTGGTAACACTTCTAAAAACTATCATTTCAAGACTTCATAAAAAAAACTTTTGGGTTCGAAGCGCTAAAATTTCAAACCCCTAACAGGCCCTATTTTAATAGTCTTCCTTAGGCCTATAGACCGTCACTGAATTGCCCAAACTAGGCAACATTAGACAAAAAAATTGTAGACTGATGTAGATAGAAATTTCACTAGTAACAGCACAACTAACATGTAACCGTCGAGGATTGCAGAAAAGAAGATACACCCTGTAGCTGCTGTAATGGACAATTTTTTTCCAAACAAAAATTATATCTTATACTTACGTTAATTATTGCTCCCGACAGAGACTTCTTACTTATTCAAATTATGCCCAGATTTCGTGGGTGTTAATCGTAAAGGCATACAAATTTGAAATAGTCCAAGGGAATAAATGAACGAGATAGAGGGCGCCACCATTATTGTCTGTTATTAATAATTTAAAAGCAACAATGGAATCTACAATTCGGGAAAAGATTTCCTAACTAAATTACGTTAAGCTCTTTATATTTTATTGCCTCAAGTTTAATTTGGTTAAAATGACTACAAACAATTTGTCGTACCAACCTATAACCAGAGATTAGTAATTTTACTTTGTTTATTAATTTGAGTTTATAAAAATCGTTTGACAATCGTTAATCATCATTTTGGGATCCCATTTTAGATATATTTTGAATGAATTTCTAATCCAAGAACCAATAATTGTTTTTATTCGTGAATAAAATTTCGAAAAGTTTAAATACAAATAACTTACAAAAAGTATGTTTGGCATTCATTCTATTATTCTTATATTCTTGCTCTAATTTCAATCTACCTTGGCACTATCAGATTAAAGACTTTTACTCATTATAAACAAAAGACTAGTGATAACAAATAACCAAAAGAACCACAAACACACTAAAGTTGCCGGAACATAACAGCTTTAACTGAACTCTGAATTCTTTACAAAAACTAAATCTTCGGATGGTGCAATAATTTCCAATGATTTTATTATTATTAACTTCGTTTCAAACTATTACCTGCTGCCAAAACATTGATCAAAACTGTTATTTAAACTGATTTTAAAATGCGCTTGAATTAGTCATTTTTCTAATGATATTGTGGACGGTAATTTCCAAAAAACGACACTCCAACTTTAATCAGTACTAATCCGGTAAAGACAAGTTCTTCGAAGTAAACTAGATTTATAATTATTTATTCCATTCGTTAATTTAACTCCTTATCAAAAGGGATACCCGCGCATATTACTATGAGAAATACTTTCACAAAATTCTCCCTCTTCCGACGAAGAAGGAGAAAGTGTCACAAACGGAATTATTTCAAATTGAATACTCTTATAATTTCTCAACTTACGTCCCGTTTGGTACAAATATCGTGCAAGTTTACGCTCAGCTGTCCACGTTATTCAAGCAGCCGCGGCCACGTTGCCTACGACTCGTCATTTATATGATAATATAAACCTCACGTTGCATTCCAGCTAATGCAATTATCATCTAAGGCTAATGCATTTCGTCGTAACATTAGATAGGTGTTGGCTTAATGCTTATCGCACACGCAAGACAGCTGCTGTTATTCGAAGAACTCCTAATGAACATGCGATCGACCCACGTCGCACACGCGAGCCAGCGGCTCTCTTTCCAAGAACCTCTTCTCAGCACAACATACGATCGACCTACACTCTGCCACCACAGCAATCCACAGCTGAATACCAAACAAGTAAACACCAACGACTACCCAGAATCGCTCATTGTACAGCACCTACGTTTCACATTAAGATGCTAATGTCTTTCGCTTTACACAGTATATAAACCCGCTTGCCCTGGCTTAGAATTCAGCCAGTACCATGACTCGAAGAAGCCACATCCAGAAGCAAGCGGATAAACAACCTTTTTATTAATTAATAGTAGAGGATCTAGAATGTGATACCCTGGGGTATTGATTACCTGATCCTCTACTGCAGTTCTGCTTAGTTATTAGGGAGTTGTGCCAAGCTCCTTATGCTTAGTTGTAGATTATTAGGAGCTCGCAATCTGATGTCCAGGGGCATTGATTACCGGGTTTCCTACGCTTAGTTTGTAGACCTAGTGCTACTACAGGGTGGTCCCGATCGCCCTCATGTTAATCTTAGATTTAGGAGGACTTGCCTGCCCTCATACTTATTTGTAATCCAATGTATTCATTGTATCCTACTGTTTTATTGTTTAGTATATAGATGTTTTTATGACCTACTGTCTAACCCTACATCTGACTACGTCCCTTAGTCACGAAAACGCCACGTGACAATGCACTACGCACTAGATCCATAAACTATAAAAACTCTCTTATCCACAAACACAACTAATAAGATACCTAATGCGAAACAAATTTACCGTTATCAGTTAAACGTTCTAGACGGGTCGCTGACGCGTGCAAACGCACCCCTTCAAGTCTATAGGCGACTTCACTGTTATTAAACGAAAAATCTGCATACCATACTAAAACTTAAGAGGGGCTGTTTGTTTCAACTAACCACACAATATTCTTGACGTCAATAACTAACAGTGATCAGTTTAGACGAATTTCATGCTTATATTTTATAAAAGGTGCAAAAACCCATTAATATTGTAACGAAGTTACTTAATTTTGGTTGTTTATTTTTGGTATATGAATTAAAATCCATATCTTCTCGTGCAATCTTATGCCGTTCGGATAAGAGACCGACTCGAGCGAGTACACGCGTCCCTTCCCTAACCGATATTTGGCGTGCGCCGCTCAGTTCCACTCCTGCCATCTCTCCCACGCTCCGAGAGCGCGTATATAAACAGGCGCAGAGCAACGATTTATTCAGTCCGCATCCAGGACTCCCTGCAGGACCAGCCAGCCAGCCCAGCCAGTCAGCCAGAGCCGACCGACCAGACCGTTCCTGGGGAAATATAAGAGTAAGATCTCTGACTGATAAACCGATCCCCTTTCCGCCCGTTGTACTTCCACCCTCTTTACCGTACCTTATCCGAGACCTCACTGTGCGTGTGCCTGGGGGTCTCATCCTGTTTCCACCCGTTTTACCGAGACCTCACTGTTCGTGTGCCTGGGGGTCTCATCCTGCTTCCACCCTCTTTACCGTACCTTATCCGATACCTCACTGTGCGTGTGCCTGGGAGTCTCGTCCTGCTTCCACCCTCTTTACACCTTTTCCGAGACCTCACTGTGCGTGTGCCTGAGGGTCTCATCCTACTTCTACCCTCTTTACCGTACCTTATCCGAGACCTCACTGTGCGTGTGCCTGGGGGTCCCATCCTAATTTGCACCCGTTATCATAAATTAGGAGCCTCTCCTGTTGTCCTTTATTTTGCCCTACGCAACCCGCACGTTTGCTTGATACCGCACGCTGTATTGCACCCCGCTTGCTGTGGCTAATGCTTTTTTTTAGGTTTAGGATTGAGACATGTTGGAGGGTTAGAGCTTTGGTAATAATAAATTTTGTTTGGTTTGATGATTGTGTGTTTTATTTATTAACATTAATACCCTCTTGTTTTCTATGAGCTTTAGTGATAGGAGTGATCCTGACTGGGCCGACCTCAGCAACCCCAGCAGTTCCCTGGATTATCTTTTCTCCACTTGTAGGTACCCGGAGCTATGGAGCATACCACGTAAAGATAACTGGCGCCCGAGAATTACAGCCGATACCGAGATCACCGAAAGCACACAAGCGGCACTACGTAAGCGGGCCCCTTACAAACACCGAGCCAACCCAGGGGCACCTCAAACTTGCTTACAATATGAAGCATCATAACAAGCTTATCAGAATCCAACCGTATTGCAGAACTTTAAAAATGTCTGGCAAAACATAAATCATGTTTTTAAAAGCAATTTTATCCTTTATGTGAATGAATATTTTTAATATTAAATACATTTGTATCATAAACTGCTGTACAGATATCCAATCTTTGTTTAACGTGGCTTACCTGCGTTAAACTTATGACCACGGTTCCCCTTAAGGGACTACGAATTAAATTACGCTAAATTAGCGTCAGTTGCATTTGTAGCGAGCTTGCCTATCCACGCTCTAATAGCTCTCCATGCTACTACCAGAGCTGGTAACGTGCTCACCCATCGCCCCTAGTCCAGCTTACAGACTTTCACTGCCCTGGCAAGTCCAACCTCAAGTGTGGCTGGAGTTTGGAAACTGGGTCTGCCTAGGATATCCCAGAATTGAGCTACCCCGCCCTACCATAATTAGGCTTGGTGAGCCTAAGGAACTACTATACAGGGTGTAACTAATATACTTATATTTAGCAATATTTAGAATATATTCCCTTATCAACATGTGGTCGATTCCTGCTAGTTTTAGAGAAAATCAGATTTCAAATTTCAAGCACGTCCGTTATAAAAAACTTTCAGCTTCAATAAATCACGGTTTAGTTAGTATCAGAATTTCAAATATAGGATTTGCATTTGAATATTCTTTACAATCGACGTTAGTCGGTTCGGAAAAAATTCAACAAGAAGTAATACATAAGTGTTATTTTGCTCATAACAATAGAGTATTGGATATGTTTAGAGAGATAATACTAAATTTGTAATTTTTTCACATGATCATTGAAATTAAGGTCTTTATTAGACTTACAGTAAATACCCGGGGAATGATCTACCAAACTACCAATCAAGCTAACAAAATGATTTCGCTAGTTTCTGGGTTAAACATAATATTCTTCGCCTTCGAAAACCTTTGCAGGTTGAATTGACACAATTTGGAAATGCTGTGAAACAATTGCCGAATGTACTTTTTAGTCTAGGCTCTAGGAAAACCATTCAATTATTCGAGTCACTTAGCAGGAAGTCCTGTAAATTTTGATGACAAGATATGTGTATGTGCCAGTATGGGAAGAAAGGTATTTTTTCTATTCAATGGTTCTTCATAGATAGAATAAATATTGAACTATTCTTTGGATCACTTTAGATATACATCACTATCACTTTGCTACCTGTAGTATCGTTTGTCTTTTTTGGTTATTTCATTTTCTAAGTTTTTTAACATTTACTATTAGATTTGATTAGAAGATTTTGGAAATTTAAAAAAGGTGGCCATCAAGAAAGCTTAATTGGATCTGTGCATAGAGACTTATAAGTGCAATTTAAACTTTCTATGACAACCTCACTTGATCACCATACTTAATCACTTAACCACCGTCACAGATAAAAATACGTATACCATTAATTGACATTTTTATGACTAATTGTTATATTTGTACTTTCATTCTCCAATCTCCAATTTCTGAAGTAATCGGTAAATAAAATAGTATATTACTTATTATTTCAATTAAGTTTCATTGAATCAATTGAAGTCATTTTCACAATGGCTTGTTACTAGTTGCATCACTATCGGTATGCATTTATTTATTATGCAAAAATGTCACGGCATATCTGACACGCAGTTGTGCAACTCTCATTTAAATCATCTAGTGCGTGTAATTTTTTATGGTAATTATTATTAACTTTAATTAAGAGGATATATATCTATTATGTTCAGCAGCGTAACAGATCTTGAATAGCTCTTCACGCAAAATTGTCAATAGCAACTTCACTATTTAGATGCACAGCCTATACCTGGGAACAATTTGAAATCGTAATCTACAATAGCTATGGAGAACATAAGATAAGAAACTATAATTAATTATATTTTAAAGCCAGAGACGAATATTTTAATTTGAGCCTACAGCCTTTCGCTCGGTACTGTTACTTGGTATGTTGATTGTCGTTATCGTTCATTTTTTTAAGTAAATTTCCCATAGTTATATGAATCCACTATGACAAAGCAGTGTAATGTTGTATCAGTATTTTAAAGAATACCTAGAAGGATTGAAAGATCCTTCACATTTTTTATGATTTTGTCTACAGGTTAAATAATTTTTTTTTATTGTTCCAAGTGACTCGAAGCTCCAAAACTGATATCTTTTGTATCTTTTAACCATGGGTTAAAACTCATGAAAACTGGACCATAGGCGCAAAACTATGTGGTGGCTCGAAGGCTGTGGCCGTCATGAAAATAATTTAGTGGGGGTTGAATCCTCACTAACATGATTAACATATTTTAGCCAATAAAAATTCTAAATTGACAATCTAAAGCGAGGAGTCTACGCATTATCCAACTGGGATACTTTTTGGTATTTTTTTGGCAAAAAATATTTAAAATTCATTAAATCTTTGATAACCATACCTATATAGCTCTATACATGTAGAGTTGAAAGATTCTTTTCTGCATTGCGCAGACTAAAAAGCACAGTAAATTGCAAATATCTTTATTGACAGAAGTGGTGCTCTAAGAAACGCGTTTTCTTCTAAATAAGAGATTATTATTTTATAATTCAAATATTTTCTCTTAACTGTGATTAGTAGTATTATTATATTATAGGGACGCGCCAAAGATCGACCTGCATCCTAGTGGAATTTTATTAAAATATTGGATGGCTTAAAGGTTATGTTACAACTAAAGCATGTGTCTCATTGGTTCCTGATCAATATTCCTAGTTTTCTGTGTTCCTGTAAAAATATATTTTCTGTTTTTAGTGCCCTATGCCTCATTTGAAAATCAAATACATACAAGATTGTCCTGTTTTAAAAAATCTCCCCAAATAAATAAAGTTATTATTTCTGTTTATCATTTTGTTTATTGGCTTAATTAAATTTAGTCTCTTTTTTAAAGATCATTTTTTAAAAATCATCTAAATTAGTACAACCTACTTTTAAAATAAGTGTGGCGTGCTCGAGCGCCCACATAATGCCATAGCTTAGTTAGCTCGAATGGAGTGATAATAATCCGAAGACATTGTCGTCCTAGGGTCGATTGAAGCTAGTTATTTTAAAATTTATTATTTTTACAATAAACACTATTTAAAATGCAATATTACTCTTTGAAAATGTTTTTTTGCATAATTTTTATAAATTGCACAGTTTTGTTTTCATGTGGCTGATAGTTTTGCTAACTGTTTTATTTTACTACTTTCAATTATTTGACCTTTGTATAAGTCAAAATTATTTCACTTTTAATAACATAATTTATTTACAAAAGGATGGTTTACCTATGGGTAATTCTCTAAGTCCTCTATTAGCTAACATATTTATAGACAAGTTCGAAGATCGAATATTTGAATTAAACCTCTCTAAACACATTATCTTCTGGTTTCGTTATGTTGATGACATTTTAGCTTGTTTTGACAGTTCTTTTGAGGTTATCAATTAATTTCTAATTCTTATTAACAGTATCCACCCTAACATAAAATTTACACTAGAAACAGAACAAAACAGGGCTATAAACTTTCTAGACTTAAATATCAAGATTAACGCAGACAATCTATTTGAATTTTCCATATACAGAAAACCAACACAAACAGACATAACAATACCAAATGAATCTTGTCACCATAATACACATAAAATAGCAGCTACAGATCATTAGTACACAGAGCTTTAACTATTCCACTAACAAAATCAGATTTTAGCAAAGAGATATCAACCATTAAACAACTAGCACATGCAAATCATTACAATCCGAACATGATTGACACTTTAATTAAACAAAAAAATTATAGGTTAGCTATCAAAAGAATATATCCCATTGACAATCAAACAGAAGATACAAATTAGATATCTATACCATATTTTGGCAAAATATCAGAAAAAATTGCAAAGAAAAACCAACAATTATAAAATAACATTTAAAACCAACACTAACACTTTTTCATTTTTATTTAATGCTAAAGACAGAACACTTGATATCATGTAATCGGGCATTTACCGTTTAAATTGTTCTTTTTGTAGTTCGGTATATATTGGCCAAACACTTCGAAATTTTGACATAAGATATAAAGAACACGTACGTCATTACAAAAATAAACATCCTGAAAAATCTAATTACATTACACCTTTTAGAACAAAATCACACAATGACTCCTCAAAATAATATTAAATTCCTACATTTTTGTAATAACAAACGCAAATTAGACATTTTAGAAGCCTTTGAGATATACAAACACAAACTCAGGGTACCTTAAATGAATGAACAACTTGAGCTCAGTAATTCTCCGTTACTGGAAGTATTAGATATTTAATTCTGATTATTATTATTATTTTATCTAGTTACCTATTTTTGTATCTACCTTAGAGACGTGTTTGTTTATAATTATATTACCTTTGATAATGACAGCATAGCTGTCAAAACAATATTGTCAGATTGTATTTTAATAAAACTGTGAAACTTTTACTAATCTTTATTTAATATCTGTTTACCTAATATTTTTAGAAAATATTTGTGAAAGATTACAGATTTTTTAAATCCCGCCTCCTTTTAAGTAGATTAGTCAATGGGTTTAATTTTTCTCTCTAACACATTATTCTCTCAATTACCCATCTCTCTCTTGCATGTATTACCTGAGTGCAAAAGTTGGACCCTTTCTCATAAACATTCTACTAACTACTTTCAAGATATAATCCTATGAATATACCCAAACTGTATTTATTATTATTTAATTTATTTGACCGGCAACTACTGGGAATTTTACCTGAAGGTAAATAAACCGGTCCTTTTGTGTTTATGTATGTTTAATGTTTAAATATGCCTCATTTGTATGCCCAATCTGATTCTACTTTGGAAACTCGGGGAATGATTATTAGCTTTGATTATATATTATTTTTACTAATTTTTGCAATAAAAACTGATTACAGTTAGTACTAAGAATTTAGTTTTGTTTAGTGTTTACTTACTTGTTTAGTGTTTACTGTTTTGTTTAATTAAACTTTGTAAATAAACAAATCAAACTCGTAAATAAATTAATAGAGTTTATAATAAAGTAGAAAAAAGTATACGATATTTATTTCTTAAAAAAGAAGAAACGATAGTAGAAGTGAAACGGCTGTTTTGTATTCCAGTAAAATAAGAAACTCACTTGAAAATATAGTTTTTATTACTCTATTGTTGTTATACAAAGCCACTCTAGGTAGGGTAGCAACCTTTAAAACTGGTTAGATTTGCTGTGTTATTTGTAAACAAAAGAAACTATGCACCGAAACGTACGTCGTTTCTTTTACCAGAATTGTTAAATGTGTTGCCTGCTCGGGACAAGACATTTGCTAATGACTTTACGTAGTAGCAATTTCTCAATTAATATATTTAAACCTATATTTAGGAGAGATGAAGACTGGTAGCCCCCTGAACGTAGAACACCCTCCAACATCTAGTATTAATTTTATTTAAGGAAGATTCTGTGAATCTGTTATAGCATTTCAGGCCACCCTACTAATATTCTATAACAATCCTGCCGAAGAAATAAGGTGTGACTTTTAAAACTAGACTTAGCATGCATAAGTTCTAAAACCTATAACAAATCTTGTTACTAATTTAGTATATCAGTTGCTTAGAATTGTCAGTATTTTATTTAAAATGTATGCTAGCCAAAAAGAACTCCAAGAATTCAAATGAAATTTGTGTATCTTGCATAAATGCTAGGGGAGCGAAGAACAGAAATGTAACGTATACAAATATTTGTACAGTATATGATAATAATAAAGCAATGAAACATAGACCAGCTTTGTAAACATATTCTTGGAAAACGTAACAATAATAATTAAAAAAATAAACAAACAGGAAAAAGATGAAAGTTTAATAATATTTCAACTGTTTCCAGAAGGACTTTAAATAACAGCTCGTATTTTAATTAAAAATAATAAGAATTTTTAGGTAATTGTGATTGGGATTTAAAATGTGATTTATTGGTTTAAATATTATTAAAAATGATAAATTACCGCTTGTTATATCGCATCTTTTAAGATCTAGCTGATCAGGATCACACACATTCAGCCACCCACATGCAAACACCTTTTTTGTATTTCGTAGAAACCCAAAGCGTGTTTATTACCAGAAAATCGTCAAAATCAATTTTACATGAATTTATCACAAACAATGCTAATTAATAACTAATACTACAAAAACTTTGCATTAGTTTTAATGAAAAATAATATAGCAGTATGTAGTAAAAAATAATTAAAAATAAAGTAATAATTATGAAATAAATAAAGATTAATAAAAAGTTTCACAATTTTTATTAAATTAAAACCTGACAATATTGTTTCGACAGCTAAGCCGTCATTATCAAAGGTAATATAAATATAAACAAACACGTCGTCGCTAAGGTAAATACAAAAAAAGATAACTAGATAAAAAGCTAACAATTATCAGAATTAAATGTCTAACACTTCCAGTAACGGAGAATTACTGAGCTCAATCTGTTCATTCATTAAAGATACCCTGAGTTTGAGTTTGTATATCTCAAAAGCTTCTAAAATGTCTAATTTGCGTTTGTTATTCCTACAAAAAGATAGGAATTTAATATTATTTTAAGGAGTCATTGTGTGATTTTGTTCACTAACACAGCCAGATTTTAGCAATGAAATATCAACCATTAAACAACTAGCCCATTTAAATCATTATAATCCGAACATGATTCACACTTTAGTTAAACAACACCGACACTTTTTCTGTTTTATTTAATACTAAAGACAACACACATGATATCATGAAATCGAGCATTTACCGTTTAAATTGTTCTTTTTGTAGTTCGGTATATATTGAGCAAACACTTCGAAATTTTGACATAAGATATTATGTCAAACACCTTTTAGAACAAATCACATAATGACTCCTCAAAATAATATTAAATTCCTACATATTTGTAATTGGCAATGGTTAAACGCAAATTATACATTTTAGAAGCTTTTGAGATATACAGACTCGGGGTATCTTTAACGAATGGACAGATTGAGCTCAGTAATTCTCCGTTACTGGAAGTGTTAGACATTTAATTCTGATTATTTTTATGTTTTTATTTTGTTATCTACTTTTTTTATTTACCTTAGCGACGTTGCTTACATTTATATTACCTTTGATAGTGACAGCTTAGCTGTCGAAACAATATTGTCAGGTTATAATTTAATAAAAACTATGAAACTTTTTATTAATCTTTCTTTAATTCATGATTATAGAGTTCCGCAAAGTAAGGCGGGAAACAATAAACAAAACTAATAATAATTATTCAATCCGAATCATAAGTTATTAGAAGTCATTTTTATTCATATACGGAGGATTTTCGCTAGAAATGGAGTACACGTAGCCAAAGGCTGTTCTACCATACTCCCCAGTTGTAGGTATAAGTTTTGACGAAGTAACAATCACTAAAGTTCTTCAGATGAAGACCCGGATACGCACAATGTTTGAAAAGTATCCTGTTTTACCCGGGATTCTAACCAGGGTATCTTTGTATGCTAAGGTGATTTTGTTTATACTAAGCTATCTGTTCGCCATTGACTAATAAATCAGTAAGACGTTGGCATATTATCGACAAAAGATTAAAAAAATGTTTAAAATCAAGGTCATGCTTCAAGGCTACGCCTTAAAGTTATTCTTTTATGATCATACTTTGAAGGTCATGTTTAAAGATCATTATGTACAGGTTAAGAATCCACAATAATCCACGTCTCCTAATTCCGCGATACTATACGACTTGGAAACAGTTCGCTTATGACTGTCATCATGCTCCTGTTCGCTATATGAGATCGAACTGCATCTTATTGGAACCATATACATTCCTTCATGAAGCTGTCCGCCAAAACTATTTGTACCATTTCTGCATATCTCTCTGAATTGCCGCTAACCGTGTTTTCAATCTCACGTTCAAATCAATAAGGGCCTCGAATGCCTGCACAACATATAACTTTTTCGTTAGTCAAAACGTCGATTCTGTTTATTCATTTCTGCGCTTAATTCAAAGTGAGCTTTATCACTCATAATCGGATGATCAATTGAATCCTTGACGACGCAACATAAAACTAATTTCGTCTTCTTGATTAATTTTTGGACCTTTTTGCCATTTGTATAGAAAGGATTCAAATTTTCTTTTACGATTTGATGGGCACTATTACAAGATATTCGCAATTCTTGTACTAAACGCCTTCACATTCTCAAGTCATAACTTAAGAATTCCAGCAGGAGTTCTTACTACTCGGGTCCTTGGCTGCCGCCTACCATTTTCTACTGTACCGTTTTCAAATTGACTTGCTCATGCTCGAATTCTGTTAGCAGAAGAAGCAACATAATGAGTTTCTTTACGAAAATCTCATTGAGTCTGAGTTACAGAACTACTTCTTAAAAACAGCGTTACTATTATTATATAGTCAGCGATTGACCAGCGCTCCATACCAAACAAAACTTCTGACTTAGAAATAAAAAATGACATTTCACGTTTATTAAGTAGACATTCCGTATTGTCATAGCAATTGATAGAAATTGTACAACTTTATAAATTTAATGTATTATTCTTTAGGCATAGAAAAAGATTCAAGCGGAACCGGCGAGAAGCTTTTTCTCGTCGATAAAGCCTCAGTACAGTTCGCCGTGCTGTCAGATGGGCACGTTAAGCAGTCGGTCTCGACAGTCACATAAACATCTGTCCGTGGTTGTCATTAAATATAACACCGTCCTATACAACAAGCATAAGCATGTATTTACTTCAGTGGTTTGGTAATGCTAATTACAATTAACATTTATACAACACAAAACGCTGTAGATACCTTAAAACGGTTTTACATATAATTGTTCCGACTTGCAAAGCTGGTGGATATTATTTAGGAAGTGTTTAAAGCATCACAGTCCCTACGCAGCTTGATTGTTTATCCGTACTGGGTAAATAATAGAATTGCCGGAAGGTTGTACAGCTCCCAGTTCTGGTTTACCCACTACACATAACTTATTTGCTAGATGTTGCTGAAGTTGATGCGAGCTTTAGATTTACAGAAATTCATTAATTTATAGCTTTGCAAATACTCAAGTATTTATGTCATTCTATATTATTTTGCAGTGTAATGTGTTAATACAGTAACATAGAAAAGCTTGGGAAAAAACTTGGTCTGTATCATATCTTACATATAAAATTTACTGTTTAACGTACGTAATTCTGCTTAATTTTTGATGCAGATCTCAATCGTCGGAATTTCTAAGATGACTATGGTTAGACCAGGTTCGAATCCTAACTCTTTTTTCGCCCTCGGGGACACTAACAACGCCATATATGATGTTTTTGGACCACCGTGGGCCATCACCACCAGATTTCTCCATTCAGTTCGGTAATCTCTGCAAGAAATTGAACATGCAACTGAAGGACAGATTTAGATTTGTTTGCTGTAACAGTATATTTTTTATACTCAATATATGCTCCACAAATCGACTGTCACATCATTGCACATTTTTGAGATATTGATGCTATGAAATCCAAAAAATGCCGTTTTTAAAAGTTTTTGATTCATTATATCTTTATAACAAGATATGATAAAATCTTTATAGAACTCGAAATCAACTGCGTTTGATATCGCTATATCAGTTTGGTCTTTTGGTGATTCCATTTTCTAATAACAAGTAAATACTTGGAAGAAGAATATTGTTTTTGCTCAATTTCTGCTGCAAAATCTCATCATGAACTTAGAAAATATTCAAGTGGGTAGTTTTCTCGTTATAAATAATAGCTATTGTAGATACATTTTGAGTTCATAATCGATTTCTGTAGCATAAATTAATTGAGTATAGAAAATAGTCTTTTTTCCAATTATGTACTTATTATTCGAAAATAGAATCGCCGTTCTAATGTAGCAATCCCAAGCGCTGTTCAGCGTGGAGACGTGCAGTTTGATGCGGCATAACATAAGAACTAAGCTTGATCAATTTATTTATCATATATTTATACAAAGATATTATGTATCAAAAAGCCTTGACATTTACATTTTTTTATACTCTAGCTAGGCACAATATCTCAAAACCGTGACGTGATATACTTCTAGAGTAATTCGGCTAGCTTAGTTGTCAGTGTGTTGTGCAATGTAACCTTTAGTCATTTTTACCATTTAACTTTATTACATTCTTTCTTATTATTTTGTGTTCCTTTTATATTCTCCTTCAATCGGTAATTTGTGCTAACATAAGAACCAATGTTTGCATTTTCCACTCTTAATCTTTGGAATAACTTACAAGCTGATACTGCTCGCAGTATTAAATTAGTGGCCGCATAAAGAATCTTTCGCGCCTCGGGTTGTACAAGACACAGCAGTGGTACAAGCCGTTTTAGTACAGGAGGCACCATTTCGGAGATCGTTTGGACGAACAGAAAAAGGTTTTTGATATATTAAGACAATCTACACACATTCTTAATACTTTCGATTTCGAAGTGTGCCATCATATGTACATACATATAGTAGAAAAACCTCTGGGGATGAGGATACATTGCTTCTGTATGACCCATACCTTTTAGTAAACTTCTATTAATGATTCCAGGTGGTCGTGACCCTGACTTGTGGCTTTAACCTAGGGTGGACATGACTTACAGTTTCCTTCATCCATAGTAGGCACAACCCGTTGTGACCTTAACGTGACATCGGAGTATCACCTTGAAAGAATGATCTTAAAAGACTAACCATGACCATGACCTTCAATCTTTGATCTGTTTGCCTTTGGCATTTACTCTGAATCAAAAGTAGTAGCCGTGAATTCAGAGACGACGAAACAGTGAACTTTAGAAAAGTGGTGGGGGTACATTCAGAAACGGCTAACCTTAGATGAATTCAGAAACGAAATGAATTCTTGGAGACTATTTATTTCAAGAGCATGAGATTTTGCACGTAGCCATAACTTGGCATTGTAGTTGTCATGGCCACCTTAGAAAAACATTAAAACCGCTATTTTTCAAGCACAGTTAGTCAACTTTTTTTTCTTATGAACACTATATTCCATTCTTACTTCATCAGATAAAATTACAAATGCAATGATGTATTACAAGCAGTATCACCTTTAAGTCAAATAAGTAATTTGCATTTAAAATATGTTTTCGACTAGTCACCTATGAAAATTTGACATAATGTTGACAGAAAACAATATTGTACTGTTATTTGTAATTAAATGTTATGACAAACACAGTTTTAGGTTTTAACTAGTCGCCTATGAAAAGCTTTACATAACATTTGTATCAAATTGTCGGCAGAGATTTACTGGCAGAATTATCCAGAAAAGGACAACTTTTGCAAGATTGTCTAGAACGTTATTGCAGCATAGTTCTTTTTAAGCAAATCTTTTAGGGCCCTATCAACTAGAAAATAATCTGTAAGGAAAATAAACTGTGTACAGTGAAGTAAGCACAAGTTCACTTCAATCCGTAGAATTCTAACTACTGAATACAAGCGCGGCTCGCGGACAACCGCTGCTTCAATTCAAAAACCACTAGAAATACGGGTGTCCCAAAAGTCAACGTCGTCCCTTAGAGGGCTGATAGGGCAGCTCATGACTGTTCAGAATATCCAAATATGACCTTAGTAAAAAATTGTTAGTTTTTGAGATATTGACACTTTTATGAATTTCGTGAAAATCGACACCTTAGATCAGTTTTTCGAGTGTCACAGCTACAAAATTCCATATTTTAAGATTCTTATTTTTGGTACGCAACCCTGAATAGCTCTGCTATTGCTCACAGCCCAAAATAAAATTAATAGTGCCATACCTTTGGAAAAAAACATTTTTGCCCGATTCACGAGTTAATTTATTTTTTATTAGCTAACTTAAACTCTTCATACTGTAAAGAAAACTACAACCCTAACCTGGCAAGTTATTTTAAAAAATTGCTCATTTACTGTAGTTTTTAAAATGGCATAACTTTTTTTATGTTCTACTTTAGAAAAAAAAAGATATTGCTATTTTATTGCAAAAGAAGCTAATTGTGAAATTATTTAAATAATCGGGAATTCGAATGAAAACATTGTTAAATTAAAGTGACAGGAATTTAAAAAAACTAACACAAACACAAATAAAAATCAAAGAAGGTGTTCAAATTGCCTGCCATCAAGTCGAATGCAACCGCGGCATCTTTTAAAAAAAGATCTTTTTATTCGACTTGCACTTCTTGCAGCATTTGTTTGTTGTGCGGCTTCATTAATACGGTGTCTCAATTCATTTACATTATTAGTTTTGCATAGACCTTCTCCTTTATACAACCCCATTAAAAAAAATCTAGTGTAAATTTTATGAACAGATGGCAAGCACATTCAAAAAAGATGGCTTCATGAACATGCACAAACTTCATAGTTATGCTCTTGAAAACCCACATCAAATGCGAGAACAAAAGTCACAGTATCGCTTCAAAGTAATTCTGTGGAATGGCATCTTGAATGGTCAAATATTGGCCCCTTTGAATTAGCTGAAAATCTAATCGGGGAAATTTATCAGGATTTTTTAGAAGATGAACTTCCAAATCTTTTGGAAGATGTACCTTTGACCACACGCAGGGCAATGTGGTATCAAAATGACGGCTGTCCAGCTCATTACGAATGACGAGTGAGAAATTATTTGGACCAAGCTTATCCACAAAGATGAATGGCCGTCTTGGTCCCATTTTGTGGCCTCCCCGGTCTCCGGATTTAAATCCACTAGATTTCTTTACTGCGGTTGCAAGGAGAAGGTCTTATGAAAAACCAATAAATAATGTAAATCAATTGAGACACCGTATTAATGAAGCCGCACAACAAACAAATGCTACAGGAAGTGCAAGACGAATAAAAGGATCTTTTATAAAAAGATGCCGCGCTTGCATTCGACTTGATTCGAATTTGAACACATTCTTTGATTTTTATTTGGGTTTTTGTTAGTCTTTAATCAATACCTGTCATTTTAATTTAACAAGCGTTTTCATTCGAATTCCCGATTATTTAAATAATTTCATAATTAGCTCCTTTTGCAGTAAAATAGCAATATCCTTTTTTTCTAAAGTAAAACATAGAAAATGTTATGCCATTTTAAAAACTACACTAAATGAGCAGTTTTTAAAATAGCTTGCCACGTTAGAGTGATAAATTTTTTTACAGTATGAAGAGTCTAAGTTAGCTAATAAAAAATAAAATAACTCGTGAATCGTACAAAAATGTTTTTTTAAAGGTATGGCACTATTAAGTTTATTTTGGACTGTGAGCAATAACAGGGCTATTCAGGGTTGCGCACCAAAAATAAGAATCTTAAAATATGGAATTTTGTAGCTGTGGCACTCGAAAAACTGATCTAAGGTGTCGATTTTCACGAAATTCATAAAAGTGCCAATATCTCAAAAACTAACAATTTTTTACTAAGGTCATATTTAGATATTCTGGGCAGTCTTGAGTTGCCCTATCAGTCCTCCAAGGGATGACGTTGACTTTTGGGACGCCCTGTATAAAAGGCTATACTACAACATTTATATCACGCACTTTTTTGGTAAAATGCTTACTTTTCAAAATATAACGAGTTAAATGAATTTTATTAAAAAAGTGCCAAATTCGTTGAACTAAATAGTCTTCGAGATATTAAAAAAATAATGACAAGCTTTTGTTTTTGCTTATATCTAGTGACCTATGATTATTTTTTAAATATTGGAACTGGTTTTGAAATGGCCTTGCAATTGTGCAACGGTTTGCCTCATTTAACCAATTTCGTATTTCTTATGGTTTTCGAAATCCCATTAGTGTGCAACAAGATGTTAACCACCCCTGTATAGCCTCCATATAACCTCACTTTTCCCCACAATAATGAAAAGTATTAGGTAAAAGTCGTAAGAATTATATAGGGTAGAACACAACAAAAATTAAAGTAGTGATGAAAAGTAGAGATTTTTATATACTCATGTTTTTGATTGGCATTACTTGTCATAGGTCATCAATCACCGGAAACAGCAATACAATATATTATTAACAAAAAAATATTAAAACCTTAATTAACTGTAAGAGCGGTTTTTGTTGTGCCCTACTGCATATTATCATAATTTAAAGGTCGTTATCTGATAAACTCGCTTTGAAAGAAATATTGTTGTAACGTAACCATTTAATTTTTAGTATCAATTTTCTATCTCCTGTATTTTATTGAGAACAATAGTTGTAAAGTTATTTTTCTGAATTGATTAGTCTTTTCTACCGTACAACGGATCAACTATTCTTTAGAGACGACTCTGGCGACATACCCTTGCTGGAGAATTATTGCAGCAGACGTGTTCCTTTTACTAATACAGACATCCATTTAAAGAACTAAAAGCATCCTAAAATCGTTTAATAACTTTTTACTGTAACATTGATGGTATTTGGGGTCGTCTGGTTATATTTATCTAAATTTTAAGACCACTGTCACATTATTTGAAAATGGACCTAAAAAGAAATACGTATACTTAAATAGTTTTGATTATGCAAGTCAAATATTTGTACTACAAAAATAGTAGTTTTATCTGTCTAACCTAATATTAATTTAAGATAAAAAGATAGTAATAATAAAATCATCTAAATAATTACAATTAAAACATTAATGTGACTGAACGATTTATGGAAGTAAAAGAATTATAGAAAATTACTGAAAACAAAAAAATCTGTTAATAACAAACTATAATCAAATACCTACGTTATGAAACTCTTTGTCTAAAGCTAATAATTTAGATTAAACTACGGACACTGTCGTCATATAATAATACATATATTCTCTATACCGTGTTCATACCTTATTCCCGCGTTTTCCAAACTGTGTTCCATAGTGTTTCCACGTATAAGATATGCAGGTGTTAAAACCCATTTAAAATCACTACTAAAGAAAAACTACAAATTAATTTTTTTTGTGTTTTGATATTTTTATTAACATTAACTGAAGCTGTTTAATACAAAAAAATTAAATAATATATTAGAACATAAAAAAATTTAACGTTGCGTAAACGCAACATTGGGAGGATACCACTACTACACCAATGCACAACTCCGACCGGGGACACAATTCTCACCGTGGATACTACGCTGACTGGCGGTTTTCCGACCGACAACACTAAGCCGACCCTTCAAATAAATTTTGCTACTGGACACTTTCCCGAATGTAGACACTTAGCTGACCGTGGAAAGTACGCCGACCGCATCCTGTGGACACTTTGCCAATCGTGGGCACTATGCCGACTGCAAGCAGTGGATGCTTTGCCGACCGTGGACACTACGACGACCGCAAACGATGGACACTTTGCCAACCGTGGACACTATGTCGACCGCAAGCGATGGACACTTTGCCGAACTTGGAGACGACGCCAACCCCTTAAATAAATATCGCTGTACACCTCGCCGAACCTCGACCATAGTTACAATTCTGATGTGAATACAAACATAAAGTTCCACAAAAGCTAAAACTAATTAACCTGTTGGTCAATTTTTAAATGGTTTTCACAAATATAATCTCGGAGATGTTTTCTACAATATGACATAGTGTCCACCGCTTGCGGTCAGCATAGTGCCCATGGTCGGCAAAGTGTCCACCGCTTGCGGGCGACGTAGTGTCCATGGTCGGAGTTGTGTCCGATCGGCGTAGTATCCTATACCCTTTTTCGAATATAAATTTGCTTCTTGTGCAAGTATTTACTAGCACAAGAAACAACACTGTAACCACAACAGATTTAAACCATTTCACCATTTAACACCAAAAATGCAGGAACTTTTAACAATGCAGGATATGTACATTTGTATCCCTCATCAAGCCAATGTTGCGTTTACGCAACGCTCTAATTTATAATCACGTTTTTTCGAAACTATATAAGTTTTTTACTTTTTATATCAACAGTAACATTTTTTAATCTTTCCAGAGCCATTCTAGATAAAAATTAAAAATTTTAATTGTACGAGTAATTTTTTTAACGACGTTTCTGTCACCCATGTAATAGTATTCAAAATTCAATAAATTCAGGCTGTAATTTTGATAAAATAAAAGCTGAATTTAAATAGAAAAAAATATGCTACATTTAATTTCATACTATAAAATCACACAGAAGTTATAAAAACAGATATAAATTGGACCCAACATACTTAAAAAAAAAGTTTCATCTGGAGTGTTGCGTTAACGCAACATTGGCTGGAAATGGGTTAAACGAAAATACGCGTAAAACAAAACCGATGGTTTCTTCAAATTTGGATTTATTTATTGCCTCACTGCACCTATCTTCCGTTTATTCTGTACATGCACTTTAACAAACAAAATCACAAGCTACTATACCAGGTGACAATGATCATGCACTCTAAGAAATTACCAGTAAATTTACCCTAAAAAATGTTATCTCCATTTCTTGGGGTAAATTTACTTCACAAGTGTAATTTTTATAGGAAGTGGGAAATTTCAATATTAGGTTAAATTTGCATCGTAATGTTTTCTTTTGAAATAAATTTACAGATTAAAATTACAATCTCAATGTAATTTTACATTTTAACATTAAAACTCCTGTGTAAAGTTACATGACAAAGTTAATATTTCATGGAAATAGTACTTTTTAGTGTTAAAATACAAATGTGAAAATACTTCTTGAATGTAATGATGACTTGCAAAAGTACTTGCAAATTCAATCGTACTGTTACCCACAAAATGGGGACTGCTTATTGGGAAACGGTAACAACCTTTAGCCGTAGTTAAATCTGTCGGCTGCCAGCTAGCTAGTGTGAGGTCGTGGGTCTCACTAAAGGTCTTCTGTAGTGGGCGCCAAGAATCGTCTAAAATAGCTACAGTATAGGCCGACAAAATCTGAAAAGAACAACACATTTGTGACTACTACCAATGTGGTTGACTTTTCCCAATATTGGCTCCTCGATAGCTGAAAGTAAGAGATTTACAGTGTTTTATTATTAATTAAACAAATTATCAGGTAGATCAATTAAAATAAATCAGGCAAGTATGGTTATATCTTAATCAAGGACATATAGCCTTGGCCGAAATTAAACGCAAGTTATTGATTTCTATTTACAAATTTGATCTGGGTGAGGATTGATGCGAGCGATTTATTTACTCTAAATCTTACTTGACTTCAAGTCTCAAAAACGTAACTGGCACGGTGAATTAACGCGAATACCTGTGATGTAGATTGCGCAATCATTAATCGTCAGATTTTAATTGTTTGACCAATTCATTACGGAGCAAAGTCATACGTATTCACTCGCAAATATTCCTAACAATGTAATAAAATAAGTAACATGTGATAAAATTATATATATGAAATAGATACCTAGATATAAGTGCTACACGCACACTGGAGGAAAACCATTTAACACATAAAATTATAATATACAAATATAGAGAAATGTTTTATATACAATAAGGGTTGTCGGACGTTATTGTTGTTGTAAATAGTTGCTACAATATAACTGACTCACGATATAGATGTGTGTTCTTCGAACTGAAGAGGAACGTCACCAACCAGGTCGAACGTAGCGTGATTCAACGAGACAACAGCAACCAAGTCTGCGTAATGGTCTTTTAACAACCCAAATATACAACGTAGTGTATGAAGTTAACGTAAGATTTATTAAAGGAAAAGAAAAAGATCTTCGGTGTAATGTGACCTTAAGAGATAATTATATCACCTCCAAATGCGGCTAACGACGATTATACATCGAAACGAGAACGTGCGCTTCTATAACCTCTAAAAAGAAGTAGCGGAAAAATCCCTTTAAGGCTTCCAATATAAAAATTGGAAAAACCACTGCCAAAAATTAATCACAGATCTGCACCAATGCAATTCCCAATTCACAACACAAAGGAAAAGATTAATTAAACGGTGATGTCCACTAAAATATTCTTTAAAGAAGTTGACTCACGAACGGATCGAACAAAGTGAAAGTCTTATCGAAAACAACCGGACGTTAGTTGCAAACAAAATGGCAACTAAAAGGAGAGAGAATGCGAAAATCCCTAAACGCTATACAATCTAACGCAAACGCATAGCTACACAGGGTGCTACGAAATTAGCATGTAACAGTACCTCTGATTATTACTTACATTGCTAAATGGATTGTATGAAACAAAAATAAAATCAAAGCAATTTTTTTAACGTATGTACTTATATAAAATATAACACAGTAACAGAGTTTCTTTTAAGGAACTTAACTTAAGGAACTCAGAAATGTCTCTCGAAGACAACAGATAATGTTTCGATGCCACCTACAAAATTTAAAAATTATAAATTATAACAATTCTATACGAGTACCTTTCTCAATTACAGTTATGCTAGTTTATTTCGAATTCTTCAATTCTTGATTCGTCCTAGAAAAACATTAAATAAAATATTTTTATTTTATTGATTTACTATAAAATAAAATTCTTCCCATTTTGGTTCATACGTGTAAATATTTGCCTTTAATAAATCTACACTACACTAAAACGAAAAACAAAATATTAATGAGCAATGAACACTTCGTTCGATATCGATTGGGTACGCCTCGCCGATTGCGCAACCTATAACAAGAAATCATAAAAGAATTGGTACACACCATTCTAACCATTCCCCAAAAGCCCAATTTGGACTGTTCATAATGGGTTCCTGAATTTCTTCACGAAACGAAGGTCACCACTCACTAGCAAACAAATGAAATAAGTGAAATAGTATCTCATCGGTTAAAAACATATTAAGGGCAAAATTACACGGTACTTGTTAAAATTCATCTTATCTTTAATATTACACTAAAAATAAATCAAGTTATTGAGTAATAATACATTTCCAAGGTAAAATTTTCTGAGTTATGTAAATTTACATTATAGTAGTAGTAGAATTACTTATATTTGTTTAATTTTACACAATTAAAGAACATTTTACCACAAATAGCAAAACAACTATTAAGGTATAGGTATAAAGTTAAATTTCAGAGTAAAACTACCGCAAATAAGAGAGGAAAGTTAACTCTTCCTAAGGTAAATTCCACCTCATTTTTTACAGTGTGCGTTACACCGAATAATTTATTTATTTTTCAATCGATTCCTATCAAATTTGATATTGAAATTAGTGAATACCGACATAAAAACGCCTCTTTCTGTTATACAACATATAGACTTCCGGTTTAACCGGACATGAAATTAACTTTTTAAGAATTTTAAATGGTACACCCTGTATATCTATACATATTTGGAATCTAAATTAAATTGTGACTAAATGATGGTGCGCAAACTCCATACGCACCTATTTGTAACCTATTAAACGTTATAATTTTTTACCTACTTTTTAATTTCCCGTGTGAACCCAATTTTTTATTCTATTGATTTAATGTTCTATTGATTAGTTGGGAAATTCTCTGTTTATTGATGCAATAAAAAATTTTATTCACACGGCAAATTTAAAGGTTATTTTTAATTTTTTATCCAATCTAAATGCACTAAATGAATAAGCTCATCCAAAAATAGAGATTTAATATGCACCGCAGAAAAACGTAACCTAAAAATAAAAAAAAACAAAGATCTTATAAATATACTATATAAAATGGCATACAATCGTAGTCACAATTTAATGTAGATTCTAAATTTGCATAGATTCTAGATATTGATCGATAGATTCTAACATTGATGTTACTTCCGGTTAAACCAAAAGTCTAAATCTAAAGGTTGTATTACAGAGAGATGCGTATTTATGTCTGCATTAACTAATCCAAATTTTATAGGAATTAACTATGAAATAAATAAATTATTCGGCGTTATTGTATATGAAAATCGCTCGCTGTACCGAAAAGGGCTTGCGCTTTGTTAAATTTGGCCACAGCATAAGTAATACAGCAAGTTCACTCTCGCAAAAACTTTCTGTCGCCGAATTTCCCTCGAACCGAGCGCAGGATGCAGCTTGGCATGCAGAACGCCAGTTGAGTGTGGTACTCGAAACGATGCATTGATTGCGACAGACCTATACTTCTGTTTTGCGTTTTTCAGTGACCCCGTAAGAAATAAATTGAAATATACAAGAGAAATTAAAAAATATTATATAGATAGAAACATAAAACAAAACAATTGCTTTTTAACAAGTAGCGTATTAAAAAGAAATTCTAAGTCATTGACATTTTTAAACCTCCACTGCACGAAATGATATTAACAGCACGACTAATAATAATTGGTTAAAACTCATCGCGTGTTCCGCAAATTCTTACAGAAATCCTTAAGTGTTTCATGAAAAAAGTTTGGGAAACGCTGCCTTATACCATACCATTTTGAGCGGGCCGCAACGTCTTTTTCCCCTATTCCGTCCAAATTATAATTTTTGTAATTTTAGTAACATTAGTTCAAAAAGTACTACACCTTTTACGTATCAACTGTAGCCCTCACATCCCGCTTTGACACAAACAAGCTATAGTCTTCGCCGGAACGGCTGGTTCGCGTTTAGGTTAAATGCAAGCTACTTTCTGTATCGACTGCTTAAGTCTTAAGTTAGTGATGCCGATGTGGTTAATGGTAACCGATTTTTAACTTATCGCAGGTAAATATGAAAAAAATGAAAGTTCTCGGAGAGACAAATCGTATATGTGTCCATACCTAAATTTTTAGTATTTAACGGTTACTTTTGATACAAATTTGAAACATACCGTGTAACATACTGTTGTAGCCCTACCTGGTTGAGTAATTATGCAAAATTTAAAGATCAAGATTGTATTGACTAGACCAAAAACAGGTATTTGTACATAAATAATAGTACCTACATTAAGTTTAGATTTGTAAAATTTTGAGATTCCCGCTAATTTTAGTAACTTTTCAAATCGCCAAATTTAACAGTTATAACTAGAGACCTGTTAGTGTAAATAGGTTCACGTCTTCTTAATGTGGTGAATGTGAAACTTCGTAGGTTGTTTTAATAGTTAATATAAGGTAACTTAAAACATTTTTACATTTTAAACATTTTATTAATACATGTATTAATTTATAATTTTAGTAATTAGTGTTACTTATAATGAGTATGACGGGAACACTTGGAACCTTATACGACATGTTCAACAGTAAACCATTTAATATTGATATCCAACGGAGTTGTACTTTTTCAATAATTCATATTCATTGTTTTATTTCCAAATAATAAACAGAGATATTAAGACATTAAGTAAGTAAAAGTAATAATTATAATTACGTGGTATCGTGTAATGTGATGGTTTAATACAAGATAAAAATTAGATTAAATGAATAATAATTGAAAATATATTAATCTCAAATAACAGTAGGTAAACGTCTTTCGTCTTTAATCGTCTTAAGAAGTCTTTTCGGGAATGCGACCGTATGCCTCTGGCCTACCGCCCCACTGTACCCTAGCTTAACCTTTCACTCCTGCACTAATCACTTAACATCCCACAATTATATCTAATTCGCAGAACAAAAGATTAATTACATCTTAATTGTAGTAATTTTGAACTTTAGCGGAATTCCCAGGAGCACGGGCAGAAGTTCACTCTAGCAACAATTAACAACCATACCATGGTCCAAGAAAAACAATTTCAAGTAATGGTTCCGGGGTGTCTTTATCCAAAATAAAAGTGTGCCATCTGGGCTCGTATATATTTTTTCAATAGGTTCTTATATTTTAATTGTATATTTATTTTTTTTGTATGTTTGCATTTTAATAAATAAATATAACACTTATTGTATTATTGACCTTGGAAAACTACACTATTTTCACTCTAAATTTTAATCTAAATAAAAAACAAATTATACAAAAATTTTATAACAATCCACTCCAAATAAATGATTTTTTTCCATAATTTGGCCAATTATGTGTTTTTGTTTAGAAGCTATTTTGTACTATTCTAGTCAACTGTGGCCCCGTTACCAAAGAAAAATTTATTGGTTAAAAAACAGTACATGTAAACTTTTGTTTTGTTTAACAAACACAGTAAAAATGTTTAACACACAATATAACTTAAAATGTATAGTCAACTACAAAGATAAAGTGTCAAATAAACAAATCAAAGTCAAAATATGATAAAAATAATACCCAATGAAATCAAGAATTAATCTACACACCGTAACCATGGGAAACCGGTAGGCAGTGGCAATGGACGATGATAGTGCACTGTATACATATTTGGCATTACTAACAGTTTTTGGTAGGCCTAGTATTTTATATGCCATTTTATCGGCTACTGGGCGTTGTCTATGTATTACTAATTATACAGGGAAAAATTGAGATTTCACTGGGTCCCCAAAACGCCCATGACCTGATGTATTATTGACAGTTAATGTATTACTTCTTTTAGCTTTTATAATAGAATGGAATACAGTCCATGTTCTACTATTCAAAGAAATCTCTTCACCATCTGCATGCATATTTTTTCCATGCCCTGGTACCATAGTGCCAGTTGGCGCCATGATAGCTAAGGTACTGACTGCATGTAGAGAAAGAAATAAATTTAGTTATGACACTGCTTCTTTCATCTTTTCTAATAGCAAGGAATGCAGTCCATGTTATTATACTAATTTAGAGAAATATCGTCATCATACCATCTTCATACATATTTTTCTCTATACCAAAAATTTCCAGAAGTAAAATGATTTTCAATTCATTAATAAAATAAGAAGGTCCTGTATAATAGACTGTCATCTATCTCGGGCTTTTACTTTACCAGAATTTATTGGTAAAGGTATCTGCTTTCTGCAATAATATCTAAATAGTCGTTAAAAATGAAGATCACGGTGGATAGATACGACCTTAATGCCTTGACATGATCTAGGACCACTAAGTTTCATTCAGATTATTTACTAAGTACGCGCGTTCAACCTTACTAGGGGTTCTACAAGTACGTCGAATTTCATCGAATAACCATTTTCCACCAGTTAAACACCATTCTCACTGGCATTTCATAAAGTTTTGACTTTATACAGCCCATAAATGGTTCTCAATATATTTACTGATCTGGTCTAGGTAAAATTTACAACTTCTAAGATAACACTTGAATTTTTTTATAAACAATTGTTAATTGAATACAGTAGAATGACGACTTATTGCTGTAACATAATACAGATAAAAGATAAGATTATTAAATATTTCTTTTTTGTAAAACACGACCTGTTATGAATGCAAATAGATGTAGAAAGTTGCAAAAATATAGTAGGCCTTATTTTACCTAAAAGATTATTAAAAGAAGTTGTTCAGAATCACGAGAAGCCCCTGAAATACTAATTTTCGTGGAGAAATTCCGATTTTGTATAAGTTAATAAGATTTCGAGAACGCCTCTATTCGCAAATGATGAGACTGCTCAATATGCTAAAAGGGTAGGTGTCATAAGAAATGATGACTATTACAATTCTAAAAGAACTTCAATTCAAACATTTTTAACCTGGTTGAATTTTATTTACCCAGCACCAATTCTCAATCGAACGAATATTTTCATCTGCTCATCGATACTTACTAAATACTGTGTGGTAACTGATAAGAGGGATATCCTAAGGACGAGGAAGAGAAATATCAGTAACAACAGTCGGTGTGCTGCGCTGCAATAAGTAAGTTGCTTTAATTTATTTACTTATTTTAAACAATCTTATAATACTGAAGCCAACTCTATCATCCCCGCTTATTTACGCATTCGCTGGTAACGATTTCAAGATTCTAAAATATAATAAGCTTAATCATGAAATAAATAAAGATTATTAAAAGTTTCACAGTTTTATTAAAATATACCTGACAATATTGTTTCGACAGCTATGCTGTCATTATCAAAGGTAATATAATTATAAACAAACACGTCGCTAAGGTAGATACAAAATAGGTAACTAGATAAAATAATAATAATAAAAATTAATAATAAAAATCATAATTAAACATCTAATACTTCCAGTAACGGAGAATTACTGAGCTCAAGTTGTTCATTCATTAAAGGTACCCTGAGTTTGTGTTTGTATATCTAAAAGGCTTCTAAAATGTCTAATTTGCGTTTGTTATTACAAAAATGTAGGAATTTAATATTATTTTGAGGAGTCATTGTGTGATTTTGTTCTAAAAGGTGTTTGGCGTAATTCGATTTTTCAGGATGTTTATTTTTGTAATGACGTACGTGTTCTTTATATCTTATGTCAAAATTTCGAAGTGTTTGTCCAATATATACCGAACTACAAAAAGAACAATTTAAACGGTAAATGCCCGATTTCATGATATCATGTGTTCTGTCTTTAGCATTAAATAAAAATGAAAAAGTGTTAGTGTTGGTTTTAAATGTTATTTTATAATTGTTGGTTTTTCTTAGTATATGTGCAATTTTTTCTGATATTTTGCCAAAATATGGTATAGATATGTAATTTGTGTCTTCTGTTTGATTGTCAATGGGATATATTCTTTTGATAGCTAACCTATAATCTTTTTGTTTAATTAAAGTGTCAATCATGTTCGGATTATAATGATTTGCATGTGCTAGTTGTTTAATGGTTGATATCTCTTTGCTAAAATCTGATTTTGTTAGTGGAATAGTTAAAGCTCTGTGTACTAATGATCTGTATGCTGCTATTTTATGTGTATTGTGGTGACAAGATTCATTTGGTATTGTTATGTCTGTTTGTGTTGGTTTTCTGTATATGGAAAATTCAAAAAGATTGTCTGCGTTAATCTTGATATTTAAGTCTAGAAAGTTTATAGCCCTGTTTTGTTCTGTTTCTAGTGTAAATTTTATATTAGGATGGATATTGTTTATAAGAATTAAAAATTCATTGATAACCTCAAAAGAACTGTCAAAACAAGCTAAAATGTCATCAACATAACGAAACCAGAAGATAATGTGTTTAGAGAGGTTTAATTCAAATATTCGATCTTCAAACTTGTCCATAAATATGTTAGCTAGTAGAGGACTTAGAGAATTACCCATAGGTAAACCATCCTTTTGTAAATAAATTATGTTATTAAAAGTGAAATAATTTTGACTTATACAAAGGTCAAATAATTGAATTAACTCTAACCTTTTAACTAATTCTATATTACTATTGATCAAGAAACTATCTAATAAAGGAATACATTCTTGTGGAGGTATTCTGGAGAACATGTTGCAAATATCAAAACTAACAAGTTTTGAATGTGGTGGAAGATGTATGTTTTGCAGCTTATCTACTAATTCTAATGAATTTCTAACAGAGTATTTCGATTTGTAACCTATCGTGTTAATAATCTGGTTCAGTTTTTTGGATAAAATGTGATTAGGTGCATTGATGAATGATACAACTGGTCTTATTGGCATATTCTGTTTGTGGGTCTTCACTAATCCATACAGTTTAGGTATTTGTGGGTTTTTATTAATGATTTGTTGCTTTTCTAATTCTGAAAAGCAGATATTGCAGTTTTCTAAACCTTGTTTTATTTCTTTTTGGAATTTTGTGGTTGGGTTTTTGTTTAACGTTTCAAAATTTTCTTTATTAATAAATTCATTAACTTTTTGTATGTAAATATCTTTTGAAAGAATTACCAAAGTGCTACCCTTATCTGCTTTAACAGAAATTAGATTGTTCTCTGTGATTTTCTGTTTTATAGATTGAAGAAGTGATATGTTAGATGTGTTGTACATTTTGTCCTGTTTCAAAGACATCTCTTTTAACAAATTCGAAATTTGGAATTTTGCATAGTTATTATGATCTTTCTTAAGTATAGTTTCGCATTCAACGGCCAAAATTTCTTTAATTTTGTTGGTAAATTTTGGAAAAGGACAAAATTTGAAACCTTTGTTAAGAAATCGTGTTTCTCTGTCATTGAATGTTATATTCGACAAGTTTATGAAACGAGGATAAAAGTTTGCAGTGTTCTGACAATTATGGTTATTTTGTAGTGTACGTTTTTGTTGTACAAGTCGATGAAGTTTATTTTTCTGTGTGGTGTATTTTTTGAATTTAATGTGACTGACGGTTTCTCTAATGTCAAAATCTAAGATGTCAAATTGGATATTGTGTAATTTGAGAATTACTGAGCTCAAGTTGTTCATTCATTAAAGGTACCCTGAGTTTGTGTTTGTATATCTCAAAGGCTTCTAAAATGTCTAATTTGCGTTTGTTATTACAAAAATGTAGGAATTTAATATTATTTTGAGGAGTCATTGTGTGATTTTGTTCTAAAAGGTGTTTGGCGTAATTCGATTTTTCAGGATGTTTATTTTTGTAATGACGTACGTGTTCTTTATATCTTATGTCAAAATTTCGAAGTGTTTGTCCAATATATACCGAACTACAAAAAGAACAATTTAAACGGTAAATGCCCGATTTCATGATATCATGTGTTCTGTCTTTAGCATTAAATAAAAATGAAAAAGTGTTAGTGTTGCAAATTAGACATTTTAGAAGCCTTTGAGATATACAAACACAAACTCAGGGTACCTTTAATGAATGAACAACTTGAGCTCAGTAATTCTCCGTTACTGGAAGTATTAGATGTTTAATTATGATTTTTATTATTAATTTTTATTATTATTATTTTATCTAGTTACCTATTTTGTATCTACCTTAGCGACGTGTTTGTTTATAATTATATTACCTTTGATAATGACAGCATAGCTGTCGAAACAATATTGTCAGGTATATTTTAATAAAACTGTGAAACTTTTAATAATCTTTATTTATTTCATGATTATGGAGTTCCACAAAATAAGGCTAGAAACAATAAACAAGATTATTTCGTCTTTGTTAGAAGAACAAGCCAAGTTATACAAGAAACTTATGATCAAACACGGAATCGCAAGTCAGAATGTTTGGTTTAACCAAGAATGTCTGAAACGTCAGGTTATTCCTAACTACATAAACATCACTACCAGAACCAAGAATTCGATTACTGAAAAAGTGATTAGGAATGCCAAAAGAAGATGGCTCAAAGAAGAATCGAAGAAATGGTTTAGTATAAGAGACAATATGCACGTTTATATAAAGGTACTCTATACAGAACTTACTCATAAATTACACAATATCCAATTTGACATCTTAGATTTTGACATTAGAGAAACCGTCAGTCACATTAAATTCAAAAAATACACCACACAGAAAAATAAACTTCATCGACTTGTACAACAAAAACGTACACTACAAAATAACCATAATTGTCAGAACACTGCAAACTTTTATCCTCGTTTCATAAACTTGTCGAATATAACATTCAATGACAGAGAAACACGATTTCTTAACAAAGGTTTCAAATTTTGTCCTTTTCCAAAATTTACCAACAAAATTAAAGAAATTTTGGCCGTTGAATGCGAAACTATACTTAAGAAAGATCATAATAACTATGCAAAATTCCAAATTTCGAATTTGTTAAAAGAGATGTCTTTGAAACAGGACAAAATGTACAACACATCTAACATATCACTTCTTCAATCTATAAAACAGAAAATCACAGAGAACAATCTAATTTCTGTTAAAGCAGATAAGGGTAGCACTTTGGTAATTCTTTCAAAAGATATTTACATACAAAAAGTTAATGAATTTATTAATAAAGAAAATTTTGAAACGTTAAACAAAAACCCAACCACAAAATTCCAAAAAGAAATAAAACAAGGTTTAGAAAACTGCAATATCTGCTTTTCAGAATTAGAAAAGCAACAAATCATTAATAAAAACCCACAAATACCTAAACTGTATGGATTAGTGAAGACCCACAAACAGAATATGCCAATAAGACCAGTTGTATCATACATCAATGCACCTAATCACATTTTATCCAAAAAACTGAACCAGATTATTAACACGATAGGTTACAAATCGAAATACTCTGTTAGAAATTCATTAGAATTAGTAGATAAGCTGCAAAACATACATCTTCCACCACATTCAAAACTTGTTAGTTTTGATATTTGCAACATGTTCTCCAGAATACCTCCACAAGAATGTATTCCTTTATTAGATAGTTTCTTGATCAATAGTAATATAGAATTAGTTAAAAGGTTAGAGTTAATTCAATTATTTGACCTTTGTATAAGTCAAAATTATTTCACTTTTAATAACATAA
Source organism: Agrypnus murinus (assembly GCA_929113105.1). Lineage (NCBI taxonomy): Eukaryota > Metazoa > Arthropoda > Insecta > Coleoptera > Elateridae > Agrypnus > Agrypnus murinus. Next base: position 93,882,365 of record OV816023.1, read on the forward strand.
TTTATTTACAAAAGGATGGTTTACCTATGGGTAATTCTCTAAGTCCTCTATTAGCTAACATATTTATGGACAAGTTTGAAGATCGAATATTTGAATTAAACCTCTCTAAACACATTATCTTCTGGTTTCGTTATGTTGATGACATTTTAGCTTGTTTTGACAGTTCTTTTGAGGTTATCAATGAATTTTTAATTCTTATAAACAATATCCATCCTAATATAAAATTTACACTAGAAACAGAACAAAACAGGGCTATAAACTTTCTAGACTTAAATATCAAGATTAACGCAGACAATCTTTTTGAATTTTCCATATACAGAAAACCAACACAAACAGACATAACAATACCAAATGAATCTTGTCACCACAATACACATAAAATAGCAGCATACAGATCATTAGTACACAGAGCTTTAACTATTCCACTAACAAAATCAGATTTTAGCAAAGAGATATCAACCATTAAACAACTAGCACATGCAAATCATTATAATCCGAACATGATTGACACTTTAATTAAACAAAAAGATTATAGGTTAGCTATCAAAAGAATATATCCCATTGACAATCAAACAGAAGACACAAATTACATATCTATACCATATTTTGGCAAAATATCAGAAAAAATTGCACATATACTAAGAAAAACCAACAATTATAAAATAACATTTAAAACCAACACTAACACTTTTTCATTTTTATTTAATGCTAAAGACAGAACACATGATATCATGAAATCGGGCATTTACCGTTTAAATTGTTCTTTTTGTAGTTCGGTATATATTGGACAAACACTTCGAAATTTTGACATAAGATATAAAGAACACGTACGTCATTACAAAAATAAACATCCTGAAAAATCGAATTACGCCAAACACCTTTTAGAACAAAATCACACAATGACTCCTCAAAATAATATTAAATTCCTACATTTTTGTAATAACAAACGCAAATTAGACATTTTAGAAGCCTTTGAGATATACAAACACAAACTCAGGGTACCTTTAATGAATGAACAACTTGAGCTCAGTAATTCTCCGTTACTGGAAGTATTAGATGTTTAATTATGATTTTATTATTAATTTTTATTATTATTATTTTATCTAGTTACCTATTTTGTATCTACCTTAGCGACGTGTTTGTTTATAATTATATTACCTTTGATAATGACAGCATAGCTGTCGAAACAATATTGTCAGGTATATTTTAATAAAACTGTGAAACTTTTAATAATCTTTATTTATTTCATGATTATGGAGTTCCACAAAATAAGGCTGGAAACAATAAACAATAATAAGCTTAATGTTAGATCAGCGTTCCTCAACCTTTTTGCCGCGCGACTCAACATATTTGTTTGTAGTTGTACTGCAACCCAATTGTTTATAACATGAAATTTAAAATAACGGTAGTATATTAGCATGATACTGACAACACAAAATTACTCATTAAGATAAATTATTCAGACTATCAAATAAGGTATGTGTGCAAAATTTCAAAAAGATTGGCCTACTTTGATTATCGTTAAACAATTGATTTTATTTTGTTATTTGAATTTACTATCGAAAAATGCAAGACTAGCGATTTAAAATAAAACTGGATGTTTAGAAGTTATAAAAATCAAAATAATTGGAGTAATATTTATTAAAAACAATTACTTAAATTATGAGCATATAATGAAAAAGATAAATATTTAATGGCTTTGTTGTTGTTTATCTTCAATTAATTTATTAATTCTTTATTCTTAGTTCAATAGAATTAGTTAATGATATTCTCATTGTTGAACTTATGTCGGGTCGGTTTCTGAACGTATTTTTCGTAATAACCATTGTTCAAAATCTACTTTCAGCTAAATAAGTTGTTGTAAATGAAAGTAGCAATTTGATTGCCTTTTTCACTTAGAGTTCGATATTCTTCTTCAATTATTACCCAAAATTCCACTCCCACCATACACTCCCTCGGCGGGATTACTTCGACTGCACTCGACCAACGGTTCGGACAGCGTTCATTGCTATTCTTGCATTATCTTATCTCTCCCACCGTATTTTAAAAACTTTGTTTCTTTGGAATGTTACATAAAGAATCGGCCATTCTAAATAAAAGAGTATTTCACCAGTTCCTCGCTTTGACGAAAGCGATCATTTCGAGACCCATAACAAATTTAACGCAACCCAATATTGGGTCGCGGCCCGCGGGTTAAGAGACGCTGCGTTAGATATTGGAAAAAGAAAAATCATATTTTGTGCTTTACAAAGGGAAGCAAAATAATCGATTGCTGCCTTCTATATATTATTATATTATATGATCCATAATTTATGTCGTAATTTAAAACATTTAATTGAAGTCTGACCAAGCGCGTTCGAATAATTATGTTTTGCGTTGGCAAGCTTTATAGTGTTCGCCTATTTATATAGCCTACTCATTATATTGCCTATACCACCTAAATCAATTGTAATCATTGGTAAAACGTATATTAATAATTTTATTTAATTACTTCTGAAACAAAGAAAACGAAGTTAATTCGTTTTGTTTCTCCTTATCTTATAGCTCGCATGGTATATGGCTAAACATAAAAGAGCGATAAGAGCAGACTCATCGTCAGCATAAACATTATTTTAAAATTAAACCATACTATTGCATTTCCTTCCTTTTGTGCTTGAAGTAAAACGCCTACAATCACCTTTTTAAAAATCTTAAAACAATATGGAATATTTATACAATAATCTTATTAATTAACTTTTATATTATAAAGAGTATACTATAGATATTTTGGAACTTCCGCTTGTTTTATTTATAGAGATACTTCTCAGCTTTCAGAATTGTCAGTATCCTTATAATAAAGTTTTCATTCTCGATTTATTATTTTGGAATATATTGGACGTACGCATCCATACTTATTTCATAATGAAAAAGGCGTTCCACAGGAATGCAATCCTATATGACTTTAATGTGCTATTCTATTTAGTTATAATAAGTGTAAACATACACATCTACATATAACATGGTTTTAATTAAAGTGATCAGATTTCTTGCTTCACAAAGCGGCGCAATTTATAATCAGCATATACAAAGGGGTATTGGAAAAAACCTTAGAATTTAATCATTTAATTAATTAATTAATTAACTATTGAGGTTATTATTACATTTGTAACAACAACGGGATTAGTTTAATGTATTATTAGAACTTTATAGAGAAACTAGTTGCACTTCTTGAAAAAATTACACTAAAGGTCAAAATGAGCAATTGGAGAAGGAAGATTTATCAGTACCCAATGAAAATATTTAATTCTCAATATTTGTCAAACGTAGAAAACGACAGATTTTTTTATTTAAAAAGTATTTGATTTTTAATATTATATAAATATTGAACTTAGAATGTTGTTTAAATCTATATATGTACTTTTAATATGATGTATTTGATATATGAGTATATCACATCAATATTGAGTGGATATTTTTCTGTCTAAAATCTGCATGGAAGCAATAAAACAAAAAAAAATCATTTTTCTTTGGTTTATTGTCAGGAGAAGATTTCCAAAAATATACATAAACAAATCAAACCTCGTTCAACATAATAAGTGTGATGTAATATTACTAAAAACATTATTGCATTATGCATAAAACAGTCAATAAAAATTAATACTGTACAATAAAAACCACCACCAATTTATTAAATACACTATTTAATTTGATTTTGCACCACCCAAACGTTTATTAGCAAACAACACTTTATTACGGTTGATGTAATTCCAACAGACTTACGTCGACTGAGACCAGGGAACCAACATTGCCGCTTATGAACCTCAAGTTTAAAAATATAATTATACTTTCACAGTAAACCGTTTAAAAAGTCTTATAAAATGTATGAAGATTTTCAGACGTTTTCACACTTAAACAAATGTTTTATATATTTAATTGTAAAGTTAAATATTGATGAGCTATGTAATATTTATATAATCTATAATATCGCCTAAATTGGAAATATCCTTTTGAAAATGTACGTTAAATATTTCTAAAATATGAAGGTTTAAATGTAAATTGTTTGTTCAAAACGAAACGTTTAGTGAATATTTCTAATTATGCTAAATCTAATTAATTTTCTAATATCATAAAAACATTTAATACATATATTAGATTTTGTTCAATGTCCATATATGTATTAAATATGTATGATATCCACTTAAGATTCGTATGCTCTAGACAGGTGATAGTACCCGACAATAGGAACAAAAAATCTTTATGCCATTTTTAATTTTACGCACATCGAAAAACATTTGCTAAAAAGGACAACTTTCGGGAACTGCTGGAAATAATAGTCAAAACAAACTGTGACATCACCTAGCATCAGCTGCAGCAATGTGTCAGATGTCATGTTGAAAATGCAGTTAGGTGCATCCAGCTCCAACTGCTATTCCTAAACCAGTGACTACCAATCCACTTTTCAAAAACAGTTTTTTCTCGGTTATTATAAAAGATAGTCACTAATGATATTAAGCTTTTTTTTTGCATTTTATGTGTACTATCACCTGTCTAGAAGATACGAATCTTAAGTAAAACACCCTGTATATAAAGATTCAAATATTTAAATAAATATTTTTTACATTTAAAAATTACAAACAAAAACACATTTAACAAATTTTTATTAAATATACAATATAGTATGCTATTGTAAAGTATAAATATTCATGAACATGTAGCTTTGTAAAGCTACTTTGTGATGATAAAGAGCAGAACTCTTTTTGTGCACTAACGGTCGTAGCTCATAGCTTTCATATGCAGTTAGATTAATATTTACCCAATATATAAACTTTAGCATGCACTAATGAAATCTAAAACCTAGTTTCCATACCGCCCCTTTTTTACGTTGATGTCTACAATTATAGTACTCTAAGCCAACTTGGAAACTTCCAAAATCAAAACTCGCTTGGCATTTAATTGCAGAACTGACTGCGACTTTAATAGTACTTGTCTGGTTAAAATCAACCTTAATGTGAAGATATTTTTTAGCTATTGCAATATACGAGGGTCATTTTTTTTCAACCTCCGATAGGCTATAAATAAAAGACAAATGTATAGAAAAAATCATTTTATTACTAAAAGTTCTGTATACTTATGGTTACTTTTCGACATAACCACCATAAAGATTGAGGCATTTGTCGTATCTGTGGGCAAGCTTTCCAATACCGTCTTCATTAAATGTTGCCGCCAACGCATTTAAATGAGTCTTGACGTTGTCTTGAAGATCCTCGGTAGTTTATTGTGAAACTTTACGACTGTTGCGAAGAGACGTTCAAGAGAACAACGTTCAACAAGAGAAGAGAAATGCTGACTTCCGGAATTTGTTCTAATCCATGACAAACTCGTCTGTGGATGACAGCACTGTGTGAGTGCTGTTGCAACCCAACGGCTCTTTGAGCAATTTCAATGGAATATTTTTGATCCCCCGACATATAGTTTCGACCTAGCACCGAGTGACTTTCATCTTTTCCCTGAACTGAAGACGTGGCTAGGAGGACAGTGCTTCCAAACTACCGAGGATCTTCAAGACGACGTCAAGACTCATTTAAATGGGTTGGCGACAACATTTTATGAAGACGGTATTGGAAAGCTTGTCCACAGATACGACAAATGCCTCAGTGAGTATGTTGAAAAGTAACCATAAGTATACAGAACTATTAGTAATAAAATGATTTTTTTATAGACATTTGTCTTTTATTTATAGCCTATCGGAGGTTGAAAAAAACGACCCTCGTACACGCATATATTAATCAATTTAACAACAATATTATGTTAACTTTTAACAAACTGGACACAATTAGATCTGTAGGATCCTACAGCTGCAGCCATATAGTTAGCTCTACGGCCTAATGAAAAAGCCATCACTGAGCAAGATACTTGGATGATCAGGTATAATATTATAAACCGGGCTGAACTATTGCTATATGTGTACATATAAAAAATCTAGAAGCCCCTATAAAGGACAATTTCCATATACTTCGTAACTATCGATCATAGGCGCCGACTTTTCAAAAGTTTAATGAGGGCTGGTCAGTTTAGAGCTTTAGCAACCGTAGTAAACACGGTCTGCATATCTAAGGATTTCCAAAGGAATTATTAATTAAACTTCTACATACAATAACAATACAACGTAAAAAATCAGATTACTCAAATTGAATTTAGAGATTAACTAGTGCTTTTAAACAATCGTTTCTAAGATCTCCCTAAGTAAATAAAATTATTATTTCTGTTTATCACTTCGTTTGATAATTTAAATGGTACACATATCCCGAAGATTATTCAGTCCCATTTTTTTAAAGAAAACCATTTAAATTAGTGCAACTTAAAATAAGTATGGTACGCTCAAGAGCCGACAAGATTCCATAGTTCAGCTAGCTCAAGCGGGGTAATAACAACCCCAAGTCGCTGTCGTTCCAGGCTCGATTCCAGCTGGCAAATAACTTCTTCTTTTTACATATATATTTTTACAAGATGTAAGATTTAACATGACAATTTTTCTATTCGACAATATTCGCATTGCACATAATTTGAATAAATTGTAATTCTGACTCACAATATTGCACACAACTAAAAACAGATTAAGTAAAAATGGTGATCTTTTTGGATTGACAACCTAAATAGTACTTAATTAACAAAAATTATGTTTGATATTTTGTTTCCAGGAAGATTACTATATTCAATTACTATATAAATTGAGCATTTATCGTATCAAATTAGGTCAGTAAAATACACCACAAAATGCAAACATTAATAAGCAGTAAACCAAAACATTTAGCAAAACTATCAGTCACATGAGAAATAAACAAAAAGCAAAACTATGCAATTTATTAAAGTTACGCAGAAAAACATTTTTACATTTTCGAAGAGAAAGATTGCATTTTAAATTGCGTTTTGTAAAAAAACAAATTTAAAAAAAAATTTAAGTGACGGCAGTGACTTAGAGTTATCACCCCGCTCCAGCTAACGAAGTTGTGGTATCATGTCGACCGCAGTGGTGCACCCATGGGGGGGGGGTTGGGGGTCGAAACACCCCTCGAGATTTTTGTTTTTATCATAGAGATTTTCCTTATTCTCTTAATAATATACATAAATAAATAAGATAGTATATATTACGCAAATTTAATCAAATAATCCCACCCCCGAAAAAATGTTCTGGGTGCGCTACTGTGTCGACGCTTCAGCACGCCACACTAATTTTAAAAGTAGATTATACTAATTTAAACGATTCTTCTTTAAAAAAAGAGTCTGAATGTTATTTTTTCTGTCATTTTCAGGATACGAGTACTGTTTAAGTAAACCAACAAACAAAATGATAAAGCAGAAATAATAACTTCATTTATTTGAGGAGTAATTGAAAGGTCAATCCTTTAAATGTATTCGATTTCCAAATGAGACATACCTACGGCATTAAAAACAGAAAATAACTATATTCTTACAGGAACGCAGGAAAATATAACAAAATTAGACAAAATAACGTCGATATGCGGTAGTTGATCATACATCGGCATGCAGTACGGAATACAACTTCACGCCTTACGTGCAAATGCAAAACGTAATGATTAATTCTGTCGAGCTTAATACGCTGTCAAAGACTGATTTTTTACTTCAAGATAATGTATGAATGTATTTTTCGCACAGAGTAAATAAATCAGCACCATCGGAATCGGAGTACAGTTCGCAGATGTTTGAATTATTGGACAATCGTCGTCAATGTCGAGTATCTATCGAGTCCTAGTTCTCTCTTAAGTGGACACTTCCTATTAACCGGGCATAGTCGTTTCCTTTATACGGAAGTCTCCAACAAACGGATAAAAAGTGTGGCACCGTCAGTGCCCACTTATGGGAAATTTCACTGTAACTGGGTATAATCATTAAAAATTTAATAAACTCGAAATATTTTTTACCTTAGCAAAACAATACTAAAAATTATCCCAGTTGGATAAGTGCTTAACCCCCCCCCCTCTTCTTTAGATTCTTAATTTATAACTTTTATTACCTACAATAATGTTAATCACCATCATGTTAATGAGGGCTCAGCTCCCACTACATTATTTTAATGAGGGCCACAGCCTTCGAGCCACCACATAGTCGGCGCCTATGCCATCGGTTTTCTTAGCCTTACACGGCCCTTCTCTCTTTAAACTTCCCTCAAAACCACTTTTTAAGGTATTGAATAACTAAATCCTGAAAGGGGGGCTGGAGAATTGTATAACAGCTTTACTCAGAAGCTTCCGTGTCCGACGTTACAAATAAAGAGTAATTAATCTAATCTAAGTTTTTCAAATTTCAACTATTAATGCCCTTAAAGCAATCCCTACTGCATCAGGAAGTTAGTTGGATGCTTTTGATTATATAACCCATCTTCCCGCAACAGCAATAGTTTGTTTTAAGTCTTGTTTTTATTTTTATGCAAATCGGTAACAGTATATTTTGATGCAATATTTTGTTTACTCCTGAAATGAAGACTACCACAGTAATTTGGGGTGGTATATACCATATACCATAGATAGTTACACTCTCTCTAATCGAGAAGTTGCGAGAAGACGTGGCCTGTGACAGTGGCGGATTCGGGGGGGGGAGGACCTAACACGCCTAATTAATCTTAAAACCATTAAGTTAACATCAAGACAATATGAGACTAACATATGTAGCCCCCTCAAACAAAATCCTGAACCCGCCGCTGCCTGTGCGAATAAAAACAATTGCCCAAAAACAAAAAAACTAGGCGTTATTGTATCGTCATTTTCTACGGTGTTTCCAGTTTTCAGTCTTAAGGAAATTCATTTTATTGCGCGTATCATGCCGGTAGAATCGTTCAATAAAACATTGGAATTTCTTGCTTTAGCAACTTAATCGATAAAACAAGACATGCTTTTTTAGCATCTATTTTAATTTGCCGTTTTTTTCATTCTGTAAGATTGACAAAAATTTAGAACTATTAGATGAATCTACAGGGGATGAAAATTAGACACGTATGTGGTAGCTTTTTTCAATGCATCGATGCTGGGAACAGGGTCAGTTACTGCGATAACTATTGTTTATATTAGTGTAGGGCGTAAAAACTTTGTTAGTAATTTCTTTTGGCGTTTATTCTAAATATATCCAATTTTTACAACTCGAAGTTAATCGTGGCCATAAAATATCACAGGGCGCTTAAGGTTCTACAATAGCTTGTCAGTTCGAAGTGTGTACGGCCGGTTGAGACGCATCATGTGATATGAGACCAAACCCGTAAAATGTTGCAGTGTCGAATTTAAGGAAACATGAAAAGATAGATGAATAACATTTTAATCGCTTACCCGTCACATGAGAATGTGGAGGACTTAGTGATAGATTGGATATCATCCCACGACATCTTTGAACCGTTGATCCTTTGAGAGTGCATTATCACAATCTGGTGATCTGCAGCATGAGTCGCTCTCTAACGGATCGCCTGGGAACCATGTGTTAAAGTTGTATATTCATACACCCCAATTTTCCCTTTGTTGGGATTAACACGCAGGAAAAAAAGAGAAAACGAGCATGAGCAAACTTATGTCATCCAGGACAAGGTCGAGTGTCAAGCCACACCGGATTTACCACGTCCAAACAGACAGTGCACGATTAATGGACTTTACAGAGCTCATCATTATCAACGTCAACAATAACAACAACTTCATGATCAATCATTAACATCACGCGTTGTCCAACAATAACAAGATTAAACATTACTAAACAATAATAACAACAACAGCATACGCTGCTCAATAACAATAATAGAAACACCATATAGTAGGTATTACCGCCTATAGAATTGTTATGTGACAATCAAAATCACGTATTTAACAGATATTATTGCCCTAACGTGGGATAAATGTACTTTACAAAAGAGACCAACAAAAAGAGGAAAGCAGCACCCACAAAAATCTTTCGGTTTGATCCCTTTTTACATCACAAAACCTATCCGGCACCGTATGGCTATGAGGTCTTTTATTACGTTCGAAGGTATTTGTATTCTGTGGATTTTTCTTTCCAGCTGTAAGGGTGTGAAGTAAAACATCAAAGAATTAAGATCAAAAGAATTAATTTATTGCCTTAGATTCTTTTTGTTTTCCTAAAATACAATTTTTAGTTTTCAGAGAAAATTCGAAACTTATTTTATGTTGTTATATATTACACCAAGCTGTTATTACGTTAAATTAAATATTTGGTTCATTTTTTAAACATTGTTTACCTGTAAGTGCAATGGTTTAATATGTTGCAATTGAAGATTATTTAATTAACGAGACTTCTTTAAATAAATACTACAGATAAAAATTAATTACTAAAATAAAAAAAATATTTTTCAATCCCACCGGTTACTAAAAAATGCATTTTTTTCGAAAGAAAGATCAACTTATTACTTGTTTTGCCAAATGAGATCAAATTTCGTCTGAGCTACAAAATCGTGTTCCAATTCCGACAATTATCTAGTTAGTGAAGTCCCAGGTTTTCTATTTATTTGCTTTTATTATAATGTAGTAGGTAGAACGTATAGAAAAGGTAGTAGACAGCAAGCAGGTAGAAGTTCTATGTTTCTATCTCAGTAAATGTCCGGATAAAAACAGAAACAGGCAGGCTATTTCAATCCAGTGACGTACTATTAATAATAACAATACGTATTTGTTTATATCCAAAAAGATTTAAAAAAATTGATATTATTTCTGTCATTTACTATCATTTTAAAATTTTGACTATTTTTGTTCTAAGCTATTCTATTGATAATGTTTTTATAATTTTATTAATTTGTTTGTATAATATCAATATTTATAATAAATGAATACTATTAAAATTTAAATTTCCTTGTATTTATTTTCTAAACGAAATTAATAAAACAAATTAATTTCTTTCGAGTGAAATGAATTAATAGATCTTGAACGCGTGACGTATTTATTGATGTTGATAGTAATAGCAGTAATAAAATAGTTGTAAAGAACTATCCAAAATAGTACGTGAACGTCCTAGTTTCGCTACACCACTGATTCGAGGACCGTTTCTTTTAAGTAATAGTTACGTTATCTGTATCTATCTCGCTTCGCATCTTAAGTAGGCTCAAGTCAAGCGAGACTTGCGCGTTGAGTCCACATTTGAAGTTATCTTAAGATCCTTGTAGCTAACTTGTGTGCAAAGAGCACAAGCTTAGCTATCGAATGCCATTCAGCCAATGAACCTGAACACAGTGTAGTGTAGAGCGACGTCGAAAGACTGTTTATATCTTTACGAACAACCTTACAATAAAGACGCCAAGGTCGTTTGACCAGAAATTTATTTACATACAACTGTGATGATAGTTACATAGTTTGAACGTTTTTAGAAATATTATTCGAATTATTTGTGTAAATTATGTTAAAAGCGAGTGTTTTTTATGTTTTTTGCAAATTTCTGAACAGATTTGTGCTGTGATGGAAAGTCGGACGATGGTCTACACCTCCCTCCTGTTCTTTTGCTGACCTGCAGCCGCACAATGTTGTTCTTAGTAAACAGCACTTGGTAAGTTCTTATAATTCGAAGAAGTATTCCATCATGGGGTTTTTTACTCAAGTTTGTTAGCAAAATTACATTTTAATTGTTTCCCAGAAAATCTTCATTCTGCAAGGTTTTAAAAGTCAGAAAATTTACTTTAAATAATATTTAAAGAGCTTTGTTTACATTTTGCACTTCATCTCTCTAGGAATTCATGTTTGGTTTTTATCGTAAATGAAATTAATTAGGTGTGAAATTAATTTAAAAATGCGCTTTTACTTCTTTCTATTGCAACCTGGCGGTTTTAATTTATAATGCGAAAGATTGTTTAAAGTGGTAACATTTTCTAATTAATTGTGTGCATCTGCAATTAATGTTTTGTAAAGATTATTCAAAAACTTTATGAAAATCAGAAAGTTCTAAGTGATATAGTGATATTTTTGATTTTTTGTGCGAAAATATACATATATGTGTATCTTCATTAGGACCATCGCTGGATGGATTCAAAAAAGGAATAACATTCTTATTTGTGAATTTCAAAAAAAAAAATATATATATATATATATATATATATATATATATATATATATATATATATATATATATATATATATATATATATATATATATCTATATAGTAGTTGATGAAAATGTTTGATTATTAGCAGACATTCATTTTCAAATTGTAAAGTATTGACTGGTGCCTATGGTGAAGTCGGGGGTGTTAGTTACTACTAAGTACTTAATTAACAAGTTCATACAATTTATTTTGATGATCTTAATGGTTTTTCCTAGTGAAGGCTTTTCTATGTTTGGTGTATCAAAATCAAAGATTTGTTAAAAACAATGATTTTTAAACATGAAGAAAAAGCTTTAAACTTAGATTTTCATCAGAAGATGCATTATGTCTCCACTCTCCACCATTTCAATTTCAGTTTAAATTTAAATTATCGTCCGACTTAAACGAGAGATCGTCTCATAAAATTTATTGTCGTAACTAGCTTAGAATTTGTATTATTAAAATCTCCCCCAAGTTATAACTTTTGCTTAACGTGAAAACTTGATTTCCGAATTTATCTTATTTTTGATTAAGTAAATAAAGAACCGCCTTTGATCTTTTCATTAATTTCAACATCTTGAACTTGCTTCTTCGTTCTAATGCGATTAAATTCAAAATATAAGAACACTTTCTCGACCATTTTCGCTTATTTTATAGAAAACGTGATTTAATTATTTAGTAGAAGGAGAAATGTTTTACATTATAAATTCTATTGTAAAATATATAGACAATTATTTCAAAATTTATGTATTCAAAGTTATGATTTTGGCCCGAATTTAATTTCTCGGGTGCATTATAAATCCTTGGAGCACTTAATATGGAAATACAATTTTTTCATTTTTAATTTCAACTTGTTTCGAAACAAACTTGATTTTTCATTATTAATTTTAACCTTAAATTGACCACTAATAAATTTATTTAAATCATTGCAATGGTGAATAAATGGAAGCTTTAAATGAATGTAACTAACATCAATAAAAGAAGACAAATCGGCATCTGCGATTTGAGAGAAATGGTCTATTTGCCTCGTATCACTGTAATTAAATCAAGTTCATAGTTCAAATCTATGAAATAAATGTTAATAAAATTGAGGGATATAATAAATTCATATGGAATATTTTATATTAACTTTCAACTCACTATTACTGTTTGTCGCTTAAAATTTATGTAAAATTTTATGGCACCTCTTATCTCCGATTTAGATTTTAGAAACTTGCGAAATTTGACAATTAATTTTAATTTATTAACCTAAATCGAGTCGGCATTACTGTGCAATTAATTAAATAACATAATATATTAAGATTATAAAATAAAATCATAAAATATTGGAAACAGGAAGTACTAATAGTTAATACCATGGAAGATAGATACGCTAGATTTAAGAATCAGAGTAATATATTTGCATTATAAATACTATAGTATAAAACAAATGTGCCAGTCATATCAATTATAGATCATATATTGCATTTCTTTCTTTATATCTATCGTATATTGTAATGACTCAGATCTAGAAGTCATAGGTCTAATTTATATTGATTCATTCATAATTCATTAAATTTCTCCATCATGTTACAAATTCTCTATATTTCTGTTAAACCCCAGAAAAAATTGAATTTTAGATTTTTCTACCTGGTTGACCGATGCTAGAAATTTCCAATATGGTTGTAAGTAATCGAAAATATATTTACCTTATTTTGTAAATCACTATCAAATGTAGCAACTCAGTTCAAAAATCAAGTAAAGACGTAAAAATACGTCAAACAAGAAAAGATATTGTTTGTTATACCTATGATTTTTTTAATAATCTAAGCTTGCAACAGGCATCTTCCTACCTTTACAGGCGTAGGATTTAGATTGGCGTTGAACCCCCATTGCTTCCATTCTCGCTTGCTTCCCTGCAATTATATTCATTTCTTCGAATGTCTTCTTCCCTCTTCTGTTTTTCTTTAATTTTCCTGCTTCCACTTCTTTTCTACATATTCTATTTGGACTCGTCCTTAACAGGTGTTCATACCAATTCAGTTGTTTTCCCCCTAAGTACTGATTCCTGAGCTACCATCTCCCTTATTCTCTCGTTTCTTATTTAATTCCATTTTATTTTATCAACTTTCCTCCTTAAATGTTTCATTTCAATCGTTTCCAAGTTGTTCTCGTGCTTTTTCTGAAGGGTTCAGTTTTCGCTAGCAAATATGACGATTGGTAATGTTATATTATATTACATATTTCTATATTACATATTTCTAGTTTCACTTTCTTATGTATCTCCTTTTTACTTAATATTGTCTTGTTTAGTAAATATATAATCTGGCTCCCTTCTTTGTTCTATTCGCTAATTCCTTATCAATTTTTCCATTTTCATTAATTATGGTTCCCAAGTATTCTAATATCCTTACTCTTTCTATGCTGATGCCTTTGCAATTTATTGAAATATTTTTGTGCTTTTTTTGTTTACTATTTATTTTTATTAATATTTACTTCTATTTTCTCTCTACTCATAGATGTAGTAATAATCTCTGGATTCTATTTGGTGTGCAACCATTACCATTTTTTATATCCACATATTGTGTCTAAACTCCTCATTGCTTTTGCGTTTTCTGCTTTAGTCCTCTATCCATTCTGAACTCATTTAGATCCCCTTTCTGCTGCTTGTACTTTTCCTTTTATTGATTTGTAAATACTTCTAGGAATGTTTATTAGTTCTGTAGGTAGCTATGTCCTGTAGACACAGACTTCCATACTGTATTTCTCTCTATTGTGTCGATTGCCAGTCTATAATAAGTGTTAGAAATAACTCCTTCTCTTCCCCATTCGTCGTTATAAGATTACACTAGTTTGTCTATTAGACCTACTGCTACTTGTTCATCTTCTAATTTGTCTTCTATTAGTTTCCATAATTTATTTTCTACTAAGCGAAGACGAACAAATTATTATCACAACTCCATCTGCATGATTTGTTTCATTCTGATTCTATATTATTTTCTTTCCTTACTTAATTTTGTTTATAGTTTGTTTAACTCTCTCTTTTTATTGTATATTTTTTATGATGTCCAGCATTTAGGATCAATTCTTTATAGTAATTATTTTATTTCATTACCAAACTTCTGTCAACTTTTGCGTTTTGCTTTCTTTATATCTTGTCTCTTTTGCTCGGTTTCTTCTTATATTATATTCTTCCCTATCTTGTGACATGGCAGTCGTCGTACGTTTCTTTCAGGCTTTCTTCGTTTACCTCTCATTATTCCATCATTTTGTTCTTTTCATGTGTTCGCTCGCCTTTGTCACCTAACATACTGCCATCGATTTTCCATTTAGGATTTGCTTACAACTTTTCCATCTTCCTAGGTTCATTCCAATTTTCCCGTTTTTAATTTGAAAAATTCCTCATCCGTTTCTTCTTGTTATTTATTTCTATGCTCGGCATCCTTTAATCATCATTCCCATCCTGCTGTATTTGTTTCTCTTCCTTTGGTTTCTGCATTCTTTACATCGGTCTTACGAGTTTATGTTTAGTTGTTAGCTCTGATTCTTTTGTTGCTGTAGTTTGTCATACATTCTATTTTAATTTTTGCGTATATGTTATATCTTATAGTATGTGTCCCTGTTTTGTAATCTAGAATGTATATCCTAGATAGCAAAATAAAACACAAAAACCAACACATTCAATACGCATATTTTAATTCACGACGAATGTTCTAATATTGTTTAAATTGGTGGTACCATTTTATAGCCAAAAGACTGCTGTATACTAATCTGTAATTGTCTACAAATTGATTTATTTTGAACCATTTTTGACCAATAAATCTTAATCTACTAATCATCCTATGCAGCTTTTGACCCGCCATTCTAGATAGGTATTTCTTGCCTACAATCTGTGCTACTTTTTTCTGTCAATCCAGAGTTTGGTCGAGACTGCTAATGAAAACAATCTGAAATCTTCAAATATCAATTTGGTTTTTATGAGATTTAATCAGATATAATTATAAGAGCTGTGGCGCTATGATTAAATGGCGCTTTGTGTAAATATAATTTAGTTTATCATCAGTTGAACCTTATTTGTAAAGTTGTAGATATTTCCAGTTTTGGACGACATGTAGAGTATTTTGCTATATTCCGACATAGTCTCTTATATTCTTATGTATTCCGATTGATGTTCCGGTTTATTTCTTTATATTCTGCGCAATTTCCATGTATTCCGAAGTATTCCAGCCATATTCGGAAACAAACCGCACACCGTTTTCAGCTAGTGGATCCAGTGACCAGAGATATGTACACTGATTCTAATTTTCAGGATTGTTATACAATGTGTTGTCGTTTATTCTCATTTATTACGACATATTCTCATTTATCCCGACTTATTCCCAATTATTCCAACGTATTTCCAATTATTCCGGTGTATTCCAACATATGCATCCCTATGTATTTCGATTGAAAGTTCGGATTGTTTAGTATTCCACCATGTTCAACAGTAGCAAACCGCATAATAAGCTTCTGGAATTATTTGAGTTTTGTTTGGTCTAGTGTCAGATTCTGCATCATTTAAAAAGCTTTTTTCTCCAAATTCAATGTGTAGTAGCTGCCCCTTTCAGATGTTTCAGTTTCGCTTACAACCATTTTTCATTACTACGCTCTGCCTATTAGATCTCATTGCTTTACATCTAACCAATCTCTCTGTAAGTAATCGTCCCATTTTATCGTGCAAAGAACCAAGATTGAGTGCTTTTCTACATTCAACATTTCTTTTTTGTTAACTTTTATTCTGAGCAAACTTGTATTGGCAGGAGCTTTAAGACCTGTACAGTCTCTTATACTGATGCTTTGACAGTGCAATTCGGCAAAGCACTGGAGCTTAGAATTTGGTCAGCACTCTTTGATAACTTTTCCGTCTCCTAAATATTTAAAAAGTAAGTGCGCCCTATGGAAGATTCCTGGCCCTCTAAACCCTTTAAGTTCTAGTGAAAATCTTTAGCAATTCGTTAACAATGATAATGATAATTTTATGGAGATAGGAAATGGAAAGAAATCACAGAAATCGGTGCAAATTCTGGGAAAATCGTGGTTTTCTTGCAGTGCAAGTATTTCTCATGGGTCATCACGTCCTTGATATTAACTAAAAATGGACCATTGTTTTCAATAAGCTTCAAGTTGATTTGGATAAGGTTTTCACAACAGCTAAGATTCCAGAATATTCATTTAGCCGTGTTATTTGTCCATTTAAAACCAACGCTGATAATACAATAAGCATTGTGTATGAAATAAACATAATTATTTATCCATTGATTTATGTGATTTTTCTAAATATTTTTCCCGTAATGATATTGTTCTTCTCTGATAACTCAGTATTTTATCGTGGCAATGATGGTGTTGTTTGAAGTGTCGCTATTATTCTCTGGTATGAAGCAAGTTAGACTCGATATCAAATGATGTTTCCTACATTAAAATTAGATAACCTTCCACTAATGAATGAATGAATGAAATTCTCTGACGAGTTGCTCGAAGGGGAAATGGGCAGCCTTATTAAAGAAAACTAGTGATTTATGCTAAACTTACTTAGTTCTGCACTACTGAACCATAATTCTTAATTTTATGTCATTCCTTATCACTCTACAGAAAATTTTATAATAGATTTATTTTAAATTTATTTATTTAATTCTTCTTCACTTACAATTAGAAGGCAACCGTGCTTGATAGTGTAGAATGACGTGACTCATTTGATACAACACAATAGGACTGTAGACATCAGTGTTGTTTGATAGATAACAAAATGATTGCAAGTACTATAATCATTAGTAATAATATTGTATCAGTTACAGCACGTTCCAGACGTATTTTCAATAACATCGGCGACTCATACCTCCGAAGTATATTCTTGTTGTTACCCAATGTGTTTTGTTCTTATTTTTTAACATACATATATCTCACATTTAATTTTTGAAGGCGTAAATGAAAAAGTATTTAAAAAATTACTTATTTAATATAATAGCAGAAACTTTGCTGTAGCCCTATTTTGAAATCTGTAGAGTTGAACAATTTAATGATTAAATTCAAATCGAGAGGAAATAAAATCTGCTCTAAAGGATTCCACTTTATTTCATCTACTTTTCAACGCTAATATTTGGACAATCGATTGCACTATGTCGGAACAGTACTTGTAGAAAAGGAAACTTGACTTTTTAAACTGAGATATCTGTCAAGCAATCAAATGCTTTTCATGATGTTCATTTTCAAGAAATCTCAGATCAATACAAATTTCTAGTATATTGAATGGAAGGGCCTAGTCTTAGTCAAATTACAAAATGTGACATAGGTATAGGAGTCACGTCACTTCAAAAAAGATATGATATTCTGCTGATGTGTAGAAAAAATTAGTTATACTATACTATACTGCATTTAATTGCTGACTATACAACAACGCAGCAAAACGGCTATTTAACTACATCTTGTCTTGTCTACAGCTTACCTGAGGGGAGCTGACTAGGAAGCGGATATAATTACTGAATCATATAATCACACTTGTTCAGTTAGATACTTGTACAAATCATTACAGGGAACAAGATAACTGAATGAGTATACCACTATTTTTGGAGAATTCAACTGGCTGGAGTGGCCTAGGCCGAGCAACTCCAAAATTCCATACCCGTATAAGTTTTTCGCTGTGGATATTTTAGATTATTTTTATTATAGCCATAATATCGTTTGGAATGCTGAAGAGCGCCATATATTTTCACCAGAAAAACATTAGCAATGTTATCCTTGTTTATTCCTTAGGCTGATTTGTTAGATTCAGCAAAAACCAAAACAAACTATTAGCAGTTTTTAGCAAAACCAAATTTTGTTAGCATCCGAATTGTATTTTTGGATTTTATGTAAAAACGCATGACAAAATTAATTTGTATATAAATATACTTTTGTATAGAGTTTGTATATACTTCTTGGGTAAAAACAGGGTAAAACCACAAAAACTATTCTCTAAAATATATGTATATGTATAATGTACTTAAATTAATATGTTATAGTCAGAGGCTGATTATTCAATAAGCCCAAGTTTAAGACGCACGAAACATTCTTAACATGTATAAAACAACATAAAGTTGTTTGAAATCAATTTGAATCGCTATTGCATGCAACAAACGTTGGTATGAGTTATTAGTTTATTACCAATCGTTGCTATTGTTTATCAGAATGAAATTGACCCGAACATTATAAACCGATTGTGTAAGGGTAATGATTATAAACCTATACATACAACCCACATATAGTATATGTACCTTATCAATTTAAATGTTTTAATAAATCTACAAAACGTTCTCGTTATTCTCCGGCAGTCTGAAATGTGAACAATCTTGTTTATTATGTTTGTTTTCTAAAAATTGTGTTTTTGTTATTTCTTATTAATTGAAATGAATAAGTAAATAAATTCTATAGCTTAAAGTTAATTTGGAAGATATACGATACAGGATATTTTGGTAAAGTTAAAAATAAATTTTCCACATGTGGGGAAACTTATCCCAAGCATGATTTTTAGTCATCGCTAGTAGATAGGCAACACCGGTTCTGCGGCAATCCTTATGGAAATTAACATGGGAAATCGCTAAGGTCCAACGTAGAATTTTTGGTCAATTTCAAGGTCATCCGCGGACCAGCCAGACTCGCGCTCGCGATCAAGATCTTCCGCAATCTAACCAAGCGCGCGGCAACGTTGCTAACTTCACGCTGTTACATGACATGAGCCGACTTATTAACTATGGAATTTTATTGATAAAAGTAATTACCTAATGTTCTACCAATAATAATAATTTAAGATAATTGATATAATTTTTATTAATAACGAATTAAAAAAATCATTAATACATTCGAACATAATTCAACATCTATATACCTGGTCAACAGGTAGAAGGACCCGCATTTTCCCATATATTGCCATTAAAACGTAACATTTTAACAAAATTTCGAATAAAATTAATCGCTCCCTCTCTCTCTATGTACTTCTAATTAAGTATTTAGTTTATATGACAATCCGACCTTACTTAAATGTATAGGTAATGTAACAGCGTGAAGTTAGCAACGTTGCCGCGCGCTTGGTTAGATTGCGGAAGATCTTGATCGCGAGCGCGATGACCTTGAAATTGACCAAAAATTCTACGTTGGACCTTAGCGATTTCCCATGTTAATTTCCATAAGGATTGCCGCAGAACCGGTGTTGCCTATCTACTATCGCTACTTACCAACAACTACCAGTGGAACTATAAAGTTTTTATCACTAGTCACAAGCACGTAATTCCTACGGTTTTATTACGTGCCTGGAACCAAAATGGGGAACAGTTTTTGGGTAGCAGATACGTTGCAGTGACCTCTCTGGAACTTGTCCAGTTACGTTCACTTACATTAAAAAGACGTCAACGTTTCCGTAGCCACTTTCTAGTTACTAATATCACTGTAAAGTTCTCATTGAGACTTTAAAAACGTTTAAGTTTAAACCCACATTTAACCATGGACATTATATTTTTTATACTGCTGCAGGATAATTAGATATGGCATATTTTAAGGTTGTGGCAACCAAAGAAAAAGGGGGAATATACTTACTTCACCCCTGTTCCCTATAAATGGTAGCAAAATAATATATTGCATTGGTCCCAACATTTAAGATTTCTGACTGAGAAATGTTGAGGCTGGATGCAAATAGCTGTCCTGGCTATTGGATGGCAGCGGATCCTGGTTGTACAGAAACCATGGGAACAATTTAGAATAGAAGATACTGTCACTTCATTGTAATTTTTGAATAGTAACTGGAACTTTGTATTCATGGTGATGCAAAACAAGTAGTAAAAATCACTTTCAAGTTGATCAACTCTCCACATTGATCAACTAACAACAAATCACGAAATAAAAAGTTCAATTGAATCAAAACTGATTGATTCAAACGGCAGCGTTTCTATGCTTCCACGTTCAGTATTAAATAAGGATAATGCAACTCTAAGCAATATTGTTTTGTAAAATGATAGTGTTGGTGAACCAGAGACAGTACATAGTGCTGAAAACAGAATTTTAAGATGACGCAGTGGGCTGAGACCCCCTGATCGTTTAGTTTTTGGCGTAAATTAATGATTTTGTTACTTTTTTAAGGGGAAGGTGTTAGGTACACCCGGTATATGTTTATTTTAGTTCTTTGGTTGCAGGTGTTTATATATCTGATAGTGTTTAGTTTAGTATTATTGAGAATTCAGTTTGATAATAACAAACATAACAAGGTGTAACTAATATAAGTAGAAACTTGTAATGAAGGTTTCTAATTCTTTAAAATTAGTTTTTTGTGTTAGTATCGTATTTTTAATATAATGAGTGTACAATGGGCGTACTTAAAAGTCGATTTTCTCGAAAACTAGCAGGAAGCGACCACATGTTGATCAGGAAAATATGTTCTGAATCATTACAGCTACCCCCTCCTTATTACGAGATTTCTAGTTATATTAGTTACACCCTGTATAGACAGAGGATAATATTAGAAAAACGCTACCAAAAGGTACAATAGTGTATAATACATGTAGATCTATATTAGATAATATAGTCAGAAATAGTATATACCATATATGTATATTACTAAACGTCATAAAATTATCAATGTTTTGGTTCAGAATTTTGTATTTAGTAAAGAAAAACGTGAAAAATGATTTACGACTAGTGGGCTTTGATTTCTGGTTCTCCAATTAACAAAACAGAATTATCTAGCAAGTGTAGTTAAATAACAAAACTTGTAGTTCTTCCAGTGGCGTATTTACAAATTTTTGTCGGGAAAGGAGATTAATCAAAATACTTAGATTTTCACACAACATAGATTTTGACGTCAATGACCTGGACTATTAAAAGATTTAGGGGATGGCTCCATCCCGTTAGCCCTCCTTCCTAAATACGCCACTGAATTACTCTATTGGTTTTTAATCTTCAATTAGGGAAAATGTAGAACAGAACAGTATAAAAATAAATAATCAATAGAATAAATTGTAAAACTTATTTTAGAATTCCACTAATAGATAGAGAGCTGCAATAGGACATTATTAATGTGTTTTTTACCATGCCAGAAAGTATTAATCTTATCATATCGAAAACAAGGAACAAGAATATGACCTTAAGAAATGTTCATTTCAGTAGTCCTGCAGAGGGCGATCGTTGAAAGTCTTTCGGGCGGTCTAAAAATACATCAATAATTTCCTATTACGGCTCTCTATCTATTAGTGAAACTCTAAAATAAGGTTTTTAATTTATTTTATTATTATTTATGTTTGTACTGTTTTGTTCTACATTTTCCCTAATTGACGATTAAAGAACTCAGTGACGTATTTAGGGGGGGCTAAAGGAATGGAACCACCCCGGAATTTTTTTAATAGTATTGATTATGTATGTCAAAATCTATGTTATGTGAAAATCTGAGAATTTTGATTCGGAATTTGTATAGCGCAACCCCCAGAACATAGAGAATTCTATACCATTTAATAATATATATGGGTTATACCATTTCTAACCGAAAATAAAGTTGCTTTAAATCAGACAGACTGTATGTATACTATGTACAGCTACAGAAATAAATAATACGTCACCTCCTATGTGCGCCTATTCAGTATGCAACACACCTTATACGTTAAAATAAAAAGAACATAACTTTCTATTATTCAAAATAATTAATTTTTAATGCCTAGATAATGTGAAAATTATGTATTAAATTTATAATAACAATAACATGAAAAAGTAATGTAAAATCTGCTAAACAACAATAAAAACCAATTTTAAAAAAAGAATAATTTTAAGAATTGCTGTAAAGAAAAGACTTCCATTCATGTTTCTAGTAAGTTATCTTGGTGGTCTGGTGGTGAAAGAGGCTCGTTTAGGGTAGAAGGGCGATTTGACCACCCATAAGTTTTATTTTTTTTAAATAAATTATATTTTTGTATTATATTAATATTACTCTGTTGATTACATAATTTAATCAGACTTTTTATTGAAATGTAGTTTCTAGAAAAAGTAAATATCTGAATACTATTTCTAAATATGCATGTATTCTTACCAATGCCTTATTTGGATAATTTCCATCATTTATAAAAATTATCTTGCAATTACTTCCAGGTTTGGGGAAAACAGTACTTTCTAATGAGTAACTGATATTTTGTAATTTTGTTTTTTGTGACGATAGCTGGCGGACCCTTTACTTGGTGGTGGCTACGCCACTGATAATTACTGACACTTGCTGTTATGGTTATGTATGTTATGATTAAATTATCTAGGAGCTGACTAGATGATAATTCGTTTGATGAGTGATTCAATCAACCTAAAAACTTGATATAAAACATTGGAAAGACAACACCAGCATTTTTACAACAATATACAGGGTGTAACTAATATAAGTAGAAACCTTTTAATGATTTAGAACATATTTTCCTTATGAACAAGTGGCCGCTTCCCGCTAGTTTTCGATAAAATCCCATTTTAAATACGCCTATTGTACGCACATTACATTAAAAATACTAAACATGCAAAGAAATTTTCATTTTTTTGAAATTAAAAAAAAAGTAAAAAAATCTCGTTTGAGATTTGTAGCCACTTCTAGTTACTATGCAATAATCTAAAGGAGTTTAAGAACAATAAATGAGAAAATAATGAATTTTCAAACACAACACTAGTGTACTATATCAAAGTCCGAAAGAGCACAGAGATGACATGACTACTACGGCATGTCGTTCACGTTTATGTAGAAAATTTCTCAAATTGAACCTGGACATTAAAAATGAGTCTCGTGGGTGATTTTTAGAAGAAAATTACATTCTGAACTTTGATATGCTTTGTCTTGCTCAAATAAATAGCTAACAGTTTGTAAAATTATATATATATATATGTATATACTATGTACAAGGAAGTTAAAAGTCAGTAGCACAAGAATGTGTTAGTGGGTTTCTGTAAACAATTTTAAATTGATTTTTTGTGAGATACCTTATGGTATTGTAAAAATTATTGCGGGAAAACAGTACCTCTTTTATTAATTATATGTCATGCCCACGTTTCATGATATAATTAATGAGGATCATATTGTGATGTGTCAGTTCTGTATTACGAAATTTTTAATTTTAATTATAAAATTTATTCTGTTTTATAATTTATTCGCCAAAGAAATGCTTAAAAATAATTTTTAAAAACAACTTAATTGTTTTTTAATTACAGATTTCAACAAAAAACACGATATGCCAAAATAAATTTGTTTAAGATCAAAGGACTACGTTTAATAATTTGCACGAAACGTCTAGTTTATTCAATTTGTTCTGCTTCACAAATTACTGTTTTTGAAATTTTACTTTCAAATTCACCTAAAATAAAAACATTTATTTACTAACTGTTTAATCTTGTATATAGACGGTTTTATTCGAAAAGTTAATTACGAAATCCTTTTTACCAGTTATCTCAAAGTGTTTTCGTTTAATCTTATTTAATAATAATCAAAAAGGTACACGCAAACAAATAGTAGATATAAATAGTAACTTACAAACGGTCAAAAGCTTTATACAATTGAATCCATAGAGTTTTTTTATATATTCTTCTCGCCTTCTCTATTTGTATTTGAATTGAATAGTAAAACAGGTTTGAATTCGTCTCTTTAAAACTCTAAACTGACCGTGGATATACTACAAAGGTTTTGAGCATTTTAGATGCGGAACAAGGCGTTCGCCCAAAAATCCTTGATAGATGATGTATATAAATTATAGTTAGTCTTAGTTACAACTCGATTTTTAAGAACCTAAAATTTATACTGTGGGTGAACGAAAAGCCAAAGGAATCGTTAATATTTAAATTAAAAGGCAGGAACATTTTTAGACGTCAACTAGTCTAGTTTAATTCTTATCTATAGCTTACGAAAGTTAATTTTTTAAGAACTTTTCTCGATAAAATCTTATCGTTTTTATTCGCTGATATATATGTAGCTTATTTAGTTTAAATTATAAGATTTTCTATAATAGAATCGAATGATTTTTTCGATTATTTTATCACAGAAAATAACAAACATGATAGGATTAGTATGCACTTTGATCATTAGAATGTGCATGGGTTGGATTCAATGCCGCTGTAGGTTTCATTAAAGACATTAGTATCCTCAGGAATATTTTTGCAGGGGTCGTCCTTAAATTACGTAACGGATATCTAGAAGAGTTTTGGTACCCCCCTCACCCTTGTAACGCTACTCTGAACCCCCCTTCGATAATTCCGTAACGCTACTCCCCCTCCCCAATAATTTTAAAAAGCATGCAAACTCCGAAATTTTATGACGTTGACGAATATGAACGTCTCGAATAGGTACCACGAAATTTGAAATATTATTTTATGAAATAACAAGAATAATATAACCTAGACAAATACTTAATTTGTTGAAGTAGCAGTTGCACTATACTGCAAATACCCGAAAAACGCTACTTTAATATAAGTGTAAGAAAAGTGACTGATGGAAATATTTATACGTGGTATGTAAGCTACACATATCAAAGTTTAAGAGGGTAAAATATTTTTTCGTTAGTCTCTTTTTATCTTTATCCAAAGATATGGGTTTGTAAAAGTAAGCAATGATCACAAAGAACTGTAACTGGGATATAAATAAAATGTATGTACATGTTAAAATAGCGAAATAGAAAACAATCTTTCTTCTTTTTTATTTTAAACTCTTTGGATTATGTCAATAGAACCTCTTTCATCGAAATTTTTTAAAAGATTCAAAAATGGTTGTTCTCTTGTTAGAAGCCTTAATGGACGTACTTTTAGCATTGCAAAGGGAGTTTCCGTATTCATCCGGTTAGTTGTTGTAATTTGCTTGAAAATGATATTATATAATTTAAAAATATTTAATACTTCTCAGAACTTTTACTGTGAATGATTTTAAAACCTACCCTAACTACAAGAAAACTACGAAATGTCATAAATTATATGATGCCAATAACCTCTTTTGTAGTGATAATAAAAGGGATGTTTTAAATAAAAGAAAACTGTCCATTCAACTACACTAGGGTGCCATGGGGTACTTTTTAGACAGGAAGATTCCAGGTAAGTTTTAGACAGGCCATATACCAAAGGTCATTGTCTAAAGAAAAAAACCACTGTCTAATAACAGTGATTTTTCTTATCGGCTATTTAATGATAGTAGATACTTCTTTTTCTTATAACAAAAATTTCTATTGCATTTATAGTCCTCTAACTCAGCGGTTCCCAACCTTTTTCGTTCGCGGACCGCGAAACGACGTGGCATTTGCTTGCGGACCGGTAAAGTGAAAAATGAAAAACTTTACACTGAAAACTTACTTAAACAATTTACTTTTACACTGTTCAAGAACATCTAAAATAAATAAATATCTATTCTTTATAATAACAAAAGTCGGTTTTCGTACCTCATCTGCGGTCCCGCATACCAAACCTCGAATGACCAAAACGGGGTATGGCGTATGGCCCGAAATCGGCGGGTACCGAGAGACCTGAATTTCGCCAAACGAACGATCGAATGGCCGGGTGCGGCGCAGTACCATAACCGGTTTCCAGACACACAGGGCGGTCCATTGTTCAAAACCAGAATAAGATATCTCGACAGGGACCGAAGATATATATAACCAAAAACGCTGGCGAGTGGGTTCCGGAAGCGGCGTTCAAAAACTGGAATGTGCTAAAACGACCCAGGAAGCAATCATATAAGATCTCCAGAAGTGGTTTCCCTTTAGGAACTCCATTAGGCTAGTAGCGGCGATATTACTTTAGCACGATGTCGGGTAAAAAACAAATAAAAAGTTTTTCGCTTCTAACATTCTTCTTATGGTTTTACGGCATTTAAAGGGGAAACATTTTGAGATTGCCCGTCGTTTGACGCCAAGATAATCATTTTGGCTCATGTAGTTTCCGAGATACCGCCTCTAGAAAACAGGCGGAGCTCCCTAGAGTGGAAATACGGAAAAACCAATAGAGTCACCGCTCGTAGCTTGCCTTGTGACATCGAATGCCGCCAACACATGTTCGATCGTCCCCAAAAACCCCATGTCACCCCTAGCCTCCGCCCCCGGAAAAGAGTCGGCAAAAGACTTTTCTGGTAGAAACGATTGGGGTATTGCACTGTCAAAGATTTCGCTGTCAGATTTTTGTTCCAACCTACCGTAAAGCTGAGGGCAGTCTTTTGCCGCCTCCGCCTAAACGGTTTTAAATCTGAGACGGAAACTACCCAAAAAACGGTCCGGATCGAAGCTAGTTTTGCGACCTCTGGAAACCACGAAACCCGGGTTTTGATCGTTCGCGTTAATCTGGGACGTAAGACAAAAATTCTTTCGGCTCCAGTATGCCTAGACGCATGCGCGCAAACCCGCTTAAAAATTCTAAAATAGGAGATTCTCCTTATTACCTATTACTGGATACTACCCTACCACATAGGTACGGAGCCGGCAGAAAAAATTCTTCCAATATAATTTTGAAAAATACTGTTATTTCTCTGCGGACCGGCAAAGATTTCTGAAGGACAGGCGGTTGGGAAACGCTGCTCTAACTCATGATTATATGGATATGAGAAATCTCCTTCAAAAAATGATATGCATGATAAGTATTTTCATAGGATTTATTAATTAAACTTCTACATACAATAACAATACAACGTGCGAGGGTGGTCCCAGAAGTACCCGACCTGACCAAGAGGTGGCGGTAGTTGTTTGAAAATATCACTGTATTGGAAAATACGCAGTCTATAAAGCATATGTTTCAAGTTTGAAAGCGCCACGTTGTTCAGTATTTGTTTGGCAGCCATCAATAGTGGACGTTGTCAGTGAATTTGTGAAAATGGAGAAAATTGGTCATCGTTATGTGATACAATACTTTTATATGAAAGGCCTCAGCCCAACCAATATAAAAGCTGAACTGGATTCTACTCTGGGCGAGTCTGCTCCTTCGTTTACAACAGTTAAATTTTGGGTAGCTGAGTTTAAACGAGGCCGTACGAGCTGCCGTGCTACGCAGTGGTCGACCAAATGAGGTGACTACTCCAGAATTGGTGAAGCAAATCCACAAAGCGATACTTGATGATCGTCGACAGAAAGTGCGCGAGATAGCAGACATTACGGGCATTTCAAAAAGTGCGGTACATCGCATATTATCTGAAAATTTGGACATGAGAAAGCTGTATGCAAGATGGGTGCCGCGTTTGCTCACACTCGAGCAAAAACAGTGTCGTGAAAATGTTTCAATTGAGTGTTTAGCGAAATTTCACAGCCACAAAGCAGAATTTTTGCGCCGTTTCGTAACAATGGATGAAACATGGGTCCATCATTTCACACCCGAGACAAAAGAACAATCGAAACAATGGACTCAAAAGGGAGAACCGGCTCCAAAGGAGGCGAAGACCGTTTCATCTGCAGGCAAGGTTATGGCGTCGGTTTTTTGGGATGCGCGTGGAATAATTTTTATTGACTATCTCGAAAAAGGAAAAACTATCAACGGCCAGTATTATGCAAACTTATTGCAACCTTTGAGCGAAGAAATCAAGCAAAAACGGCCGCATTTGGCTAAAAAGAAAGTGTTGTTTCATCACGACAACGCGCCAGCTCACAAATCCGTTATTGCAATGGCCAAAATTAATCAATTAAAGTTTGAATTGCTACCTCATGCAACATATTCGCCAGATGTAGCCCCCTCGGATTATTTTCTGTTCCCAAACTTGAAAAAATGGCTCAGTGGTCAAAGATTTTCCAACGATGAAGAAGTGATGTCAGCAGTTAATGGCTATTTTGAGGAGCAAGACAGTTATTATAAAAAGGGTATCGAACTTTATGAACACCGCTGGGAAAAGTGTATAGAGCTGACAGGAGATTACGTTGAAAAATAAATAAATCTTTTTCCAAGATTTTTGTGTTTTCTTTGTTGGGTCGGGTACTTCTGGAACCACCCTCGTAAATCAAAATACTCAAATCGAATTTTGAGATTAACCGGTTCTTTTAAACAATAGCCTCTCAGATCTCCCCAAGTAAATAAAATTTTGTTTATTAGTTTAAACGGTACTCATATCCTGAAAATGAAAAAATAATACATTTGGTACCTTTTTTTAAGAAAAGTATTTAAGTTAGTGTGCGCTCAAGAACTGACAAGATTCCATAGTTCAGTTAGCCGGAGCGGGGTGATAATAACTGTGGTGATAATAAGTCACTGTCGTCCAGGTTCAATTCTAGCTGACATGTTGGCAACATCAATACTTTTCAGACTTATTGTATTCTTCTTTTATTTTACAGTGACGCCTCAAAAATAATATAGCTTATAAACTTATTTTTCTTTATAATAACCTAACCTGACAACAAGGTCGTCTAACAAAGCGTAGTTCTGAAAAGAACTGTTTTGCAAAATAAGTAAACAAGCGAAATAAAGCAAAGATACAATGAAAACTTGGAATAACGTGACCAAGTACAACGATATAACCGAGACAGTGACGAGTTAACGCTGTAATTTGACGCAACACGTTTCAATAGTGCTACACTAACAACGTGAAATACACTAAAACCTACGGCGCGAAATTCAAATCATCCTCATTCAGTTTGGATGTCAGTGCTCAACTGTATTTTTACAAAACATAAAATTTAAAACGGCAGTTTTTCTCTTCGGTAATATTTATTTTACACATAATTTTAATAAAATGATTTCAAAAAATCTTCCAGCTGGAATCGAACATGGAGCGGCAGTAACTTAGGGTTATTATCACTCCTCTCCCGCTAACTAAGCTATGGCATCATGTCGGCCCTCGAGCACGCCACATTTATTTTAAGATAAAAGAAGGTTATATTAAGATTTAAATCGGGAGATTTAAGTCGGGACTACTGCGTTAAATGCATATTAAATGCTTAGAAGAAGTTCGCTATGTATTGGCAAGCAAATGTTTCTATTGGCTTATAAGAATCTAAAAAACAAGAAAAAATTACATAATCAAACAATTTACATATAAAATATGACAGATAATCTTAATTCAGGGAAGTTTTTGTAATACGTAACAAATGTATACCTTAAAATATGTTAGAACAGTGTTAATAAAGCAATGAATACACCCTTTCAGAAATAGCTAAACAATAACTATTGCCTTTGACTAGTTTCACAAACATCCCCCATAATAGATTTATTTTTAAAGAAATTTTTAAAAACAGATGGTAGTTAAGGATGACTAGATGGTAGGAAGTATCCGTTGGCGACTTCAGTCGGACACTTTGACTTCTCTGACAGATGCCCTAGAGCAAGCTCTAGAAAAAGGTCTAACAAACCGAAACACGTGTAGAGCATGCTACATAATTTATATCCAAACGTTAAAAACAACAGTTTTTCTTAATATGTCCACAGGCTTCTTTTCGACGTTTTGACCAACCTTCGACGATATGTCCATGGAATCTTTTCGGAGCTTTGTTTGTTCGGTGATATGTCATAGACTCCAATAAATAACCTCCACTATTGACCTATTACTGCTCTATTATACAAACACGTTGAAACTATTTTCGATGAGAGTTGGCAGCTCTGCTTTTATGAGTCAAATGACTAAGCGGAAAACCAAAATAATCATTTTTAAATTAAGTAACTAAGACAAAATAAATACACAATAATTAAACTCAATTTAATAATCATTAAAAAACAAATTAATCACTTAATATTTAATTAAAATAAATAAATATATTTAAATCGTCACCCTTGTTTCTAGAGGGCGATGCCCCCCTGTTTTAAGTTAGCGGGGGCTGTTCACCCCCTCTAACCCGTACTTCCGACTCGGCAGTGACAGGGACTGCTAAATCATAGTAATGACATGCAAACATTTTCACGTACATTTCATTCCAATACATTTAGAAATGAATAAAGTAGTGTTTTCGGGCATTTGCAACATAGTGTATCGTTTTAAATTTTCTTCTTGAAAAAAATCTTAATAGTTATGTAACGCTAAATTGTAACACTGCGTAACGTTATCAAATTACGTTACGTAATTTAAGGACAACCTCTATACACTTAAATTTATAAAATTTATGTTTTTGAATCTTGTACAAAATGGTCAAAACGTCCATACCCAGTGGCGTAATTACGTAAGATTACGCGCTCCCGCGAAACTTCAGTGTGCGCCCTTCGTATACAATTACACGTAGGTAACTTTTGTTAAAATAAAATATGCAAAATAATAATTTAGTACGTTTTCATTTGCTTGTATCTCTTCAATGAATTCTTCTATGATTGATGAGATTTATTACGAATTGCAGTTTTTTCCAAGCTTTAACGCAGACTAACTGGTCAATTAAAGTGTCAAAATCCATTGGTTTTTCGCTATTCAATTGTTTTTGCTATTTTCCCTATAATAATTCAGTCGGTAGGGACCAAAAAATCTTACAAAAGATGGTGTAGAAACGATTTTGATAGGTAGGCGCTAGACCATCTTCAATGAAAGGTGCAGAAAATGGATTTCTTCAAAACTATTACCCAACAAGTGTACCTACACAAAAAATGATCCTACGAAAAAAAATTATAAGTTGTGTAAAAATTTGACGTATTCCTTTCTTCCGAAAAAAGCTACAAAGGAAATGAGGCAAGCCCGAATTTAATGTAATTTTCCAACTTGTCGGATTTCTTTGCAATCCACATTCTCTGGAACAACATTAGTTCAGGGTTGATGGAAATTACTTCAAGTGATAAAATGTGGATGTAACCAAAAAAATCACTGTAATTTATAATAGATTTCGCTATATAAGCTTAATGTGGTGAAAAATAAGATAGAGTAATTTACTCTTACAAAATTTACCAACAAAAACACAGTTTTACGATTGTTTTAAAAATGTTTTCCACCGCTGTAACTCGTTAAGTATTAAGGCACAATTCCATTGAGGCAACATTTAAGCAACATGTGGCGTGCGGCAATGAGGCATGCTATACTGAGTCTTTCAACCGAAGCAACATACAGTGTGCGTCTTTGCCGCATGCCACACGTTGATTGTCTTTGCCCGTCACATGCGTCAGCAACGCTAGACGACATGAGGCATGTGACATGTCGCCTAGTGTTGCATCAATGGAATTGCACCTTAATACAAAAATTGTTGGGAATTTTCGCTTCTTCAAGTTTGTCATAGATATATTTTGCGTACGATTAGCCGTTGACTAATTAATTTGAAAAAAAATGTTTTGCACCTTTCATTCACGATGGCGGATTGCGTTTCTCCCCCCCCCCCCACAAGGTCGAAAACTTGAATTCTTCAGCAGAGCCCCGATCTAAGCAAAATACGTAATATATCAAAATCATTTTTACCCCACCTTTTGTAGGTTAAAAATTCCTACTAATTGAACTATAAACCCTCTTAATACATTTCTCCATAAATTACACAGGCCTACAAAAAAAAGTTTTGTAGTTGAAAGGTCAGGTACCATACCGTATGTTTTTTGGTGTGCTGAAAATCCCATCACCCAATGATTTCGACATAACTTCAAAAACATCTCAAAAAATTTATAAAAATACATCTAAGAAAAATGCTTGGGTGATGGGTCAATTCTGACCGCGGATTCGTTTTCAGCACACCAAAAAACATACGGTATGGTACCTCAGGTTTGAACTACAAAACTTTATTTTGTGGGCCTGTGTTATCAATCTGTTATGGCCGATCCAACAAGTCAGCAGATTTACTTTGAAGCGTTTAAATACGTTTCAAATTTCATTACAATTTTCAAGTAGGTACAGCACGAAGCACGAAATAAAGTTTCACGAAAGTAGCGCCTATCGGAAAGTTGTGCTTTCCCGCGTCGCAGGGTCTGCCATTGTCCATATCGAGCTACTTCAAATAACTAATTCGAAACAATTTAATTATAAAAAACACTTAACATAAGTGTGATCAGAACACTTAATAAGAATTAAAAAGTACAGAATACCAACAATTTTTTATATTCCATTATAGACTACTTTCTGAACAGCTGAACTTGGGGTGAAATATTCTCAACTTCATCAAATTATATTTTCCGTTCGTGAATTTCCGATAGGAGTTGGGATCATCAAAGTTTCGTTTTTACTCAGTTCCTTATTCCCAATGATGTTTGCTTATGTGAGTCTTTTTAGAAAATAAGACAAATTGTATTACCAAGTTTGAGAACTTCTGATACAATAATTTGTTGCATTATTAGTGGTTCTGGACGAAATTTCATTATTCCAGACTTTACAAACTTTACGTTTGCACTACAAATAGGATGTCAGAACCCCAGGGTTCTATAAGTACCCATTTTAAATCTTGACAAGATAATATTTTAAATGCAAATACATTATATCCAATGACAGGGACAAGCAAAAAATAGCTCACTCAACTGAGGAACTGTTTTAAAACCTATAATAATTTTGCGGTTGAAAACTATTTGACAAGGTCTATGATACATAAAAATCCGTTCTTTATTAATATTATAATTGCAAAAGTTTTCGCGAAACGTTGGTAACAAATTTTAATAAATACCAACCTTGATAATCCCACGCTTATAGTGAATAATTTTCATAAAATATCATTATTAATGGATCAGTCAATTTTAAAAAGAACTCCTACCAGGTTAGATATCAATTTCGAGAAATTTTAAATTATAAATCTTACAAATTAGAAATTATAAAACATTTATAAAAATCATACTTCAGAGCAAGCTAAACAAATTAATAACGAACTAGTTTTTAAATCCAACTGTTTAAATATTCGTACGTAGTTGGTTAGTTTTAATCCTGAGAGGATTAATGTTGTCCACTGGCTTCACATAGTAATTATTTTTTTCTTTAAGTTGAATAAACTGTTAATTATAAATCAACTCGACTCCGTTAAAAATTATCTAGTACTACTGGCTCGGTATTTATAAAATTACGGAAACTAAAAATAGAACCAAAATGTTACATGTTTTCCCTTTTTTATTCTAATAATTTGTATTCTAAAACTGAATAAAACAGTTGATGCTAATGTATTTTTGATTAACTTAAATTAGACCAGATCAACGAACGATAACATCGGTTCCGCTTTATATCAATGTTAAAACTAGACGACGATCAAAATCAATTTGGATTCTTTTTGAAAGAATTTTAGAAATCTTAAGTGCAGTCACAGTTAACCGCTAATGGTATTAGCGCGACGGTGTTAATTTACCATTTGAAATTTTTTGACGTGTTCTTTAATTATTTGATGCATACATAATTACATCATCAACTTATAAATATTCCGATTTGTTTTTTAATAATATCACGAATATCGTGATGCTTCTTTCAGCACGAACATGATAGCAAGCGCCGCGAAACAAAAGATTGTTTCAATACTAGTTTTTCTATCATTTCATTAATTTTTCCTTTTAGTTTTATTTTGATTTATTAAAACTATGATGACCTATAAGGGATATTCATTTCCTATAATGTTGATTTATTGACTTGAAGATTGACCTTGGTGAAAGTATATTTCGGTATATATATTCCCGGAAAGAAAACCGACTACCTAAATATAAATAAATATGAAATGTCAAAATATTTTATTTTTGCGATTCCTCTGGTAATTTTATAGGTTATCTTGTTGAATCAAATAAATTTTTCCGAGCCGGTAGTGCTAAGTTAGATGACGTAAGTTAATGTAATGCTTTAACTGGAATGAGATTGTTATTATTTATTTATAAAAACAGCGAAACCTGCTAGCAAAATTGGTAAAAAACCCCCGTGTACGTGATCCAATTATATTAATATATAACACCTTTGTAGTTTTTACTATCAAGAAATAACCTTGGCAAAACTTGATCTAGAAAAATTAATTAAAATCTAGGATATGATATTGCTAATAGACATGTAATTATTGTTACCTAAACTCTCGCAAAAAATACCTTAAAAACAAATAAATCAAATGATTAGTAGTCAAATGATTCAGATCTATGGTCTATACAGAGACATGGTTTAAAGAAAAGGATTGGTTTTGCATGGTATAGGTATATTTAGATTCTCCTAATAAATTAGATTTTTCCATTTATGTCTTAACTACTCATAATTAGTCGCTTCTCAGTGGTATTAAAGCAGGGTCACCCTCAACAAAATTCAAAAATATGCATGGAAAAAAGCCAAGGTAGCTAACCAAAAATAAATAATAAAGAGAAAAAGTAAGGATAAGACTTAGAGGTTTCACAAGTTTGCTAATATTGAGAGATATCCAAATAAGCTAATGGTAACGTTATATAACTGTGGGTTATAGGCTTCAAACAACGTTTGTTAAGATCTCGTAAGTTTGAAATGAGATTTTTCCAGTTTTGAAGTGCATCGGTGATAGAATGTAGAAAAACTGGTAAAAAAATGTTTTGAACAGAATTAGTCAAACGGCCCTTGCAAATAACCTGTAATCCTGTCACAAAATGACTCTCAAGTTAACTCTTTTGTTAAAGGATTACTAAAGTATTTCGAATGACCAATGGAGTAATTCTTTTAAAAGAAAGACTTCACACAATTGCTGTGCTAATTACTATACTGCATCATCTAAAAGCAATAAAGATTTTACTCCATTTTACCACCTATTGAAGTTTGTAAAAAACAACAAAATCAGCGTCACAGGATTTGATTCAAACTCTGTGACGTTGTTTTTTTGTTTCGCATCAA
This sequence comes from Agrypnus murinus, assembly GCA_929113105.1. Taxonomy (NCBI): domain Eukaryota; kingdom Metazoa; phylum Arthropoda; class Insecta; order Coleoptera; family Elateridae; genus Agrypnus; species Agrypnus murinus. Next base: position 93,918,034 of record OV816023.1, read on the forward strand.
TTGAAACGAATAAATATATGTTGATAAAACAAAAAAAATACACATCCTCGGGGCTACTTTTCGCTATTTGTTAACAAACATTCATATAAACTAGTCTACGTCCGCGTCCTGGAAGTTAGCGCATCACCATACTAAAAATTAAAAACAAAGTATGTATTTCATAATTTATCGTAAATAAGTCGTGAAAAATACACATTTCTCGCTATTTATTTGCAAAAAATAATCAATGGTAGTGTTAACTAACAACTAAAATTAGTACAGCGACCGGTCTAGACCCCAAAAAGATAAATATATAATTAAAAAAGATACGTACAATTTATCGTAAATACGAGGGATGCTCTGTTAATAGTTAGTAGCAGGCCATGGAAGCTCAATTGGCTAGAAACAATTGCAACAATCGAATGTCACATTAGTTGACATTCGTTACCCACAATTGTCAAAACGTTTCAATTTCCTTGTGAAACGTAGTTAATTTTGTAAGATAAGTAGTTGTGCATTTTTAATACAGTTAAGATGAGCATTCCGCGAACTGCCTTTAGAGCTATGATTTTCTACGACTATAAAAGACAGTTAGGATACCAGCAAAGCCATGATAGCCAAATTTGATAGCTGCTTTTGGCGATGCTGCCACTTCATTATCCGCTGTTAGTCATTGGTTCCGCGAATTTCGACGAGGGCGAGAGCTGCTAGAAGACGAAGCAAGATCTGGAATACCTGCGGAAGCTGCCTGTTCAGAAAATGTTGATCGTGTGGCAAGCTTGATTCAGTCCAATCGAAATATTACTTATAGGGAGATTCAGGCGGAAGTGAAGATTGGATCCTCGGCGGTGAATACCATTTTGCATAAACATCTTGGGGTAAGAAAGCTAGCAAGCCGTTGGATACCGCATTTGCTCTCAGAAAGTCAAAAACAGGCTCGAGTAGACTGGTGTAAATTTATGTTGCAAAAATTTGACGGAGGAGCTTCCAAGCAAGTGGCACGTACATTGTAACTGGTGACGAATCTTGGCTATACAGTTACGACCCTGAAACTAAACAGCAGTCTAGTGTTTGGGTATTCGAAGATGAAGACTTGCCTACAAAAGTAATTCGTGGCAGAAGCGTCAATAAGAAAATGATTGCTGTTTTTTCCACCGAAGTGGTCCTGTTGCTGTTATTCCACTTGAAGATCGCAGAACTGTTAATTCTGAATGGTACTGCGAAGTGGCTTTACCACAGATGTTTTCAAAATTACAGACAGGTCGCCAAAGGATCGGTTTGCGTAACATCTTAGTCCATCATGACAACGCATCCTCCTACACTGCTGCCAGAACATTGGATTTTTTGAAAGATACGGGAGTTTAATTGATAACTCATCCTCCGTATAGCCCAGATCTGGCGCCGTGCGACTTTTTTTTGTTTCCAACTGTTAAAAAAATGATGCGAGGTAAAAGATTTTCCAGCGCAGATGCAGCAGTTACAGAATTTCAAAGAATTTTTGAGGACCTTCAGAAAATGAATTTTCCGAATATTTTAAAACGTGGTTTCAAAGAATGCACAACTGTATTAGTCTGAATGGAGATTATTTTGAAAAACATTAAAGATTTTTTGTTAAAAAATGCAACGGTCTTTTTATAACTAACAATTTTCAGTGCAACCCTCGTATGCTGCAAAAAATAGAAATTTGTTGTGATTTATTTTTTTTTCTTCCAATTTAAATTCGCCCAGTAACAGTCTAAATCGCTTGAAAATAAGCTATAATAAAAAAAATTATAGTGCATAATTAATGGTAAATACCTACGTCCTGAAAACTAAAAATTTGCCGGGCATTATTTTGTTTAAATAATCAATAGTTATGCTAACTTCCAATTGAAATGAGTACAGAGATCAGTCTAAATCGCTTAAAAATGAAAATAATTTAAAAAACTAAAGTGTATGATTTACCGTAAGTTAGTCGTAAACGAATAGTGCCATAAATATTTCGTTATATACATTATTATAGTAGTTATTAATAAACTGTTACAAACAACGTACGTAACAACAATAAAGACGTAACAGAAAATGATTGAACAACTGGATAATAATTACTGATTAATTTTAAAAAAATATCCACACTCATTTAATGCACAAATCTATTCAAATCATTTACAAAAATTACAAAACGCAAAGATTTACAATAAAACAAAGTTATAAATACAGGGGGGACCATTGGCTTGTTCTGTTCGTTGATAACAGAGCGGGGATTTTACCAAATATTGTAAGTATACACTTAAACCACAGTATAGTTATAACCAGTAGGCCCATTCGCGTGTCGGCACTTTGAAGTGGTTAAGTCGTTAAGAAGTTGTTACGCACGTCAGATAGTTCACCGAGGCTTGTCGATTGTCTTCGTCTGCTATTGCAGTATTAAACAACAAGTAGGAACGTATTAGATAAAATTGTATTATTGTGGCAAGTCAATTTTGTAAAAACTGAGAACTCTTGTTATAATGATAGTAAAAGAGGCAATAGAATTGTTTGTAAGAACAAAACTAATTGACGCCTTTGAACAATTAGTTTTTCACTTAAATAAGTACATACATAATAATTAATTCACCATTTACAAAAGTTACAAAACTAAAGCTTGTTTCTGTTGTGTTTATTAAAAAATTCTTAGTATAATAATTTTGTATTTTGAGGACTGGCTGTCAATAAAACATACTATATATAAAATATTACTACGTTTCATTTACGAATGTAGGCTTTTTTAAGTAATTTTTTATTAGTGAGAAGTTATTAGTTAAAAGTTATGGATCTGAAAACAAAACAGAGTGCATTGAGATTGGTAAACCTGTACAAATTTCTTTTTATTTTATCATTATAGAGATTTTCTTACGTTATTCGTTGCAAACTCATTAGTTTTTATAGATTTTTCTAAATATAATATCTCACGGAAACTGTTGTAAACATCAAAATGTACCGTCTCAGTTCGAGCGGTTTTAAAATAACCGAAGTGTACGGGGACGTTTAAAGATTAAATTCTTTTATAGAATGCATAAACACATTTTCAGTATACCTTTTGAAACCATTGCAATTTTTTTGGCACCATAATGAATAATATACATATTGCCCAAAACTGTTCTATTGTACGCTTCCTATTAGTTAAGTTTGGACGACTTTTTGATTTAGGAGCAAATTTCAATCGTTTATCATTTCAATAACGGGACGTCGCTAGATCTGGCCAAAATAAAACATTTTGCATATGATGAATATTTTATATGAATGCATGTCCCAATCTTCCTTTCGTGAGACTTTGCCGGTAACGATACTGATTTGTATTATGTTACTGAGCTACGTTTCCAAATTGCTCCAAAGCTTGCCATGCGACGCATTTTTTTAAGATCTTGCTTTTCTTTTTTATTCGTCAATTTTACCCCATCAAGATTAGAAGAATGGAAAAGTATTTATTATCCATTAGTCAAAAATTATCAGAAGTTTACGCCTGGGCGAATCAACAGTGAAACGAGTTGCTACTTTTGAATGAGTTGCTTGATTTTATGCCAGGGTAAATTTTAAAAGAAGGCTTAATGTTCTTCACAAACTCCAGTGTCCTCGTAATGTTTAATATATGGCTCTGATCAGAATGTGACATACTAACAATTTGCACAAAGTTTTCGTACTGTTGGAATATTATAGACAATTTAGGATTTAAGCTGTAATGCCTTTTATAGATTATGGAAATCTTTATCAATATTTAGTTTTTAAATTTAATACTTTTGATGAAATCTGGTTTTATTTCAACATCAATTGATGAAAACTCAGCAGCATTAGAGAACTCATGGGCATTGGAATCGTTGTTATTTTAACATCATTTTTTTGTCCCACAAATATGACACTGATTTAGTTAGTTTCAGAGCAAAACAGTACCGTTTAAGGAAATTTTTAGTTTTGAAAAATTGTAACTATGAGTGATCAAAGTCATATGTACAGTTGCGATCATTCACTAAGGAACGCTAAATATGACACGCTGTAAATTTATCTTTTTTCTTGGCATCAATTATTATTTTTATAGATGACATTTACAAATCTGTCACAATGCGAAGACACTTAAATAATTTTGAAAAATCTCTGCAATGACATTACTGGAGAAAGGATGATCTTTGAAAAGGGTCGCAGATCATTTCCATATAAGCAAAACTTCAGTTTTTAATAACTGGCTAGTTTCATGCCAATTCGACTAAAGGCATGTGATTTAATGTCTTAGATTTTGTTCCATTTTTTTCCTTGCTTAGATACATATGAAATGACATTAAATTATTTTTTCCGGATTTTTTTGGATTAAAAATGGCCAAAGTAGAAGTTTTGATTTTTGGAAAGTTCTGCTTCGATTCTACAGTATCTAACTAAACTTATCATAACTTCCTTAGTTTTTGAGTTATCTAGCTTATCCAGATGTTAGATTAAAGCTTAGTTTTTATATACTCTAAAAGATCCAAAGACTACCTTTAATCTGACACTGGATGAGCCAGATAACTCAAGAAATAATAGAGTTATGATCAATTCAGTTAGATGATGTAGAGTGTCGGGTAACAGAATTTGCATCAAAATCGAAATTTTTCAAAATTTCTAGTTCGGCCATTTTTCATTCAAAAAATCCGAAAAAATTAATTTACTGTTATTTTATATGTATCTATGCAAGGAAAAAAATGAACAAAATCTGAGATATCGAAGCACGGTTGTTTTTAAATTATGTGATTTGGCATGTAATTAGCCAACTATAAAAAATGGAGAGAAGAAGGATACTTAAATAGAAGAATTAACTTGGGAAGAAGAGTTGGAGATGAAGATGTTACTAACAATTTAATAAATTATGTTCAACAAAATCCTTTTGATTCAGCTGTAAAGGTTGTAGCAGAAACAAATTTTCCAGGTAGCATTGCTGTAGCAAGAAAACTTCGACGAATCTCGTAATATTGAAGAATTATTGGAAGCAATAGATAATGAATTGGAAACTTTGGATCAGGATGTGTGGAATTTTAGCATACAGTGCTGCAATTAAATATTAAATAACTTTAAAAATATTATTTTATTGTTATTTGTTTGTTTTAATACAAAACCAAACATATGTAACTAACTGTCTTTTAATCCACAAAAAACTGAAAAACCGGCTACCAGGATTTTCGCATCGTTCTTTAGCGAAAGATCGCAACTGTAGATTATAAACAGTACCTTTTGCACCCCTTTCTCAGAACTCTTTCGCCAGGACAGACAGAAAATTTCAGACAGAAAAATATTAAAAATTGATCCTTGCCTGTTTTCTATAATATGGAACAATCCGTACTGCACTTTCATTTTGGAACAACAGTTTTTACACAACAAACACAATTTTTAAAAGTGAACTAAATACGTATATTGTCACATCCGAACTGAAACATTGTTTTTTTTCCGTACAGTCCATTTACTTATGAGGCATGCTATATTTCTGTATTAAATATCTCAATATATACCAAGAATGTCATCTATTGTTTGGAGTGAATATAAAAAACATATTAATTAATTATATTAGTAAAAATCTTATTATTAAAAGATTATGGGGAAACATATTGATTTCATTGTTCTGCCTTAGCATTAGTGTTAGCTCGTACCATTTCAAATTCGCTTTATAAAATCGTCAAATACAAATCCATTGTTAATTGTTTATAAGTCGTTATAAAATTTATGCTCTTTTGTTATTGCTATATAGGCATTTCAAAAGAGGGATTTGAAGGAATTGAATTCACGTGTGAAACTCTGGGTAGGCAATTAATTCTAAAAATAATTGCTTTGTTATAGGTAAGTAATAAACCTACTATTAAGATTTGTTTTAATCATTTTTTCATGAATTATCACTGAGTAGACTACTTTTATAATTAATATCTAGGTCTTCATAGCACTAATAGGCAGTTATAGGCTCAAAAATTGTATTGCACTTTTATTATTGGGGAGGGGGGAGGGAATACTAATATCAATACCCTCGATCTTATTGCATGCAAAAGGACAAACGCCTAACTAACCAAACTCGGACTAACACCGTCAATCTGATAAGCTGATATAGCCAACTGAGCTACTGTCGGCCTTATTTAGCATATGAATTGGAGCAAATAATATTATCTTTTGTGATTTGACATACCAAAAGAGTCATCTATAAAATCATCTGCAATCTTCTCAAGATTCATTATTTATTTGAACGTGCACCTTTGGTTCCATATGTCGATACGTCCCTATGGGCTGTTAATAGAAGCGCAAGATTTTTCCCTACCTCAGTAATTCAACTTTGGGAATTAGAATTTTGAGACTGGGTCTCTTCATTATTATGCATCACTGTATAGCATGTACTATACATATAGGCAAAATATGAAAAACAAACTATAGTAGTTTCCTGTTCTCCTGCGTACTTATTTATAAAACATATTATTACCAATTTTACCATTTCAGGAAGACGTCGAGCAAAGTATTTCCTTATATCTTATTTAAACACAAATAAAACAAATAAATTAGACCTCTACAAAATGACAAGTTGCATTCTAAAAATATGTATAACATCCAATTAAGTAAATTGTGGTATCACTGGTATCTGTTTTACAAACCGAGTACTGTTTTATTTTTATCATAAATTATTTTTTCCTTCCGGAATCTTGTGGTTTAGTAATTCCTGATGTATGTTTTTACATATCCACTTTGAAATGCAAAAATAGCTTGGTAAATAACTTATGGTGCTGATGGACGATCTTTTAACTGTAAAAGCGAATTCTTCAGTTTTTGCAAAAGTAGTCAACCTCGTTGTATATAACAAGGTTAAAAAGTCTTTGTCTCTTTTTATTTGTACATGAATAATTATTATCTACTAATATTTCAAATTTGTAATATCGTTAAGTTTTAATTAGCAAAATCAAACACTCATTTGTTTTAAAAATAGAAATATTTATTTTAAAAAATAACCTCTTTAAAATGGGATAATATGTTACATTAAGCGCATAATTTAAATTAAATAAGTGATACGTTAAATTGGTTTGAATCTTTTTTGGTGAATTAACATTTTTATTGCATATAATTATCTTTAATATTTTACTAATAGTTACATAATAGTCGCAGTTAAAATATTAATAATGTTTAATTGTTCCAGATATGCCACTATGGCTGTTTATGGCCTCATAATTTTATCCAATTTTTTGGTGTTCTCAGCTTCAATGAGCACCCCGCAAAATGACTTCAGATACATATCCTATCAAGGTAAGTTAAGTCTATCCTTAATAATTTGTACTGCCCGACCTGAACTAGTTATTTCATATATCATATTATCATAAGTTTCATACTATAATAACATTGGGTTTAAATCTGAAATTGTTGTATCGTGATATTGAGTAGTAAAATAAATCGAAGGATATTTTGGAAATATGTTATTGCATAAGATTTCTACGATAACAGTGCAGTTACGCCATGAAAAACAAAATCTGTCCATTGCTGCAACGTTGTCAATACTATCAATTATTTTAAAAAGTGAGGTTAGACGTACTTGTCATCTTGAACAAAAAGAGCAAAGATTAACTTCAATGTAAAACGGCTATTCACACGCATATTTTCGTTTACTTTAGTACTGATTTGTTAATGTGCAATGAATAATTCTGTGAAAGCATAATATTTATACAGCGCTATTAAATCAAATTGCAATATGTGCAATTTACCCTATGTTGCATTTGAAAATAATCAAGTAAAAGCATTATACAAACATAGGCAACATATTATACAGCACTCGCTTTTATGCGATTTACATAATGTTGACAGTAAATCAATAGCACTTTATATAAGTATGTACATACATACATTATACATATATTGTACCATACATATTAATTATACATATTGTATTATACATATATTGTACCAATAAATTGTACCACTGTATGTTTCTGTAATTAATATTTATCATTCAACAAATAAATCACTTTAATTCGAGATGAAATACAAAATGTCAAACAATATCAACGTCAAAACAAATTAAAAACAAAATTTATTGCGTGGTCCAATTCATGTGAGACAGGACTCGTATATACAGGGCAATTCTAAATGGTTGGTACAAAAAGAAAACATTCTTGTGACTGCTGTAATGAATTTATTTCACAAATACATATATAACATGAGAGGTTATATCTTGTGTTTTTTAAATTTGACGTCAACGTAGGCTGTGAATAGTCGATTGTGAATAAACCAGAAAATGACATCTAACCTCACTTTTGTAATTTTAATTGAAAATTGGACAGAGGTTGCCAGGTTGGATTTGAACGTTTTGACAATGATATTTATTAATACGATCAAGATCCGTTTACAATCAACTACCCATAGCCGCCTTCGACGTCAAATTTAAAAAAACACTCGATATAATATAATGCTTTTACTTGATTATTTTCATATGCAACATAGGAAAATTGCACATATTGCAATTTAATTTAATAGCACTGTATTATACTCCTCAGTGGATTATTTGGGCCGGAACGCAGCAGAACGACGTTCCTGTGCTTTTTCATAGACCCAGAACGCGTGTCGGTACTTTTTATAAACGTCATACTAGAAAATCATCAATGTAAGTAACATCATCTAAAGTTAAAATGAATTTTAAATGGAGTTTTTTGTGTTATCACGTTTTGTAAGTAGTACACCTTCTTGAAAACGCTGCTCGACGAGTGTTCCGGCACTATTTTTTTAACAATATACCACTATCCTATACTATGGTGTGATATATATTACTTTTATTACTGTTGTATACAATGTGGCACAAAAGTATGGATATAGCATTTTTAACTTCATAGGTAACGTAAAATCGGAACTTTTAATAAAAAACAAAATTAATAATAAACATTACGAAAGTTGGTAAACTTCCCAAAAAACTAACATCTTGGCAACACCGTCGACATCAGTTTTGAATCCAGCAAATTATTAAATGTGTACAAAAAGTGTTCCAAACTACCTCGCCTCGGTCGTGTATGCCGTTCCAGAGATACTGGGGTACTGCTTTAGATGTTACAGAAAATATAGATGTAATTGCTTTAAAAACATTGTCAATAATCAGTTATCATATTCCACGGCATTACTTAACTCAACGGTTTTTGTCACTAATGTTTCTCTTGGTCGGTTCTTGCTATCTCATTGATCAGGTTCTTAAAAGACAAATGGCCATAGTCCTATCTTTTCATCAATATATTACTTTCTTCCAGAATCGTATTGTGAGAGCTACTGCAGCCATGAACATTACTTTGGTTATGCATGGCTTACTTGTAACGAGCTCAAATTGAAATTATTTAGTTTATTTTATTTAAATTTTCAACCCCCGGTGTAAAAATGAATTATTCCACTTTGTTTAGTAAAAGGTTTTATTTTTGAGTGCGAAAAGCAGCACATTTAAAAAATACGGACAGTCTCATTTAATGTGAGTTTCGTGGTATTCAGTTGAAACCAAGTCAAAACTTGCACGAATAACACCTATTTCTCACGATTGAAATCTTGCTTTAGGCACGTATTCTTGAAAATTCCTCTTAATATTGTTTAACTTAATAAACTTAATAAAATTAGGTACAAACGGAACCTAATCTATTTCAGGATTTTATTTGCTATAAATAATCCCTTATAATGCATTAATTTTCGTCAAATTTAAAAAGAACTTCAATGGTTCTCAAGTAATAATTTTTATTGTGTTTGACAGTTTATTACTACGAATGTTGATTTAGCTAGTTGATTTGGTTAGTTTACCCTTTTCGGGAAAACCTTAAAGAATCTGACTTTGCCTACCGAAACGGACGCTTAACGTCTAGGGCACTCGTTCGAGGGTAACCTTGCGCGATTTGCATTTACAGAGAATTTTCTCGTGTTCCGACACCAGGTTAAATGCGATTGTAGAATTAGTTTGGTTATTTGTAAAGGGAATTTTTAGAAATTTCCTGTGTAGAGACCAGTTCCTGTGAAGAGATTCTCTAAGATACTCTGCCACGGGTTTCCCTTTTTATAGAAGTTGAATTAAGGAATGAATTCAATAGTGCGACCTAGTGCACTTCGAGGACATGGAGAATTTGTCCTGGAGTTTGGTTGTACCGATTAATGACAGTTTTTTCAAGATAAATTATTAGATATTGCTAATACGCGGAAAGTTACGCGTTTTAATATTAACGACTTACTGTCCATAATCTATAAGGATGGCTAATACGCATTTAACCAACATTACGGATCATTTATTTAAACCGCAGTTCAAGGTTAAAACAAATCTATAATCATAAAATCAAATTTAATAATAGAGATTATTACAACGTTTGAAGAGTCCACTTTTAATGCAAATCGTTTAGAATACTGCACAGTGCGATTATAATCAAGTGTATCCAGGGATGGCCTCTCAGGTGAACGAATGTGACGGTTGGAAATGTAGGTACCTTAATTGTAGGTGAACGAGACACGGACTAAGTAAAACTAAAGATTCAGATATGCCGTTGTTAAATAAGCTAAATCGTTTATAGATTGATTGATCCGTAATTGTGGATGTACAAAAGCTGCTTACTACTACTTACTGCTTACACGAAGACTTTCACTTCTGAGTCAATGGACAAAGCACGACTTCCTGGTTTGGACCGTGTCATATTGGGAACAACGAAGAAACTCTTCAGAGGAGGATCAGGACTAGTTCCTTCCTTGATCTGGATATGATAGGGAACAAATTCGGGGGGCACAAAAGTAGTTATTTGTCCAAGAATCAATTTTGTTAGAGATGTTGAAAAATTACATTACGCAAACTGGACAGAGATGTGCGATTAGATATTGTGTTCGTGTGGGAAAAACTGCAACATTTGAAATTATTAAAATTGAATACCCTGATGATAGTTTCTCAAGGTATAGACTGTATAGAGCGTTAACAGTTCGGACAGAGTCAAGAAAGGTGGATATTAATGAACTAATATGCAATGATTGTCGAATTGACATGATGAATAAACAAATAGCTGATAAAGTGAGCATTTCATATGGCGTCACTTAAGAAATAATTACCAAAGATTTAGGTTATCGGAAGACAGCGTCAAAAGTTTATTAGCAATTGCAAATCAGTCTGCACTCTACAGCACAGAGAACAGACATCTAAATAACGTTGTTATATGTGAAGAATCGTAGTTTTACATGATTTAGGGTTAAAGTTGTAAAGCATAGAATGGAACCCCAAAACCACAGAAAGCAAAAACTGTGAAAACCGCTGGAAAAGTTATGCACCTAATTTATAATCAGTACGTGCCTGGAGGACAAACAATAACTAGAGAATACTACTCTAATGAGGAGGAAATTATCATATTGTACCCAACAAAGGGTGCCATAGTATTATTTTAACGTGACCCACCTACCTTTCGGTCTATGACCACGGACCCCCTTTCGGAGTCACGAATTGAGATACGTTCAATTAGCGCACAATTGTTAATGCTACCAGTACACACTGGTGGGAGCAAGGTTACTATCCATCCTCTACTAGTTCTCCAGGCTCATGTGCTCACTCGTTCCTTCTCCGAGGAGATGGGCCCCTAGTCCAGCTTCAGACTTTCCCCACACGTAGTGGGACCACTGCCCGGCTGAATCCTACCTCAATGTGGCTGGGCTTGGAAAGTTCTGCGACGCCGTCCTACTAAGTTATAGGGTCTGGTGTGTCTTTGTCAGGGTTTCGTTTCGCGTACCTAAGCATCCCGGTATGTACCCGTTAAGGTGAAGTTGTCTTGAGCGCGAGATACTATATATTCGCGTCAACACCCCTTAAGCCACTACGCTAGACGTTTCTGTTGACCATACGACTGGAACTGCACAGTCATAGTATGATCCCTATACTTCCGTCGCCGAACACAATTAGCTAGTGGCATGCAGTTACCCAGTTGACTAGGGCTTCCCTCCACCCATGAACCGGGATAAACCTCACTAGATACTCCCCCATCAGACTAAGTTTGTGGTAGGAATCAAATCCACCTTCATCGATACTCATGTTTCAGAGTTTCCTCTTTAACGTTAATTAGTATTTCTATCTCTACCACACATTACTTTCCGACTATAGCCTGCGTTACCCACGTTTGGGCAGGTATCTCCTCAGTTCTCGTTCCGGATACTAGTGAGTCAATCCATCCGACACATCTAATACTACTCTAATGTGGTACGACGCCTTCAAGTGAAATTGAAACAACAGACGGTCCCATTAGCATGATAACACTAGCCCATAGGTCTGCAGTTTTGCGCGAGAGTTCTTGAAGAATTGGGTATAAAAGTATATGGTTTATCTTCTCTACCTAGCTCCGTGGACCTATACATGATTCCTGAGGCAAAAAAAGAATTAAAAATGCAACCATTTGAGTCAGACATGGAGTTCAATAATGCTGTAATGAGTATACTTAACAGGCTCAAAAACGGCTTTTTAGTTGCGTATCAAAAGTGGATGGGACAAGCACATCGAGAAGAGTGGAGTATAGTTACTTTGAAAGATAGGCTTCTATATCTTTCAGAATCTTCAGAAAGACAGTTTCCCATATGTCTTCATTCTTAGTTTCTAATAGAATTTATTTAAGCAGCACCTACTTATAGATATTGTAATAAAAAATTACCATACTTTGATGGTATTCAGTTTTCTCAAAATGACGTAAGTGTTAAATATTAAAATCAAATATTTGACGGTATCATAGTACCTCAATAGCTTGAAACTAGTGTAGAAGAATTTTTTAGGGAAATATGCTAAATGTGTTATGGGCTCTGCCAGCTTTATTATTTGCTGTTGAGAATTTCTACCAAAATTAATTCTAAAAGTAATCAAAACTATTTCAGTAGCTTTGTACAAAAAATTGTTACAACTAACATCAGAAGCTTTAAAATAGAACTTAGAATCATTAGATTTGCTTGCGATTAATTCTAATGCGATGATACATAATTTCTTGTGGATAATTCATTGAAACAACAACTTTGCTAAATTTAAATTATTACATAAATTACAACATAGTATGAATACGGTAATATTCATGAGAAGTTGTATTTTGTAATCTTTTTATCCTTGTAGAAATTTAATCAAGAGATGTGGCTTAATCCTATCTCCTACGTAGGTATATAACTGTTTATATTCACTTCTAAATTTTATTTGATTTTTGATAAGGTGCAAGTTATTATTTATTTACAAAAAACTTGTGTAAAGTGTCTTATTTTTAAGACTGTTATCAAATGAGATAGTGTAGGATATTCCATAGAGTTATCAACCTAATTTCAGGGAATTAAATCTCGTCGCCGCTTTTGACATAAATTATAATAGTATGAACTTGTTCATCTTAACATAGATGTCTCTTCTATTTCTTTTGCACATAACGTTGAGTAAAATTTACTCGATAGGTAACAAATAATAAATTAGTTTTATAGGCTTTAAACTTGACGGGTTCTTCAAGATTGTATAAAGACTAAACACTACTTACAAAATGCATAATGTTCAGTAGCAAATCATAAATGTTGTTTTGAAAAATTAAACACCTTAAAGCGTAAACTGTAAAGTAGTTGAAGGCAATTGTTCGTGTCAAAATACCATTATCCATAGTTGGTGGCAAGGTGTTAGTTAACAGTACATTACTTATCTTTATAAACCTTAAACGTCAGAAAAGGTTTTTAGAGAGATTTCGATTACAATTTGGAAAATATACAAAATTTTAATAGTCGGGCAATTATTATACTTGGGTATGTTATTGGGAATGCTGCAATGGGTTTTGCAATCAACCATTTCCTGTCAGTTTAGGTAAATATTATGCACTATTTGTGTGGGCGCACAGCAATGCAATTATAGCAATCGCCTAAAAGCCGTAATTCCATAATTCAATTATTAGTAACTTTTATTGAATTTATATATATGAATAAATTAATTTCACTATGACAAACCCCGATTTACTCATATAAGAGATTAAAAAATATTATTTCTATGGGTCCTCAAACTGTCCTAAATCTTAGAGATCACATGTAACTCCATATTAAGGCCTCCAAGACACACTACATTGCACATACGTAGAGGGTGTTTCGCATAAACAAAACTAATAATAATTTACTCGTTATTGTATTTCTCATTTCCGTTTCGGAAACCGTTTCGCCAGGTGCTTAACCCGGTGTAGTCGAAATACTGTGTATCAGATACAGCGGAGGCAACTCTGCTATGGATCGATTACTTGAGTTTACTCAAGAATCACAGGTATAGCTAATAAGGAGAGTTGATACGAATACAGGGCAAATACGACTATTAGCCTCTAACACCTGAGACAACCCCACCACCACGTCGGTAGAGGCTCACCAAGCCTTAATTATGGTAGGGCGGAGTGGATAAATCCCAGGATTCTGTACTATGGGTGATGGAACTCCCTTGGAGACAGATCCCGACGGGTGAACAGGTAAATAGCTTCAGCACTAGAATTCAATGCAGCAAAATGCTTCCCAGGTCACGCAGGGAGCACGTGATCACCACGCTGTAATTTAATTCATAAGATAAACATCAGATGATAAAAATAAAGGATCATTATGAGCTATGCACATCTATGGAATATTTATATCCACTTCTAAGATACACCTTGTTTAACGTTGTATCTTTGTAATAGTGTAAATTGGTTTCATTTTCCTTATTTTGTACTTCTAACGGGTTATAACTAAAAATTTGCGCAATTATTTTTCTTTAAATGGCTTCATTACACTATAACCTACAGAAACACAAAGGCTATTTTTATATAAATACGTACCTAACCTACCCAAAATATAGCTGTGCTGGAAGTATCAGCTTGATCCAAATAACACTGCTTTAGTTTTTGCCGGCTAACCCCCAATAAGTCGGAGAGGGGCGGGGTAATACAAGATATAAAAGATAAAAGCGCCACTTCGTTTTAAAACAATGCTTATTACTAAAGCTTCAAGCTTATCAGACAAACGAAGAAATAGATCTTCTACTAAAATATGGGCAACTTCCACAATTTTGGTCGTACCGTACATATATACTTACAAATGACTAGCTGGGAAGCAATATTAAAATCATACAAATAAATAAATAATAAATGAATAAAACACACGTAGTGAAATGTAACCTTTCTAAGTAGGGCTTTATTTTAATTGTAACCATTGTCTATTGTGCAGATCAAAAATTTTAATGTTTAATTAAAAAAACCGGTGAATGGTGATTTGTATCACAGTTGGCTTAAAACTACCCTAAAACAATTTCACTACTCGAGATCTCGTGTTGTTCTTAAAATTAATATGCATGAATACATTGTACATACATTTAATAAATATATTTATATATATATATATATATATATATATATATATATATATATATATATATATATATATATATATATATATATATATATATATATATATATATATATATATATATATTAGGGTGGCCCTTGCTTGTATGGGAAAATTTTATTTCAGTAGGATTGTTGATCGATTCCCCTAAGAATGTGCGAATAGATGAAAATCGATAAAATATGAAGTTTCAGATCAATCCGAAGTGATTTAGAGGTAGCTCAAGCCGGTCAGAATTTCGAAAAATATAATTTTTTTGCATTTTTTCCTTTTACCCATCCCTGAAATATATTATACCAACCCTGAACATAAAAATAAATATTAATACATATTCTATAATCGATTACCTTTCCAACAAGCCAAAAATAATAAAAATCGGTTGACAAATAAGGAAGTTATGGCCATTCATATTATTAAAAAACCAAACATTTTAATTTCTATAAGAATATTTCATATTAATTTAATTTTCAATAAAAACCAATTAATTTTTTTTTTATTTTGAAAATTTTAATTTTGAGTAATAAAAAACATTTAAAAGTAAAAATAATACAAAATTAATCTTAACTTGTAGTACTAGTCAATGCTGTTTTAGTATGAGATTTGCAGTTTTATCGATAGTTAGTAACCACTTGCAATAAATATTGCTTTTTTTCTTCTTTTTTGGTTAATACTTTATTGTATTCTTCAATTAATTTTACTACACGTTCTGCTGCATCATTCACTACATTTAAATTATGAATTATATTCTTTACTTTATTATAAGCTTCATTATCGTTCCACTTACAAGGGTCTTCATTTAATAAATTAGTAGAAATTCCAAAGCGATTGAAAAATTTGTGTTTTTACGCGTATGCGGTCATCACCGAGAAAGACAACTACCGAGAAACCAAAACCGACAAAAAATAATCGAGAAAAGATAACCGAAAAACCACAACTGAGGAACCATAACCAAGAAACCACAACCGAGAAACCATAACCGAGAAACCACAACCGAGAAACCAAAACCGAGAAAACATAACCGAAAGACCACAACCGAGAAACACTAACCGAGAAACCATAACCGAGAAACCACAACCGAGAAAATCATTGCCGAGAATGGAAACTACCGAGAATTCATGAAGTGATAATTAAAAGTTAGTAACTTTGATAGATCTAAAAGAGACAGAGGAGAATACATAGAGCGGGGAAGGACAGAGAAAGACCAACTGCGTAAAGGAAACACTATGAAGCGGAAGTTAGGTTATAAGTTAGTAAGTTTGATAGATTTAACAGAGACCAAGGAAAATACATAGAGCGAGGAAAGAAAAAGAAAGGCCAACGGACACGCTATACAGGGGAGGGTAGGTCATAAGTTAGTAAGTTTGATGACAGACTTCAATAGTTAACGTGACGACTGAGAGAGAAACTAACTCTAACAGGACACGCTATGCCGTGTGAGTGTTAATATTCTAATATTAATTAATTAAATAATTATTACTTCATAATGCATGGATGCATTCTCGGTATTTGTTATTCTCAGTAGTTTCTATTCTCAGCTTTAGTTTTCTCGGTTGTGGCTTCTCGGTTATGGTTTCTCGGTTTTGGTTTCTTGGTTTTGGTTTCTCGGTTTTGGTTTCTCGGCAGTTGTCTTTTTCCGTGTTTGCTTTCTCGGTGATGACCTTTATCTTTAACCTAATATCAAAAAGTAAAATCAATTTTTATGAACCAAACACGTTTCTATTTGTGAATACAATGTGAATACTTGACTTCAATATCATTAGTGTTACCAACATAGAAAAAAAATTAATGAATGCCACTTATATCAACATAGCAAAAATAATTTTTATATTATTTTCACTTTTAAATATTTTTTATTACTCAAGAATGAAATTTTCAAAATAAAAAATAAATTAATTGGTTTTTATTGAAAATTAAATTAATATGAAATATTCTTATAGAAATTAAAATGTTTGGTTTTTTAATAATATAAATGGCCATAACGTCCTTATTTGTCAATCGATTTTTGTTATTTTTGGCTTGTTGGAAAGGTAATCGATTATAGAATATGTATTAATATTTATTTTTATGTTCAGGGTTGGTATAATATATTTCAGATGTGGGTAAAAGAAAAAAAATGCAAAAAATCATATTTTTCGAAATTTTGACCGGCGTGAGCTACCTCTAAATTACTTCGGATTGATCTGAAACTTCATATTTTATCGTTTTTCATCTATTTGCATATTTTTAGGGGGATCGATTGAAAAAAAAGATACTTTTGAAAATAAGGGCCACCCTAATATATATATATATATATATATATATATATATATATATATATATATATATATATATATATATATATATATATATATATATATATAAACATAAATGAAATGACACAGAATACATACAAGTTTAGACAAACATCCCACCATTCGAAGACCCACGGCTGTTTTATTTAAAGCCTTGCTTAGGGGTTTTCGCTTCACTCTTCGATATCTGTTGTTTTGTTCCGACCCGGTACATGTATAGATGTAGGTACGGACCAAAGGGGAAGGACCTTCTAAATGAACCCACGATCAGAGAAGCAGGAACAAGAATAAACGACAACGAACAACAAAACAAAAAGACCTACAAAGAAATCACCATGTATATTGTATTAATTTTAAATATTTGAAGATTTTTACCTTTCTATAAACCGAAAGGTCTTTTACAATACAATTCCCTCAAGGTGACGGCTAGGGAAATAATATTACCTAAAATAAAAAGACATTTGTAAGATTTTAGCGCATGGAAATGAAACGAAAAGAATTTACCTAAAATGGTTGGCACCAGAACGTAATCCGTCTAATTTGACGGTGGATCACATATAACCAATCAAGCGATCATTCTGTTGAATGCGAGATTTATTCCGCTAAAACGAATTATATCCAAAATCAATTTTCTAACATATCTCGAACATTCAACTTCTACTGCCAGACAGCCATTTTGTTACTCAACTCTGCTATTGAGAAGGAAGCTTAACCGCGCAGGAGCGACTTCACGATAAACCGAAAGAAAGGGAAAACCAGTGACAACCAAACAACGGAGAAGCTTGGTTTTAAACAGTGACCATCAAACAAACAATGGGTTGTGAATTTCAACGTTATAACACTATGACACTTAAAACATCATAACATTTTTAATACCCGTTAGTAGGGTAAAATGTAAAATCCTAGCGTAAGTCGCTGACATTTTTAACAGCCGAGGTAACATTAGATGCTGCTTACACTCTTATATTAATATGTTTACACAGGTGTTGCTCACGCGTTGACCTAGATTCTTCATATTCTTCTGCTCTAGCCTGGAGAGCTAGTAGAGGGTGGATAGGCAACCTACTCCCACCAGTGCACTGGTGGCTCTTACAAAAGTAAGTGACTCGCTAGTTGAACGTAACTCAATTCTTCGACCCCATGGGGGCTGTGGTTATAAAATTAACGCAGTTGGGGGGCCACGTTAAACAAATCGTGGCATTTATGTAGACTAAACAACTGCTAACGCATGTAAAGGTTTCTGTATTTTGTTAACATAAAATCAATAAATTCGGGACTCGCAGCCCTGCCTGCGACGACAGAGATCGGGAATTTATCGATAACAGTTTTGCAAACAGCAAACACATTTTCTCTCGGTGTGAGAAAAACGATACATCGCAAGTGGTTGTCCGGTTCATTTACTCAATCGCATTATTTTAGTAAGTACTAACTGTGTACATGCTAAATTTCTTATACTAAATTATTACGGTTACTCTTACTATAGCTGTATTGTGTAAAGTACTAATATTATTTATACAGGGAGTCCCAAGTCCCCCCCCCCCATCTTCGGCAATGCATTCTTCTAGCGAATTATGAAATCAGCAAAAACTCTAACGAGCATTTCCTCCAGAATTGCGCATATTTCCTCTTGAATTT
This sequence comes from Agrypnus murinus, assembly GCA_929113105.1. Classification (NCBI taxonomy): domain Eukaryota; kingdom Metazoa; phylum Arthropoda; class Insecta; order Coleoptera; family Elateridae; genus Agrypnus; species Agrypnus murinus. Next base: position 93,937,263 of record OV816023.1, read on the forward strand.
GTAGTTTTAAGTATCTAATGGTTCGGGATCTATTTGCATATACCATGCTCTTTAAAAATACCCATAAAAAGAAATCAGGCACTGTTAGATCGGGTGACCTAGCCGGCCAAAACAAATCTCCATTGCGACTGATGAGTCTATTCGGAAATCTATCCCGAAAAAGCTCCATGCTTGTTCTCGTTGTGTAACTGGTAGCTCCGTCCTGTTGAAATCAATAATTGTTGTCCGCTTGAGCCTCATACTGTGGTATAGAAAATGTTTCAAGCACATGTCTATAGCGTACTGACGTCACTGTAACGGTTTGGAAATTTTCTTCAAAAAAATAAAAGTCCAATTATTCCTGATTCTGAAACCGTGCACTATACGGTAACTTTTGGTGAATGTAGTTGTTTTTCGTGAATCGTCTGAGGGTTCTTAATTGACCAGTACCGGCAGTTTTGTCTATTTACAAAGCAAGCCATTGATGTAAAAATGAGCTTCCCCGCTCATGTAGAGACGATGCGAACACTTGCCTTTGACATGCCTGTGATATTTAATTTCTTTACAAACGATACCATGTGTATGTTATTTTCTAACCCATGAATTAATGGTATTCCGCAAGTGAACAATGTACACATTAAAATTCAGACTGAAGGCACGTTGAGTTGAAATCACAGAATTAGTTTTTACGAATTGATTAACACCATAGTTTGTGGGAGAAAATGTTATTAACATATCTCTTGAATACAAGAATACAACTGTCTGTTTTTTATAAGTTGAATAATTAATAGTTTTTGAAAATGAATAAAACTTTATATGATTCAGTCCTCAAATTTTATTTTTTACAAATTCATCAAAACGTTTCGATGGCGATTTCTTATAGTATTTATCAAGATATCACTTAGATGATGTAACCCACGCTTTTTTGCCTAAGTCTTGAAAATTTTGCAAGAATTACCCTAATATTTATGAAGTTATTGTAAGCGATTTGACATACTATGTTCAAGTTGCTTAGCAAAAAAAACTGGAGCCGCCTCCACTGTTTGTCCGGTGGTCCCTAATGACGCTAGTCCGACGCTGGGCAGCACTAAAAGAAGTGCGATTTGGATACCCGAAATCCGAATTCATTATGAGCCTGCTTTTTACAGCAAGGGTTATGTATGGCTCAGATCTGAGAGAGTATTTAGAAACCTGGAAAGTATCCGAATCTCTATAAGTTATCCAAGTATTCGGAAGAATTGGATTATCAGAGATTATCCAAGCATTCGAAAACTGCGCCATTGCCCAAAGTTATCTGAATATCTAGAAAATATTCAACACTACAGTTAGAGTTTGAATATGTGAAATTTAAAATTGAATTTTTACTTGCATAATATTGAATTTATGTATAGCTGAGTTGTGATTGGGCGCAGTTCACTTTTAAGTGTGATTCTTTACTGAAAAGAAGGACTTGGATAAAAATCGGCTATTGGACAAATTTGAAATCCAAATTGAACAAAATTTCCTATATGAGGACTAGGTTTTATCAAGTCGCACCGCTACTACACAGCTTATACGTATATGGCGAAATATTTTTAAGGTAAAAAGGACAGGCAACAAAAAATAATTGAACTAAATCAACATTGAGAAAATATTACATTTTTGAACTCTTCCCATTTTTTGTCAGTATTACGTTGATATCATTAACGATTAATTTCCTGTGGGCAATCTTCGTATGCAGGATTAACTTTATGTTGCATGTCTTTCCTCTCTACGTTCTGTTCTGCTCGGGGATAAATAGTGGGTTGGAAACTTGAAGGTCATTTATTAGATTTAATTTTACGTATGCGTATAGTAATTATTTACACTCACCGGTCCGTATTGTTAATTACATAATTATTATCGTCGGAATAAAAACAAAATTTATGTTTCTAGTTTACACGCACTTTGTGTATCCAATCAGTAGTTATAAAATATAAAGTTATTAGTTTTCTTTTTCACTAGGTGTTATTTTATTACAGTAAAACATCTACATTCTACACGGTATTAAAATTCCGTTGCATTTCTAAATAATCATCGAGTTTGCATAATTGTACATATATTTAAATCTGTTGGATGTAATTTATGACAGCCTGTAAATTATTATGACTCAATCTGTTTGACAATCAGACATAGTAGTAATACTAACTTTCTGTATACGTATTATATATACATATATACAGGGTGTTTTTCTAGTATATTTCATACTGGTTAAGACGATAGGAAACGTTAGTCACACATTAAACGATCATTACCAGGCACGTACTGCGTCGCGACTACTTCTACTAACATCCATATACGAAACATCAGAAGGAAATAGACTGAGTTATTTGTATTTCTATAAAATTACAAATGTAGCAAAAAGAAAATGTTTATTAGAAAAAAAATAGATCAATTGAATAGTTAAATAGTTATAGCATGTGCATTAAATGGCATTAAAGATAAAACTTCGTTGCTATATGTATTAAAATATTCAATTTCGAGACTAACTACACTTAATTGAACCGCATCAAGTATTTCCACCTAATGTATAAACATATAGGTAACTACCCAAATTTCTATTATATGCAAATTTTGTTTAACTAAATAACAATAACGAAATTAAAGTAAAAAGCTGCATTGCCCATCTCAGTTTCCATCAGTTATTAGGCTAATGCACTATCTTTATCGTATAGTGTCGAATTATAGATGTGCATTTGTCGTGTGGTTGGAATTTACAATCGTCCATATAACATCAAAATAATAACGTCGCTCATTTCGTATAGTAACCTAGTTGGGCAGCTGATGCTTTTCGTATCTATTTCGTGGACGGCGTGCGGCTTCGGTTGTCGCCGCCTTTTTGAGGCTGGACAGAAAGCTGTTAAAATAATGAAAAGAATTCGTCCAGTATGTTTTAATGTGTTTTATTTTATTTCAGATCTGCAATTATCAGTTAGTCGGTTTTCTGAGCAAGGGGTAACATCTTATTCACAACTACTTTTCGATGTAGCAAGAAACCAAGTTCTAGTCGGTGCTAGGTAAGTTAAATGATTGTACTACCTATACTCTTTTAATATTTATATAGTGTAAAACTAACTGTTAAATTATGATTATATTATACAACTGGGTTATTTCTTGTACCTGTCTGTAATATAATAACTTGAGCATATAAAATATTCTATAACTGTAAATCATTAAATACATCCAATATTAATGGATGACATTTACGAGTTCTCATAATGAATTCTTGAACGAGATACATTTTTAATATGGATAACATTACATATATTTTCACCTGTTCGCAATATTGTTATAGTTACTATACTAATTACATCTTTACAACATTATGAAACATAAGATTTTATCTTATTGATAGCTAAAGGTAAACCTGTTAAAATGAACATAAATCGTGTAAAAATCGCAAGGAAAATCAAGACTTATAAATTAGATATACGCTTATTTTCAAGTTTCGTGTCGACTTAAAGTGTTTAATTTCCTTGATTGAATTATTTATTACTTTCAAATGATACACATGAATTTGTAACGAAACAAGAAAATATAGTTTTTTATTATTTAAAACAAACTTTTATATTAACCATTTATATTCGTTTTTCTTAATTAAGGAAGTGTTTTATTTCCGAATAAAACTTTTTAGAATGAGGCATGGTCATCACTGTTAAAAAAGCTTGTGAGTCTTTTATTAGAAATCTTTTAGTAAATAGATCCATATGCTAACGCCTATTATAGGAATCGAACACACAGGGTTAGAAAAACAATAATAAAAAACATCATGGAAATATTTCTAACAATATTACAATTTTTTACTTAATAAGTATACTTAATTTAGAAATTAAATAGTTGTTTTCAACTGTCCAAGCATCGAAAAGCACTACTATTCATTTTTTTCTAAAGTCCTCTAACTTTGAAAGCGTCCCAAGCAGCATCTAAGTAGCAGCAACTGAGATCGGAACATTGTTTGAGTAGTTGCTACATAACTACAACTAAATTTATGCCAGTTAGTATAATTACTTTAAAGTCGTTGCAACTTCAAAGTGGTATTATGATTGTAGCAATAACTTGCCCGAAGCTACTTTCAAGTTTTTAAAACTTTAAAGTAGTACTGAAAGTTCTTGCTTCCTGCCTGGAACCATGTTGAATCCTTTAAAGTAACGGAACCTTACAATAGTATTGAAAGTAAAACTTACGTTTTTGCTACCCAGGAGAATCACTTTAAAGTAATTTTTCGTAAACTACTCCATCTCCATATTTACTTGTAAAATGTTGGAGGCCATTAATCAATTTGCAATTTGTTATGATTGTTATTAGATGTTTTACTATATAACATTCAATAAAAATAACAAATTGGTGCCAAATTGTGCTTTAGGAATTGTTATGTATGTAACTTGAAGTTGGCAACATGTATTTGTAGTGATGTAACTAGCCAATCTTGGCCCGTCCGTCAGTACCACTTGAGTTGGTTTGGAGGACACACATCTTGTACAGTGTATGCATTGTGTATGTAATGCTCCCTGCTCACTCAATATTAATAAAGTTGATTACTGACAATAATTGAGTATCTTTTATTTAAACACATAAAAGAACATAACAGGAATAATATAAAAATAGTTTCTATCATGTGTATCAATTTATAATTATTTTTGTCATATTTTACTAAAAGACATTTTTTATTAAAAAATATATTAAAGAAGGCGCGTTGTTATTTTTCGACCTATCATCATCACATTCAACAGAAAAGTTGCAATGGTTTATAATTTTGGTTTACTGGAATGACAAAATAATGAAACAATTCATCGCTCTTTGTATTATTAAGTACGTATTATAAATAAAATAGCAATCCATTTTGTGACACGATCGCAGCATTAGTATAGAAAATGACAGAATATTTGTTAAGTTGTAGGAGTATGAGAGAGTAACCATGCGACACGATGTGTCAAAGAGAAGAGAAAAGAAGTTCCACGAAAGTAGCAATTACTACGCCGCCACGTATCTGCTACCCAAAAATTGTTCCCCATTTTGGTTCCAGGCACGTAATGAAACCGTAGCAATTACGTGCTTGTGACTATTGGCAAAAACTTAATAGTTCCACTGGTACTTGCTGGTACGTAGCCATGACTAAAAATGCTGCTTGGGTTATTGCTCGTAAACTATACTGAACCAAATTAAATAGTTTAAAAAGTACAAATAGTATATTTTATAGTTTCTACATGCAACAGTAAAATATTATATTTCTGTACTCTATACTTTTGATTCTTTCGGGTGATACCTAATAAAAGGTACCCATTTTTAGGGACAATTTCATTCATTAGAAGTAAGTTAAATAATTTTTTTCTCGGAAAATACATATATGCCATATATCTATGAGATTTTTGTATGGGTTAGAAAGAAACCTTGTGGTTCTTATGCTATTAATTTTCAGACAAAAAGTGTTTTATTTAAGATTTATATGAAAAAATAGCGAACTACGTTTTCTTGTTTATTAATAGAGATAGCGTCAAATCTTTTCCGCTAAATCAACACTTATTATACAATATATGGTATATACTTTCTGAAAAAAAAAAAGATTTAAGTTACTTTTAATAAAATTGTCCCTAAAAATGGATACCTTTTATTACGTATCGTCCGATAAAAATAGAAGTATACCACTTAGAAATATACTATTTTACTGTTATATGTAGAAATAAATTTACTATTTGCTCATTATTTTTAAAATATTTAATTTGGTTCAGTAGTCTACGAGCAATATGCTTTCAAAGTCAAAACCTATCTACATACGTTCTCCGAAGTCATGTGAAATTGAAAATGCAGAATACAGTGAACTCTTAAACACTTTACATTTTAAACGCATTGTAGGATTAGTTAAAAGAGCTATTAACAGATGATAATTAAAAGGGGAAGGTGTTGTTAGAATTACTATGTTGACATGTTGTATGTAACATTGTAAAATTGAAAACACTTTTCAAAAGGCAAAAAGAATACAACAGATGTAGAGAACTAAACAGCAGAATATAATATTTTCAAATTTAACAGCATTACAATAAAGAATATAATAAAATAACACTAACAAAAATAACTAGAGATACTACTTATATATAGTCAAAAACTAACAACATTTAGATAAAAATAATAACGGATAAATCTTCAAATCATAAACGAAATATAATTTATAGAAGGATGGAATACAATTATCAGATAGGTACCTAACGCCGATTACAGTATTGTTATTGTAATATATTACAAATGTATTTTTGCTTCTATAGCTAATCTTTTTATTTCACAATTGTTTTTATCATTTTATTAAGGATGATAAATATAACTCATAATACCCATTACATCATTAAATGAATTCATGTCAATTTCTTAGTCCCATTGTATTATTTCCTACCAGTTCGTCACAATATATTGTAAAATCTTTTGTTTGTAATTATGCTTGCTCTTGCCCACAAACATTGTTATAATACAATTACTTACATTTTCTCAAGATTATCTTTGGCTATAATGATTAATTGCATTTTTTTCAAGATTTCCTGCAATTATTAAAATCTTTCTGTGTAGCATAGTCCAGTATTGGAACTGGTCATAAGATGGGGACGACAAGATAGGAAATTATACTTTTATAATTTATGACTGCTAATTTTTTCGATATTTTTTCTCAGATTTACTATAATTTTGATATACAACCTTTTTGCCGTTAGTCTACCATTTTATTATAAAACTATAGGATCATTCCATGCGAAATCGATCACTAAAATGGGTCCATCTCACGGATTTCAATGAAAATCAATTATGAGGTAGTAATTAACTAAAGAACATAACTTTCATTCATCAATTTGCTAGATTACGTAGAACTTCGGAAATATTTAAACTGAAAAGATTATCAAAACTGCTTGCACGTCTTTAAAGAAATATAAATATCTCGAAAAGTAATTATCCTAGAACAAATATTTTTTTATATATTGCTCAGGAGAAGACGGACTTTTTGGACGACATAATAATTTTTTATTACCAAACGTATTTTTATTTTTTTCTAAACGAAATATTTTAAAAATGCAGAAAAATCGGTGTGGTCACATTTTTAAAAATCTGAAAAAAATTGTACAGATTCTTTGAACATTTCTGTATTTAAATGCAAAATGGCAAACTGGACGTTTTAATACTTTTGACAGGACAAATTTTCAAAGACCGCGTTACAGGCAGCCGGCGCAGAATTGTTAACGGCCAGCCGGCGCAACCCGCATTTGCTACCTTCTAGTATGTAATAATACGGTCCATATTACCAGCGGATTGTCTTAACTAATGTACATAAGATAAATGTATATCTGTGTGGATATGATTATACCTACTGATTAGTTAATTACTTAGTATATATTTAAATCGATTTCTTCGGGTGTGTTACATAAAGCATTTTTCTTGCGGCCGTCAAAGACGCTAAAATATTATAATACAAGAGCTTAAGTACCATTGTTGTTTACACAAAATGCGTTCTTTTTGATCCTAAATTTAAAAAATAGATGTTTACTGGGTTAGATTGGGTGCTATTGAAGGTAACAACTACCAACCAATCATCAGCTTACGTGTATAGGGTATAGTCGATAAAAATTCACATAATTCTCATAGACGCTTAACGATGGTTTTACCTTTTATTAAGCAAAGTTCCAGTTACCCAATCGCTCCAATTACCGCAACTGACCTTATTAAACATTAAAACCTACAATATAGATCAGTAATAGGTATTTATGGTACAAGTGAGTTAATTAAGATATTATGATGATTTTGTGAGTGGATAATATCGCTAACTCACGTGTGTCATAAGTTTTAATATTGAATTTGCAATAAACCTATAGTTTGGTCTGTAGTATTTGACGGTAATAAATTGGACACTAGACCGATGACTGGATTTTAATAAGATAATACAACGTAAGCTGATGACTGGTTGCTAGTTGTTACCTTCAATAGCACCCAATCTAACCCAGTAAACATCTATTTTTTAAATTTAGGATCAAAAAGAACGCATTTTGTGTAAACAAAAATGGTACTTTAAGCTCTTGCATTATAATATTTTAGCGTCTTTGACGGCCGCAAGAAAAATGCTTTATGTAACACATCCGAAGTAATCGATTTAAATATATAAGTAATTAACTAATCAGTAGGTATAATCATATCCACACAGATATACATTTATCTTATGTGCATTAGTTAAGACAAGTAATATGGACTGTATTATTACATACTAGAAGGTAGCGAATGCGGGTTGCGCCGGCTGGCCGTTAACAATGCTGCGCCGGCTGCCTGTAACGCGGTCTTTTAGAATTTGTCCTGTCAAAAGATTAAAACGTCCAGTTTGCCATTTTGCATTTAAATACAGAAATGTTCAAAGAATCTGTACAATGTTTTTCAGATTTTTAAATATGTGACCACACCGATTTTTCTGCATTTTTAAAATATTTCGTTTAGAAAAAAATAAAAATACGTTTGGTAATAAAAAATTATTATGCCGTCCAAAAAGCCCGTCTTCTTGTGAGCAATATATAAAAAATTATTTGTTCTAGGATAAATACTTTTCGAGATATTTATATTTCTTTAAAGACGTGCAAGCAGTTTTGATAATTTTTTCAGTTTAAATATTTCCAAAGTTCTACGTAATCTAGCAAATTGATGAATGAAAGTTATGAATTGAAAGTTCTTTAGTTAATTACTACCTCATAATTGATTTTCATTGAGATCCGTGAGATCGACCCATTTTAATGATCGTTTTCGCATGGAATGACCCTATAGGAAGAACCTGCCTTTTTTCTTGATATTGTTCCTGCATGTTGTTGGCTTTAAGTTCTTAACGCAATGTTGACATTCATGTAAATACATCTGAACTATTGTGAATAGGGCTGTGCGATTATGTAATCAATAGTCGAAAATCGATTTAAAAAAATCGATTAAATCGATTGATCTATTAATTGATTGATCGAATAATCGACTGATCAGATTAATCGATTATTTAAAAAAATAATCGAAGGTCCGATTAATAAATTATTAATCGATTATTATGCACAGCCCTAATTGTGAACAATCAACAGTGCTGTTATTGCTAAGAATACACCTGTTCCTATAGTTTTTAAAACTCTTTGCATAGAAAATGCTGCAGCACTGATCTCATTTATTTTTTGTTTTCAGTTTTAGTTCAATATTATTTTTTCTTTCATTTGTTGACTTTCAACTTGACTTGAACTTTCATATTATTTTTAAAATAAGCTATAGCATATCAGTTTTTAATTTTTTATCCTTGCTATATAAGTGGAAAATACAAACAAAAGGAAAGTGAAAGATAACCAAATATCAAAGATAAGATTTGAAAATACATCACAACATAATCAAGCTTTACTTTTATAACAAAATTAGCGAACACCGCCGGTTCTTCGAACTTTGAAAAATTAAATTCACTTAATATAATAATGTGGGTACGAACCTTCTATACTTCAACCATAAATACATGAAATGAGTCATTTTCGTAATCACACCGGAATAAAGAAATACGACCCGAGGTGAGATAAGATAAGAGTGCAAATTTCACGTTGCTCATTCAATTCAGTGACGTACGCTAGAACCAACAGATTTTCATTGCTTCATTCACATTTATTTTTAATTAAAAAAGGGTTTGTTCCGCTAATGAATCTTTCTAGCTCATTTATTGTTTATTTTATCATTTAGATTACAGAATGGCCTTCGCGTAATTCTAGATGCATCTTACATTTTCGCGAACGTGTTTGTGATGACTCACTTCATGTATTTATGGTTGAAGTATAATTGTTTTCCTAGCAAAAGGAAGCTGCTTTCATGTCAGATTTTTTCTTCGCTTAAACTAAGCATTTGCACCGCGTAGTGGCGCTAGCTATCAGGACCACTCTGCAGTATATAAACCCCGAAAAAACTCGTTATAATATATATTGATGATAAATAATAGTAAAAAGTGTGCCAAACCATGACCAAAAATAACAATCATAAATTATGTACGAATCTATAATTTCTTATCTTGCCCTACTTCTCATACGTCCAATCCCAATACTGGACTATATTTCAAAGAAAGGTATTGATAGTTGCAGATAATCCTGAGAAAGTGTTAATAATTAACATTATTAAAACAATGTTTGTAGGTAAAAGTAGGAATAAATGACAAACAAAAGATTTTACATTACATTATAATAGATTGGTATAGTACATCAACATTGTCAAATACACAATTAAAAGAAGCTACTTAACTTTAATAACTATAAATTTCAAGCTCTAAAGAGAACTTCATAATACATAACACAATTCAATAGTAGCAAAAGAAATACTTCTGCATGATTGTTAAATTCTACCTGACATTTAAAAAGAAAATGCTCTCTACTCTGAGCTCTGATTACACGTATCACTTGTGACATGCAAATATATTTTCTATAACAGTATGTTGAAGAATTTAAGACATTTTTTTTTTGTTTCTGTAAAGATATCTTTCCATAATATTAAGACAGGTGGTGCGAGATCTCCTGATTGCGCCCCTACATCATAAATTAAAACTCTTTCTATGCAGCCGTTTATCCGTGGCTAAGCCACATTCAGACAAATAGGCTACTGACATCGTTACATTTTTCCCATTTTAATATATTAAGTAGTAGTAGAAGGGATAATAAATATTCTAGTGAAGAATTAAATATGTTTGTTGGATAAGGTTTATTTAAAATACACATTTTACGACAGATAGCACTTACACATACATAATTAAATTTAAACAACATTCTAGATGGGCACCTTCCTCGCTTTTGCACGATCTTACAATTTTTTTTATTAAGTCAGAATAAATCAAATGCTGGGCAATACCATTTTCTATGGACAAAATTGCAAGATCCGTCTTTTTTGGCACATAGTCAAACGTAAATAAGTTTTTATAAGTTTTATAATTGGTTTATTGTTTATTTATTCATTTATTATTACTTTTATAAGTTAAAAGGCTGTCGACTCTTCTTTCGCAGCCGCTTGATATAGGTTCGGCCGAAAAATGTTGAACAATCCAGAAAACTCTCACGCCATCTACACGTTGCTAGTTCATTCTATCTTGTTTCCGCATACACGTAGTTCTGCTACTCGATACTACTATACTAGATGGCGGCATTATAATTTTACGTTCTATTAATCAGCCGCGCGGCGTAACAATATAAATTTAAAAAGGTCATGTTAGTGATGTGCCACTGCGGAAGATCGATTATTCCAATACAACTTGACTGCAAGACAATTTCTCAAACCGATTAACAGAATATAAGATTAAATGTTATTTTTAGGAAATAAATGCTATAAATAAGGTCAAAAGAGTATATTATCCGCGCCAACAACGCGATTTGTAGACGATCGATTGTCACGTTCGATCGAATCGATCTCTGTTCCATTTTTGTTTTAATTTTCGGCCGCCTGGCGCCCCCCTTACGACGACGCCCAGTGCGATCGCACCGCTTGCACCACTCTAGGGCTGCCGCTGATTAAGACATATGTTAGTGCTTGATTTTTTAAACTATCCAGGTAAATATTAATTTTATAAGGATTTTAAAATCTCTGGAATTTTGTTAAACAATTAAATAAATTATGCTGAAAACAGATGTAAGTGGCAACAATGATGTGTAAACGTACATAAAAAATAAATTAACTATCTTCATTGTGTTGTAAACACAGAATAAGAATGTTTATAGAAAAGCTGCTTTTAGTACTTGCCTCTTTGCATTGTTTGCAAAAATAAACAGATATCACAACTACTAGGAAAGGACTGTTTATGGCACTGATATTATTTATCATAACCACAGCAGTATTTTAGTAAAATTAATGTATTTAGTGTTAAACAAATATATAAATATGCATAAACAACCTTCAACTTATGAATATATGCACACAATTATGTATTACTTATTACTGTATTTGCTAAGCTCTAACATTAGCAGGTATTATTGAAATTAGGAGTATATAAGTGTAATAACCATAAGTTATATACATATGTAGCTGCAGAATTTACTTGTAGTTCAAGTAGTTAAAAACACATATTTTCTACTACATATGTATTATATTTCTATATTATATTATAATGTACCGTGCTATTTATTTACTATGCAATATAAATTGTATAAAATAACGTGCTGTAAAATTAGTTGCCTATGTATATGTAATGATTTTCAGTATGTTCTCAATGAGAAAAATTAGACCCGTGGGTATAGGCAACACATTGTACATTATGCTAATAAGATGTAGTAAAGGATATGCGTCGTGTTTTAGATTCACATAAATTCCAAATAATAACATCCAAATTAATGGTTTAAACGACAGGTGTATAAGGAATCCTGGTATTGAGGGGTCCCAATAGTTTAGCTGAGCTATACTAATTTATTTTTAATTTTTCTTGTGAAATTTGTATTTTATAAAGCAAGAATTAAAAAAAAAATTTATCACTCAAAATCCTTGCTGCAATATATTGATTGGCTTAAGAATCAGGAAAGCATTGATATGCCGATACAGGTATAGTTAGATTTTCAAATTTAGGAATGATAAAGTGCTTGTGTACAAAATAAAAAGTAAAATTAATATTCAAGTACCATTACATAACAGTCAAATGCATGGCCAGATTAATCATTTTGTTAAACAGAATAGAGTATATCAGTTACAGAAATCAGAATTATACATTTAGAAAATCGTAATATGTTAAAAAGGCAAAGAGATATTAGATGCTAAAGGAAACACAATGTAAATGTAGTTTAAAGCAATAACTGATAATGTTTAATATGTAAATGACCATTACTAATTCCACTTGTCTTAAGAGAATATGAACGACTGGTATGTACTTGTATGCTTTTGTTCTATCAACAAATAAGCAAGCATTTGCACTACTTTGTGCATACATTCTTTGTTGCAGGCATAATATAACATACAATAATAAGAAGGAGAGAAGTAGTAGCCCATGTATATAATTAATCAAATACAATATACATATACATACAATGCTATACCATGCAATATATGTAAATAGTACAAAAGATCTTGCTGTATAATTGGTTGCCATGTGTACATAACGCTTTGACTCGATTAATTTCAAATGTAATATAGGGAAAGTTCACATGTTGCAATTTAATTTAATAACGCTGTATGTACATGATGCATTTTTACAAATTGTACCTTTTCTCAAGTCCTAAAACTCTACTCAATAGTTCAAAATAAATAATAATCTATAGCAATAATTTAAAAACTCGTCAAACTTTTGGTTTGGTTCTGAAGACCCAGAAAATACATTTCATACTTGGAAACTCAGGGTTGCACCTCAAGACAAGGAATTTTTTGAAGAAAAGACTATATCTTCCTATCGATCAATTCAAATTTGTTAAAACTATAAATGAAACATTTATAGTAATATGAGAGATTATAAGTTTTAATTATCAAATTTGTTGTTTAATTGAGTGAGATTATCAGTAAGTAAGTAATAGTTAATATTATGTATATATACAATATATACCTAGTAAGAAAAATTTAGTCCTTGTATATTGGCAACATACTGTATATGTTGGGTTTAGATCATTCCATGATAAATCGATCACTAAAATGGGTAGATCTAACACATTTCAATGAAAATCAATTATGAGGTAGCAATCAACTAAAGAACATAACTTTTATTCATCAATTTGCTAGATTATGCAGAACTTTGAAAATATTTTAACTGAAAAATTTTTCAAAACTGCTTGCACGTTGTTAGAGAAATATAAATATCTCGAAAAGTATTTATCCTAGAAAAAATGTTTTTTATATATTACTCACAAGAAGACGGGCTTTTTGGACGGCCTAAAGTTTTTTGTTAACAAAGGTATTTTTATTTTTTTTTAACGAAATATTTTAAAATTGCAGAAAAATCGATGTGGTCACATTTTTAAAAATCTGAAAATTTTATATACTTTGAACTTTGAACATTTCTGTATTTAAATACAAAATGGCAAACGGGACGTTTAAATAGTTTTGGCAGGAGAAATTTTTAAAGACCGCGTTGCAGGCAGCGGGTGCAGCATAGTTCACGGCCAGCCGGCGCAACTCGCATTCGTTACCTTCTAGTTAGTAATAATACAGTCCATATTACCAGCAGTCTGTCTTAACTAATGTACATAAGATAAATGTATATCTGTGTGGATATGATTATACTTACTGATTAATTACTTATGTATTTAAATCGATTTCTTCGGGTGTGTCACATAAAGCACTTTTTTGCAACCGTCAAAGACCCTAAAATATTATGATGCAATAACTTAAATACCATTTTTGTTTACTGAAAATGTGTTGTTTTTGATCCTAAATTTAAAAAATAGATGTTTACTGGGTTAGACCTGGTGCTATTGTAGGTAGCAACCAATCACCAGCTTACGTTGTATTATATTATTAAATTAAAATCTAGTTATAGGACTAGAGTGTCAAATTTATTACCATCAAACACTACAGACTAAACTGTAGGTTCATTGCAAATTCAATATTTGAACTTGTGGCACATGTGAGTTAATGATATTATCCACTCCGGAAATTATCATATCTTACTTAACTCACTTGTACCATAAATAACTATTACCGATCTCTATTGTAGGTTCTGAGGTTTAATAAGGTCAGTTGAGGTAAATGGAGCAATGGGGTGACTGGAACTTTGCTTAATAAAAGGTAAAACCATCGTTAAACATCTATGAGAATTATGTGAATGTTTAGTTTTATCGACTTTACCCTATACACTCTTCCAATGCAACTGCGATAATTCCTGCATTTCTATTGCAGTCCTAATTTTTTGGGGACATTTTAATTGATATCCTGGTGTCCCAGTGACCCAGAACATATAAAGTAATGTGAATATAAAACACAGACGATGGTTCCATTTACCCCAATCTATTGAGTGACTGCTATTCCATGACTAGAACGACCTAACATGTTTCTTAAAAAATATTTTTTAATATAGTAGTTGGCATTAGAGCTGCTTTATTTTTACATTTTCTTCTGGAAAATGTATTAAAGTTACTATAAAAAAGGTCCTAAACTGAGCAAGAGAATTGTAAAGCTATGGCTGCTAATCCAACTGACCTTAAAATTTAAATTAAAAAAAGCTGTTGCATTATATTTTAGAGTCTTTGACAGCCGCAAGAAAAATGCTTTATGTAACATACCCAAAGAAATCAATTTAAATACATAAGTAATTAACTAACCAGTAGGTATAATCATATCCACAGATATATATATTTATCTTATGTACATTAGTTAAGACAGACTGCTTGTAATATGGACCATATTATTACTAACTAGAAGATAGCAGTTTTTGCTTAACTGTAACACAAATGTGGGATTTAGAATTATGCTATAACATCCATAAGTCGGATGCAGCCACACTATTGGCCTGCATAACAATAATAATCGCCCCTCCCTCCTGCACAAGCTTCATAACTTCTGGGGCCTGGTTTCCAGACTATGAGTAGTAGTCATTATTATTATTATCAAAAGATTTTTTTGTTTAAAGTTTAAAAGCGTTTAACATTAGCGAAAAACCTTATGAATATTGAAAAAGTCTTTTCTGTCAGCTGCAAAGATTTGTCTGACTTTGTCATAGTTTATATGGCAAAGAATTGTAATTATTTTTATGCAAAGTGTATAAGAATTTATTCCAATAGTATAAAAAGGTTATTTCTACAAATTAAGTACAGTATTTCTTCTAGTTTCAATGACTGTCTTAAATGATACAACATGCAAAACACATCAAAGAAAACTGACAAATATGTGGTGTATCGCAGATTTCCCAAATAAATAGTTGTTGTGGTCAGAAGCTTGTTATTAAATTGGAAGCATCTTATTTACTTTTAATTCAATTAGAAAATGACCAAAGATAGCCTATTTAAAATAGTAGCAGAAATTCATTAGGCATCTTTCAAAGCTGTAGTAGTGGTTTCAGACTGTGGAAGTGGCAACATGGGATTTTTTAGAAAGAGAAGTAAATATACAAAATACTTCATTTCTAGGCGTAAAAATCCTATTACAAATGACAGTATTTATGTATTTGCAGATGTGCCACATTTACTGAAATTAATTAGAAAATTTGACATTAGATACAAATTTTGTTCTACAAAATTGTAGTATTAAAAAAACATCCTTAACAATAACTTATCTGATATTCACCTTAGTTGCGAAAGATTTAAACTTCCTTTAGAGCTTCCGTGAGCCAACTTTCTATATAATAACTTTGAATTATGAACTAGGGCCTACGTAATAATAATAATCGCCCCCTCCCTCCCGCACAAGCTTATAGCTTCTGGGGCCTGGTTTCCAGGCTATGGGTTGTAGCAATTATTATTATTATAATTCATATACTATATGATGCATAATGAAGAGATTTCTTACTATAGCCGATTGAAGTGAATCACATAAAATAAATAATTGGTGGACCACTCAAGCATCAATATATATTGCTGTTGAATATCGTCGAGTTGAATTTAACTTAACCTTTTCAAAATTGAAGCATTGATAAATTAACTTCTATAATTAAAACTAAAAATCACAATTGTTATGAATCTGTATGCTGATAGTGTTCTTACATAATACCAATAATATAGCGTAGTAGTCCCAATTTCAGACAAAGACCTCCCCCTTTTGCTTTCATCTCTTCTTATCCACTACGTGTACCCTCCATTCATTTGCATCTGCTTTTATAGTTCCTCTTCCCATCTAATTGGTGATCTGCCTTGTCTTTGTTCTTCTTTTCTTGATCCCCAATTTGTCACTATTTTCGTTCATCTATTATTTTGTAGATGTATGATGTGTCCTGTCCAGTTCCATTTCAGCATTTGGTTCTTCTCTACAGTAACTTCTATTCCCAGTTGTTTTATTAATTTTTTCACTGACACTCTACTTTTTTGTATGTTTAATATGACCACTCCAATTTATTTTGATTAGCCCGAAGCTTACTTTGTAACTGTTTAATGGTTCTTGTACATAAATATACCAATAATTAATGTTTTGATAAATGAATTTATTTTCTAACTTTGACATTTTTGCATTCGCCTGACAGGCAACTTGCACAGACCCTGGCTTGGGCAGATGGCCAAAAAAGACCACTTCTAAATAAAATTATTTTGTGAAAAGTATCAGTTTTATTGCGACTAAAATTAGTAAAACTTGAAAATAATTTCATTTTATAGTTATTGAATGTTTTATATAAAATAATTATTTTAGTCAGGGTAGAATTATTTAATTGTGAGAATTCTATTAATGAAATATTTTTCATTTTCAGGGATGCCCTATTTAGATTATCATTACCACACCTATTATTATTGGAAAATACAACTTGGGTAGCTCCTAGCGACAAGACCATACTATGTCTTAATAAGGGTCAGTTAGAAAAAAATTGTCATAATTACGTTAAAGTACTTCTAACTAATGGTAAAAAGATTTTCACATGTGGTACTAATGCCTTTTCACCTATCTGTTCATGGAGAGAAGTAAGCTACTTATTAATCTGTAAATCAATTGTTCCATAATACTTATACTTTAATTATTTCAGATTGAAAATATTTCAGAAGTATCAGAATGGGTGGAGGGCATAGCAAAATGTCCTTACAATCCATCAGCAAATATAACAGGTTTTATATCAGATAATGGCGATTATTATTTTGGAGGGCCCACAGATTTTCATGGGTCTGATGCTGCTATCTACAGAAATATGGGTGAACATAATACAATTCGAACTAAGCAGTATGATAGCATGTGGCTTAATGAACCTCAATTTGTTGGTTCGTTTGAAACTGATCAGTTTGTTTACTTTCTATTTCGAGAAGCTGCTGTTGAGTACATCAATTGTGGAAAGGTATAGCTAGTGTTTAAATAATATATTAATATCACTAATGTAAAATTATTTATTTAGATTGTTTATTCTCGAATAGCCAGAGTATGTAAAGATGACCCAGGTGGTCAATTAGTATTAAAAGATAACTGGACAACATTCTTAAAAGCAAGATTAAATTGTTCCGTTAGTGGTGATTACCCTGGTTATTTTGATGAAATTCAAAGTACTGCATATGTACCTTCAAAAAATATGGTTTATGCTACTTTTACAACTCCTCCTAATGGTATAGCTGGTTCAGCTATCTGCGCATTTAACCTTACAGCTATTAATGCAGCATTTTCTGGCCCATTTAAATCACAACAATATGTAGGAAGCTCATGGGATAAACATTATTCACAGTATCAAGATCATTTTGCATGTAAACCTTCATTACCTCATAATAAATATTTGATAGAAAGTTCAAAATATCAGTTGATGGATAATGCAGTACAAGCAACAACATTAAATCCATTGCATGTAGCAGAACTTGAAAGATTTACACATATAACAATAGACGTGTTAGCTACAAAATTACATGATTCTGTTCATGTTATATATGTTGCCACATTGGCAGGATTAATTAAGAAATTAACTGTACTTCCGCATAGTCAAGAAACCTGTTTGGTAGAAATTTGGCAGCCAGTTCCTGATGCCAATATACCAATCTTGAGTTTACAGTATTTAAAAGAGACTGATTCAGTTTATGTTGGTACGGAAGTTGAATTATTAAAAATTCCTGCTCATCACTGCAGAAGACATGTTTCTCGTGAAAGTTGTTACAATGCCATGGATCCATACTGTGGTTGGAATGAAGTAGAAGATGTTTGTACAATAGCCCCCAATGCAAATCCTCTTACTAAACATTGGAGTCAAAATGTGGCATCATGTCCAGTATTAAATGCACCAGTAGATGGAGGTTAGTAAATTATTCTTAGTATTATTATTATTATTCCGTAAAAATAAACTTAAATATTAAACAAATTGATATATATCTAATTAACATTGAAATGCAGATATGATGTGCAAAGATATATTTACTAAAAGATTATAAATCATTAGATAAAATATTTTAATAAAAGTTTGCAATTATTTATAATTTAAAAAAAATATAAGTACAGTAGAACTCTTTAATCCGAACCTATAAATGCAGGGTTAATTCGTATTAACGAGGTATTCGGATTACTGGATGTACGACTACAAACATTGCTTTATGCCATGGTAGTTCATTTTAAAGAACTTAACTTATGTAATTTACTAATTTTATTACAAAACTTTTATTTATAATTAAGAAAATCAGTAATCTTTTGCTTTAAGTTTTCTCTTTCTCCTTTTATGGAGTTGTGCTCTTATTTCATGGTCTTAATTTCAATATTTTTCTATTTCCTGTACCTTTGTCAGCAGATCAGACATATTCTAGGATTTTGGTTTTGTTTTTCTTTATATCTCTGACTGTCTATTTACCAACACCATATTCTAAACCAATCGTCAAACATTAACCCAATATTTAATTACTGAATAATTTCTCTAATAGTTTTAATAATATGTGTTTACATTTTGACATTTTTTAATTAAATTTTAAACACCATGAATACAAATTGTGTTTTAACAAAATTGTGAGAAAAAAGTTTTAAGGTAGATGATGTCATTATACAAACAATTGCGGCAAAACTGCAACGTCAAAACATTTAGGGCGCCTTTGTGATGGTATTATTACTATATTTATAGCTTATCTTTTATATCTGTAGCCTACAGGATTTTTATTACTCTTTATATTAATAACAAAAGCGTTTGTCGATCTTCGTAGAATTTGTTTGCACCTACCGGGTCATACAGTATCAGCCAAAAATTGCATTAGCAATCTGCTATAATCTCATTTATAATTAATATTCACCTTCCAAAAACGCTACATATTCAATTTTAGTATGTACATAGAATTTTCTTGTTCGGATTAAAGAGATTTGTTCGAATTAAAGAGAATTTCGGATTAAGGAGGTTTGTTCGGATTATAACTTGTAAATATTGCTGTTCGGATTACTGGATGTTTGGAATACAGTGTGTTCGGATTATGGAGTTCCTACTGTAGTTTATATTTGCACTTCTTGCATAGATTTTCATTAAAAATATTAATATTCTAATTAGGTTATCATGCATGTATCAAATAACTAAATTATAATTAATGTTTATCATATTTAGTGATTGAAGTAAATCTCTAAAATGCAATATTCTCTAGAATGCAGATAGAACATATCGAGGCATCAAATCAGAGGGGCGTATCTGCCAAATTTGTGATTTTCAATTTTTATGGCGTATTGATTTCTGGTATCAACCTGCATGTTGTCAAACGGGCGTATGTTTTGTAAGGCATTAATCTGGCCATACAAAACCTTCCCCCGTTTGTTACAACATGCAGGTCGATACCAGAAATCAATACGCCATTGAAATTGAAGATTACAAATTCGGCGAATACGCCCCTCTGATCTGATACCCTCAATGTTTTTTAATTCATCAGTTTATAAAAATCAAAACCTAGATCAAATTAAAGTAAAATTGAAGTCGTAGTAGGCTGCTTGTGAAACATTGTATTAATTGGTTTTAAGAAAAATTGTTGTTAAGTTGTAACTGTAAGAAAAACTGGAAGCATTTAAATACAACAGTTTTCTTTTAAACTATCAAACTAAAGTACCCAAATACTATTCAGCTTAATAGTGGATATTTTCGAGAAAACGAGAAACTGCCATTGCTCAGGCATGCAACTTATTGGAATGACTTGTTTTTTTGTTTTTCAAAAACAAAAAAGTTTTTGTTGCTGCGTATGATCATGATAGCGAATATTTAGAGACTAATGATGTTCAATATATGCTGTATAGCCTATGCTACACGTTTTCATTAGCACCATTACTGATTCTTAAGCACTACTATTTGTTACTCAACACATTAACTTGTAAAACTGACGTATACTGTAAATGCATCTTTAAAAAACTGCTTATCAATACATAGTATGCTATTTTAAATAAGTTTCTGAATAAATATTTTGTGTTAACTTATTAAAATCTATACAGGGTGGAGTAGTTGGTCAAACTGGGTATCATGTCAACTAAGAAATTCAAATGATCTGGAATCTATGGATGAATGCCTTTGTCAGACCCGCCAGTGTAACAACCCTGCACCTCAAAATGGCGGCACATCTTGTTCAGGTTTATCAATAGCTGTTACTAATTGCACTGTTCATGGAGGATGGACTCCGTGGTCTGCTTGGTCTGCATGTTCAGCCACATGTGGAATAGCTGTTAAGACTAGAAGACGTACTTGTACTAACCCCACTCCAGCTCATAGTGGTAGAGTTTGTGTAGGGCAAGACAGAACTGAAGTATTATGTTCTGAAAATCCCCCTTGTCCTCATAATAGAGAGCCACCACAAGATGGGCAATGGAATGAATGGGAAGATTGGTCAATATGTTCAGTTCCATGTGGAAAAGGTTTTCGTACAAGGCACAGGAGATGTGATAATCCACCTCCAAAGAATGATGGACAAGAATGTGTTGGATGTGATTTAGAGTATGAAATTTGTAATGCACATCCTTGTCCTGAACAGAAACGACATGGTCCTTGGACACCATGGTTTTTGATAAACAGTTCCAAAGAAGAATATGTAGAACATAGATATAAATATAGTTGTCGTGCACCTGTTCAAGATCCGTCACAACTCAAAATTACTTTGTACAAAGAAGAAGAGCGAACTTGTAAAGATGGCCTTTGCTCTTCTAGTAACATGGAAGATATTTCAAAATGGAGTACTTGGAGTTCTTGGAGTGAGTGTTCTATTTCCTGTGGAAGTGGTATTCAAATGCGAACTAGATCTTGTGAAGGAAGAGGTGAATGTCAAGGAATGTCTATACAAACTAGGAAGTGCAATTTGCAACAGTGTAAAGCAGAATGGGGATGTTGGACAGACTGGTCATCATGTAGTGTTTCATGTGGAGTAGGTGTGAGGAAGCGATACCGTAGTTGTTTGGGAGAAGGATGTGAAGGAGAATCAATTCAAGAAGAACCTTGCGAAGGTCCTCCATGTGCATGTAAGTTACCATTAATTTGAATTAGCATGCTATTGTATTCATTCGAAGTCATTATTTATTCTTCTTTTTATCACATTAATGACTGTTTAGCTAACAAACACAGATTTTTTTAATAATTAGTCTGTTAAAGTTTGTATTCTTCTGCATTTGTATAATTCTAATTTTCTACATTATTGTAGCACTTCTTGGTTGGGGAGAATGGACAGTTTGGTCACTTTGTGATGAAAACAATGAACAACATCGCCAAAGGAAATGTAGAACCTCAAACCCAAGTCCAAATCTGTGTCAAGGATCCAGCAAAGAAACACGGATGTGTGTCTCTGATATAACAAATGGTATGTTTTACATAAAAACTAGTAAGAAGTAGAGCTCTGCATCTGCATGTCTGCATTTAACCTGTAAGTCTCAGTCCAGAATTCGCAATGCGATCCTTCAAGATTCAGAAGGTTTGCCACCATAAACTACATATCTTCAGAATATACGATGAATTTTTATTCGGTCACACTTACAATCATAAGGATAACGTATTATACATGTACAGAATCCACTAGTGATGGGATCTCGATACTACCCGAGTGTCGCGACACTTGAGAGTCGAAACAATTTGCCGTGTGAAGTGTCGACTCTTCACGATACTTTAACAAACACTTCGCATGTACATCATGCATGTGCTAATAAGGGCGATACTATTCGACACTCAAGTGTTGTGACACTTGAACTGTCACGACCACAAATAGTATCACGATACCCGACACCCAAGTTCCCATCACTAGAATCCACTCATCTAAGGTCCGTTCGCCGAGACCTGTCGCAAGGCGTAAATATGCTTGAAGTTAGCACTAAACAAACTATAAGCGATGCTGTTGGTCGGCGCGCACATGGTCTCATTAACGCTTAATCTACTTTACATAAATGCGGAAACACGTATAATGCAATCACTTTCCATTCCATATTACGCTGCAATGTAAAAGCGAGTTAAGCGCACAGGGTACGCAAACGCGCGTCATCGTAAATGAAGCTTCAAGGGTCAGCTAACTTTAAGTATATTTACGTCGTGCGACAGGTCTCGCCGAACGGACTTTAGGAGAATAACTTGCTCTTATGCACCACCTTAATTCAAGCATTCCCTGAAAAGTTAGGTAAAGTGGCACCTACTGGTACCCAACCTCCCCCCACCGTCAAGGCATCCACTTGTAGGAAATTAAGTTGTCTTAATAAAAGACAACCAAGTAATATCAACCAATCCAATTATGTCTATTTATCTCCTACGATCTCCTAGTTCGCAAGGCCTTACCCACTGGAGGAACGGGTGATCTTTCGCCGCCTCTGGCTGTTTCTTCAACAATTATGCTGACAATTTTTTTTCGAAGGACGATGAAAGAAATGGAAAGGCATGAAAGGAATCAACGCTCAACGATATTGAAGAATGAGCACAATGAATACATGTTTTCTAGGGACAAGAAAGATCAGAACGAATTCAAATTTGACAAAGAGGATTGTGCTAATCTTGAAAATCCAGATTAAATCTGTAATGAAGTTGTGAAAAAATTTAAAAAAGCATCAAAAAACTGCTCTCCGAATTGTGCAGCTCTTCGTCTCATTGTGATTCGTACATAATATGTAAATAAACTTTTAACGCTTTTCTTTTAATTGGATTGAAGCTACCTGGTTGTCTTATATTAAGAGAACCTAAATTATCCTCTGAGTAGCTATGTCAACGTGAGGGGGTTGTGGTGCCTTAAGTACCAATAGGTGCTGACTAAGGCCACAATTCTATAATCGTTATCAAATACTTCATTTTTAACATAAAGTTCCTCTATAAAGGAGAATCACTTTTCAGGGATTGCTTGGTTATTAAGGAGGTGCATAAGAGAAAGTTATTTTCCTAAACGAGTGGATTCTGAAAGTGTATATGTTAACGGTCATGGTCATTATCATTATGGATGACCTTTATAGACTCAAAGAATCAGCCCTGAAAGTTTGAAGTAATTTGATAAATTATAAGATTTTTCATGTTTCCAAATTTTTCAGTTTCCTTATCTCTTTAGATAATGTTCAACATCTAATTTAAACTTGAACTAATAAAATTGAATTACTTCTAGATCTCAACCCAATGGGACTGGAAGTGGACACTGCATCAGTATCTACTGGAACAATTGTCGGTTGTATAGCTGCAGGAATTATAATTGGTTTATTATGTTCGGGAATTGTGATATACTCATACCTACATAAGAGAAAACCACGTTTGCCAAGTTCTCCACATTATATAAGTGCTAAACAGAATCCTTATATTACAGTGCCTTTACAAGAACTACCTTCGAAACGACAAGGTGCTTCTACATCGAATTCTGTGTTAAATAATTCCCATAACGGAACTTTTAAATCAAATAAGTGTTACGATTATGACACCGCTACAATTAAGAGAAACAGTCACGGTCTCAACAATGGACATATGAAGTCTGATAATTATTATTATGATTAAGACTATTGCAATTTGAGGTAGCAAAGAGTTTATAAAAGCCAGTTAACAGATATAGTGATGTTACTTAATTCATGTTGTAGTTATTTTATGTGACCACAGAATTATTCTAGTTGAACATTTAGTATATTTTAATGTAAAATTGTACCTGCCTTCATCCTAAATGTTAACTATTCCATATTTGAATACATTAACAATTTAGCTTTAAAATTATAGCAACTATAAATTATTTTGAAGTGTCAATTACACTATCAAGTTAATTTAAATTGTCTATATATACATTAACAAATATGCCATATTTAAACATTTTAATTAAAGTGTTTACCGTTAACCAAAAACATACTTAATAGTGTATATAAATATTAATCATTTTGTATTTACAGAATATTGTAACTCATATTGAGTTTTTATTTTTTAATTATATTGATTGTTAATTAAATTTTTAAAGAAAGCTTACACTCTGGGTTTTTTTGTCACTTAACACTCCTTTTTAATAAAGCTCCTCTGAAAAGAATAATAATAAACACAAAGTTATTTGTACAAATACAAGAAAAACACAACCCTCCAAACAGATCTCTAAGGTGAGTATGTAATGATTAAAGCACGGATAAAAAAACATTTATTTTCAGAGAATAAGCACTTATAATAATCTTTACATTATTATAAACTGTTTTTATAATATTGCCATTTAATCATGCATTATTTTTATATACTACAACCTAAGCACTGTTGCTGGTAGTCGCACAGACGCAAGTCTATGTCGGCAATACATATTCGAAGAAGGAATAGAGAAAGGAGGAGTTCCCAATATTAATTAAGTCTTTGTATTCATGGATACTATTCATAGTTGGAAGAATATTTGCATTTTTTCCATCTACAGTTTGGTTAGTATCTACACCTTTTTGATATTGCACATGCAATTGGATATGGATAAGTTGCTACTAGCTATTAATCACGTCTATGGCAGATTTGGTGGAATATGTCATATTTAAGGCATTACGTAAGTGATTTTGAGATATTAACCTTTCTACGGTATTTTCAATTGCAAATATCTAAGCAGAGTTCTGATATTTCTTGTTGTATTTCAATACGATTTGAGAGTACAGTTAAACTCACTTACAACGAGCACAGGTATAACGAGATCCTGGATATTACGAGCATTTTTACAGCTAACGTTTGAAATCGTATTCAGCTAATGCTAATATTTCCCATTTACTACGTGTACGTTTCCCGGAAACAACGAGCAAAAATTTTAAGTATAATGCTTCTTGTAGTAGACATATTTCTGATTTATGACCTTCACCTAAACTTTCAATTACTTTTAATCCTACTTATTTTTATGATTTAAGTAGGTTATTCTCGAAACCTTTTCAATATGAGGGTTAACAAATGTTTCGGCTTGCTTTTGTATATTTGTAAACGAAGAAGTCTGTGCAAAATTCCCTTTGCTTTCACTTAAAATTTTACTTTTGTATTTTTAATACTACTTATTTTTATGACTCGGGTACATTATTCCCGGAATTCGGAATCTTTTTAATGTTAACAACGTTATCGCTTGCAATTTGCATTTTTGTACTCTGGTCTGTTCAGTTCTATTCGTTCTTTGGCGTGCATTTTGGCTAAAAGAAAAGTTTTTTCGATTCCCGCGAAAGCGGAAATTATTTTCGAATTAGAGTGCGGTAAAAAATTCTGCAGTATGCAGAAAATTTAACCTAACTGCTTCTACATTGTGGAAAAATAAGTCGGCAATTATGACAGCGTTTGAAAACGTATTAAGTGAGTGAAAAAAGATAAAACAATGCGAAGAGTGATGTTGATAAAGCACTTTTAAGTTGGTTCAAAATTAAACGAAATTTCTATAAGTAGACCAAGTGGACGAGGAAATATTACAAGAAGTGGTTAGTTGGCGAAGAAAAAGGAGATGAAAAGTGTTGATAAATGTTATTCTTCTATAGTCGCAGAAAATGCATTAGAAACCTTGACGCATTTTTTAAATCACATTCTTGCGTAAGAAATTATCCGATAGTTTACGTATGTATTATTAAATGTAACTTAAGAGATATTCGTTTTAACTCTTTAAAACTGACAACAATAACGTCATTCATCAATTAAATTGCAATAAACATTTTTATACTTGTTTTTAAAATTTATATACGTACTTTAAATAGAAGATAAATATTTTGCAACTGCAATTTTTTTCTTCTCTGTTATAACGAGCATCGGATATAACGAGCAAAAGTTAGCGGTCCCGAGGATCTCGCTATAACCGAGTTTGACTGTATATTGCGTATCTAGTACCGTATTTTGTTTTTTATTTTATACTTAGAAAGTAAATGGACTGTTTCTAATCTGTACAGGAATTGTCTCTTCGTGTAATTGCTTTTTAATCAATGGAGTTATTAGATCTTTTGAAAAAGTGTTCAACTTCGGTCTTTCCATAGACTCATTATTGTTATTATCGATGAAAAAGTTCAGCATATTGATCCCGCCTAAGTTTAGAGTATAAGTATAAACAACACAAGACAGTTAGTTGCTAGCATCGGCTATTTCTAGAGACATCATTCTAGTACACAGTACAGTACACATTTTATCAATGACACCTCTACTCTAAACTTAGTAAGATTGTAATCAACAATATACTTGGTTTTTCCATTGATTTGTCAGTATCATCATCAGCATTATTGATATCACTAAAATATTTCTATCTTTGTGGTACATATAAAACGATACTGCAATCACTTTGAAGAGCAAACATGCTGCTTTTAATAGGTCTACATCTAATAGTGTTCACTAATTCACTGTTTGCGTGAAATTTCATGTTTATTGGATTTTATCATCCCTATTATGGTTAGTTTGTCTTAACAGATCTTGAGCGAAAGGTATGCTTGTAAACCATCTATCCATAGTTATATTCCTATTGGTGTTTCTAACTGGCTCAATTAATCTTTTTACAACATCAGAAATTGCATTACTCTGCACGTATGAACTATACGGGTGTTTTTCAGGCTAAATTTCAAAATTTATTGTAGACGTTGCTTTAGAATTTTCTAGAGCAAACAATTCTATGCCATACTTAGCAGGTTTTGATGGCATATGTTGTGCCTCAAAATGTAGAGTTTGACTTCAAGATTTTCATCATATAACGACATTCCAACTGTTGTATTTTACTATCATAAGAAGTGTTTTGTGTTGAATATTGACCTAAATCTCTTTTTGAATTATCTTTATTAACATTAAATAAATAAAGATTATTAAAAGTTTCACAGTTTTATTAAAATATACCTGACAATATTGTTTCGACAGCTATGCTGTCATTATCAAAGGTAATATAATTATAAACAAACACGTCGCTAAGGTAGATACAAAATAGGTAACTAGATAAAATAATAATAATAATAAAAATTAATAATAAAAATCATAATTAAACATCTAATACTTCCAGTAACGGAGAATTACTGAGCTCAAGTTGTTCATTCATTAAAGGTACCCTGAGTTTGTGTTTGAGTTTAATGAATGAACAACTTGAGCTCAGTAATTCTCCGTTACTGGAAGTATTAGATGTTTAATTATGATTTTTATTATTAATTTTTATTATTATTATTATTTTATCTAGTTACCTATTTTGTATCTACCTTAGCGACGTGTTTGTTTATAATTATATTACCTTTGATAATGACAGCATAGCTGTCGAAACAATATTGTCAGGTATATTTTAATAAAACTGTGAAACTTTTAATAATCTTTATTTATTTCATGATTATGGAGTTCCACAAAATAAGGCTGGAAACAATAAACAAGTTTATTAACATTAGCTGTTTTCTTTTTAAAGGATATACATAATTATCTAATAAGTATTTCCTATCTGACATTGCTTTATTAACTGTAAACAACCTTTATTTCTATCATTTAAAAACTAAATTTAATATTTTTCTCAATTGAAATCTAATTAAAACCTAATTATTACCAGATACTTTAAATGATTCCTAATATTTTTATTCCAAGTAAGAGCTTATAATATGTAAGAATATAAGATTATAAAAAAGTAAAATTGCAAATATTAAAAATAAGATGGCACGAGAACGTAAATGTGGAAGAAATAACATCAATGAATAATTCCAACCCAGGTTAGTCAGGTCTGGAGTGCTAAATATAACTAACTTTTATGTATAAATAAGGGGAAAGCTGTCCAGTTAAACCATCACTGAAGTCCATGTTCACCATCACTTTTATCATCTCAAACAATGCTAGTCTGGCCTGCAATATGTACGTGCACTTGCATCTATCTATCCCGCAATATGTATAAAAAACAGTTTTTCTATTATTTTGGTTTACTCTTAAAGAAATTATACAAAAGTTTTTTGAAGAAATTTGAAATCATTTTTGATTTACTTTAACACAATTTTCCCAGAGTAGGCACGACCTAACTTGCCTACCTGGACGAGTCGCCATTGATAAGGTGTCCCATTTAAGAAATGTGCAGTCCATTTGTCTCGCTTTTGTTAAACATCCTGTACTGTTGTTTAATGCTGTACATTTTTAAAGTATGCATCTTGGCAATCAAGAAACTTTTGTATTGAAAGGTTTTCTCAATATTTACTAGTTTAGGAGATACCGAATAAATGCATACTAAATGAACACACAATGTATGTGTGCTTACGCCACAAATATTATTTAATAAGGGCTGAATCTTATAAAGTCTACAACCTTCTGGACAATCATCATTGTTACTAAAATGTCACCAACTGCATATTGATGAATAGTTATCAATTCTTGATACTCGCTACATAACTGCTTCCCAGCTAAGCTATCAGGCACGAATTTAGGCTCTCTTACGCCTTGGGTTACAGCTTATTATTTATCAAAAATCAAAATGTTTTTAATTCTATAAAGTAAAAGGTTCAAATCAATACCAAAAATTAAAATATCCATATAATTGTCTGATTATTTAAAACATGATTATGCAAATTTTTCTTAAATTTCTGTATTTAATAAATTATATTATTTTTTGTAAAATATGATTTACGAACGCTGTTGTGGAAATGCCCAAAAAATGGATTGAAAAGAAATTTAAATTATTTAAAAAAGATTAAGATATTTAATTTGAATATTTTTATCTGCATATTCAGGTTATTTAAAGAGAGTGGATGGAGATTCTAGCAGATGTTCTTCGAAAATTAATAAAACGGATGCCGAGAATAGTCCAAGCAGTCATCTCTGCAAAAGGTGTGTTTTTGATGAAAAAAAGTGTAATCTTGTTGGCAAAAATAATTTGTCCGTGTATTGTGTTGCTTTCCACGTCCATTGTAATAAATAAACAATAAATAAATGTTTGCTTAGGTTTTTTTCATATTAATTCTGGTGTTATAATGAATATTTTCTTACAACAAGGTTTTACATTATTCTTAAACCTGTCTGAACTTCTGGGAATGGCAGCTAGTTTTATAGGGTGGCCGTTATTTTGCAAAAGTTAGAATTTCTTAGGTCCCCCCCTAGATCCCTTTAATATGTAAAAAAAACGAGCTGTGCAAAATTTCAGCCCATTTGGTCAATATTAACCCGTGCCACTGAGAGATTAAAGTTTTAAATGCACTGTTACAAACTTTGCAGATTTACCTTTTTATCTTTATATATTTTAACGAGAAATATTGTATACTTATGTTGTTGAAGTTGCTTAACATGAATCTGAAGCCAAAAAAACTTTGGCAGTTCCTCAAAAATGCTAATTTTAGTGAAGTTGACCGATTTTTTGACAGCTGTAAACTGCCAAAAGTTTTTCTGACAGTTTAAATTTTATCATATTCCTGTTCAGCAGCTTCGACAACATAAGTATATGCATTTTCAAGTTATAACATAATTTAAATTTAAACATTTAAACTCTCGGTGGCATGGGTTAGTATTGACCAACTCGGCTGAAATTTTGCACAGCTCATTTTTTGACATTTTAAACAGATCTAGGGGAGGGACCTAACAAATTTTAACTTTTGCAAAATAACGGCTACCCTAAGCTAGTAGAATTGAACTTTACAATGAAATTTGTAATATGGGGGTTTAAGGGATGTTAAGGTGTATTAATCTCCATTTGAAATAATGCCCAGAAGGTGCTGATTTACCGCCTGTCAAGTGTGAACAATAGCTTTTAAATAATAGGCCAATTTAAACCTTTTACCTGCATTCGTCGGCTTCATATGAAAAGTGCGTAAGTGCCTAAATTGAAAAAATTGAGATTTTAACCTTTTCTATAAAATAAATGTAAGAAATTCCGAATATAATTCGTAGATGTCGCTTAAATAGCAAAAATAAAATCAAGTACACGTGCAAAATTATTGACAGCAACATGAAAAAGTGTTATATTTCTTGTAAACAGTATTTTTGGACTTACGCACTTTTCATGTGAAGCCGACGATATGTCATAAAAACAGTAATACTTTTAAAATATCTATAAAATTATATAGAAAAACCTTTAAAAGGTTTAGTATTTACCAATACTTAAAACAGGTAATACTTTTCTATACAAAATATTTTGTTATTATTCATCTTATGAACTTTGGCTAAGTGTACGAACTTCCGTGAGCAGCAGTGAATACATCTTTTATTTTTCAAAATGTAAAATATTTACATTGGCAGATATTCTTCCATGTTGTACGTGTAAATTATTATATGAAATGTAATCTTACATACATTTGGTATGTAATCTTTATACATTTAGTCTGCATAAAAGCATAGCAAGTGTAATCATAACTATCTTAGTATACATTTCAAGTGTAAAATAATAAATAAAATAAAATCTATCTACATTTGGAACATATGTGCCCATATCAAGATGTACTTATATTTATACCTTTACTTACATTTAAAATGTATTTTTTAAAGAAGTTGTAATTTAACATCTTATACCAGAGTGGCGTGTGGTCCATGGAAGCAAGCATTATTTGAACATAAAAAAATGTTGCCAAACTATTTTTATAAGATTACATAAGATAAGATTATGGTTATTATTTATTTATGTAATTTATTTATGGTTCCCAAGGAACAAAGGGCGTCTTGCGACGTTTCCATGGCTGGTTAACAAGTACAAGGTTGCCGGTCTTGCACTCATTTATTTATTAAATTTGTAATATTTAATTAACTTAAAACTGCCGATTTCGTGCAGCAAAAATACTAAAATAGAGTACCTACTGCACAGAATGGTAATGCAGATTCAAATATGCTACATATACTTGCATAGAAGCAACGACTCATTTGCTTACTGCAATTAGCATTTTCGTTAGCGGGTGGTGCACTGTGGTGATGCGGTTGGCATCATTTAAGGTCATATTATTAGATGCTCGGTGCTCAGATAAGTTTCATTATTTATTCCTTTTAGTGTTAATTAAGTGTTACTTATTAAACACTGTATATCTGAGAATTGTTCTGAAGTTAAGAAAATGTTATTACTTTAATTTCTATTAGTTAGAATTATTTCATAGACGGAAATAATTGTATTTAGTTTGATTCTACCCAAAGTTAAAATTGCTTATCCGGTGACTGCAAATTGGGCTGCTTCGGTAAAAAGTCTGAGTATTTCCGATATCGGGTCCTTTCTGTTTGTAAATTAATAGAGAAAGAAATTCTTGCACACAATTTTAGCAACAAATTATAAATTGCTGATTAAGGCAGACGAAAACCAGAACTTCCAAATTTAATTCTTTTTTTTCATTTATTTAGTAAAGATTAAAATGTACAACAGATACTTTAAAATAGAAGCCTACAAAAATTAGTGGCTAACAACCCGTAGTAGTTTATGCATTATTCTGTTGTCCTTACCTTCTTTTTAATTATGAAAAAGGTATTTGGAATAAATCTGAATTTTCTAATTAATCCACATATTTCAGGTGCATTATAAATACTTTTTTTAATAAAGATTATAATCTACTATCACTAATTTCATAAAGTATAAAGTGAAAAATTCCTATTTAAAAATCTTTTATAATCATAATAATGATACTGTTTTTACTGCACCTATGTATAGTAAAATCAAAATCATTGTTGCATCCCTTGCGCAGATTCTCACCGCACGACGCTGTCTTACATGTAATGCCATAACATTAATTGACTATGATCTATTGAAAATGACGTATCTTAAAAAATGACAACTTGACAGGAATAATAAGTTATTGTTTTTTAATAAGTAATAAGGTTAAAATATACCTATATCTTATCTATATATTTAAAACACAAGACTTATTTTTGTTCCAGTTCGTTTAAGAGTGCCACCCGATTGACGCGATTTTTTTTTAAATTGAAGCTTTCGCTATGTAGATCAGTCAACACTATTTAATTTTTATATTTTTTTTAATGTTTATATTTCTTATTTAAATAAATATAAAATGTTTAATAAGAGGCAAACGAATCGGACATTCATTTGGGGCACCCTCTCACTTTTCACGGTGGTGAGTTTCGTAAGTACTCTTGCTTATAAATATAAAAGGGTGATGCAGCCGTCCACTTCCATCATTAATAAGCAGTTAATGTTTAAAGAATTGTTAGGTTGCATAGACAAAACTCGCATAGTTGAAAATTATGGACAACAGACAAATTATACAAATAATAGCTGATGGCAATTGCTTATTCAGAGCAGTTTCATATTGTTTGTATAAAACGCAGGAACGTCATCTTGAGATATGGTTGCAAGTTATTACAAAAGTCATAAATGACTGGGTTGATTATAAAGATTTTATTATTGGCAATCAAACTTATCGTTTTCCCATTAACACTGCTATAGATTAATACTAACAATATTGTTGACTATGGCAGTGGAAATATTGTTTGTCATTTATTCTTTTCTGGTAACGTTGACGCTGGGCACGACAGTATTATAGAATTTAGTGCCAATATAAAAAAGTATCAAATCAAAGTAACAAAAGAATTTTTAAAATTTAATATAAAACTGCGATTTCTGACAACATCTATATATTTAAAACACAATGCTTATTTTTGCTCCAGTTCGTTTGAGAGTTCTTCTTTTGAGAATTCTTTTTTTTTTATATTGAAGCTTTCGTTGTATTGTATTAAACATTATTTAATTTTTATATTTTTTTAATGTTTATATTTTTAATTTAAATAAATATAAAGTGTTTAATTTGACACGCGTGAATCGGACATTCACTTGGGGCGCCCTCTCACTTTCTATGGTGGTTAAGTTTTAACTATTCACGATTACTAATCTAGGTATTAGTCAACACTACTTACTTTTTATTTTTATTTAACTTTTATATCATTAAAACCGTCCTATTTTTAGTCTGTGGAGTTTTAGTTTTGTGATTTTTTACTTACTTAAATTTTTATGCAATATTTGTAATCGATGCATTTCAATATTCCCAAGGCCGATTACTTCGTCACGTTTTGGTATTAAACATCCTGCCTATACCTGCTTACTATGCCACCAGCAGTTTTCAGTTGCGTTTCACAGTATTTGCTGTGGAGCATTTTCACAAAATTTGATATTTCTGTCTGTCTGTGTGCATTCGTTCTTTCGAAATTTCTAAATTTGCAGATTGGGATATTTGATAAAATAGTAGAATAGGAATGTCTAAGAACTGTGTTTTATGTCTTAAAGAGCTTGGACAAAATAACCGACAAAGTTTCGAAACCTGATTTATTAAGCATACATATATGATATATGAACGCAATGCAGAATTTTATGATAAGAATAAGTTAAGTATAAGAATAAGAGTCCGAGTTGGAGATAAGTCGGGGAGGGGTAAGCCGGAAGAGGGGGGTAAGTTGAGGAAGAGATAAGATGGAAAAAGCAGTAAGAAGGGGGTAACTAAAGAAGGAAGATAGGATAATTCATGATTGATGGTGGAGGGCTAAGAGGCTGTTTATTAAATAACATGTTCAAAAGTTCGTCTGAGAATGGTAAGCTTAGTATTTGCAACTTTTTTTGTTCAATTGCGTTTATTTAATAAATGTTACTATTAAATAATCACTCTTGGAAACCAGAAGGATTGTAATCACACAACGAATGTTGTTAAGGAAACCCTTCAATAAATTAGCCTTTTGACCGTCATGTCCTGACGAAGTTTCCCTAGTTAATTTAAAAACGTAATACAGTAGAAACCATAATCCGAACACACTGTATTCCAAACATCCAGTAATCTGAACAACAACATTTACGAGTTATAATCTGCACAAACCTCTTTAATTGGAAATCCTGTTTAATTCAAACAAATCTCTTTAATCGGAAATCCTGTTTAATTCAAACAAATCTCTTTAATTTGAACAAGAAAGTTCTACGTACTATTGCGAGATAATTGGCATGGCAGATTTTTCCTGTTTAAATAGGACTTTCTCTAAATAATATGCCAAAATTCTTAAAAACCCACCTACTTTATAATTCAACCATCCAATTATTATTTATCTAGCAATTGGAACATACTAAAATTGAATAAAGTTCTTGGAAGGTGAATATTGCAAGGGCGCCCTAAATATTTTGACAGTGCAGTTTTGCTGTAATGACGTCATCTACTTTAAAACGTTTTTCTTTTAATTTTGTTATTATACACAATTTGTATTCGAGTCGCACATATCTCAATTAAAAAATGTCAAAATGTAAACACACATTATTAAAACTATCGGAGAAAGTGGAAATTATTGAACAATTAATTGATGGGGGCTAGTGTTTTAACAATTGCTTTAAAATATGGTGTTGGTAAATCGACAGACACCGATATAAAGAAAAACAAAACTAAAATTCTAGAATATGCCTTGTCTGCTGACAAAGGTACAGTAAATAGAAAAACACTGAAGTTACGATTAAGAAATGCAAGCACATGCTATGGAGGAGAAAGGTGGAAAAAGCTTAAAACAAAAAAATTACTAAGTTCTTTAAAATAAAGTATCATGGCATAAAGTGATGTTTTTAATCGAACATCCAGTAATTTGAATTCCTCGTTAATGCGAATTTGCCTTGCATTTATAGGTTCAGATTAAAGATTTCTACTGTAGTTTTAACAATAAATCTATCTAAAATGAATTTATTTCAGTGAATTTTTTCCCTTTGTGCTATACTTACTACTATAATAATTTATTATTGATAATGATTTAATTCCTGTAATGTTGTCAGTTTTAAGATGCACCTTTTTCAAATAGATCACTTGATGTATGTAATGCATATAGGTTCAACTATTTATTTACGCAGTATGGTTTCACAATCGCCGCATGCACTCAAACAATTAAAACAAGAACATTTCCTTATAAATCATTGTGTGTCCGGGTTACGTGAAAGCTTCTAAGAATGCTATTGGTCAGCACGGTGTATACTGAAATGTATACTTATATATTGTAGTGTTACACGTAGAATATTCTATAAATAAATACAAATTTAACACCACAGCTGCTCATTTATTGTAACAATAAAAAAATTTAAATAAACATTAACACAAACAAATAACACAAGTAAACTCAGGGTATGTGGGATTTAAGATTAAATTTAGTAACAATTCCTATTAAAATTGTTCTTTACTCACAGTTTATCACTTTGAGTTATAAAAAGGTCTTATTTAAAATGTTAGGTTCCTTTAGAAGCTTCCTTTTTAAATTTGATAACTTTTAGTAAGTGTACTATTCCATTTACCAATATCTACCACTAGAAATTGTTAACTTCATGAAATATCGTATTCTTATCCTTTCCAATTCATGTTTGGTGCTGAATACATTGTTCGTTCCTTGTAATGAAATGTTACAGTTTGTTCTCCTTCAAACTTTTTATTTTGACCTTTTATTCTTCTTTCTTTTTATAGCTACTTGTACTCTTCTTCTAGCACAACTACCTTTTCTTTTCTACTCTTGTTTTTGCATTCAAACAACTATTTTATCAAATAATTTTCATTTAATTTCAAAAATCAAAATTTCATTTGTTATTATCTCTTGACACTTTTTTTTATTTTGTTTTCCTAGATTACTTGTCTTCCTTATTTCTTTATTTAGTTTTTCCCCTACTGCATTCTTACACTATGTTTCTGCACTACCTATCTAGCTAAATTTGTTTTAACAATATTCTCTATTTATAAAACTTAATCTTCTTTTACCCAAGTTTTCTCAAATTTGTATTAAGTAACTTAAGGGTCTACAGTACGTAGGAATTTATGATAGCTAAAATGGTTTTTGTTCTATACTTCTCATTCAGTTATTTCTTAAAATCTTCACACCCTACTTAAACCAAAATAAAGAGAAAAGTACATTCTACGCAGGTGCTTTTTTGGATTTAAGAAAAAAGTGTTTTTTTTGGTACAAAGTTTATAAGAAAAACACAGAAGAATTGATTGACGTTTAAAAAAGTCCTAAAATATTAACAAAGGGTAATTCTGAAAAAATCAAAAGCGCTCGAGTAGTTTATCAATCGTGCTTCACTTTGTTTTTTGTTTCATTTTAATAGATGAATTAATAAGATCAGGAGACGAATAATTGGAAATCAATTTTCTTTGGATTTTTAGCTATTATTGGTGTCAAAAGAGGCCACTACATTTGCTAAATACTGTAAACACTATACGTGGTTCCGCCTACTTTAGAGACATGTTTGCGGTAATAGACCATATGAATAAAATGTAGCAAATGCTTTTATTACATAGCAAAATTTTTTTTTACATTTTTATTACATAGCAAAATATAATTAAATATCGTATCTTTCATCTTTATTAATAGAAGTTAAAGCATTTGCTGCATTGTATTCAATTCGCCCATTATTTAAATCAAACTATGTCTATTTATATTAATTAAAAATAAAACTAAACGATTAAACATACTATGATATATTCAATTGTAAAGCATAAATAAAATCTAACATCAGCTCTAATGGTACTATAAAGTGCGCGTTAGCCCCACAAGCAATTGTCGCTTGTGTCTGGATATGGAAGGTGCTTGCTTTGCAATTCATCTATCCGGTATATCGCAGCATTGATCCCTGCTCGGGTAGTTTTTTTTTTAATTTAAACTTGTTCTTAAAAATAATAATTATTTACTTAATTATATTTTTTAATGTTATTTGTTTTTTATCATTAATTATTTTTTTTGTATGTTATAGTATTTACAAAAGAAAAGTTTATTTATAAAATATATTAAATAATAATTATAAAAAGATTTTTGCATAAGCTGAGATTTGAACTCAAGTCCGTTTATTCGAAACTAGTTCTCATTTTTATTATTACTTGCTTTTTAATTCTTTTTTAATCAACAACTAACTAATCAACAATTAATATTAATTCATCTACGCATGTAGGATTTATGCTTACTAAATCTAAATTTCGTTAAAATTCTATAACAAAGAGGGGAAATGAGTAGGAGAAAGATGCATTATTTTTACTAGGTGGATTCCATATCAAGACAGGTAGGAGTGGAAAATTCATCTCTCAGAATTTGATTAAATTTGAGTATGTTATACAGGATAAAAAAATTAAAGACCCCATATTTTTTCTTTTTTTCTGAAAAAAATCCATTTCTGACTTACAAGTGTCCAAAGTTTTTCCAAAAACTGTAGTTATTTTCAAGGTCGAACATTTTAATAGGAATACCTTGAGAACTAATACAGATATTTGAATGCAGTTTTTTTTTGTCTGAAAGAGCACATTTTTCTCTTTCAATTGAATCATATTAGACAAAGACGTGTAAAAAAAAAACGTGTCAGTGAGGCAAAATATTTTATTACAATAAATATTTTTTTCTCAAAAACGCCAATGAAGAATTTTTTAATTTGAAAAAATTAGAAAATTCTTCCTATGAAAATAGGAGGTGCAAAACATCATCTACTTTGAGTATGTAAAAGCACAATTTCCAACTTTGCTGTGTTATTAATTTTGTGTATGTATATTAACATACGACCAAATACAATCTAATAAACTAACAACTATTAATAAAAATCCATATGTTTAAACCGTATAAAGTATGAGCAACACCAGAAAATTATATCAAATTAATAACAAGTGTCACTGTCAAAGAACTCTGATTATTTTGTACATTTTCTGGTGTTATAATACACATAAGTTCAAAATTCCAAAGGCACCTTTGATGGAGTTACTTTTTGCTCATATTATACTTAAACTTGATGATTTAGAAACAACTGTTCAATTTGTTCTGTTTCTATTTTCAAAATTGAATAAAATCTTGCACTAGATCCACATGGAGTTGGCATCTTTAAAGTTTTAAGAATGTTATTCACTCTCTGGCATTTACAACATGGATACTCTTCAGAAGAGGCATATGAAAAAATAGATTTGAATTTGTCAGTAACATCACATATTTTTTTCATAATTAATTTGTCTGTTTGATACTGAGCGTTTTTATGTATTTTAAAATAGTCCACTCGTTTGATTCTCGATCATGAGAGAATATTTTGTAGTGTGTAGGTAGTCATGATTAAACATCAGCGGTGTATTAGATGTCACTAGCAGATTCCATACAAAACTGT
The DNA here is from genome assembly GCA_929113105.1 of Agrypnus murinus. NCBI lineage: Eukaryota > Metazoa > Arthropoda > Insecta > Coleoptera > Elateridae > Agrypnus > Agrypnus murinus. The sequence continues at coordinate 93,976,136 of OV816023.1, forward strand.
TATCTATTAGTATTTTAAAATGGGCCATTTTAAAGTTTTACTTGAATTTGTAATTGTATCTTTTCATATTGATTTTGATTACATTAACCAGAATAGTGTACAATCAAAAAAAGTAACAACTGCAAAAAATCTTCATTGTCTTTAGCCAGCTGTAGCAGGACTCTATCATAAAAAACACATTCTGTTTTTATTATTTTATTAGTTGATATGCAGTTTTGTCATTGTTTTGTTTTTGTTATTTTAGTATTTATGGTTTATAATTAGTTTATTACCCAATGGAGGAGGACCTTTCATTTCCTTCCTTTTAAAAATATGTATTTGATCTACAAAAACATTCACTACATCAATTAAATCCTTAAAGCTTTTAAAATTTAAATTCTACTACATTTTTGGATTTTCAGTTGCATTTAATCAAAAATGATATCATAAAAAGGTTTTATATTTCTAATGATGAGGAACTTAAGCTTGATCATACTTGAATGAAAAAAATGATCATAAAAAATTCAAAAAGCAAAGTTGGAAATTGGGCTTGTACACACTCAAAGTAGATGATGTTTTGCACCTCCTGTGAAAAAATTAGAAAATTCTTTAATGGCGTTTTTGAGAAAAAAATATACATTGTAATAAAATATTTTGCCTCGCTGGCATGTTGGTTTTTTACACATCATTATCTAATATGATTCAAATGAAAGACAAAAATGTGCTCTTTCAGACAAAAAAAACTGTATTCAAATATCTGTAGTAGTTCTCAAGATATTCCTATTTAAGTGTGAGAAAATGTTAGACTTCGGAAAAAATTGGCAGTGTCAGAAAAACTTTGGCCCCTCATAAGTCAGAAATGAAATTTTTTCAGAAAAAAAGAAAAAATATGGGGCCTTTATTACCGTCTATCTCTATAACATACTGAAATTCTATTAAATTCTGAGAGATGAGTTTGTCAGATTTCTATTTGCCTGCCTGAGTTGATATGGAATTACCCACTACTCAATATGGGCATGTACGTTTAGCAAATGAATCCACCCATATTACAGACGATTATTTTGAGGTTATGTCTAAAATGATAAATGCTCCTGCATGGTATAGGCCCTTAATGAACACAAAACCAATAAATGAGCTACCGTTGTAATACCACAGCAATATAAAATGTAAATGTACATTTTATTACAGATTCGGAGGGTAAAAATACGTTTTATTATGTATTTTGTCTTGGTAAAAGCAGAATCACTTTTTGAAATTAAAATCTTTTTAGTTAAAATTACAAGGCAATAAAAGTAATCTTACATTAATACTGTAAATGTTAGCTACCATAATTTTACATTTAAATAAACAAATTTTTGTCGGCAGTATGGCAGAGTGGTTATAGTGGATTTATATTGCTTAACATAGTTAAGCCGAGTTCGCGACGGTCAATAGTTGGATGGGTAAACCACGAGCGCAGTGTCCTTGCCTACATGGCTCCGCTGCCTCGTCTCACACAACATATCCACTCTGGGGCTCGGCATGTCCGGCACTTCGACACCGAAAGGTATAAGAAGTTAAAGATTATACAGGGTGCCCATTATGTATGGAATATAGTATATATCTCGGTAAATATCGACTTTATAAAAAAATTTGTTATATAAAAGTTGTTTAACATTTTATTTTCCATAATAAGATAGCATTCAATTGTTTTTATTTCAGAAAACAAATGAGTAATGAATAACACTTTAATTTTTTTAAATAGCAATGTACCCTTTCATTAGGCTCATTTGATAGAGATTTTTTTTCTCTTTTCGATGACCTAAAATCTTAGTACCCTTATATCAGAAAATGTTGGGCCACTGCCTTGCAGTTAATGGTGCACATTTTGAACACTTATTGCCATGAAAACCATTTTATTGCTAATTTCGTTTTGTCTTCAAGCTTTATAAGACACGTTCATAATTTTCTGTTCATTTGTTTTGTTTTGTACATTATGTAGATGCACATCTGTTTATTTTAGGGTAACATTAGTAACATTTTTTACATTTTTTTCAAAAAATTTCTGATATAAGGGTACTAAGATTTTAGGTCATCGAAAAGAGAAAAAAAATCTCTATCAAATGAGCCTAATGAAAGGGTACATTGCTATTTAAAAAAATTAAAGTGTTATTCATTACTCATTTGTTTTCTGAAATAAAAACAATTGAATGCTATCTTATTATGTAAAATAAAATGTTAAACAACTTTTATATAACAAATTTTTTTATAAAGTCGATATTTACCGAGATATATACTATATTCCATACATAATGGGCACTATAGTATACATATAAACAAATTTTTTATTAATATATATGAGATTCCAGAAATTGGTTTATCCTTAATACCATAATAGCTTATAATTGTTTTGATTTTCTTTCATAAAATGTTAATAAAATTAGAGTTGCAAATTTTAAGATTAACATTAATTTTATTTAAAAAAAATAATACACAAAAAACAGTTTGGTACAGCACTGGATATATCTACAAGTTTCAATCTACAGAATAAATACTAATAATTTAGGAACAGCGCTACTGCATTAAAAAACAATGTACTTGTTTCAAAATATCAAACACAATTCGTCCTTTTATACACTATATATATCTTTTACTATAGACATTTTAAAATATCTGTAGACTACGAAAGTACGAATGACTTCCAATACAGTCGAAATTGTGAATAGTCTGCTTTTGCTTTTCCATGTTAACATGCGTTAACATTCCAAACTTTCTGATGGCCAATATATAAAAAATTATAATAATGTTAACAACATTTATCAAAATAATTTGATTTTGCACAGCTAAAGTACCCAATCAGTAATATATATAAGAAAAGTAGTTTAACAAAGTGATTTTTGAAAGACTATAAAATGGGGTTTATTGGTAACTCAATTGAATGAACTATTGATTGTCTCACTTTGGGACTACCGCGTGTGTTCTTATGGACAACGGGGTTGCCAAACATCTTGCAAGCAACTTTTAAAATCACTTTCTAAATGTTGTAGTTGTAACTGCATAAACCTTTATAATCCCTATTGTTCGAGCAAGTTATATTTGCAGGTGGTCACTTCTTCTGAAGGCGGTAGTAAAACAAAATTTCAAAACTTTCTGTTTATATGAGTTAACGCCACTACTATTACAAAAGTAATAATTTTGAGTATAATTAAAAGTCAAATGTTTTATTTCGAGTTTTAGAATTCTAGGTAAATAAAAAAAGTACAACACAAGTTAGTTATTTGGTTTTTATTAAATAAAGAAATATTAAAACGAATAAATTATTGTATACTGTCAAATTACACTTTTTAATTGTGCAGCTTTCATATAAAACAGTAACAGATTGAAAATAAAAGTATAAAAGATATAAATAAAAGAGTAGTTCCACGAAGTAAAAGTAGAAAAATGAGAAGGGTTTATTATTGTTTACTAAAATTCTTTGAATTTGCTGCTAATCCTAAATGTCCGTTTTTGCAACTTTAAACAAGTTGAACAAATGAATGATTTTATCATTCATTATGAATCATTTTACCGTTAAGATTGCGTTTGGGACTGGGCTTCTTTATTTAGCTGTGAATTAAAAGATTAAAAAGATCATACAGAAGCTAACCAGCCGTTTATTTTTATATTGAAAGAATTTGAAGATAAAAGAATTAAACAAAAAAGTAAAGTAATAAAATATCGAATATTTAGATATCTACGATGTAAGAATCCCAAGTAATGTTTAATAAAATAACAAATACATGTTAATAAGACTTTCTTTTAATATCTCCTTTTGTATGGTTACGATTGCACTTTTTCGGTTACTGTTTTCAAAGGTTTAGAACTTCTGGAATTTGAATCCATATTTCTATAGATTTATACAGTGAAATAGGTGGCAACAACGAAGCACATAAGAAACACATTGGCTATCGTTCCTTCACTGTAATCCCAAAGTGAGACGACCAACAGTATGATGTAATATACATATTTAGCTGTACTCGGCTAGCTTGTCATACTACTTTCCTTTATACAGCACATGAGTTTGGAACTAGGTGCATAGTGATGCACAATTGTGACCGAAGCAGGCAGTACGTAGTTTATAACAAGTTTCTCGTTTGGCTCTAATTGTCTATTGCTATGTAGTTCCAAATACACATGTGCTATATATTACTTTGGTGCTTATTGAGTCATGGAAATGTTCAGTGCATCTACTTGCAAGCTCGACTGTACTGCAATCTGACTGTAACAACAAGTTATCATCATTCTATTCTCTGGCAACTTCGTTATATTTATATATAATATATCAAAATGTTAAAATTAGTGTTAACAGGATTTAATTAAAAAAAATACATCAAAGTTGTGCAAGAATAAGGCAGAGCAATCTATATAATAGGAGCATGGCTTATTGATTTATAATTCAAAGCAGTACATATTCTTAACAAAATCTTATTGGTCTTAATGTGAAAACATTAGCAAAAATTAAAAACGGAATGTCTGTGCAAAAAAACTATTTTCCACCTCATTACTTCTTTTTTATTTTAGGAGAAGTAGACTGAAAAACACTTGAAGCCGACATTAAATTTTCAATATACTGCCCAAGAACTTGATTTTCAGATCTTAATTTTAAATTCTCTTCTTTTACGCTATCAACTCTTTGAGATAAATCATCCAATGTATTCTGCAATTCGAGTACCTGCGATATTAATCGAGCCTTTTCTTCTTGTTCGTCTGGGCTTGTATCGGGTTCCAAACTGTGATGGTGAGGGCTTGAACTACCATTAGTAAAGGTGGATTGTATCGAGTCCATACTACGGCCATGTATCATGCTAGATGAATTTCCATCGGACAAAGAATTAGCTTCTGGCTCGTCCGATATGATGACTGAAAATAATAAAAAGGGATTGTTGTTTAACAATAAATAGATTATGATTAATGTGTGGAATTACCTTGTGGGTCATCATCTGCTAAAGGAATATTATTAATATCATCTTGTAATTTTGCACTTGCCATTATTACACCTAAATATTGTTCAAAATGCACAGTGGAAATATTCACGGAAATTTTATTAGTCACCAAAGATATTATAGAAAACTAGAACATTTTTTCATTGTACTGATTAATTTAATTTTAACTTAACCATTCATTATTATGATTAAACGTTAGTAATGACAGCTCGTGAATCACGTCGGATCGACGTAACTATATCTGTGTCAAAATATACGCCTGCTTGCACAATAGATGCACAACGTAACATCACGATCAAAATTGTGGCGTATATTAATAATAATAATAATAATAATAAATGCCTTTATTTATACTCCCAAAAAAACAAAACTAAAATAAAACTAAAATAACACATGGGGCGAAGTTCTTCAGTTTAATGATTAACCTTTTAAAGGCCGCATAGAGTTATACTCAAAGAATAGAGAGGATAAGAATGAAAGGCTCCATAAGAACTATATGTAAAAATCTGCCCTTATTTTACAGTAATAGTTATCACCTGACACGTAAAGATGGCGTAATAATTGCTAGACATTTTAAAATTTTAATACATCAAAAAACGAAATATAATAAAAAGATCCATCTAACATGTGTTATTAACCGCGAAATGTTTACCTTTCTTAACCTATTTGATTTAACACGCGTCAACAGCATGCAAACTTACGTCAAAATATAGTCGGTTAACATTCTACACGCTAGATGGCGTTACTATTTTTGAGGTTGTTAGCCTTCCATTCTTACCCTCTCTATTCTTTGGTTATACTTGACACAAACTGTTATATATTGAAAAAAATTGATATTGTTACTATCAGATACTATCAGAAAAAGGTACCTAGATACAGATGCTTTTACTATGAAGTATCTAGATCCAAATACAAAGCCTAACATAATGTATCTAGATACATCCCAGCAAACACAGCAACATATTATTTACGTAACTGAGAATAACAATGCCTAGATTATTATGCAGCAGCTAAGTAAAATTCAAGTCATCTGGAGAGCGTTATGTCCGCCTCATTATGCATCTGTTATTTTTGTAAATTCTATGTCACTGTTAATACATATGAGACATGTAAAATACAATCTGTATTACAAACATACACAAAGCGCCGTATATTTTACGTTTATTTAATTATGAGCATGTTCTATCATATATAAAATCGATACATTTCAGTTCCACGCAAATTCCCAGGCGGCGATCCACGTTTTTTTTGGAGGCTCACTCGAACGCGAGTAGTTAGGCTACCTGCGTACGGGCGCAAAATCCCATGTTATTTTAAAGGGGCCTCAAAGTTAGCGAAAATACCACAAATCCAAGATGGCGGCGGCTCGCGACAGCGACGCCTACTTCTCTCTGATTGGTCGACGCCATCTTGGATGACACGCCTACTGCTCTCTGATTGGTCAATTAAGTCACCCTTACTGCTCTCTCATTGGTCAATTAAGTCACCCTTACTTCTCTCTGATTGGTCAATTAAATCACCCCTATAGCTCTCTGATTGGTCAATTAAAATAAGAGCGTTGTCCGGATTATTGATTGAGTTGATCGGCTTCGCCCCTATAGCTCTCTGATTGGTCAATTAAAAATAAAGGCGTTGTCCTGATTATTGATTGAGTTGATTGTCCAATAGAAACCTCTAGGTTTAAAAAAATTAAACATAATAATAATTGAAGGGTGGTGCGCGTTACCCTGAGTATTGATTTGTAGATTCGCCCAATAGGAAGCAGGGATTCACAATATTGATTTTCCCTAACTGTTGTCACGTCCCTACGATTACGGAAATCTGTATTACCGACAACGTACTGAACTACCGACAGACGGAGCCATTTGTAAAAGGAATCGATATTACAGAGGACGTATTCATGCCAATTGTAAAAAGAATAGTTACGTACTTTATGCATGATTTCAACTATAATAATAATAATAAGCGTATATTCAAAGCATGAAAAATTCTTGTTTAAAATTACCGAAATACCAGTTGAAAGGGTTAACATATGGAAATATCACTAGTACTAACTAACTATAAACGAGATATATTTTAAATGTAAATACAAAGTGTGAAGATATTGATTAGTTGCAAAGAAATAAAGGGTGTGAAATGAACCGTAACAAGGGGTAAATGCATAGGTTATATTATGATGTATCCGTGATTGAAACGTCAATTACTTACGTAATAATATATAGCTACCATTGTTTTTATTATTATTAATAATAATTCATTTTTATTAACAATTATGTGATTGCTTTCTCTTGTCGGGTGTCACTGTACATGCTTATAGGTATACGATATTTATTTATCTTTATGTTTTGAAGGCTAATGAGGATATTTATCATAAAAACGTATGCAAAATACTTAGAAATGTATTATCCTAGATATCAAGTCTTTCAAAACCTTAGGTGTTTATATTGTATTAGATTATTACTAAATGTAAAAGAAAAAGGTACATATTATATGTTAATAAAAGTATTCAGCAGTAAGTCATATAAATCGTTTACGCAATGTTAATATTTTGTCATCTTACCCAGATTTCTTTTGATCTTGTCGCTTATTTTCCGTCTTAACTGTAGTAACATTTGAGGAGCATTATTAAAATATTTCTAAAAGTTGCCAGATTGACCTTGGTATAATACAATTTCAATCTCAGCTATTGTATGTTATGATATAGAGTTATGTGCATATATATATATATATATATATATATATATATATATATATATATATATATATATATATATATATATATATATATATATATATATATATATATATTTATTTAGCGTGTATGAAGTTCCCCTATAACGGTACTATAAGAATAATTATAATAATTGCTACAACGCATAAGCTGGAAACCAGACTCCAGAAGCTATATTGAATATAATCAATTACTTTAAGCTAAATTAAGTCTCTATACATTTAATGGTTTATGAATTCGTATGTAAAACTCATAAAATTGAATCACGATATAAGTTCCAAATATCTGCGTATAGCAGAGAATGCATAAATTACAGCAATAGTGTTTAGGTGAACAACAGGACATCATTCCCCTTTCATCTACTAAACTACGACCTAATTTGAGTGACAATAAGTATACCCCTCTAAACGTGATTCGATTAACGTATCAAATAACGAATAATAAAGAACATTATTGAAATTTACCACACCATTTAGTTGATCATATAGTATACAAACCTAAGTACTATCAATTCTCCTTTTTTTCTGAATAAATAACAACTCTAATAAATAAATAAGTAATAGAAACTACGTATTTATCATATCGTATATGAGGTGTGTTAAGGTCTAAACAACCCACAGAATAGTACGTAGGGTGAATCTTACCTTTATCCTAATAACTAATAGTACAACAGACAACGTAGGCACACACAGTTCAGTTCTTAATAATAATACCTACAAGAGAGTTAATAGGTCTATTTATATGCATCTGCAAGAAAGCCTGCCCTTCTGCCTTGCTGGGAAAAAAGAAAAAACAACTCAGGGTACACTATATCTTATTGAAATAGAGCAAGGTGTACGGATCATTAACTTCAACCATTGTAGTGTATAATACTGGGCATTCGAACCCAATGGAATATTTCATGAACGACCACGTATACGAACCAAAAATTAATTATTTATAAATGTAGCAAAACTATGAAGAGATGTAAAACGTCACCAAAATTGCAAAAATAAACGCAAGCGAATTTTACAAATTGGGTTCGATTGCTAATGACTTAAGCTGCATATATGCACATTTTATATAAATAATAAAGTAGACGCTAATATCAGTAAAATAGAAATTCAAGAATCAGTGTTGTTAAACTTAACTTGTAAAATAGAAAGCCACACTTTTGGCATTACAGCATATTATAGTCCCCATATAATAACTTAGATACATATCAGGGCCGGTATTATAAAACTTTTTACTTCCTAGATAAAATTTACTTTGAGAGTAAATTCATTTGTTCTGTCTTATATCTACGTATAGCAGAGAATGCATAAATTACAGCAATAGTGTTTAGGTGAACAGGACACCATTCCCCTGCATCTACTAAACTACGACCTAATTTGTGTGACAATAAGTATACCCTCTAAACGTGAGCCGGAGTGAATGTAATGTTATATCAAAAGTCTATAACTACAATATATGAACATTAAAACGGATAAAAATTATTTATTTTACGAGATTATAGGGATTGCGTGATAGAAAAAAAAAAAAATAACTACATTATGATTAGTTTGATAGTAAAGAGCAGTTTAAGAATTCATACATGTATAAATTATAAAGAGATAAATCTCAAATCTCTCTTTATCCAACCAGCTTCTTATAAATTTCACATTAAATCTCTTTATATAAAACAGGTTGTACATATTTACCGATAATATAGGAATTTTTCACTTTAATGAAAGATAAATTATTACGTACTAATGGTTTCATAATGAACTAGGACACTATCATGCATTATTTAACTTTTCTCTAAGACATTAAATTAATAGTGATTTATTTCTTATTGATAGATATTCTATATACGGATATAAAATTTCATGAACTTGAACGCTTTGAATTTTCATCGTTTTCTACCGCAGTTTATTTCAGCACTCAGATAAACCTTAAAGCATAGGCATTGCTTAACATGAGTTAGTTTAAATAATAATAGGTTTTATATTTGATATGCAAATCAAAATAATAAACAATAAAGGTACCTAGTTACATGCGCAACTTCAGGTAGGAGATATCTAACTGAACGATTATTTTATACTTGACCTACATTGAAATACACTTTTGTAATTCTGCTTCGAATTATCTGTATGATAAATATATGTACTTGATAGCTATACTATAGAAGATGGAAATACCGACCCTCGACATCAAATTCCATTCTTTTTAATAGTTAATACAATGTTATATACAAATATCTAACAGATGCACAGACCCTGAGAAGGATCCGTACATAGGAGAGTACTACATGCTAAAGGAAGGAGTAGCCTTAGACATCGATAAAGTTATAAAGAATCCTCGGCTTAGATTGCTGGTCAAAGTTAATGTTGAATTCATTCTAAGGCGTATGTTATGGTATCAGGGGTCGCAATATATTTACGAGGGACCTGCTGATAAGCGTTATATTATACCAGGTACGTATGATACTCTACTGCTGATTGCATACCTGATGAACGCAGTTGTACAAAGTAATATAGGATATACGTTACAGAGAAGTTTAATTTTCCATGCAGCAAATGACCTATATATATTTTATGTACAATGCTGACATTAACATATTTATCGCATACCTGTTGAACATAGCTGTACAAAGTAATATTTAAAAGGCTTATATTTTAGAGATCGGATACAGTCGCATATATTCCTGTATATTACCTCTAGATTTTACTTTAACAATACATGCAGTCAGGTTTGGCGCAAATAACAATTAGGGATATCAAAGCCATACTAACTGAACGCTAACATAATATGCTGTACAGGTCAATCTCATATAGGTAAGAAAGTCAAGTCACGTTACGTTCAACGCAGCCAATCCCGACGAGTTTTCAAGGTCACCCCGAGTGTAGCCGAACATACCCGAACAATTATTACACAATTCTAATCATTCTAGAACATTCCAAGGGGGGTGGGGGTAATCCAATAAAAGTAAAATTTCTCTCGCCTAAATCTAACGAGTTTAGCCGAACATTCTCGAACAATTATTACACAATTCTAAACATAGACAACCGATATTATTATTATAAGCAATCGATATTAACAGCTGTCTAATGCCTGTTTAACACCAGTTAGACCCTTGTTTAACGCCTGTTAGACACTTGTTTAATACCTGTACAATTGGTGGAAGAGTGGGTGACGGTAAAAACACAACAACAAAATAATCCATTATAATTAGGTGTATTTTTTCAAGTTTATAAACAATATTAACATTACACATATTTATACGCAAAATACAGACATTTCTTTATTTCTATTTACAGTAGGCTTAATTTTATCTAATTTAATTTTTATCTTATAATTAATATCTATTTTAAGATCCTCTATTTCTTTTTCTAAAAAGTAATTTGACATATATAATGGTTCTAAATTTTCGAACTTTAAAATATAACGTTTTTTATTTCTATAATATATTTCTTTAATGGCAATAATTATTAACTCTGTCCCTTCTTGCAATTCTTCTAACCTTCGACACTGGGATGGTTTAACACTCCCGCTAATCGATTGCATTGTAACAATATTTATTTGTTCTATATCTTCCTGTGTGCAAGATAAGTTATCCAAGTTTTGCGGTGTTTTGATACAAAATTTAAATTCCTCCACCTTAACGAATGTGTTCCTATTGTAAGATGTAAGTCCATTCGTTTTAAATGTTATAAATGGTTCTCCAGTTTCCAAACGTATTATATCCAGACCATTAACAGGAATGACCATGACACCTTTTTTTCTTCTTTAAAGTTTTCTCGAGATTGATAAACTTTTATAAGGGTACTTTTATCAAATCCTTTTAAGTAGTAAACTCTTTTAATTCCATCTTTTTCGGCCAGTACTCCAACATGTGGATATTTTCCTTTGGTATTAACAGTAAATGCAAATATCTTGTAGAATCCAGTTATGTCCAAATTTATCCATTTTCTGTCAAAATAACTTGCCAACATATCTTTAAGTTCTTCTATATCTTGCTCTTTATCCAGTAAATGTTTATATTCTTCCTTTACAGCTATGGTTTTTTCTAAATACTATATCTTTCTTCTTTTTGCATCTGTTTCTTCCAGGTCCATTTTTCGTTTCTTTATACTTAATAGATAAACAGGCGAGAGAGATTTTATTTCCTTAATTGGATATGGAGACAACCTATTAGTTATGTTGGTTCTCTTCCTTAAAACTTGTGGAATTACATTATTGGTTTTGATCAAACCGGTGTTTTCGATACTTATATCTTCCGAGATTGTGGAGAAAATGGTGCTGTTCCGAGAAAAAAAGGTCTCGCCAGCTTTAATATAACATTTGTGTATAACATTTATAATATCTTTATTTACAACATCCTCCACAATTTCTACATAATTAATAGGTAAATAGTTAAAGCTAAAAGCGTAAAGTACGTAATTAACCATCTTTTCTCGTAATTTTAGATCACCAGGCAGCTTAATTTGTAATCCAGTCAGCTTCCGTGTATTTAAATTTGCCCAAAATACAAACTGTAAAAGATTGTTATAGAGTACTAAACAACTGTTCTGTAAACTTTCGGTTAATTTCGACCACATTTTAGAAATCGACACAGAGTAAAATGGAGCATTTCGAAAGTAACTTTTATTATTTTCTAATAAACTTAAACAATCTTCTAGGGGATCAAATGCACTAGATGGTTTACAGTAATTTCCAACTGTATAGTTATAGATTGTTGCTTCCAATCTGGTTATTCCATGTTCCTTAGCTAAAGTAGATGAAAAAGTTTCCTTTAATCGCTCATCTGGACAAGAAATAAAATCGATTATATGATTTCCAAGTTGTTTGTTTACCCCTGCGCTTGTTATTTGACAGATAAACTTGTTGTATATTTTAATTCTTGCATTCGAATTTATCCACGTTAGACAATCTATTCCCACTGTTTTATTATTTTCTACAATCGTATTACAATCTTCTTTGTACTCGCCTTGGTAACAGAAGTTATAATTAGCTGTTAAATAATCGCACATTTCTATTTTATTAAATATTCCTGCGAAATCTTGCGTAATATCCAAATCCATAAGGTAAAAGTTCTCTTTTTGGAGCTCCTTTAAGATGATTGGTAGTTCTTCTAACAAAGTTTCGATTTTAACATCTGCTAGTTCTACTTTGTAGTGGATAACTAATGGGTTTGCATATTTTTTAATAATATTTTCCACACCTTCCTGTCCAATAACTTTTAGTAATCCATCGGCCATTTTGTTCCCACCTTGTAAGAGAAAAGGTAGTTTTGCTTTTACACCATGTCTGGCGGAAATAAACTTGGAGAATTTTCCTCGTAAGTAGCTATTAAATGCCCCACATATCTCTTTCTTAACTAAAAATTCACCTTTTTCACTTTTCCCAGTTTGTCCAACACAGTCCACAATGTCACTTATTTTAACCAGCATTATGTTATCACAGAAGGGATCTGTAATCGGTGTTAGATCACTACCGCTAAGGAGTTGTTCACCTTCCGAATAATTTATATTACCAACATCTGTAATTAGATTGTTATTCCTGCTATTTTCCGTCAATAACCACAGACCAAAACGTTCGTTTGTTGGTTTTACTTTAACTCCCAAGAGTTGACTACCACTGTATGTTTTAGGAGCGTCCATGTTAACTGATTCGACTATCACTACTAAATGGATTTAGGCTAGAGAAATTTTACTTTTATTGGATTACCCCCACCCCCCTTGGAATGTTCTAGAATGATTAGAATTGTGTAATAATTGTTCGGGTATGTTCGGCTACACTCGGGGTGACCTTGAAAACTCGTCGGGATTGGCTGCGTTGAACGTAACGTAACTTGACTTTCTTACCTATATGAAAAAAAGGGTCCCCTAGAAAATCAATACTCTTAACAAAGGAGGGTTGATTGTATATACTAACGCTTTTTACAATGGGGTCGATTTAATTATTACATTACATCTAAAACAGAAAAAAATTATTAGTTGATAAAACTTGTAAGTTTTGGATTTATATTTTAGCCTGGAATAATTTTTAAAAAAGGTCTTAATAAAAAGTGTTATTTTACTTTTAAAAGCGTTCATTCATCTGGAATATACGGGATTTAACACGCTGACGCGTGAATAAACTCCCTTTTTTACGAGCGGGTCTCCGATAATATATAAATTTAAAAGTAAAAAGGGAAATACTAGTTGTTCTGATATCGATTCCTGTCGACCGTAATTTAAAGTTGACATGTGTATGTGAATTTTTTCTTAATTTGTTGTTAATTAGTAGATATACATAGCAAAATCCCATATTATTTTAAAGGGGCCTCAAAGTTAGCGATGATATATGATTGCACGGTATACGGTGTCGCAAGCCGCCGCCATCTTGGATTTGTGATCTTTTCACTAACTTTGAGGCCCCTTTAAAATAACATGGGATTTTGCCCCCGAACTCTTGTTGCCTAACTACTAACGCGCTCCAAAGCTTTATCCGCCACCAAAATCACGTTCAAATAAGCTCAAAAAAGTGGGGTCACAGCCAGAACTTACCTGTAGTCCCTTTGCAACAGGATCTTTAAGTTAAAGCAACAATTTTCAAATTTTCCACTTTGTGTAGGATAACTTATTTCTTTAAAATTGTAGTAGATTCCTGTAATAGTAAGATTAAGGAAAAAAGAAAAAGTCAGAACATTTTTATTTATTTTGTTTATTAAAAAAGGGAATATATATAGTTATTAATTAATAACTTATTATAGGAAAAAATCAGTATTATATTATTACATAGCATGCAATATAAAAAAATACAAAAAAATCAAAAGCTGTGTATAAACAACATTAATCAAAATGCCAACTGATCAAGATTATTTCTGGTTTTTTAACAAATTAATTCCATTCGGTTTCGGTATTTAATTTCTCGATTCCTATCTATCGTTTTATGGTATTAATTTACAGTGACCTAATATATTTTGCCTTGAAACGTTTTAATAAACAATAAATACGTTTAATCACTTATCGCCATTTTAAAATACGTTTTACTTCATAACGAAATATCAATTTCATCTAATCTGGGTACGTGTTACCCTTTTTTAGGGGTCAAATATAAATTTTTTCATATAGGAGCCAGGTGACATTCGAAAGTAGAGGTTTCAAGCTTTAAAATGAGCCCCCGCTGATCTTTCTAAGTTGCGCCAATTTTTGGCCCTAACAGGTGGTTGAATTCAGAAAGAATGACCTATATGTATATAGAACTTTTTTGTAAAACACAAAACACATTTCCTACACAAAGGTTGACGGAAATTATAGTTTGTAAGTTTGTTTGTAATTTAGGCACGAGATATATACGTAAATCCAAAGACATAACCCGATTTAGGGTGATTTAGTGAACGCCTTGCATTGGTTTATTAGATTTAGATAACCATCAATTTTAAAAATCTAAATAATTTAAAAAATGCTTTATCGAGTGTCATTTATTGTAGAATTATATTATATCGAAGCAGCGCAAGAAGCAAAATTCCCAAACTAATGTTCGCAGTTAACTATAGGTTAACTATAGAAGGCTCTGGATAGCCCACCGGGGAACTGAGAGAGGCGATACACAACAACCTGCGCCGAGCGTTTTTTTGTATATGTCACGTTAACTAAAACCAGAACGTATGTCTTTCTTTACGGCGATACAACGGGCTTGCCTACCGCGTTAAAATGATACACTACATTTGCATTTTCTCGTACTACTGAACGTATGGAAGAAATTCTGGGGTAAAAGGCGTTTAAGAGATTGTTAAATATTATTAATCTACTAATTTAACCTTAGAAAGTTTAATTCTTTTTAATTAAACATTCATTTCTATTAATCAGCTTCAAGGTCAGGGTGGGCACGGGCACGAAAATATGGTAGGGAGCCGAATATTACATTGCTTGTCAAGACTTTGACATCCCTTTCTCTGTTGTGGAACCTTGTAATAGACAGGCTGCTAAGATTACTAACTAACTTATTCTTGGGATGCACTGATGATTTTGTCATGGTGGTACACAGTAAGTTTACCTCTACAGTCTGGAGGTATAATTCAGCAAGCACTACGTATATAGTAGACAGGTGGACAACAAATAACGGCCTAATCTAGGGGTTATATTGGACTCAAAATTCAGATGGAACCAGCAGATTCAAAGAGGAAAAGGGCAACAACTCGTAGGACTGTTAGACATGCTATAGCAAGAAGTGGGGATTAAACCAGACATGTTATACTATTTGAATAACGTGCTGATGAAAATATCAATTACTTATGCAGGGTTGGTTTAGTAGACAACAGCCACTCCAAGTGCTCCCGACTTGTGCCCCTTAAAGATCTTGAACGGAATATCCAATAGGAATTGAACCGAAAACATTCCCGTTGTGTAGTAGGACACACTTGAGGCTTCTGCTGGAACTGTCGATAAACAAACGCCACTCACTTGGGTCATATTGTACAACGCCCATTTGAGTTAGCAAATCTGGCACATTGTTACAATAAACAAATTCACACTCTTGTTTAAAATATTGCACAAGATCACTTTCCCTTTTACGATAAAAAGTTATCTTCGTACCTTGCTTGAGTAAGTTCTTTTCATTTAATCTTGAAGCTAGCAGTTCCGATAATTCCTTTGATAGGCCCAAATCCCTTACTAAATCATTTATTTCTGCTTGAGTAAAGCGTTGTGGTCCATAATTAAAAACTATATCTTCATTGGCAGAATCTAGATCTGAATCATCTTGCTCTTCAATAACATCTGACATGTATTCAGCATCCGAGTGCTTAAGTGAGAGAAGCTCTTTATAAACTGGCACAGGTATTTCATCGGAATGAGGGACTGGTCAAATCGCGAAGTCAATATTCGGATATACAATTTTATTCTTATTATTTTCTTAACGAAAACACTAATATTTGTCCTTTGACTGGGAACTGTGAAGCTGCCACAAATGTAGCAGAAATAATCGGCACTATTTACACATTTTCGAGTAGTAGACATGATGTAGCTTCTTCACTAACAACTAACATGTAACTAGCATTTTCTTATCACCCTTGCTTACTTTTAAGTAGTTCTAAGTGATCAATACTTTCTAATGAACTCTCATTAAACCCTAATATGTTGACGATGAGGACTAGCTTAGTAGACTTGATTACTTTACAATTGTTTAATACTTAATTATCTAATTAAGTACTTAAATATTATGAGGTACAAGTGTATATTATGCTAATGACTAAATGTATTTGGAATGTCTAAGAATTCCGTAAACAATTAAGAATTTGGTGCATTTAGTTAACGATTTTCAAGAATTTTGAATTCGGCAAACAAGAAACGCCGTAGAAAAAAAACCTGACGCGATAGGGAAAAACGGGATTTATATTTGGCATTAGCGTACCAATTTTGGTTAAAATCAAGTGTCAGATCAAAGTCAGCAGAAAAAAAATTTTTTTTGTTGTCCAGTGTAATTAAACAAAAATGTTTAGTCGATTTAAAAAAAATAGCGAAAAGAAAATACAAATTTACCATCACTAGCACTCATTTAAATTTCATAACTAATTTAATTAAGAACAACGAGCAAAGTATTCAACATAAGAACAAACTAACTAAATTCACAATTCGAACAATGCGACGCCAACAAACTCAAAACGGCAGTCAGTTACATTGTAGTTGTAGTAGCAATTTCGAAAAGTTCTGCACTATAACTGATTATCAGTTTGAGTTCGTGAATTTAGTTAGTTTTTGGTGCATACAATTTTTACTAGTTAGTGTAATATTACTGCAAAGAGTTAATCAAGATTGGCAGTATTTCATCGCAGCGCACCGGTCGAAGATTCCCAGAGATGAACTTTTTTGTCAAAACTTGAGATTTGATACAAACTGTTAGACAAGTTACTTTTGATAATTAAAAAAAAATTGAATATACGTATATTAATCATCTGGTGAGTTAACTGTTGAATATATTTTCTTATTACAAACAATATTTTACCACAGGGTAGAGTCTAGGAGGATCTGAAATGGAAAATACACCGGGCATTTGCCAGTATTCTAATTCTTAAAAGATGTTAGACGAATTTTACTTATTTGATATAGTACATTAAGGTCTATATTTTAAACTTATGCATGGGGTTACGTTGCAGAACCCTGCCAGTATGATTTTGGAAAATGTTGAGAAGAAAAATAGCCGATCGGCTCGAATCGAGGATTCGAGCCGATCGGCTATGTTTCTTATTCGGAGTAGCGAGTTGGCAACTGGCACGTGTATGGAGGGAAGCGCTGGAGGTTGCTGGTGTAAACGATGGTGGATGGTGAAGGCACTAATTGTATCAACAAGCTCATAGTCGAAGTAGTAGTCCTCGTACGAGGTTCCATCGGCCATGCGCAGCAGTTGAATGACGACGCGAAACGCATGAGACATGGCATCTATAGGTGTAAAAAGCAGTTTGTTTTGTTGCACTTATGTGTTAGCTTTTGTGATTTGTCAGAATTGTGATCCAAAGTTGTTCCATTGGAAATTATTATTTTCTGTTATGAATTGACCTTAAGCTAATCTGATCTGTAAAACTGGATCAGTAGATCACTTGCCCCCCCTTGGAAGTTGAACAATTTGAATTTTATCGAAAATTTTATATAATATGCCGTTTTTTCTAGGCTTGCCCCCCCCCGTAGCATGTCGTTTATTCTAGGCTTGCCCCCCTAGCATGCCGTTCATTCTAGGTTTGCCCCCCTGGACAAATTTCTGCGGGCGCCTATGAAGACGAGTCCTTGATAAGTACTAAGTGAAATTTGCAGTGTGGCTGCATGGAATAATAATGCCGAATAGCAGGGTGCGGTACATACGAAACAGTGGAAGCAGTCGCGATACGACGATACGATATGCTCTGTCACGCTCATACGCAATGTACACGAACGTGATAGCGCATACGTCATATCGCGACTGCTTCCACTGTTTGGTATGCACCGCACGATACTGGTGCCGAAGCACGTGAAATGGTAGTCGTTTTGTTAGGATGGATGTTAGTTTGGCATGCCACCACGAACCAGGGTCTTATTCCGAGGTTCCGTTTCATTTTAGTATTTCTGGTCCTATTATACTTGCCAAAAATTTAAATGTTTTAGCTAACTTTAGCGTATCTGTTTAGAGACAATTTCCTTATTTATAGAATATGAGATAGTAATGTGTGAATGATTTACGAAAGGTTACCCAAATTGTTTTTAGATTTGAGGAGGCCATGGAATCATGGGCAGAGTGCAGCGACAGCATAGAAAGAACCACAAATGCCTGCGAGTCTTACCACTCTAGATGTATTTATAATTTTTTTCTTCTCAATTTAATATATTTGCATTTATTGAAGTGCTAAAGCAATTTCAAAGGGATACCTACGTATACGTGAAACTTCAAAGTTTAAACGAAAAAGTTTGAATTCGAGACCCCGCAGAACGTAAGCGTACAGAACTATTACGTACCAATATAAAACAATAAAACGGTATAGTTTAGGCGAAATTTCGAGATTTCATTTTGTAAAATTTGTATCTCATATGATATGTATTCGAAAGTAAATAATTAATTAGATTTGTAGTTAGGTATTGTACTCGCTTATATAATATATAAAAAAATAAAACATCAAAAATATATTAAGATAGATATTAAATATAGCGTCCAATCCGTTGTAACGATTTCTAGCGTCCAGTTCATGGGATACCATCAGATACCTCTACCGACTTTTATGTTCTTAAATTCAAACGGTAGCAAAATGCTTGTTTTGGTGTTTTTCCTAAACGTACATACAATAAATAATAAATTTGTATATTAATAAAGGCAAAAATTGCTAGATCAAACTTTTTAAAAAAAATTTTACATAATTTATCTTTTAAATTATAATAAAATGAATTGTCATTTTTTAAGTTACCGGCGGCATGAATTGTATACTCAGTTTGCACCGTAGAGGGCACAACATTCACCTCTCGCAATTAATGTAAATTTGCGTTTAATATAAATACCAGCTTGTGGGTTAAATTACGTATCGACGGCTAACTAACTACCTTTTAACAATTTAGTTACGTTACCTATAATTTTTGAACTCCAGTACTACGCTACGCGTAGACCAATACTGGATAATAATTACCATCTAAACAAAAAGTAGAATAGGGAAAAGTATATACAACATCGATCATAAGGCGTCGGCAAGATACATATATCTTGGGCGTCAGCATATTAAATATGTTTGGGGGGGGGGGGGTTAGAAGGTTTAATCATAATAGATCTTTGTGTGTTTTGATCTTTTTGAGGGTTTATTTTTTAAATAAAAAAAATTTCATACCGAAAAACTATTACTATTTAAGTATATAGTAGAGAAAGTTAAGTTAGTTAAGAAAATTTACCAATACTAGGAAGAATCGGAGATAAAATATTTTTATTTTCAATTAATTTCTGTGGTTATATTAAATTTTTGTTAGTTTTTATTAACAATAGCTGAGTAAAGCAAGTCAGCGAAAAACCAATCTTTCACTTATAAGCAGGGGCAACCACATGGTTGCTGAATGGGTAGTTAAGTGCACAATTTCGTGTAGTCGAATGTAAAGGTATAAAATTACGGTAGGTTACGGCACGGTTAGGTATACATTCGACTACACGAAATTGTGGGCTTAACTACCCATTCAGCAACCATGTGGTTGCCCCTGCTTATAAGACATACTAATGGATCTCAACTAGCTATAAAACACACAAAACATTGGTTTTGATTGTGCACCTAATCCTGAACTTATTTATAACAACCCCTTATGATCGTTGTTTATAATTTTTCCTATTCTTATATTTGTTAGAGAGTAATTATTATCCAGCATTTTATCTACGCGAAGCGTATAGTGCGGCAGTTCAAGAATTATAACCAAATACTTTTAATATGTTAGGTTAAATAGGTAACTACCTATCTGCAACTGCACAGTGTGATAGTGTGAATATGAAATTAACCAACATAATATAGGGTTATTCCATGCGAAAACGATCACTATAATGAGTTTATCTCACGAATTTTTAATGAAAATCAATTATGAGGTAATAATCAACTAAAGAACATAACTTTCATTCATCAATGTGCTAGATTACTCAGAAGTTCGGAAATATTAAACTGAAAAAATAGTAGTAAGTAAATGTATGTTTAAGCCCACAACTCCCCATGTTATTCTTATGGGAGTTTCGTTTTTAAGACAGGACAATTTTGTGAGGTTATGTGTGTCAAACTTACAATTATGTGAGGTTATGTGTGTAAAACTTGTCGTCCTTCCCGCCAGATGTCAGCATGGGTGCGGGGTTAAGTGTTTAGGCGGGAAAAAGGCGAATGTGATGCTTGTCCGTGATTGGTCGGATCGAATTGCCGGTAAAATAGGTTGCAGCATGTGTCGCTAGATGTCTCTGTGGGCGTGGTTTTGGCGGGAAAAATCAAATCTCAGGCCTGTTCGTGATTGGTCCGAAGTTTTGGCGCTAAAGGAGGTTGCAGGTGGTGTCGCTTTGGAGCGCGTGAACGCGGCCGGGCGGGGCGGGTTAAATAGAAAAATTTGTCGCGGCGTTGCGTGGGCGGGTGCCCCAGTGGGCCGGTGAGTCAGTGCCCCGTTGAAAGGGGTTAATTTGAAAAATTTGGCGGTTGCCTCGATCGAGGGGTAGGGGGGTGGACTAGTGCTCTAGCCTCCTAAGGGAAACTAGTGCAGTATTGCTTGTGAGATCGACATGTGGATGATGTATAGTGCTCAGGATTATCCCGTGGTGCGAGACGCCGTTAGCGGGGTGGAATGTTTATTGAGGCAGTTCGAGGATGGTGCTAAAGACGCTATGCACGAAGCGGTTTACGACTGGCAACAGATGTACGGCGGTTACGAATATTGTATGAAGCTTCACGGAACGTATTTGAAGGGGATGGAGCTGTGTGAAGCGTGTTTGCGAACGGAAATCTCGTTGGAAGTTTTATATGAGGAATTAAAAAAATTAGATTTGGCGCATCATCTGTCCGATGAGATGCGAAAGTTTTTTAAAATACCGTCCATCGATGATGATGAGAAGGGGGATGCGGGGGAGGAGGCGGGGGATGTTGACGCCGACGATGCGGAGGGGGGCGTGTGAAGTGAAGTTTCTTTTCAATTATATATTATTAGCCTTAGTGAATTCGTTGAGTGAAGACGTTTTTTGTAGTAGGGCAAAGATAATGACGATGAGTGAACCGAGTTTGACAGAGATTGCATCATCATCAGTGGAGGCGGCATCGGCAGTGATGGATGGCGTAGCAAGATTTTTTTCCTGTCTGAATAATATTGGATCGGCAGTTCAGAAACCGGTAAAGAAATTGAAAGATCTACCTGTAGATCGGGAATATCTAATGTTAGACGTCCGAGCCATTAACACGAAAACGCATAGTCGCTCGTTGCTGGTAGAACTGGAAGATTTTGTGTTATTTTTGCCGAAAAGAATAAGTGATTATTTAACTAATGAAAAAATAGCAATGTTAAACATGTGCACGTGTTATTTGGCTTATCGAGGACAGAAACTTGCACAAGATGACGTCACCGATGGCGGTGATGGGGAAGAGGCCGGTGAGGGGATAAAGAAGCAAAAATTCGCTCCTAATTCGTTCGCTCTAGTGGAATTTATACCGATGTTTTTCGAGACATCAAAGCAGTAGTAATCGAGTACGTCTCAAGTGAAAAACGCGTGCATCATGTTATTGTCGACGGTGGCCTTGGTGTTGTCGTCGATTGCTGCCGACCGTAAAGTGCTTTACGTAGCTCATCCGGTCGGAGCAAAAGAGGCCTACGTTGGGTTCTATTTTAGCGAAAATGACGACACCTCATCACCATCATCATCATCTCCAATACCGGAGGCGTGGAATAGAATGCAAACAGAATATGTAAATAGTACCTTCGCATTTTCCTATGCACTGGGGGCCTTTCATCGGCGTCATCGAGAACGTTTTATTTGGATCAAATTACGTTATCTGTATCAAAATGAAAGCTGGCAAGAATCAGAATGGACACCCCTGTTGTGGAATAGAACAAATTCCTCGTCACCGGTAGGAGGAGGAGGAGGAGGTGTGGTGGATGGAACTATTAAAGTTTTGTTAATTTCAAATAATGTATTTGCCCTTGTCATACTACTGATGGTTGTATTAATAATTTTTAGATTGTTTACTTACTTTACCTTGTAGATAATTGTATGTAAAAATAAAACATTATTTTATTACATCATCATCTTTTATTTCATTCTTAGTTAAGTACACATAAATAATACAATAATTATAGCTAATAATAATAATAAAAAGAAATTATTCTGTTTGTTTGATTAATTTGTCATTTTGAGACAGTGCGTAATATATTTGATTTACATTATTAATAGCACACCGACAATAATTGAGAATATGTGAAAAACATGGTGGTTTCCAGTGACGTAGAGGAGCCATCTTTTCAAGGAACTCTTCTTCGGACATTCGATCATCCAAGTCTATCACCGGCAACGTCGTGTGATTTCGCAGGTAATCGGATTTAATTTTACCCTTGCAATATATGGTGCTGTCTCGCGACGTGACGACACTTAAGATTTTTTCGATTTCTCGCAAATCCGTATTACCGAAGGACCATCGCAATCCGTGATGATACCTGGTGAGCCAGTTGACGGTGGTCTGTTGCGAAAGTGTCAATTCATGAAATGGATACGGCGGTTTAAAGACATAATGAGCTGTTCGTTCTCCGTCAGTAATGGCCATTTCTTTCGGAACAAAATGGGGTGCTTCGAAGCCCTGCAAATCTATTATTATCATCGTTTACAGGGTGGTAACGGTGCTCGTAACTGGTTCGTACGATACTATGGTGTCGTGAAGTAATAGAACGTACGCGTACGTGTTGTTAGCGAACGCTGTGCTCGCTTCGATCTCAATTTTAATACTAACCGTCCCCGCCTTTACACTCTCGTCCTGTTTCGATAGATCGATGACGTAGAGCGGGGATTTAAGAAATTCGCTGTATCTCATGAGAGGGTGGGGAAAATGAGGGTTGTTTCCGTAGTAGGATGACTGAAAGTCGCAGTAATTTCTGTACGCCTCCGTAAATAAGTTTTTATTAAAGTCCAAGTTCATGCGTCTATTGGGGTGAGCCACCGAATCGATATAGACCGTGATATTTTTTATGTTGGCGTGATTGAAGGTGCTCGCGTTTTCTTTAGCAATATTTTCCTTGTTCACTTGAAATCCCACGATTACATGATGAGGTCTCTCGAAGGCTTTCACGGACCCCAATTCTATAACATCCTCGCGTCCGCTGCGTAACCCGGGTATGATGTTAAGGGTTCTTTTTCGGAAAGGGATCGTGATGAATTTGCCCTTGTCGATTTTGTTTAGGAGTCGTAACTTGGCGGCGTCGCTCAACCTGAAGTGTGGCACTCGCCATTCTATTTTGCTGAGGCTAATGTTCCCATCGCTTTCTGCGCTTTGAATACAATTTGAGTCTGTACGAGCACGAACCAAACTTAACTGCATTTTGGACCATACGATTAACTTATTGTAGTCCTCGGCTATTCCAAACCACAATGATAAGGGTATAAGACATGAGAACTTCTTATCCGTACTCTCGATGGAAATGGGAAGAGTAAAGGGATCGGCACCCCATCCGGCGATCTCGAGCGATTTAATGGTGTCCTTGTTGTAAGCTGCAAGACCCCTCATGGTGGAGGTAATCCCCGGTCTTCGTATAGACTCGATCATGGTATCGTTCAGGCTTAATTTGACCTCTTCGAACAGATGGGAAATAGCGTTGTTGACTAGATTACATTGTTTTGTGGGGTCCGCAACTTCAAGTTGTCCTTCCACATACAGGAAACTCTCATAAATGCTGACGAGCGAATCTCGTTGTTCCACCGTTATGGTGACTTCATCGCTAGATTTGAAGTTTTCCGCTCGAGTCGGGGGCGTATGGGCGATCCATTTCTGTTCGATAATATCCTCATCGAGTCGGATGTCGTCGAATATGTTTAATTTTTCACTGCTCATCACTTTCTTTCAGAACTGTAAATCCGAGAGATTTCAAAAAGTGAACGTCTTGAGGTTTTAATCGTTTAACGTTCGAACGATTAGTGACGTGTAGAGCGCGAGCCGCTCTTTTATAATGGGATATTATGTCTTCATTCGTCTCCGTTTTTCTCATTATCATATTATTATTATTATTACCAGTAGTACTAGTAGTGAAGTCTAACCCCATTTTTTCTCTCGTTCTTTCTTTTTAAGCTCCAATCGTATAGTAGCGTCTTCGTGTCCGAAATTTAATCGTTCTCCGTTTTGATTCGTGAGTGATAACGTGATATTATCTATTTGATCCGCAACTACTACTGGAAGATATATTACGTTTGTAGGTTTTTCGTTCACTTGTTCCCCCGGCTCCACGTCCAGCGCGAATTCGTATATTGTATGTACCGGGGTGTCGTTATAATGTGCGCCTCCAGTTATATTACAATTTATTCGTATACTACTGGCCGGTGATATTTTAACGGGTAAATCCGATTCGTGTAATACGTCCGCTTCTAAAACTTTGGGGGAGAAGCCGAGCATGCGTCCGATAGAGTCGTCGGGGCGAAAATCAATGGCATATTTACTTTTGATTTCACACTTTAAAGTGTTCGTATTCGGTTGCAGAGAAAATATTTCTTCCTGCTTGAGAGTTTCATTATTGGTTAGCGCCAATTTTTTCGATATGTACTCATTCAACGAATTTATTTCATATGCCCCCTCCGCTATGAGTAGCTGTCTGTTTTTTTTATCGCCCGGTTTGCGCCAATAGATCTTATTATTGCCTGGATAGATGTTTCGGAGAGCGTTGTAGGTCCAGTAACCTATTAGTCCTAACGTGTACTCGTAGTCGGCATTTAAGGCAACCGGCGGATAATAGTTAGTACTCAGGTAACTGCCTGTACCCGTTAAAGTGAACGTCTCGGACATGATTAAACGAGGACGCGTCACATACCCTCTTTTTATCTCCTCAGAAATTGCAAACACAGATGTCCGCAGTTGTAGGAATTGTAATTTTGATATCGTTCCGTGTTATAGGTCATGTTTCCGGCATTTTTGCCGAAATAGTTCACAAGTTCTCGCGGCGGCTTTAAATTTCCAAATCCGTCGAAATATTCAATCAAGTTGTTGCGTTTCCTGTATGCCACCCAATGCGTTCCTTCCCCCATTGTCGAATCCAAATTGACTATTCCACTTTCGTTCTTCCAAGGTCGCGAAGGTAATCCATCGCGCATAAATACGCCTCGAAAATGGGGTATACCTGCGGCATATTTGTAGATGTCAATGTTGGTGAGAGGACGTCGAGGCAAATTTATTAGTTTTTTGTCGGCTTTTTTCGTAAATAGAGCCCTCTGCCGCCGCTTTTAGGTTTCTTGCTCAAGTACAAACCGAGGCCCGATTTACTCGACGACCGGTGTTTTATAATCATACTTCCGCCTTTTCCGATCGCTATACCCTCCATCCTCCTATTATGGTCCTTCATTTCCGCCAATTGATCTTTAGCGGATTTTACGTCTTTCACGGCTTTAACCACCTGAGATACGCCCCCGGCCAGCGAGCCAAGCGCAGCGAGTCCACCAAAAATGTCCGGCAATAAGGGAAGTAGACCACCTTGTTTTACCGCCCCACCTGGAATAGGAATTACTCGAGGTTGTCTCACACATCTTCTACCCCCTGCTTCTTTAACGGCTCTTCTCGCCGCACCCACAGCTATTTTCGCAGCTTTCGCGATAGTTTCCGCTTGAGCACCTTTTACGGCGTTAAGTCCGGTTTTCACGATCCTACCGAAAGCGACTTTAGATTGTTTATTACCGCCGCCGCCACCTCCTCTTCCAAACCCCATTCCAAGTTTTCTTTTAGCTTTCATGACGTTGGTCACGAGCCAAGCGTTTGCTTTCTCCGAAACACTGGAATCCTTTGCTTTAACCCGCTTCCAGGCTTCTTGTTCGAGAACTGCGTCCGCAAGATGTCTCGATTTCACGTCCTGATGACTCGAATAAGCGATATCGTGCTCCTTACAAGCGGCGTCCAAGGGATTTACGCCGGGATCTCCGCGTGCTAACCTTTGCCCCAATCGTGTACCGGGACCGCAGAATTGATACCCCGGAAGGTGTAGTTCGACGGGTAGTTTATCTATAAGCTTGTTTAAGACACCTCCGCCTTCGTGCACGATCATTTGAACGAATAACTTCGTATCATGCGTACAAGCTTATTTATAGCATAATCTTCATTTTTTATTACTTGCCGGATATAGCGGAAAAAAGAATGAAAATCGTGCAACAACGTGAAAGGTTAACCGTACGCGATTTGGAAAAGGAGCTGCTCATGGACTCTGGGGCAAAAGTTGATGGTGCTAAGCATAGCAGTTTGTTCCCATCCTCCATCAGGTGCTTGATAGTGGGACCCTCCGGTTCCGGCAAATCAAATGCGATGCTCTCCATGTTGGTGGAGCCCAAAGGGTTGAAGTTCGCCAATATTTATATTTATTCCCGGTCTCTTCATCAACCGAAGTATACGTTTTTGAAAGAAGCGCTGAAGCGTGTAAAAGGCATGGGGTATTTTACTTTTAGCGAAAACGAGTCCGTCATGATGCCCGATGAAGCGCGCCCTAACTCGATTTTCGTGTTTGACGATGTCAGCATGGACAATCAGAATCCGATGCGTCATTTCTTCAGCATGGGGCGACATCACGGTATAGACAGTTTCTATCTCTGTCAGTCTTACACGAAAATTCCTAAACATCTGCTGCGCGATAACGCGAACATGTTATTGATTTTTAAACAGGACGACTTAAACATGCGTCACGTTTACGAAGATCATGTGAGCATCGATATGTCTTATAAATTTCGGGACATGTGCACTCGGTGCTGGAAAGACAGTCGCTACGGATTTCTAATGATCAACAAGGATTGTGACGTCAACAACGGACGTTACAGAATAAATTTCGACGGTTTTATTAGACCCTAACCGCTATAAATTCGAAGTAATTTAGCTAGCTCATCTAGTCGAACTAAAGTAGCGATCGATATTGTAACCTTATTATTATGGGGGACAACATCGCAGCCGATAAACTTCGTAAAAGAGCATTAATTCGAGTTGCTAATGATATACGAAGGAAATTTAAAGCCTTACAATCGGGCGCGCAACTTAAAGAAATCGCTTTTGCTAAAACGCACAAACCCCTTCTGGATCCTATAGAAGACATCGCTCGCTCCCTGAAAACCATTAACAAAAAAGGAAAAATAAGCGCTCCGATGAAAATGCCGTTGGCCTGGTCCACACCCGTTTTTAGCACAGTAGCGGCTACTCCAAGTACTTCCTCTCCTACATCAAAATTGCTTACAAAAATGCACACATCGGTTTCCCCTAGATCAAAACTGCTTAAAAAAATACACACATCGTTCAAGATGAAGGGTGAAGACGAAGAGGAAGAAAAAGTGGAAGAAGAAGGCGACGAAGCAGGAGGGGTGGACAAAAGGGTGGAGTCTGGTAACGAGGATATATATCCGGCATGGGAAAATGTGTCAACGCGAGACTTTTTAGAACAATATCACCCGCTACCTAGGAAATATCTTTCTCTTATGCTGCGAAACGATCGAAGTATAGATAACTCCCCGTACGGTGTTAAGTATGACGTTAATTTGGATAAATGGAATTTTGGAGATTCCTTCCTCGACGTTGGAAATAGAGAGAAATATTTTAAAGTCAAAGGAGTTAGGTATGATGGAACGCATGGGTTGTATGAACTTTTAGTTCTAAAACGACCCGCTAACTATACAAGGCAAGACGTTAGAAATTACATAAGTATACTTCGCGCCACCAATGTCGATAAAATACCGCTATCGAAACGCTATGTTGGCTATAAATATACGGAGATCATTAAACCGATCATTGAATCATTAGAAAAAAAAGAAATGAGAGAAACAACGGGCAAAGGTGTACTTTCCAGTATGAAGCGTGTCAATGATAACCCCATCGAATATGTGTATTGGGATACGCCCTCAGAGCTCGTTCAACGTTTAAGATTGCTCATTGCTTCTCAGAATGCCGGAAATTCCAATGTTCAAAATGAAATTGCTAGTATTGTTGAGGAATTGCGAGAAGATGGTTATATAGCTTGAACATGAGTAAAAATTAATTCATTTTCATGATGCCCGTGGATAAATTTGGACGGGTGGTTCATCGAAGTTCTTCTTCTTCGGGAGGTAAACAACAACAACAACGTCCTTTGTTTCCATTAACAAGCACCGGCGGGTTTGACATCGAACAACGACGACTTTCGAATATAGGCCATCCTTTGGAAGAAAACGATGCAGTGCCGTTAAAACGATTAACTGAAGAAGTAAAAACCTGGGAGCGTAGAGAAAAGTTCTACACCGACAAAATAGACCCGTTGTTAGTGCAAATCAATAACGGGATAAATCAATTACAGCCAATTATCGAAGCTAAAAAACAGGGGCAATTACTCACTCAGCAGGAATCGATCGATTTAATGAAAGCAGAAAGGCAGCGTTTCGAGACGTTTTATGTTTCACTTGTGAACCCCCTTGCCGAAAATTTCAACAAAACCATTGCGAAATTGACTGAACGTGTGGATGCGTTAGAAAGATACCATAAAAAACAAAAAACGTAAAATATTTAAAATACTAGTACTAATATGAGCGATGTAAAGAGAGCAATAGTTAACGAGATCCACAGGCAGGCTAGAATAAATTTCCCCAGACGTTCAGCAATCGTTCTAGGGTTCGATGACCTCTGGGAAAGCGATATAGCAGTCTTTAACTCTTATGCTCATTACAACAAGGGATATAAATACGTTCTGGTGGTAATAGACGCTTTTTCTAAATATGTGTGGGTAAGGCCTCTAAAATCTAAAAGCGGGAATGAAGTTGCCGGTGCTATGCGGAGCATATTGGATGAAAACTTGCGAAAACCGAATAACTTGGCCACTGACCGCGGAGGTGAATATTTTAACACTCATTTCAAGAAATTAATGTCAGAACATTCCATCAACCACTATTCAACGTTTTCCACTAAGAAAGCATTTTTTGCGGAAAGGGTGATTAGGACACTTAAATCTAATCTCTACAAGGAGTTCAGTTTCAACGGGAATTATAAATGGTTGGATATACTGCAAGATGTTGTCGATAAGTACAACAGCACCGTGCATAGGTCAATTGGTCTAGCCCCCATCAATGTGACATTTCGCACGCCTTTAAATCGTTCGAATGATGATGACGGGGTCCCCCCAAAACCTAAATTTAAAGTAAACGATATGGTTCGTATTTCTAAGTACAGTGGGGTTTTTTCGAAAGGTTATCACCCCCAGTTCAGCACTGAATTATTTCGCATAAGCAGGGTGCAATCAACTAGACCGACAACCTATCTGTTAGAAGATGTGAGAGGTGCCCCAATCAAGGGTTGCTTCTATGAACCGGAATTGATGAAAACTAAACACCCAAAAAGCTTTTTAATTGAACGTGTATTACGAACAAAAAATGATCAATTATATGTGAAATGGTTGGGTTTTGATAACACACTCAACAGCTGGATCAAGAAAAGTGATTTATTATAAAAAATAGTCTGTTTATGTATATACTTTATTTACAATATAATAATAATAATTAGAAAATATGTGCATAAATAATAGTCTACTTATCTATATACTAAGATTTTATTTATAATAAATACTTACAATATAATAATAATAATTAGAAAATATATGTACAAATAATAGTCTACTTATCTAAATGTATAAACTAAGATTTTATTTGCAATAAAAAATTATAAAATATCTCCCTCCTCTTCTTCATTTATTTTAAAATGACCCCATGGAAGGGTATCAATTTTATTTTTTAGTATAAAACGTTTATCATCACATGAATCTAGAGCTTTTTTCCTAATAAAATATGTATAAAGATTATGTTTATCAGAACGAATGCTTCTATTAACGGCATATGTAATTTCCGAATCAAATAAACTTTTGAAATAATGTTCGAAACTTAATCTATTTTTTAGAGCCTGCTGCCCTACGCCTTTGGCCTTACAAACCTCCTTACCCTCCTCCTTCCGCATGGAATACATTTTCGATTTCAAACCGACAAATTCCAATAAAAGTTTACCGTTTAATTCGTCTTTGAATTTACCGGGAACTTTCTTATTTACTTTCTGTATTCCATAGGGGTTCTCTGGAGGATAATCGGACGTATCGAATATTCCCTCCGATCCTTTCGCGCTTTCCTCTCGTATAACGTCATAAATATCTAGTCCGTCTTTACTTTTTGCACACGCATACACCATTCCGTCCGTGTCCGTATAAAGCAAGATAGCGGGGCAGGGTTGCTCTAACATAAACTGATAATGAAAAGAGTACATTAATAATTTAGACAAGTCTAAAATCACCATCCCCAAATAAACCGGTTGGTTATATTTAACCACGGTTTTGTTTAGTTCGACGGCGACCAGATTTTCTTTAAATATCGTACAGGAACGGAACTCCGGTAACGCGATATACTTTTGGGCGCTTCTAAAAGAGTACGCTAATTTGATCTTTCGATGTTTCCGGATATTCTGCATCGTCTTGCCGAAAACCGCGTTGTTCATGAGCTTAAAGAAGTCCTTTTCGAACTCGTTTTTTGCCTTAGCCCTTAAACTCGTGTTCAAGTCTATGTAGGGTTTGAGCCATCTCCGTTGAGAGAATTTTAAAACTCTATGAACCTTGGTTAATTGCAGGCCGTACAATAAACATTGAAACAGGTTTCGAACATGTAAAACGTATTTAAATTTTGGAAACATAGTCAACATTAATTTTGGGGGGGAATTATTTGAAGCCGTAGGAGGCCGCCGATGCTCCGGGCAAAAGGGAAACGCTGACGTTTTGTCTTGAATTTCCCGGGGCACGTTAAGATCTACTTCCAAAATTAATGAGGTAGGGGCTTCTTCCTCGTCAACCGCCATGTTTAGAGCGAGCATGCACGCTCGATCGGTATACATTTCCCAATCCGGTTTTTCCTCGCATTTAAAATTTTTTAATATATTTTCTATCTCGCGAATCCGATTTTCCGACAACCATTCAAAATTCCCGTACGGTAAACTTTCGGACATCGCGTAACCGTAAAGGTTATTGGCATCTACATAAAGCAAACAACTTGAAGGCTCCTTCTCGTTATAATTTTCCTTCATATATTTATTGTTTGCTTTTGCGTATCTATGCGAACATTGGGTAATCCCGCCTCTTATCGCTTTTTCAAAAAACAACACCATATCTATGTCGGTCAACAAATCTAATTTTACACGTGTACACTTTAAAGCAGCTGACCACGCTAATCCGGGCCCCGTATAAAAATGTACACTGTCTAAATCGTATATTTTCATACATAAATCGCGAAACTGTTCAAAAACATCAGCTAAGATTTTTACGTCACACTTTAAATAAAGTTCACTGTATT
This sequence comes from Agrypnus murinus, assembly GCA_929113105.1. Lineage (NCBI taxonomy): Eukaryota > Metazoa > Arthropoda > Insecta > Coleoptera > Elateridae > Agrypnus > Agrypnus murinus. The sequence continues at coordinate 94,008,251 of OV816023.1, forward strand.
GCGCCAACGATTTTATGTTAAATGTTTTCCATACATTCTGAACGTGCTCGTAATCTTCGCAGCTGATATGTTCTTCGCGAAGAGCATTATAAAACGATTCTTTCGGCGGTAATTCCGTTTCATTGAGTTTCCCCCAACTATTCATGTAATCGTAACAAAATATGCCTTTACGTCGTACTAAATTAAATTGTTCGGGATTTGGAAAGGCTTCGCGAACAAAATTAAACATTTCCGGGGCTAAATTATTTGCTAAAACATCCAAGCTTCTAGCTAAGAACCGATAACTGTCTATAAACCTCCATGTCATCTTAGCACATTTTTTTGATACTGAAATGTAATTTTCCCTTGTCACGGGTAGGATATTTACCGGTTCGCGGTTGAAATTTAATTCATTAATTATGAAATGTATATCATAGCCTGACATGTTATGAAACAATATGGGAATGTAATTGCCGCATTTGTATTGCAGGTTACAATTTTGACAAAGGGCCGATAGGAATTTCCCGGTGAAATGATCATGATTTCTAACTTTGACAACCAAATCCTCATTGAATTCTTGCAAACAATGGGGGCACAGTGTGGTATTATCATACCCCTGCTGTTCCTCCAATGTAAGCGGCAGCATTGGAATGTTAATTTTTATCTTTTCCTCTATTATTGCGGTTTCTTTTATCAACTCGTTAACCAGCCATTTTTGAGGATTTGTTCCTACATAACTTTTATAATGTGATAAGGAGGGATCGAACGAACAAACGACCTGGTATGCGACAGCGAAAGGTATATGTTTTTGATATGGTATAGTACAGCTTTTGAAATGCGTAACATCATCATCATCATCATCAATTTGATTACACGGCACTGTTAAGCATTCAAAATCGGCGTATACAACGAAGGGATGACGTAAATTAAAATTTAAATTTTTAAAAGACAATGTATTTTCACCCGGTTTATCAAATTCTATGCGAACTGCATCGAACTTTTCACAATCATCCAGGTGATTGTTCAACGATTGGACACTCCTGAAGTGCCTTAAGCACCTGTCACATATAAAAGTACGGTTTGTATGCTTGGTGATGGACGATCTACATAAACGAGACATATTCTTTATCCAGCAGTAGTGAGATGCTTTCCTCTTTCTCACGTACAACAAATTAATATGGTGTTGTTTTTTGGATTTTGTATGATAAAGAGGCCCCATCACTTTACTACCCTGCAAGCCGTACACGTTAACGGAAATGTTAGGATTTTGACGTTCAAATTTGGGAATGTCCGTAATTTTCACCGGAGATTTAATACCCTTAATATTAAATAATTGTTTGAAATTTTGCGGATACGAGGATGGTAATTCTTTATGGTGTGTATTACATGGATAAAGAGCGGAAACTAGAGCGTAATAGAAGCATTCGTTATCCGTATTTTTTACATTTATAATGGCGTGCTTGCTTTTAATTACAGTAGGCAACTCGATAACACTCTTAAAGGAAGCTCTTAAAGGTGAATATTTGTTAATATTTATAGCTAACGAATTAATACGACTTAAAGTTCCCCCTGAACCTACTTCTTCAAAGGATTCAATCTGTAAAAAAAGGAAAAAAACTAATTAAAAGTGAGTTTTTAAAAAACTTTATATACGCACCTGTGATAATAAAGAAATCTCCATGTCCCTGAATATAGAAATAAGGTCGCTGGATCTTGATATAATGAAGTTTGACGTGTTAAAGTACTTGGCCTGTACTGTATCATCTAGCTTCATTTTATAATCGGCACAAAGAACGACATTGGCTTTCATGTTAGGTATTCGCTTTTGGAGGGATGCTTCAATTTTATCCACAAAAATGGGCTGTGCTTCCTCGAGAAACTCCTTTGGATCTAGGATATTGTTATTGATCACTATACCCGTCTTAATACGCCCTTTGAACGCTGATTCCAGCTAAAACATGCAAAATATAAACAATCAAAATGAGAATATTCAATAAAAAACATGAAAAACTTACGTCATAATACGTAACACTGCTTTCGTCACTCCCTCCACTAACGCCTTCGCCTGTTTTAATAAGGGATTGTTTTATCCTCGCATCCAAGTATTTACATCTGTTCAAAATCGTTTCTAGTTTCCGTTTATCAGCTATTCCCCCCGCATTTGAGTAATTCCTTATCTGTTGGATTGTTAATTCCGTAGTTTCATCAATCAGGGTTGATAACCTTCGAAAATCAGCAGGTGTTGTTGCACGTGCTAAATCATCTTCCACCAATGTAACCTGATTTTGCAAATTGGTAATATCCATTATTGTTAAGACGGATTAAATACAATTCAGCCTTTCAATTAAAAAATAATAACACGTTAATTTCACAAACTGAATCGAACGGTTTCAAAATGAGTATGTTATCTGCATCAAACACTTGTTTCAACTAAAACAGAGGCACTTTAGAGCGAGCTTTTTATACGAGTGCAAGGTGCAATTAATTTTAATTGTTGACACAAATCGAAAACGCAAAACACCCTCATAAAATAACTTCAAGCAATAACTCATAAAATGGCGCGCTTTCCACCCCTAACAAGGCCAACACTTCAAACAAAATACTTCATAACACAATTTTTACAAACTAAAATATCCCACTAAAGAAATAAATATTCTAAAGGATGTCCAAAACAACGATTCAATTATAAATGGAATAAAAGACACGTAAATAATCTTTTTATGTGAGATTTTGTACATCCCTGTTGTTTTGTAAATCAAACGGGGAATATCAAGAAACGAATCCCAGATGTGGCAATGACGCACATTTTAAATTTATCGCCTATGTTAATGTTTGCACTTAAAAAGCATTAATTAATTATGACATGACATAATAAATTACTCCTTTGACATTAAGAAAATATTTTTCAGTACACATTTTAACAGCGCTTCGCGCTTCGTTCCAGTTTTAAAACAAGCGGTAAACTGTGCACATATGTAATGCGGTTTGAACTCGCGTCTTTTAATCAATAAAAATAGCATTAAAAAACAATACAACCGCTTAATATTGTTTGCGATCTTAAAAATTTCATTATAACGTGTAAAATACGAAAAATAAAATGCAGGTAAATTGAGATTGTTATTTTATACCGAATGTATTGTTTTTCTAAGTCGAACATCAATTCATGAAAGGAATGTTTTTTCTTGCTAGTGCAATAATTCACTGATGACATCATCCGGCGGAATATATAATATTTTGTTAGAAGGAAAAGATGCATTTTTCTTTTAATATTATTATCGTATTAAAGGAAAAAACAAATGCAGGTAATTTGGAAACTATATTTTTAATTTAATGTATAAAATGTAATGTTTTTTTAGCTCTCAAAACTATGCAGCAATTAAGTGATGAGATCATTCTAGAAAAGGAATGTATGCACATATGTTTTGAATAATTACATCATCCAGCAGAAAGATGCATTCTCCTTTAAAATAATATCATTATTGTATTTTACTGGCTTCTGTTTTGTTCATAAAGGAAAAAACAAATGCAGGTAAGTTGATATTGTTATTTTAATTTAATGTATAAAATGTAATGTTTTTTTAGCTCTCAAAACTATGCAGCAATTAAGTGATGAGATCATTCTAGAAAAGGAATGTATGCACATATGTTTCGAATAATTACATCATCCAGCAGAAAGATGCATTCTCCTTTAAAATAATATCATTATTGTATTTTACTGGCTTCTGTTTTGTTCATAAAGGAAAAAAACAAATGCAGGTAATTTGATATTGTTATTTTATACCGAATGTAATGTTTTTATTTTTAGCCTAACATCAAACTATGCAACAATTAACTGTTGACATCATCCAGCAGAAAGATGCATTCTCCTTTAAAATAATATCATTATTGTATTTTACTGGCTTCTGTTTTGTTCATAAAGGAAAAAAACAAATGCAGGTAATTTGATATTGTTATTTTATACCGAATGTAATGTTTTTATTTTTAGCCTAACATCAAACTATGCAACAATTAAGTGATGAGATCATCCAGCAGTACTATTCATGAGAGAGAAGAAAACGATGCATTCTTCTTTAAATATTATTATTGTATTTTATAGGTCACTATTCATTATTTGTATTAAAGAAAAATCTACAGTACGCTTATGTTGTTAATATTGTATTTACATCTAGCTAAACGATGATTGTATATTATTTTTTTCAGCCCCCTTTAATAAAATGTTTACCCCACCACCACCTTATTATTAATCGGCAGCAGCGAGGCAACCGCCAAATTTTTCAAATTAACCCCTTTCAACGGGGCACTGACTCACCGGCCCACTGGGGCACCCGCCCACGCAACGCCGCGACAAATTTTTCTATTTAACCCGCCCCGCCCGGCCGCGTTCACGCGCTCCAAAGCGACACCACCTGCAACCTCCTTTAGCGCCAAAACTTCGGACCAATCACGAACAGGCCTGAGATTTGATTTTTCCCGCCAAAACCACGCCCACAGAGACATCTAGCGACACATGCTGCAACCTATTTTACCGGCAATTCGATCCGACCAATCACGGACAAGCATCACATTCGCCTTTTTCCCGCCTAAACACTTAACCCCGCACCCATGCTGACATCTGGCGGGAAGGACGACAAGTTTTACACACATAACCTCACATAATTGTAAGTTTGACACACATAACCTCACAAAATTGTCCTGTCTTAAAAACGAAACTCCCATAAGAATAACATGGGGAGATTTAGTCTTGAACCGGCTTTTGCTTACTACTAAAAATTATCAAAACTGCTTGCACGCCTGTAAAGAAATATAAATATCTCGAAAAGTATTTATCGTAGAGCAAACAATTTCTTTATATCTTGCTCACAGAAGACGGGCTTGGACGGCCTAATCATTTTTTGTTACCATACGTATTTTTCCAAACGAAATATTTTAAAATTGCATAAAAATCTGTGTGGTCACATTTTTAAAAATTTGAAAAAAAAGTTGTACTGATTCTTTGAACATTTTTGTATTTAAATGCAAAATGGCAAGCGGGACGTTTTAATAGTGGCAGGGGAAGTCTTTTAAAGACTGCCTTGCAGATAGTGTGTGCAGCATAGTTCACGACCAGCCGGCGCAACCCACATTCGTTACCTTCTAGTTAGTAATAATACGGTACATAATACTAGCGGTTCGTCTTAACAAGTGTACGTAAGATAAATGTATATATATATATATATATATATATATATATATATATATATATATATATATATATATATATATATATATATATATATATATATATATATATATATATATATATGTGGATTTAATTATACCTACTGATTATGTATTATTACTTATGCATTTAAATCGATTTCTTGGGGTGTGTTACATAAAGTATTTTTTTTGCGGTCGTCAAAGACCCTAAAATATTATAATGCAATACCATTTTTGTTTACAGAAATTAAGTTGTTTTTGATTCTAAATTTAAAAATAGATATTTACTGGGTTAGATTGGGTGCTATTGTAGGTAGCAACCAATCACCAGCTTACGTTGTATTATATCATTAAAATCCAGTCATCGGGCTAGAGTGTCAAATTTATTACCGAAACCGAAAACTACAGACTAAGCTATAGGTACATTGCAAATTCAATATTTGAGTATTATGGAGCGTATTATTACTAACTACTTACTAACTTACTTACTTACTACTAACTGGGTTGCGCCAGCTGGCCGTGGACTATGCTGCGCCCACTGCCTGCAACGCGGTCTTCAAAGATCTTTCTTGCCAAAACTATTAAAACGTCCTGCTTGCCATTTTGCATTTAAATACAGAAATGTTCAAAGAATCTGTACAATTTCTTTCAGATTTTTAAAAATGTGACCACACGAATTTTTCTGCAATTCTAAAATATTTCGTTTAGAAAAAAATAAAAATACGTTTTGTAACAAAAAAATTACTAAGCCGTCCAAAAAGCCCGTCATCTTGTGAGTAATATATAAAAAAATTGTTTGCTCTACGATAAATACATTTCGAGATATTTATATTTATTTAAAGATGTGCAAGCAGTTTTGCTATTTTTTCAGTTTGAATATTTCCTAAGTTCTGCGTAATCTAGCAAATTGATGAATAAAAATTATGTTCTTTAGTTGATTGCTACCTCATAATTGATTTTCATTGAAATCCGCGAGCTCGACCTATTTTAGTGATCGATTTCGCATGGAATAACTCTATCCAAACGCAAAATTAACATTAATTGCGAGAGATGAATGTCATGCCTTCTACGGCGGAAACTGTACGTACAATTCATACCGGTAACTTAAAGAATTATGAACAATTGCTTTATTTTAAAAGATAAATTATTAAAAAAAATTTAAGGAAAGCAATTAGCGTTAGCTGAAGGATTGTTTCAATTTTATACTATTAATAAAAATCAGTTTCCGGTCAATGGATTGCATATCTAAAAATAATTCAAAAATTGTTCGAAAAGCTTGCTTAAGAAATTATTTATGGGGGACATGCCTAATATACCGCTTTATTGAGTTAGAAATCTGGTCACCTTAACCAAAGGAGTTGTAGAGGCAAAACTGAAATGTAACAATATTATTGTATTATGCACTACTTTTTGCATATATAGGTAGCACTTTTTTTTCTACCGTCTTACATATGTAATCTATGTAATCCTGATTTCCAAATTTAAGATTTACATTTATTATTATTTTATTATTATTATCAACAATTATTACAAACAGGCTGTGCCTTATTACATGGTTGCAATACAAACAACTTAACTTAAATTCTTAATATTAACATTGTGTAACAGATATAAGTATACATACACAAGTTAACATTATAACTATACATAGTGATATAAGACGATGTATAAACCTGATCTCGCCTGCAAGATAACGCTGGTAATATATTCAGAACCTTAGCTTAATGTTATTCTACTGTATCCTAACTGTTGCATCTTTTAGAATACTAATGTATGCTAATGTAGGCATTATAAAAACTATCGTAATATTGTTCTAATTCGACTTAATGTATGCTATGTGGGTGAATGTTATCGCCACGTGGAAATCCAGATAAAAGACTCGCATGATCTATAAACACCGGATTTTGTCAGATACCTACTTCAGTTTGAGTTGCATCGAGTTCGGGAGCTTCGAAACGCATTCAGGGATGTTGTTTACCTAGTTCTCCGAACTAAACTCAGAAGTCTTAGACACTGGCGCCCAGGGATGTTGTTTACCTAAGTTTTCTGAGTAGTATTAGCAGTTTAATGTTGAAACTGTATAGTGTTTAAGTTATTATGTAAGTGCATATTGTTTAATTAACAACGAATAAATACTTATTATACTTAACAGTAAACTGTTCATTCAGTAACTTGGACTCCGTCTTTTTTTGATTAAATAATTATCTTAAAAACACTTTTCAACGTTAAGAAAAGTTAATTCACATGTTACAGAAGTTGGAAAATAAATAAAACTGGTTTAAATTAAATTATACGCAATTAATTCAAGATATATTTCAAAGCTAAAGTCACCGATCCCCGTACCAACTCTCATTACTTATTATGAAATTATAAAATTAAAAATTCATTACTGTATGATAAATTACCAATTAATATTATTCGTTACGTGACAACCGATGGACTCCATACAACATGTCTAAAATTTTGCAGAAAAATGCTTCAAAGATCTAGCAATACATTAGATTAACAACTATGACATTCCATTGTAAATTAAATAAGTTTTAGTAGAGTTTGCAGACAAAATGGTAAGTAATGAAAATGAAGAGGTAGATGTAGAAGACCTTGATAAACTTTGTAATGTAGAAGAACTCCAAAATCGCAGATATGCTACTTAGGACCTTATGGCTCTCAAGTCACGTATTGTTAAATATAAGTTATTGTATAATAAAGTTTTCAACTGCCTCAATGATATTCTAAATATTTCAATCTTTTTATAGTTATTATTATAATATTATATTCACTGGAGATAAAGTTTTATTGTAAAGATGGAAAGGTGGTCCAGGTCTTGTACTATAATAAGGGATATGCAATCTACAGAGAGACAACACATGATTATCAATGTAATTATTAAAAACTTGATACAAAAATCTCAGGAGAGATGCGTCACTTATTTAACTTAATTACGGAAATTCTTTTCTAATGTGATCATAGGAAGCGAAATCAGGGTTTCTTTTCTGCTTTTTATAGTAAAGGTACTTAAGAAATTTATTTTGAACTTTTTTCAATGTGACGAATATGACTAGCATGCTTTGGATACCAAATAACTGATGCAGATTCTAAAGTTGGGCGAACAAATGCATTATAAAGTGTTTTTATTGACAGGGTGTTATTAAATTCTATCGTGTTTCTTTTTAACCAGACTAGATGTTTAAAGGCAGTATTTATTATCTTATCAATATGAATTTGAAATTTTTAATTTATCTGAAATGTAACACCCAAATCCTTAACATTATTGGTTCTTCGGTTTATAGTTGCTTAGCCCATATAGTACGTAGTCGTTTAATCTTTTTCCTAGTGTCATAACTGAACATTTTTTAATATTAAAGAATGCTTTTGTTTTATCAATGTTTAACTAATCTTTTGTAATTTAACCACTTCATTATATTTTGGTTCACTATTTAATGTATGTAGAACCTCATCTCTATTGGTCCCAGATATGTAAATCACAGCATCATCTGCAAATAAACGTATTTTGCATTTTTTTAAGTAATATTTATGTAAATCAAAAATAATATGGTCCCAACAGACTACCTTGAGGGACTTAGAAACATTTATCAATAAATAATTTACAATACTTTTCTTCCAGTTAAGTAACTCTTAAACCACTACAATCCCTTAACCCGATGCTCTCTTAAGGTCAAGGAAAACAGCCACTGTAATATTATCAATATCATTGGTCTGTTTGCATTCATATAAGCAATGTTGGAATGCTTGTTTACACTGTGTTGCTCTCTAAAACCTGATTGGTAACAGGGCAAATACTGAATTGTATTTTAATATTGCTCTATCTGAATATAAACTACTCTTTCTAATATTTTAGCTATACTAGGAATCATGTTAACAAGTCTAATTTAATTAATCTTTACTGTATTGGTTACTTTACGTATAGGAACAATAGTAGATAATTTCAACTACTACATCTTGAATCTACATCACATCGGTAATTAAGTCCATTGCTAAATAGAAATTGTAGTAATTGCTAAATAGGGCAATCAAATAGATAAATTGATCAAAAAGACAGTTGATCAATTGGGATAGTTGATCAAATAGGACAATTTCAAGTTCATTGTAAAACATTGTGTTAAATAGGGTTTATTAGGTATTTATCGAGAGCTTGCATAAAAGCAAATGTTTATTGCAGAATGCTCTGCAGTACTGTAAGTGAAGCACTGAGGAATATTACATACTGTAGTGGATCAGAAAACGCCGTGTAGGCATATCGGATTGTTCCAGAGAGATGTTTCGAGAATTTTACACTGCGGCATATAAATGATGCGACCGCACGAAGAAGGGCAATGGACGATTAGAAGCGGCATAATAAAAATATATAGACTTCAGTGAAAATAAACAATTATTGGTTTAGAATGTCGTAGTGTTAAATAAAGTAGTTTAAGTAAGTTCGTCTAGTGATAAGAATTAGCGTTTTAATTAGTTTAGGTGTTAGTTATTGTAAATATTCTTTTGTTATTAAACAATTCATGCTAAATCGGGTTGTAATTTAATTTAAAAGATCGATACAGTGTTGTGAGAAGTGGGATTATAAAATAAATAAAATCGTGTGTGAATAAAGTGCTGCGATGGTAGACTTAGTGTTACGAGAAAATTTCAAATGAATTTAATCAGAATGGCGAAAATCGTTGAACGAACGCGTTGATAACCTGGCGTAGCCCAGCTTAAAGAATGGATGATACAACGTGATGAATATCCGAAGACTTTCCGTTTTGAAGAACGTCGTCCCAGAATGGATCTTAACGTGTTATTAAGTAAAATCAAAAATCTGAAGAAAATTATAGAATACTCAAGGAAGTGTTGTAAATATTCTTCTGTTTTTAAACAATTCACATTAAATTGGAGTTTTAATTAAAAGGGCGTTACAATAATCGATTTCATAGCTACAACTCCAGAGTTTTATAGCCGCTGAGGCAACAGATACTGTAATTGCAATAATTTGACCTGTATTGCAGATATCGAAATAATGTTTTTACCAAAAACTTTTTTGGACTTTTTGCCAACTATAGTCTCGGTTATACAGGCGCCTATTTCTTGTAATAAAAAAGTTTTTCACATAGTGGGAATTTTAGTGCACAAATATATGACATAGTATAATAAAATAGTAATTTTTACAGGTTTTTTTTTTCTCAAAACTGAATTTTAAGTAGTGCATTATAATCTACAGCTCTAGAAGTGAACTAATTTTCTAGCTGTATTCACGACGAAGTTATGGCGATGTAAACTAAAAAATCCGGACGGCCATGACGAATTTAGGCAGGCTAATTCCTACTATATCATCGGGTGTTCATCGCGGCCCGCCGATAGTCTTTTTGTTTAAATGTTTAGAGAAGGTAGAATTGCTTTTTGTATTTTCACATATTTTGACGTTACATTAATTTTTATTTAATAGTCATCGTAGTGCAGTGATTAGGGTGCTGGTATCTCACCGAAGTGGCCCGAGATCGACTCCGGGTGTCGGCAAATCTGGTTAAGATTGTCTGCAGTTTTTCCAATGTGGGATTTGTCCTATAACATATATAAGTCGGCTGCAGACGCACGATGGGCCTGAATAATAATAATAATAATTGCCCCTCCCTCCCGCACAAGCTTCATAGCTTCTGGGGCCTGGTTTCAGGTTAAGGGTAGTAGTCGTTTCTTTTAGTACTTTACAATGTTTTTACAATGATAGAAATGTACTATTGATTTCATAATGATCTAGGACAGCAAGGCTAATATGATGCTATTTAATTCATTTTTTAGTGTAAATGCATGGAATAAAATAATAAAAAATAGCATCATATTAGCCTTGCTGTCCTAGATCATTATGAAACCAATAGTACATATTGCAATATGATTGTGAATAAACACCATTACGTCATTCTCTATCATTGGTTTGTTTTCTGATTGTGAGGTTATAAACTTGAAAACAATTAAACATTGTTTTTTTGAAAAATACCGAGGACATAAACATTATTGGTTATGTATTTATAATGATGACTTTCGTTGTTTCTTGTTGAACAACGTATTGCAAATGGTAGTTGATAATATTGCAAAGGTTGAGCGATTTGGACTGTTTTACGAGGGAATCATCCTACGTTCCCACTAATAACTGCAGCTAACTAAAGATACTTTTGGCCGTGCAGTTTCGTTTGCTGTTATATTTTTTTATTTACAATTATTTTTTGTGGTTATATTAAATTTTTGTGTTTTTATTAACAATAAACTAAAGTAAGTCAGCGTAAAGCCAAAATCTTTAACTAACATAATGGATCTCAACTAGCTATAAAACAAATACAAGAAATTGATTGTGATTATACACCTAATTCCGACCATTTGTTGAGAGTAATTATTATCCAGCATTTTTAGCTACGCGAAGCGGAGTGCTGGAGTTCAAAAATTATAACCATAAAAATTGTTAATTGGTATTTAAATAATGTGATACTGTGAATATAAAATTGATCAATATATACCAAACGCAAATTTACATTAATTGCGAGAGATTTGGGGTTTATTTTGTACTAAAGCAATAATAATAATAATCTTTATTCGACCAAAGAGCCTTATATAACAAGATTATATTAACATTTAAAAATTACATTCATATCACAGCAAAAAAAACATCATTAACATTATTAACAATATACATATTTTATTTTATTTATCTTTCTGCAATTAATTTATCTTTCTGTAAGTAATGCTTGTTCAATTTAATTTTAAATTTTTATAATTAATAAGATTTTAAATAATTACAGATTACTGTAAATGATCCAAGTTTTAAAACAAAGAATTTTGAGATTCTGTAAGATTTACTCTATGTTGGTGCTATTTTACATCTTGTATAAAAAAAGATAAGAGCATTCATTTCACAAAGATTTTCAATACTAAGCCAGTTTAACCTTTTCAACATTGTTTTAATGCTAGTTCTCCTAGTACAACCTAATATCTTTCTCATCGCACTATTCTGAAGTTTTGTTGACGGTTCATGTGCGGATTGTAGAGGCAAAGCTGAAATGTGGCAATATTATTGTAATATACATTACTTTTCTGCCTAGGTACTTAAGGGGTGGGTAATATGCAATACAGAATGTAGTTAAAATACTTATATTTTTGTTATTTTTTATTTTTAAGACAAAACTTCTTGTAGGTAGGTTATTTTAACATAGATCTATAAAATTATAATTAAAAAAAATATTTTTGACGCTCCGTTTGGCAAATAGGTTTTATTTACTTTTCTTGCAAACAAATAAACTTACAAACTCCTAATTTGGAATATACTCTCTACGCATTAAGAGCGAGGAGTTGATCTAAATTTTATTACGCTTTCAAAATTTAAAAATTGCATTTCTATGTAAAATATTTTAAAAACTATAATTTAATAATGCTAGAAGACAATAAAAACTGGTTTAAATGAAACAGAAGTGTTAAAACTTTAATAAAAATTAGCTAACCTCCTGAACATCAAAATTTCACATAATTTAATACTACATTCAAACTGTAGCAATAAATAGAACGTGATAAAAGTAAATAAATATTTCCTACGACCCCATACGAAAGTGAACAATAGCAAACGCTACCGATATTAAGAAAGTGAGTCATATAACACGCGTATGTTAGGAACATAACACACGTGTGTGTTATGAAAATACGTCACGCTAAGCAATATCTAGAAATCCATGAATTTTGTTTACATTAAAATGATGACATTAATGTTTAATCCAAGTTTGAGAAGCATTTTAACCATTATGTATCTATTCTTTTCTTATAAATATAACTTTAATTAATGTTTAATTAGTTATTTTAGCTATCAAAAAGAAATATCTAATAGATTACACCTAACGTAACCTCACTATAATACATGAAAATTATTGAAGCAAGTTTGCCAAGATTAAAATCAGCGATGCCAAATGGGAGAAAAATAAGAGTAATGTCAAATAATTTAGTTAGACCTCTTTCACACCTGGCATTGTGTTATTAGTTGAAGTTATGTTTGTTAATTATGGAGATATTATTAAATATAAATAAAAAATAAATTATGTGCCTCTGAAATTATTATATTATAAATTGTAATAGTAATTCATTTAATTAATTTTGCTGCTAAACCCAAGGTTTAATTTTATACTATGTTTAAATAAGTTATGAATATATGAGTTTTTAAAATTGAAATTTATATTTAGTAAAAGAATCTATTAAATAAAATGTTAACAAACACCCATTCACTTTAGCAATTGTCATAATTCAGCTCCAGAAAAATAAAATTAAGTTGTCAAGATAATTTAATTTTATTTTTCTGGAAATGTTTTGATAGAAGTTTCGTTATAATTATTCATATTGTGAAACTAAATTGTTTAAAAAATTAAACTTTATATCCTAAAAATAAATGGCTTAAGAAAATTAGCTTTAAGTGTGATTTTCTCTGTTAAACCTAACCATAAAAATTTTGCTTTAAAATCTTCAAAAATTATATTCTTGAAAATTTAAAAAAATCAAAATTTTTAAACATTTGAAATTTGGGGTGTCGTAAGAAAAATATTGTACATTACACGTTGGAAAGTAACTTTTCTGCACTCGTGTGATTTCCGCACTCGGCTTACGCCTCGTGCATCAATTCACACTCGTGCGTACGAAAAGTTTCACTTTCCACACTAGTAATGTAATATACTATTTCATTATGATGAATCTTTTTCTCAACTGACTGAAAATTTCCCAGTGTAAATTCCAATAAAGGATAGGTAGTTGTTGTTACCTGCCGCTGTGACCCTACTGTTAATCCTAGTACAATAGAAAAGTAACTTGTAATTCCATAACAAAATAGTCAAGATAAACAACCACAATTTCTAAGAAAGTGCTTTTTAGATCTTCTGCATGTTGAAAATACATATACTCATAAAATTTTCCTAAATATTTTGACAAAAGCAAACTTTTGGTGTTGCATTTAGTTAGTGTTGGTTCAACTGTTGGTTGGCCAGCTTCAGACGCTTAGTGTTTCTGTGTTTTTGATATTTAGCGCAATTTGACTGCTTTTGATACTGATTTTACGATTTGGATTAACGATTTGGCTTTTGTTCTTGTTATATTGGGTGTGACTTTGCTTTCGATTTCGGGTTTTGAGATTTTGATTAAAGATTTGGATTTTATGACTTGGCGTAATACTAGTTCTTAGTTACATTGTGCGGTTTGGATTTTCGAGTTGAACCTCTGGATTACAAATCTAGGCGTTGTACGATTTTATATTGGATATAGTTCATCAATTAAAATGCCACGAAGTAGCGGAATAGTGAGAAAGCGCAATAAGGCATCAATAGCACGAAGGCAGTTTTGGAAAAGAACTAAAACTTTGCAGATGATAAACAACGCAATCACATATGTTCCAGAAGATGCGCACGTACCGTTCTTTGAAAAGTAAGTATTACAGCTGCTAATTCCAAAATGATTAATTATTAGTATACATACAAATACTTTTTCTATTTGCGTGTCATTTGAACACGCATTTTCCGTGTCTAAAAGACATTTATTTCAAGTAACATTTTATTTTTTAAAGTTGATGGTACTGTCAAAATGTCAAACCTATTTACGTTGTTAGTAATTTCTATTACGCAAATAGAAAAAATAGTATTGGGACGCGTCAAAGATTGACCTGCATTCTAACGGAATTGTATTAAATCCAATTATGCGGTAGGATAATTGTCAAACTAGAAATTCGAAGGTTATGTTACAACTAAAGCATGCATCTCATTGGTTGCATACACGATCACCTACCGCATATCGACGTCATTTTGTTTAATTTTGTTGCTGTACAATGCCATCTCTATTAGCGTATTCGTACCCAATAAAGTATTCGTATCATAAAACGTTTTATCGCACTTGCCCTTTAGAGAACTCCCCGCACGCGGGTCGTTTTGTAAACTTGGACGCGTGCGCTAAAAACGTTATCTTATGAAACTAATACTTTAATATACTATAGTAATGCAATAAAATTTATACTTTGATTAATGAACATTTTTTATTTCAACTTACCGGAAGAAAAACTACCAGAGTTATACATAGAAAAAGAGACCCCATCTACTTCAACTCCAACATTACTAGGGAATCGCGTTGTAGATGTGGAATATTTTATAGATCAAGTGAGAAAATTAACAATGCACGATATTAAATGTACCTTAGGAAGAATGACATTTTTGGGCGAAAAGAGAAATGGCTTAACTTCATATTTTACTTATCATTGTAAAAGCTGTAATAGAACTACTACCCTCACAACGCAAAAACCAGATACAAATGTTACTGTTACTACAAATATTTTGTAGGGGACGGCGACTCTAGTGTTTATACGCGAATAATAGAACATGTTACCTACGGCAGATATGTCGTTAAACTGGAATGTGCCAATCATTGTACTCGAGCGTTTACAGCAAAACTACACAATTTAATAAAGAATACGACATTTAGTGTTACGACAAGAAACATAATTAAATCAAAGATTCCAGTTTTTAGCGGACTTATAAGAACAATTATTTCCCGCACGTCGAATGTAGATGAGCTAAGAACCGACCTAAAAGATTCCATGATGCATGTGTTTGGAGATCATGAAAATTGCAGACCAGAGGTTTGTTTTAAACAAACTAGCACGGCCAATAATTCTATACCTTTATTAAGATCGTCTGCAATATTACCGGAGTTATTAAAGGTATGCAATGGACTAGTGCGAAAAGCTGGTTGCGAAAATTTGGTGTTATTTACAAACAAAGATATAGAAATTGTATAAATCGAACGTGATCGGCAATTTTGGCAAAATACAATGTTACCAAAACTCATTGAATTTTGGGAACAATGCGTTTTACCAGAATTGGCTGATCCTAGAATTCCAAGAGGACTAAAAGCTAGAGATAGGAGTTAATTAAATTTATAATAAAGTTACTCAAAGTTAATCAATTTTGTTTCATTTGCCTACAGCAAGAAGAAAATATACATTTATTCACAAGTCTTTGTTCAAATTAACTAGTTTTTATAATAATTATACTGAAGATTTACTCAATTAACCTTTAAATTGTAATTAAAATGTTCAAGTTTATACATACATCTAGACAAGTGTAAACTAAATTACTACTCAGTTTTCAGTTTGGTTTTTAATCTATAGTATGTAGCAATTTGTATTTAAAGATATTTTTTTTACAAAAATAATTTAAAATAATACTTCTTTAATTATTATCAACTAAGATTTCTCTACGAAAGCAATCGTTTCAATATAATTTCTTGTCAGTTCTAATAGTTATACAATAAAGGTATTTGTAACTAAACTCCAGGTAAGTAAAAAGAATCCCTGCTGGGGTTTACCCACCTAGCAACAATGGAGATTATGTTATTATACCTTACTTAATCCATTCATTTTCAAGTCAGCACTTACGTTTAGAAAAATGTGTTGGAAACTTGTTGTTTGGGTAGCCTAACATATATTTTATTTGACAAAAGTACTCAAGAGCCATCTCTTCAGTATTTGGCTGAAGTTTTATCTATTACCTTGTCCTTAAGTAGGGACTACCATTACTTCTAAATATTTTATTTTATTGACTATTGGATCATTCCATGCCAAATCATCACAATTCCCAACCCGACCATCTCAAATTTTCATGAAATTTACTAGGATGGTAGAGTACGTAAAGCAACTTACGTCTATAAAGTTATAGCCCTCGGTGATAAACAGTATCTATAATAGCAGGGCTGCAAATATGATAAAAAAATGTAAAGTTTATGCTTGGAAGGTGCACAAAAACAATACATAACTCTGCTTCTAATTATTGTAGAACTTGCATTTTAGGCTTGTTTTAAAGCTAGACCATAGTTTTTATAAAAAAATGTTTTGTAATAAATTATTGAATTTTTCATTCCAAGGTCGCATGATGTGACTTTTGACCTTGAATATCTAAGAAAGTGTACCTTTAGTTTTTTTAAGAATACAATAAGTTATACAGTTAGATGCAGTCTATCTTTGATGTAAGTTTCATTTTGGGAAGCCTTTGTGAACAGGAGTAAAAAATTGTTAAATATGGTAGTTACACACTTCTTATACAAAACATGCATCTGGCAGTACAGACACAAGTATTGTATCGTGAATTTAGTATATATCTGTGCAGATACCTGTAAATCTTATCTACCAAAGCAAGTAGAGGTATGATGTTGTATCTGTACCTGCAGATACAGGTAGCTATACAGGGTGTCCCAGCCAAAAACGACACATTTTAACATCGAAAACTGACTAAACAAAATAAATTATGCGATTTTCACGATTAAGTTTTATCTTGCGCTATTTTTTCATCTTTGTTTTAATTTTCCCCACTTCTACAGGGTGTTATAAAAGAATTGCCTATTTTCAAAGTTAAACTCTTCTACTTTTTAAAAATGTATAAATTCTTAACTTGCTGTTTATGATTAGAGAAGTCATTAAAATCTATAAGAAACGGTATACGTATTTACTCAGAAATAAGACCTCTTTTTCTGCTAGTTTTGCTCTGAAATGTGGGAGGGTCTTATATTCGAGTCCGGTCTTATAATCGAGTATAATAAGATATATTCAATAAAAAGTGAAAACAATGAGTGTAACAATACAATAATTACAATACAATAACATCTATAATAGCGTTTTGATGTTTTAAGACGTAAACATATGCCGACATTTTGAAACCCGCGATAAGCAAAGTGTATTGCCTGCAACAAATACACTAATTACGATAATAATGAAATAATATAAAATTATTTTTAGCTCAGTACTTAGTCAGAATCGCTACTGTCGTCGTCATCACCGGCAGTAAGATCGTCATTAACCTTTATAATATTTTTTTTATAATAATGGTTTTACAAATTAAGCTTGACAACTGAAATGGTCGATATTAGTGAAAAAAACCAGTGATGGCAAAAACTTTTCTAAGAAATTCATTTAAGCCTTTATAGTATCGACTGAAGAATTGTAACCTATGAGTATCTATCTAATTGTTAACAATAGTAGTATCACTTTAATCTTTCCAGTAAGTGTGCAAAATTGTATTATCTATTGGAGTAACATCTGACCACTTTTTGAATGAACTGCCTACAATTTTAGAAGTTTTCCTGGAATTCTGGTAAACTGCTTCCACAAATTTGTTTCCGCGAACAGATAAACATAACAAAAACAGATAGAACTTTTCCCATAAACATATATAATAGAATTTGTTAACAAAATAAAACTGAAAAATGTTCAATATAACATTGCTTATATTTTTAGGGGTCCAAAATTCACATAAAAATTTTTTTTTTAAATTTACTCCAAAATACAGGGGGGGGGGTCTTATAATCGAGGGGGTCTTATTTTCGAGTAAATATACTAAATTGAAAGGAAATGTAAGAAATACAACTTTAAGTTTTGTCAAACGTAGGTTAGGTTAAGTTAGGTTAAAGGTTAGGTAAGAAGTTAGATTGGAAGTTATGTTGAAGGCTAGATTAGAGGTAATAGCGCAAAGTAGTGAAAATCACATATTTTATTTTGTTTTGTATAGTCAGTAGTCGGTGTTAAAATGTGTCATTTTTGGCTGGGACGCCCTGTATAGCTACCTGTATCTGCATGTACAGGTACAACATCATACCTATACTATCCTAGTAATTTTGCAGATGTGATTTGCAGCTATCTGCACAGATATACGCTAAATGCCTGATACAATGCTCTTGTCTGAACTGCCAGATGCATGTTTTGTGTAAGAAGTGTGTAACTATACCATATTTAACAATTTTTTTTACTCCTGTTCCCAAAGGTTTGCCAAAATGAAACTTGCACCAAGAGAGACCGCACCTAACTGTATAACATATTCTATTCCTAAAAAAATCGAAGGTACACTTTCTTATATATTCAGAGGTCAGGTCAAAGGCCACATTATGTGACCTTGGAATGAAAAACTCAGTATTTGATTATAAATCATTTCTTCATGGAAACTATGTTTTTTTAGCTTTAAAACAAGCCTAAGATGAGAGTTCTACTATGATTAGAAGCAAAGTTATGAATTGCTTTTGTTCACCTTGTAAGTGTAAATTCTACATTTTTGTTATGTTTGCCACCTTGAGGGCTATAACTTTACAGACCTAAGTTACTTTATGTCCTCTACCATCTTACCAAATTTCACGAGAATCTGAGATATTCGGGTTGGGAAGTTTATTTTTTTGTAATGATTTGGCATGGAATGACCCTATTTCAACATTCGAATTTCTTTTTTTAATTTCTAAATTTGTTTCTGCCTATTGATTAACAATATTCCTTTTACCAAAAATTATTTATTTAACAGCAGGACACAAAAACAGACAGGGCCCAAAAACATGTGTAGCTAAGAATAATGTACAATAATAAACATAATAATTTTATTAATTTTTATTACATTATTTAAATTACATTGAAATAAAATAAACGTATAGTTATTTTTTTAACTACCAACTGTTATTCTCTGGCCCGTCACATATGCCAAGTTACTCCAAATGGCACGACCTTAAAAAAGTTTCCCCACCTTTAGCTTTATTTATAGAGCTTAATTTTGGCCGACCCACGTTCTCAAGGTACTAGCCGTCACTGATCAAAACTGGCACCAACAGACGCCGAATATAGAGATAAAAAGTGTGTTCGTAACCTGTTCTTTCGAACGTTTTTAGATATAAGGGAAATGCCAATATTAGGTGGTATATTATTAGTTGCATATAACATAAAATAGGTGAGTTTTGAAAAGCATTAGTACGAGCCGTAGGAATAACGAATAGAAAATGTTGTAATATGTCCGGTGCATCTAAGTTATAAACAAATATAATATCACTACAAGTTTTACGCTGTTCTAAGCTGAGAAACCTAAGGCTATGACATAAATCAGCGTAGCTGCTAATAACTAAATGGAATTTACGTTGTAAGTAGTTAGTAAATTTTCGCTGGATACGTTCAATTCCGTTTCGGTTTCAACATGTGGTATGCTTTTAAAGTTATACTATCGATATGTTTATTAAATGCCATCCTGGTATCGAAAATATCACCTAAATATTTAATTGAGGTTACACGATTTATGAAAGTATTATTGAAATGGTAATTTTATGCAATTTGAGATTTATTTTTAGTAAAAGTTATGACGTTACATTTAGCAAGATTCAAATATGAGAAGTTATTATCACAAAATGAAGAAAAGTTTTTCAAGTCACGTTGAAGGAATAGACAATCATTACTACGTATAGTAATGTAACGTTCTCTTTAAAATAATAACAAAAGTGCTGTTTAAATCGTCTATTAATAAGAAATATTTATTTACAAACATTAATGAATACACTATAAATTAACGCTATGATTATAAACCACTAAAACTATAATGAATTTCTAATACAACATTTATCTTTACATTTACTATTTATTTCGTGATACCCATCTAATTACTCGCTGTTGACTGATCCTCTTTTATCCGCGAAGTCGATTTTATACCCTCATATAATCGTACCAGAAGCCGCTAGAACCTACTATGTATTTCTGGAAGGCGCTAGATAAACCGCGTCTGGTTTACATACTTGGTGCGATGCGTCATTCTCTCGAATGCTGTAGAATATTCCATTTGTTGTGTGAAGAAGAGGTTCTTTCTTTTTCTCTCTTGTTACACTGCCCCCCTCTTCAAGTCTGTTCTGTCCCAGAATAGGTTTTATGCTCTGGTTCCTGTAGAACGGGTCATGACGATATCGACAGTCTTCACCTCGACTACACGTTCTATTACGGTAGAAGTAACAGTCTACACTCTTCGTTGGCCTTAATGCGGGCTGTGGGTCAAAACTGCAGACGAAGATCTTGACGTCCGTACCTCTAAAGACAACTTCCAGCATGTTTCTAACGATTCTCCAATCCAGCTGGTCCCGCCCACAGCCGAGTTTGGGAACTGCCAATTTGTTAATTCCCCTGGTAAGCAACTCGAGCCTCAAATTCCATAATGCCCTCCACAAGTCGGCGTAACTCGGTTTCTGGTAGTAAAACTGCTTGGTTACCAAGTAGTAAATGGATCGGTCATGATCAGGCAAGCGTAAGGATTTACCAACAGAGGGATTTTGTTCTCGAAGTTCATTCAGCCGTCCAAATTTATTTCTAAACACTACTGCGATCCCCCTGGACATACGGAGATCCTCGGAGACACAGTGGGCAATGGAATAATCACCAGGGACCCAGAAGAGATCTTGTTGCATCTCAGTCGTGACTCCGAATCGCGCTTTTCTAGTTCCAAAAAACGCAGCCATAAATTCTCTGAAGGTTGGCTGATCATCTCCAGGCCTTACGGTATTGATAGCCACCTCAGCCTCATCTTCCCGATCCGGGACTGCGTCATTATTTCCCTCATAGTGCGCCAGACGATTGGAGTGTACCACCTTTGGTTTCCCTCTTGGCAATTTCTGGACGCGATAAATCAAGTCATTTATTCGTTTCTTCACCTGGTATGGGCCCTCCCAATTCCGCTGTAACTTTGGAGAATAGCCACGACGTCTTTGCGGGTTGTATAACCAGACAAGCTCTCCAGGTTGAAACCCTCCTTCTTGGACTCTCACATCGTACGTAGCCTTCATCCGGTCACTCGCGATTCGACTATTGTTTCGGGTTCGGTCGTAAATATTCTCCAACTTCTTCTTTAAGTTGATGACATAATCATTCCCGGCTACCTCCTGCTCTATAGGTGGAGACCCAAATTCCAGATCACACGGTAACCGTAACTCGCGTCCAAACATCACAGACGCTGGTGACTGACCGGTTGTTTCGTGGACCGATGCACGATAAGCCATCAGGAACAGATGCAGGTATTGGTCCCAGTCTCGTTGATGATCGGAGACGACCTTGGCCAAATATTTGCCCATTGTCCGATTCATGCGTTCTACCATTCCATTGGACTGCGGATGTAACGGTGTGGTCCGAGTCTTGCGAATGCCCAACAATCGACAGACTTCTCCAAATAGTACAGACTCAAAGTTGCGGCCTTGATCCGAATGCAGCTCCATGAGCACTCCGAAGCGACTGAAAAACTCTTTGACTAGTACGTCAGCAACAGTCGCAGCTTCCTGGTTTGGTAGGGCATATGCTTCTGGCCATTTGGTAAAGTAGTCCATTGCCACTAATATGTATTTATTCCCATCGTCGGTTTCGGGAAATGGTCCGGCAATATCTATAGCTATTCTTTCCAGAGGACTACCCACATTGTACTGCCTCATAGGTGCTCTTCGTTTCCCCAAGGGTCCGTTACCAGTGGCACATAGTTCACATTTCCGGCACCACTCCTTCACGTCTTCTTTACAGTTGACCCAATAAAAACGCTCCCTAACTTTCTCCAAAGTCTTTTTCACACCGAAGTGTCCTCCTGAGGCACCGTCATGGAGATGTCGCAACACTGTAGCGATTCGGCTTCTTGGAACCACGAACTGAGACCTAATGATGGTGCCATCTTCACTCTCCAGTACTCGCTTCAGGAGATCGTCTTCCATCTTCAAGGACTCCCATTGGGCCCAATATGCTTTGAGCGTTCTGTTGAAAGGGCTGACGGCCTCCCAGCCAGGCCTTTCTCCCACGCGCTTCCATTCCAGTACCATTTTTAGTTCGGGATCAGCCTTCTGCTGTCGTTGCAATTCTTCCGGCAACTAATTGTCGTTGACGATGGTAGTTCTTAATACTTGGCAAACCCTCTCTTCCAAGCGAGAGCAATGACGGCAATTCGTTGGACAGGGTCTTCTTGACAGAGCATCGGAATTTCGATGACTAGTGCCCGCTCGATGTTCTGTGTCAAAGTCGTATCCTTGTAATCGCTCGATCCACCTTGCGACCTGGCCTTCAGGATTACGGAATTGTAGAAGCCATTTCAACGCTGCATGGTCCGTCCTCAATAAAAACTCCCGTCCGTACAAGTATTTGTAGAAGTGCTCAACGGACTTCACGACGTCCAGTAGTTCTTTTCTGGTCACACAATAATTCCTTTCGGCTTTCGACAAAACCTTACTAAAATAGCCGATGACCTTTTCTTGTCCATCCTGTATCTGAGAAAGTACACCCCCAATGGCCAGATTACTTGCATCTGTGTCAAGTATGAATTTCCCTTCTGTCCGTGGATAGCTCAATATTGGTGCTGTTGTCAGGGCACGCTTCAACTGTTGGAAAGCTGTTTCACACTCTCCGCTCCAAACATACTCGCGCCCATCTTCAGTTAACCTTGTCAGAGGTTTCGCTATATTGGCAAACCCAGGAACGAAACGCCTGTAGTAGGTACATAACCCAAGAAAACTACGAACTTGGTGTTTATCTTTCGGTGTTGGCCACTCTTGAACTGCACGAATCTTATCGGGGTCGGATGCCACTCCATTTTGTGATACGACGTGCCCGAGATATTTCACTTCCTTTCTGAATATGTGGCACTTTTTCGGACTCAGTTTCAGATTGGCTCCACGTAGTCGTCGGAACACTTCCTCTAGATTTTTCAAATGTTCGTTGAATGATTTTCCGACTACAATCACATCATCTAGGTATACCAGGCAGGTCTTCCACGACAGCCCTCTCAGGATGGTCTCCATTAGACGCTCAAAGGTGGTCGGAGCATTACATAGACCGAAAGGCATAACTGTAAACTGCCATAGTCCGGAACCAATAGTGAACGCGGTCTTCAGGTTCCATTTCAACTTGCCAATAACCACTCTTCAAGTCCAAAGTCGAAAACCATCGTGAACCAGACAGGGTATCTAACGTGTCGTCGATGCGTGGTAAGGGATAGCTGTCTTTCTTGGTCACGTTATTGAGCTGCCGATAGTCCACACAAAATCTCGTTGACCCGTCCTTCTTACTGACCAGGACCACCGGTGATGCCCATGGACTGCTGGATGGCTCGATGACCCCTTGTTCTTCCATATCGGTAATAATCTTTTCGGCTTCTGCTCGCCTTGCTAGAGGTAGACGCCTCGGCTGCTGACGGACAGGCATAGAGTTGCCTGTATTGATTTTATGTTTTACTATATTTGTTCGTCCCTTCTGGCTATCGTCAAGAGCGAAGATATCTTGGTATCGGTGAACCAAACCCTGTACCTCTTTCACTTCCGTTCTGTTAAGGTCTTCGCACGAACTAGTAACCATACCCACTAATTTTCCACCATAGTCTTTGGGCGCTGGTTTTGGAACATCAGCCATACACCTGGCTACTCGGAATACTGGCACACACTGTCCCACAAGAGTACTCTTCTTCAATGTCACCGGATCCACATTAACGTTCATAAGCTTCACCGGTACTGTCTTTCCAACCTTGATCAGCGCTTTTCCCACCAGTATGCTACTATGGATCTTCTTATCACAAACAGGCTCCATCATTCGCACACATCCTACCCGAAGATCTCCATCCAAACCTGCCTCGACAACCATCTCGCTTTGACCCGGCAATATCACATCTTCTGTCAGCAAAACCCTTACGAGAGAATCTTCTCGTGGGTGCAACGGAAGTTCTTCGTTACCAACCTTCAAAACATCCTCCTTCAAGTCCAATGTAAAACCAAATTTTCTCAGGAGGTCCATTCCCAAGATGAATTCGTCAATGATGTCGGCTACCAGCACCTCATGATCACGTTCTTCACTTCCAATGCCAATCTTCATCTTCACCACTCCGCGTGTTGGTATTACTTCTCCCGTCGCTGTACGGAGTTGAGTAGTTGTCTGTAACAGCTTCATACTTGTTCGTAGAACGTCAGGGCGTATAATTGATTTTGTCGCCACCGTATCAATGAGTAGGGAGACAGTTCGATTAACAATCTTCCCATCTACGAACAAACTGCTGGTACTGTTCTTTGATGTTACGGTATGGAAGGTGATCTCCGGGGCATCTTCACTAAAGGTCAACGTTCGCCCCCTCTCGTCGACCCTCTTTAGTTTTCCGACTGCTGAACTTGTTTTGGTTTAGGGCAACGACGTCGTATGTGCCCTTGTTCGCCGCAATTCCAACAGCGGGGCCCTCGAACTTCTTGATGATTCTTCCTTCGGCTTTTCCTTCCGAAGAACTCTCAATACTAACTCCTCTAGGTGATCGTTAGAACCTTCTTCTTCTTCCACAACGGCCCGAACACGCCCGTGACCTCGGGAAGCTTGTTTTGCAGCTTCAAATTCTAAGGCATGAGCAAGCGCATCATCAGTTGTTCTTGGTCGTGCCAATCTCAATGATTGTTGTGTTTCCCCGTCTCTTAACCCATCAATGAAGGTCTGCACAGCGAGTTGTCCCAGAAATGAATCGGGTGCCGTAGGGTACGCCAATCGGACAAGCCGCGCAACATCGGCTTCAAACTCCTGAAGGCTTCCTCCATTCTTCTGGACACGATTATTTACTTGCGCGTGATAAACCTGTTGTAGATGCGCGTCTCCATATCTCATCTCCAATGTAGAAACTAACAACTGGTAATCATTTTCCTGTCCTGCTGGGATTGTTTGCAGGACGTTCAACGCGTCTCCACGCAAAGCCACAGTTAAAGAAACGGCCTTTTCCTTGCCTGTCCATCCGTTGGCCCCAGCGGCCGCCTCAAATTGTTTGTAGTAGGTGGACCAAGGTATCTTTCCATCGAACGTGGGTGGTTTTACTTTTATCCCTACGGCGGGATCCTTTTCTTCTTTAAATTGTTTCGGCCACTCAGAAGTTGAGGGAAACCGTAGTTGACTCATTCTATCTTCCAACATTTTAGTTACGCTATCTTTCTCAGTTGTTGGTGGTAATTGTATTTGGGCTATTTTCTCTTCTACCATCTTTATTACCTTATCCTGTTTTTCCAATTCCTCGAAAACTTTATCTTCTAACGCTTTGACATTTTCCAGCAATTCTCCTTTAAGTCTTCTAGAACTTTCTTCGGATTTCCTGGAATTCTCCAGTATTTCTTCCTTTAGCATTCTAACAGTTTCTTCGTCCTTTTCCAGTAATTCTTCTTTTAATATTTTAGAATTTTCTTCGGACTTTTTAGAATTCTCTTCGGACTTTTGCAGTAGTTCTTCTTTTAACATTCTAGAATTCTCTTCGGACTTTTCCAGTAGTTCTTCTTTTAACATTCTAGAATTTTCTTCGGACTTTCTAGAATTATCTTCCAGTTTACTTAACAACAAACTAGTATCAATTGCGGATCCAGGTATTTCGAAGAGGTAATTTTCAGGATCTTCCTTCTGTTCCAAAAGCCATTCTCTTAGCCTATTTATTAACACACTTTTAAGGCCCGTTGTATAAAATCCCGTTCTTCCAGTTCACGTTTTAAGTCTATTACCTTCAGATCTTTTAACAATTTCATCGCCATTTTAATTATTAGTTGTAATTGTTTTTAACACTAACAGTTATTCTCACAGCACTTTATTTAATTATTACGCGATTTTATTTATTTTAAAACTCCACACCTGACAACACTGTAACGTTCTCTTTAAAATAATAACAAAAGTGCTGTTTAAATCGTCTATTAATAAGAAATATTTATTTACAAACACTAATGAATACACTATAAATTAACGCTATGATTATAAACCACTAAAACTATAATAAATTTCTAATACAACATTTATCTTTACATTTACTATTTATTTCGTGATACCCATCTAATTACTCGCTGTTGACTGATCCTCTTTTATCCGCGAAGTCGATCTTATACCCTCATATAATCGTACCAGAAGCCGCTAGAACCTACTATGTATTTCTGGAAGGCGCTAGATAAACCGCGTCTGGTTTACATACTTGGTGCGATGCGTCATTCTCTCGAATGCTGTAGAATATTCCATTTGTTGTGTGAAGAAGAGGTTCTTTCTTTTTCTCTCTTGTTACAGTAAGGAAAATTTTCATATCATCCGCATATAGCAGACAACGTGCATATTGAAAGCATTTAACATCATTAATGTAGATTAAGAATAGTAACAGGCCAAGGTGACTACCTTGAGGAACACCGGAAGTGACAGGTATATAGTGACATTGATTGTCATGATTGTTTTACGTGGCGTACCCGTGTGAACAGTTATATAGTGACAGAGCGAATCTGAGGAATCAAAATTAATTCAAGTTTTCGTTCTTGTGGGGGCTCCTGCCTTGTTGGGGACCGGAGCAGATCGCCCCGATTTTAAATCCGGCACTACCTATATTTTTAAAACATACACAATATGCATATTTGCGCAATTCTAAACACAATGACACTTTTTAAAGATATTTTTATGCTTTGTATAGTTTGCTAAAGTTTTAAGAACGAAAATTATAGTGAAGATATTTATGCTGTGGCAACACCTCAATAAATCGAATTACATAATTCTCTATGATTTTTTTGTCCATATACCCAACAAATCGGCAAGTACCGGTCAATTACAAGACTGGACAACTGATATTACCAGTACAATAATCTATCTTGTAAGGTATTATCTTAATACAAAATAAAAAGTGTTGCCATTATCAAGATCATGCTCAGATCTGAATTTTAAAATTTAGAAAAAAAAACAAGAATTTGCAGATCGCAACCGACTAAGGTATAAAACCAACACACAGAAAACCACTGATATCTT
Source organism: Agrypnus murinus (assembly GCA_929113105.1). Taxonomy (NCBI): domain Eukaryota; kingdom Metazoa; phylum Arthropoda; class Insecta; order Coleoptera; family Elateridae; genus Agrypnus; species Agrypnus murinus. The sequence continues at coordinate 94,035,990 of OV816023.1, forward strand.
CTGATATCAAATAATGCAAAATAAAACATATAAGACAATATTGGCGTTAATTTAGTTAATGCATCATAAATCATTGTACCACCACCTAAGAACATATTTATAGGATTATTACTACGACTTATTATGATCGTTGTTTGTACTTTCCCATATTCTCATTATTGTTTAAATAGTATTATCCAGCATTTTATCTACACGTAGTGCAGTACTGGAGTTCAAAAATTTACGACTAAATGGTATATAGACGTATGTATTTATTTCTGAAATTAACCCTCCCCACAAGCCGGCATTTATACCAAACACAAATTTACATTAATTGCGAGAGATGATTGTAATGCCCTCTACGGCGGAATTACGAACAATTGCAATTTTAACTTAAGGCGATAGGACGCGCTTACCCCACATTAAGTGATCATTACAAGGCGCGTACATCGTCGCGACTACTACTAACGTCCATATACTAAACATCAGAAGGAAATAGACTGAATCATTTGTATTTTTATAAATTTGTAAATGTAGCAAAAAGAAAATGTTTATTAAAAAAAAACAAAATCAATTGGATAGTTAAAGAGTTATAGAATGGAGGAAACACGTTAAACTGAACAAATTTGTATTATTTGTGTAAATAAATGGCATTAAAAACAAAACTTCGTTACTATATGTATTAAAAAATTTAATTTCTAGACTAACTACATTTAATTAAACCGCATCAAGTACTTCCCTCTAATCTATAAACATATAGGTAACTGCACAAAGGACCCCGCACAAATCAAATGGAAAATGGATTTCTGTCAAATTTCCTGAAACTTCGTAAAAAGATAGTTCAGATGATGCTGAACAAAAGTTTCCTTGGGCTCGAACATTTTCTATGAGTAGTTTTCGTTATACACACCCGCGAATCTTGGTATTTCAAATCGGAAAAACGCGAACTAATGACCTGTACGTGTGTGTTTGTGTGCGCGCGCGCGTGTGTATGTATATATGTATGTATGTATGTGTGAGAAGGAGGGTGCTTGGTACCGCGTTTTTAGTACCGCTCCAATAAGGATAGCGTAATTGAGTAAGACAACTCACTAATTAGCCTGGAATATTCCAATTCTTTATTATATTCTAACGTCTACAATGTTACCCGTTCTTCGCGTTACCCAAGGCCAACGACGTGAACGTGACAGGTACTTTGGACACTTTGTTGTGTGTTTGTGTGTGTGCGCGCGCGTGTAAGAGTATGTGTATGCGTATTATAAAAGAGACTATTTTCAAGTTTTAAGTTGTGGTGTATTTTTTTATTCGATTCATTTATTTATTTATTCACTCCCACAAAACGGGATTCATATTGTATTTCAAAACGCATCCATTTGTAAATGATAAGGATGACAAATTTATTATTGATCGTCTATGATTTGGATACCATCGTTAAGATCAATACCATCAGCATTTGATATAACATCTAAAATAACTATTGGAGGATATCTGACGTCATCCTCATGTCTAGCAAATCCTAGGTACCAAATAACAGCTGTTATATGAGCACATGCCACTACAGTTTTTGCTCATGACTTGCAAGTGCAATAATGTCCAAGAATTGGTTCGAAAATATTGTTTTATGTGTTAAATATGTTATATATGTTTCAACATATTCCTGAACCTAGAAAATATACTGCAATACTGCAATGCAAATGCTTCTCAAAGTAAATGAACCTAACGTTGTTCAAGCAAGAGTGAATGTGGAAAATCTCTACTAGCAGAGGACGATGGGTTCGTTTAATAGAGGCACATGTACCCTTATTTCCTCATGTAACAATTGAATTCTTGAAAAGTTATAACTTTAGATTATAATAAACATATCTGTCACCATCATACATTCAGGATACTTTAGTACGAGCACAAGCTGATGATGTAGGAAGAGGAAATGATCAGATTATGCACACTGATTTAAATACTAATGAACCTGGTTTCATACGATTGAGGATATTTTCTGGGCTCAGAAATATGTTGAAACATCAATTATGGATTAAATATAATGAAGAATTGGATCCGGAGAAAGACGAAAATATTTTCGAACCAATTCTAGGACATTATTGCACTTGCAAGACAGGAGCAAAAACTGTAGGGGCATTTGCTCATATAACAGCTGTTATTTGGTACCTAGGATTTGATAGACATGAGGATGACGTTAGATCTCCTCCAACAGTTATTTTAGATGTTATATCGAATGCTGAAGGTATTGATCTTAACGATGGTACCCAAATCATAGACGATCAATAAATGAATTTGTCATCCTTATCATTTACAAATGGATGCATTTGAAATATAATATAAATCGAATAAAAAATACACTACAACGTAAAACTTGAAAATAGTCTCTTCTATAATACGTATACACATACTCACACACGCACACACGCGCGCGCCCGCGCACACACACACACAACAAAGGGGCCAAAGTACCTGTCACATCCACGTCGTTGACCTTGGGTAACGCGAAGAACATGTAGCATTATAGACGTTAGAATGTAATAAAGAACTGGAATATTCTAGGCTAATTAGTGAGTTGTCTTACTCAATTACACTATCCTTATTGGAGGAGTACTAAAAACGCGGTACCAAGCACATAGTCATTTCACACACCCTCCTACCAACGCATACATACATACACACACGCGCGAACACGCACGCACACACACACACACACGCGCACACATACACACGTACAGGTCATTAGTTCGCGTTTTTTCGATTTGAAATACCAAGATTCGCGAGTGTGTATAACGAAAACTACTCATAGAAAATGTTGGATCCCATGGAGACTTTTGTTCAGCATCATCTGAACTATCTTTTTACGAAGTTTCAGGAAATTTGACAGAAATCCATTTTCCATTTGATTTGTGCGGGGTCCTTTCAATTTTATGAAAATCTTGTTTAATTAAGTAACAATAATGAAATTAAAGTAGAAAGCTGCATTGCCCATCTCAGTTCTCCTCAGTTATTAGGCTAATGCACTATATTTGTCGTATTCTAAACATACATTTGACGTGTGCTGAAGAATTAAAATCGCCCATGTAAGATACACATACTAACGTCGCTCATTTCTCGTATAAAAATAGCTGGGCAACTGATTTATGCTTTTCGATGTATTTCGTGTCCCGTGTGCGAGCTTCGGATGAGTTCGGACGCTATCGGCTGCCCGTAGAAGTCGAGTGCTCTTCTCTGTTCGATTAGGTAACGCCCGGTAGGATAAACAAAGAGAAATGGATTCTTTATGACAGAAGTTTTTTGAGAAATAGAATAAGAATTACGTTAAGATAAGTTCGTTTGAAGCGTGGTCGCGTCCTATGCTCTTAAAAGATAAATTATTAGTTCTTCAGAAAGTGTCTTTAGTCTGTCGGATATTATTCTCGTCTCAGAGGTACCAGTTAAAATCATGATTCCGAAGCTAAAAAAAACAACAACAACAAAAAGAAAAAGTTATGATTAATTATTGATGTAAATTTAGTTCCAATTTATTAAGGTTTCAGTAGTTTTTAACAACAGAATAAAATACATCACATCAGAGACATAAAGAGATAGTTTAGTTTAATGTTCCGATTGAATTGTTTTATATATTATTAATAAATTTATTTTTTATTTATTTTAATTTTATGAGGACTGACAACCTTTAATTTTTATACATTAATTTTTAACGTTTCGTCCCTCAATGGAAGCTTTTTCAAACGAATTTTATTTCATAATATAAAAAGTTGAACATTAGTATTTTATTAATCATTTTTGATTATCTATTTGATTTAATATGAAAGTTTTTTCCTTATATTTAATTAATTTTGTTGAAATTTTCCATTTTTTTTAATAGAAAACATCTTATTATTTGACACAAAGGTTTTATTTGGAAATTTATCTCTTTGATATGTAATTAACCACATAAGTTTTTAATATGCTTGTTACTGTCTTAAATCATTTGTCAACTTTATATACATATTATATTGTCGGTGAGATTGACCTAATCAGTGGCGTAACTACGTAAGATTGCGCGCCCCTACGAGGCTTACGTTTTGCGCCCCTCACATATACAATTTATACGTAGGTAACTTTTGTTAAAATAAAATATGGAATAATTAATAATAATCTGTTACCATTTCATTTACTTGTATCTCTTCAACGAATTTCTTCTATATGATTAATGAGATTTAACACCAATTACAGTTTTTTTCCGGGCTTTATTGCAGGCGAACTGGTCAATTAACCTGCCAAAATCCATTGTTTTTGCTATTTCTCATATAAACCCTCTTAATACACTTCTGAAGCAACACTCTTTGGAGGGCTGCACCCCCCGCGTCGCAAAGTCTTCGGGGGCGGTGGTTACGCCACTGAAACTGATTATAATAAAAGTACCTATCGGTACTTTGTTACAAAAGTTTAAACAAAAGGGAAAAACGTTTTTTAACCAAAATATTTTTTTCGTAATCTTTGGGCCTGGCCTGTTTTGCATGAAAAGGACCTTAGACTAATTACTGTATTTCTACTTCTCTACTTGTTATTAATGTTTCAAAGTTTATAAAACGTTGAAATTAGGCAAAGATTATAAATCTGCTTTAATTTTACGATTCCTACCGGCGACCACCGTTTTTTTAAATTAACAACAATGACCCTCTCGGTAGTGATCGCGTTGTGGCTAGTATTGCCCTCAACACTCGCATTCACGCGTCTATTATGGGTAAGAGTGTGATGAAGCGAACGAATCGAGAACTACGAGGGCTATTTGTATTTGAAAAATCTACAATATTTTTCTTTTCAATAATAAATTCTTCAGTCTTCTATAGATTAATGGGGCTTAGTGAACATAATTTTTCAAATTATTATCGATTATTCAATCATTATTCATTTATTCATTCATTTATAAAGGGACTTATAAAAAAAGAATAAACGGTGCCAAATTTTTTGGGTGAGCTGCATTTTCAAAATGTTTATGTTTGTTTTATTTAGTCAAACGAAGTGAATCGCATTTCATTTCTAATATGCGTTTTAGAGCTTTCGTGGTTTTTGATTTTTTTTTACTTAAATGTACCCCCGTTTCCGTCCAAATTTTCTCGCTACGGTCGTTATAAAACAAAATAAAGCATTATTTCGATTACAAATCTAATTGTTCCTTAGCTATATGTCCTTATTAAATTGTCTTTTATAATTTTTACCGCGACTTTTATCAGCATTTTCAATGCTTAATTCGGGTGTAGATGACCTATCACTTTCTATTAATTGTTCTTGAAAAGTTAATTTAGAGAACTTTTCGCTTAAGTTAAATATAAGGTCCATTTTCGAAATATGCGTGTATTTCGAATATTATACTAATGTATAGTAGGGCCTGCAGAAATTGGTTTTTATAGCTCTGAGATTCAAGTACCGGCAGTAATGCCTTTTGTTAAAATATCTTTAGACTCAAGTACCAACAGTAACAGCTATTGTTAAATTATCTTAGAAAGAGTATTCAACAACAGTTGTATGGGCTTGCATTCAGAGCCGTCTTCTTTTTGTTTTTCTTTTTTGATAATGTAAGTATGACGGAATAGAAATAATTGAAGATAGATAGAAACGATTATTTTACAATTTTATTATGTCAAATAAAAATAGATACTACATTAATGAATAATATAAACAGGAAGCAAAAATACTCCAGCCAGCACACTAAGGTTATAATGACGTTATTTTTAAGTCATTATTGGTTGACAACGTTATATGACTAATAAATGATGTTCATAAGACGTCATGTTATGGGACGTACGTAGACGTCTTCAAAACGACGTCTTTTGGACGTAGAATACAATACGTACAGGTTTCATTAAAAAGATATTATTTTAGCAGGGAACAAGGAATACTGGTCATATTAAGCAGGTGGTCACAATATAGAGATGTTTTGACTGTAGTATATAATAAATGTTATTTCTAATATTCAACTATTTATTTATAATTTCTGTCTTAGTCCTAGTATAAGACATTTTATTGACGTCTTCTATTGACGTCTTTGGGCTGTGACATAATGATGTTAGCTTTACAACAATTTGACGTCGTTACTGCCGAAAAACGGCGACATTATGACGTCAGTGTGCTGGCTGGGACAAGAAAAGGAATTTCTTATGTTTTGAAACTTTAGACTTTCCCTTGGTTCTTTTGATATTAGGAATAGTAATTTTTTGAGACATATAAATTACAATTTGGAAAATCCGTTTATACCCTTGCCGTACTAACAAAATAGAATATTTTATTTGAGTCTCTTTTCTTTTGTTATCTTTTAACTCTCTTTTTAATGTCTTAATAATAAATAGGGTATAAATTAATAAATAGGGTATAAAAAATATATACTATTTACATATTTTTATAATTTTATTTTAAATTTGAAATAAACCGTTGCACATAATAAAACGAATTTTTCATTATGGAATTGCTTTGAAATCTACTAGATGGTAGTCACCTCATTAAACAATTAGACTCACTACATCTAGACAACCAGGCCAAGTTGGCGTATCAGAGTACCGCAACCGACGCTATATTAGGGCAAAGGAAATGCGAAATCTTGTAATTCGTAAATTAATATCGCATCTTAGGTATTTGGCATATTAAAATTTGGTGTTATCAGAATATAAACTATGTAGAAAACCCTTATCTAAACATGAATTTAATTAAATTCAATTGGGATAATAATAATTGTACTGTACCATAATTATGGTACTTGTACCATAATTTACAACTTGTACCAACGTACCACAATTAGATAAAAATGTACCATAATTTCATGAAGAGAATTAATGTAATAAAGAGAAATCATTCTTTATTACATGTACTAGTTATTTAATATTTACGTAACAAGTCTGGAACGTTTTACTGGACTTGTAGATAAGTACCACGACAAACCATAGATGAGTCCGCTAAATCTACGAGTACAGTAAAGGCACTATACGGGCTTTGTTACACACTCCTATTTTTCTGTCAACAGTCAATTTGAGAACTTTCAAAGTAAGAACTATCCTAGTGAAGTGCTTTTGAAAATATATTAAAGTGTAAATATAATATATTTGGTTACATGAAGGGTAACTAAAAGCAACCAGATTTAGCGACTTTTGTGGTGAAATAGTACTAGGAACTTCTAAAAATGTTACAGTGTGAATCGTACCAACACCTACTTTGAAATTAGGTTATCAGACATATATCTAGGTTACGATGGTTTCTGTTAAAGTGGTAAAACATTTTCTAGGTTTTCAAACAATGAAAACTATTGGAGTTTATTCAGATTATTAATATTCTGCATAACACCAAGACTGAATATAGAAAATCATGTTTGGCATGCTTTAATAATGATTTATTTTATTAAAATATTAACGCAAGTTAAGTGTGAAAAGAACACATAATAATTATAATGACTAATATATGGCATCAGAAAATTTGAACATATCAGTCATAAGCTAGCTGACACCAATTGGCTTAGCATGTACAACAGAAGAACGCTACATGCTGCAGTCCTATTTCATAAAATAATATTGTCTAAACAACCTTCATATCTTTATAATAAAATAAAGTTTAGGCATAATATTCACAATATTAACGTAAGACACAAAAATCGCATCTCACCTCCAATCCATAAATCTCAATTGTTTAAAAGATCATAATCTTACAATATCTACAATGTTTACAACTCGCTTTCACCATATTCAAAATCACTCTCACTTGGTTCTTTTAAGCATCACCCGTTTCATATTCTCTTGCAAAGTCAGATGCTATAACATAACTTTTGTCAATATTTCTCTTTTTTTCTTTTTTCTTTGTACCTATGAATATTACTTAATTGCACACTCTCAGAATAAAATCAAATTTTAAATGTAAATTTAACTTAACTTAAATCTCTCTAGGCCTTTCTTTTATTTTTACTATAAATTTGTTTATGTTTTTTTATTAGGGTTAAGTGGAAGAGCAGACTATGTTGTATTTATGCTTCATAGATCTGAACTGAGCCCAATTATGGCGATAGGGGTACAATTGTATCTTATGTTTCAACTTATAATGTAAGTATTTTTTTTTATTTGAATATTTTGTTATTCGAATTTAATTGTATGTATCTATATTGTCATAATAAAAGACCATTTTATTATTATTATTATTTATTATAAAAAGTGGAAAGGTTTGAGTGCACGGCATCTTTAGATACTGGCTTCTGCTTAATAATTATACATTTTTAATATGTATAAATTTTAATAAATATTGCTGTCTTAGATTATGTCCTGGAATTGATGCTTAGTTCAATGACTATTTTCGGTACGAAAAATTGACTAGGAAGTCCTTATTTTCGGGGTGACTGCAGTAAAACAAGTATCTACAAATGTATCTAGATACATTATGTTAGGCTTTGTATTTGGATCTAGATACTTTACATCAAAAGCATCTGTATCTGTATCTAGATACTTTTCTCTGATAGTATCTGTATCTAGGTACATAAAATAATGTATCTGTTACAACACTGGGTTATAGTTAAGCTGATTACCTACACAAAAATTCTAAACTGGAGCACTAGAATTGATTTAAGTTTAAAATTTTTAAAAGTGTAAATTTTTCCACCTCTTTCCATTACACTAAAAATAAGACTAAATGTTTCGTCGGTGACACTATGTGTGGGACACTCAGGCTGCAAAACTTTCCAATATTTTGCCACTTCCTCGTCCCCAAATCGCATTCATGGTTAACAACCATAAGCATCGGCATAAATGCTTAAGTGGTTGCCTATACTTTCTCAGTTGTATTTTTAAATAACCTCACCACGATAAAAAATTATCTTTTGACATCCGTCTATGATAACGGAGCCACAACATAAAATTTAAATGTTGTTTGCTCTATCTTTGTTCAGCGTGACTTGTATAATGTATTACGAAAGAGATAAAGTATTCCTTATATCTTTTCACGTTTCCACCAACCCAATGTGAGTTTGGTACCGCAGAAAGGATTTCGTGTGCATAGTTTTGCTGCTCGCTTCACGTGAGAAACTAAATGTGTAAACAAAGAGTTTTCCAAAATTTAAGTAAGAAAGTTACAAATAAATTAATGTGTGCAATATAAATTAGAAAATCGATAACAGAAAATTAACATATGCAGTAAGATAAAAGTGAAGGGTGCATCAAACAGTTAATGTTACATTGGAAATCTTTTTGTTGTTGTAATACACAGATATCAGGTAATTGAACATACATGGAAGGATTTGATGCAATATACTATGAAGAAGAGGAAGAAAATACTGAAGAAAGTGACCATGGAGCTACTGATGTAACTTTGGTTCCGGATCCTGTTGTCATTCGGGGTGCAGGCAACATGACAGTGTACGATTCAACTACGAGACTTAAACTTTAAAAATTGCAATGTTTTTTTTTAATTTCAGTTTTGGATTAAGCAATCGCTTTAGCACTGATTTTCCAAGTGGATTAGTGTCTCGTGTTGCCCCAGAAGAGTTTAGAGAAACTGTTTTACGAATTAATAGTGTATTAAAGAAGACTTTACCAGTCAATGTAAAATGGTTATTCTGCGGTTGTTTATGCTGTTGCTGCACGTTTGGTTGTTCACTTTGGCCTGTGATTTGTTTGAGTAAAAGAGTAAGTAATCATTTTCAAAATGACTGGTAAAAAAAGGTGCAACTTATAAAACTTCTTTGTAATCTTTGTCGTCCTATATTAACAGGGATACTGTTCCAATCGCTACATTGAAGTGTTCATATAGCAACCTCATGTCTCTGGGATCAGACAGAGTTAAATACATCAACAGTCAAATAGTGAATAATTTGATTGATAATGGCCTTTAATCTTATTTCAATACAGAAAATTTTTATCTATATTTTATAGTACTGTGAACGTTCAAAGCTCAAATAATAAAGGCAAGTAATTTTTTTTTTTTGAACATTGAAAATCATTCAGTGTTTCTAAGAATCGTGATTTGACACTTACCCCGTCGATATATGATGGTTAAAAGGATCTCCTTATACTTATACAGTCTGTAAATAAAGTAAGGATTAAAATTCATATTTTTTGAATTATCACTGTTTGGAAGAAAAGTTCAGCAATACTCCATATATGGTATTTAAAGTTAGTATTTTTTAAAATTTGGAGGACCAAATGTGACAACTTTCACAAAAATAATAATTAATCTTTCAACTCTTATTATGATTTCCGTGTCAAAGCTTATAAAAAACCAATTAGCAAATTCTTGTAGAACCCGTAAAGGAGAACTATGGCGGCATGCAAGGGTTTGTTTATACATCAGAACAATACGAATATTAAACATTCAATGATGGAAGACTATGGCTAGACTATAAGGACTGCAGTCGATTTAAAACACGAGGCTGTTTTCTGTTCTAGTTTGTTTTGAGAGTTCTACTGGGCCGATTTACCTGATTTTTTTTTATATTGAAGCTTTCGCTGTGTAGATTAGATTTTATATTTTTAAATCCAAAAATAAAAAAAAAATATTTCGAGACACTCGAGAAAAGCCATCCACTTTCAACGCCCTCTTATTAGTTTCCCCACTTTTGGAATTGCGCATAATAGACAATTTCCATCACTAGCATCTAGAGATTGAAGTCGTCAATATGATCTGTAGCTATTTCTAGCAGTTGTAATTTTATATTTCAGTGATTATAATCGAGGGGTCAACCACTCGCCGCAATACATGTACATTTTGGCGGCAATCGCACGCAATCCTTAGCAATCACAAGGAAATCATCAGAAATCTCGCAATCTTTATTGGCAATCAGCGAAATCTTTCGCAATCCCGCAATCATCATCGCAGTCGTCAAAATCGAACATAGTAGAAGTGGTGCCATCATTAATTTGCGGAAAATTCGATAGTTATTCATACTTATTATCAGTATTTTTGCCAAAAGCGGCATTTTGAGAATCGGTACGTGAATACGTCAATAAAGCTAACACTCCCACTTCAAGCAAAACGAAAAAACCCGCCTGTAATTTAGTGCTAATTAAAGACAAAGTACCAAAAAGAACTAATTTTTTTTGTGGCTAAAAACATTTAGACACAATTCGCATTTCAACTCAAGCTAGCACCCTCACTTCAAAGAAAAAAATAATAATAAAGCAATAATTAACTACTAATTAAGGACAAATTTGTACCACAAAAACTTTTTTCACAACTACAACTCGATAGTCGCTATTCACATATCAAGACTGGCAGAGCAAACTAGCAATCAACTTTCATAAAAATGAAAATTTCCTAAGCTGTCATTAGTACTAATTAAAGACTAATTTGTAACCCCAAAATCTTTAATTTTTTGTACTTTGCGATCACAATGTGTTCATTGTGACACCGAAAACGATTTCATAATAGAGGCTATTATAACATCGTTTCTGGGGTCTATTTGTTTTGTAAGATTGGTAACATTTGTTTTATATTACATATAAATACATTTAATTTTGACACATTCTAACCTCACAAAACGCGAAAAGTCATATTATAGCTTTGCCACATGTTAAACGCAAAAATCACTAGATTGTAATGCAATGTTTTTAATAGCTTGCATTTACAATTTCTATCAAACTAATGACGCAAAGTATAAAAAATAGTATATTATACTTGTTTTATAGACGTATTGTAGCACTCATTCCTTTGGAACACTCCTCGCTTCTCTTGTCGTGTCCCAAACAACACGTGCTACAAGAGACTGTCTTATACACCTCGTATAATAATATAGGTACTATTGTACCATGATTAAAATGTTTAAATAAACGATTGTTTAAAACATGTGCCATCTGTTTCTAGATTATTAGAAATTGAATAAATATATAAATGTCACCTGTCAACTGTGACATGGCTTATTGCAAGTATTTTTGGAAGCAGAGGTGAGTGCCTCGCAATGTCTTTTTCCAATCAGAATATTAAAAACTTTCCCATATGGATCCAACTTTATGGCAGACAGTGCATGTGACACATGGTACATCGGGCGCATAGTGCAAGTTTTAGCTGATCAATCATTTAAAATAAAATTTTTAAAATCTAAACTACACGAGTATTAATATTTGACCAAAAGAAGAGGATGTGCAGATTGTAAAAATATATTTTTCTTTTATGGGTCTATCGAATTACAGTAGGACTCGATTATCTGTCAAGCACTGAAGGATAATCAAAAAGACGGTTAACAGAACAATAGGGAATTTTTTAATGAAAAAAATGTTTTTTTTCCCTCAAAATTGTTGTTTTTGGAAAAATTGTATGTCTGTAATAATCACTAGTTTACAGCCATTTTGTGCACTGGGTGCCACTATATTCTTCTTATGTACTTAAATAATAATAATAATAATTGCTACAACCATAGCCTGGAAACCAGGCCCCAGAAGCTATGTATAAGCTTGTGCGGGAGGGAGGGGGCGATTATTATTATTACATAGGCCCTAAGTGCGGCTGCAGCCGACTTACAGATGGAACAGCGCAAATCCCACATTTGTGTCACAGCTAAGGAAAACTGCAGAAAACCTTAACCAGATCTGCCGGCACCAGGAATCGACCTCGGGCCGCTTGGGTGAAAGTCCAGCACTCTAGACATTACACTACCAAGGCTGTTAAATCTCATATAATATTGAAATAGTACAATAAAAATAAACTGAATAAATAAAACAGCATTATATGCTATAAATAAGGAAAAAATCCAAAACTATAGAAAAAGTTGAATTTTGGTACTTCACATATAACTGATCATAACTTCGGTATTTCTATTAGATTTTCATCATACATACCTTTCTCTTCGTAAAAGTTCAAACTCTACGTAAAAAATAAGAAACTGTGTGTATTTCTATGATTTCTACTTTTCCCTGGCGATAGAGTGAATTTTCAATTTTCATTTGGGCCAAAAAATCCCATTTTTTTGTCATATTTTGGCCCATTGCACTGAAACTACTGAAGCGACTGGAAAACAATGTGAGTAACATTTATCGGTGATTTGATTATCTTTAATTTATCGTTTAAGTTATCGAACGACGAAATTGGTGGTTCCTAACTCGAGATATGCTCCAAATAGTCAAACTACCTCCGAAAAAACAAACAAAAAATTAAAAAAATTCATAACTCGAAAACGTATCCATAAAAAAATTTTTTAATGCGATTTTCGAGTTTAGCGGGCCAAAGTATATAAGAAAAATATAATGGCACCCAGTGCACAGATTTCTATTTTCAATTTGTAAACTAGTGTAATAGGCGATAGTCCATTGCGTTTAAAAAGCCGTGGCAAAATGGGTATTGAAAAAGAGTATAAAAGTCTTAGAAGAAGTTAAAACTCTAGAAATCTTTTTATACTTATGTAATGTTAAAAAAATAATCGTATATAGTTTCTAAATGAAACATTTTATTTGTGAAGTAATGTCCTTCGTAATATCTTTATAAATGAATTTACCTAATAAACACATTTTAATTAATAGTACTGTTCTTGTAAAAAATAACGAGTACAAATACTATCGATTTTGTTCTAATCTTTAGCAATCACATTGAAAATCTCTTTTCAAACATTAGCACGTTAATGAAGAAGCAATCGCATTCTAGAAATCATCCCGCAATTATCGGAAATCATAGGCATTGCGAAAGCAATCCTTGGAAATCGTAGGGATTGTGAACGCAATCCTTGGAAATCAGAGATTGCAAAGGCAATCCTCGAAAATCATAGAGATTGCGAGGAAATCTTGGATTTCGGCAATACATGTACATTTTTTGTATGAGTGGTTGACCACTCGATTATAATACTCAAAAAAATCAAAACATTAAAAACATGCAAGAAACAAAAGGGAAGATAAAGCTGGAATTAGAACAATATTATGTAATATTTGAATACATTGAACGAATTTTGGATATTGATAAAGAAAAATTCTTGAAAGAAGATTTGAAAAACTCCATGCAGTCGAAGGAAGACGATATTCAGAAAGTAGATTCGGAATTTATATTTTATGGTTCTGTAAATTTTACTAGAATCAGTCATTTGAATGGGGTCTCAATTAACAAGTTATACAAAGATTTGAAAAGAATTTGAAGAGCTTCTATTTTAATTAAAACTTTTTTTATAATTCTTTTTTAATTTTATTTACTGCCGAACATTGAGATTCTCATTTTTCAAATAAATTTTTATTTATTTCAATGTGTCTTTTTTTATATTTCTTAGAGTCGATCTATCTGATGATATATTTTTTAAAGTTCTTTTTTCACGTATTCGGTTCTCAGTTACTGTAACAGCACTTAAAAATTTAATTTACTTATATTATGATTGAATAAAAAACTACTTTTTACAGATCATTTTTTATTTGTGAGGAATTTTGTTTGCGTTTTTCTTAGTTGCGCTACGACCTTTTGCAAAATTATCAATAAAACCAATAACAATAAAACACTTTTCGTTCAAATACACCCACTGCTAAGATCATGCATGGAATACGGATATAAACAGGGCAATAGGGAAATTAATGCTGCAATATGGAAATAGAGACTGAAATACAGACGAAAATAAAGGAATAAAAACAGCAATACTGTACATCAATAGGTGTACATCATTTTTGGGAAAGTGAGGAACCTTTCCGGTTACACGCCAACAACAATTTTTAAATAGTTACAAAATCTACACTAGGGTAGAGCAATTTTATATCAAAAAATATGTTTTATTTTAAATGAAATTCGCTTGGTGTGGAATTGGTGCTTTAGCGTGTTAATAATGTTGTGTCAAAATACCAGAAAAAATATTGATATTTAATACCGCCACCAGATGATCAAGGGTTATGAAAATGATGAAAAAACTATAAGATGGTTTTTATATAATAAAAATGTTTTCCTTTGTATATTAAATTCACTTGGCGTGGATTTAGTGCTCTAGTGTGTTAGTAATATTGTGTTAAAAGACGAGGCAAAAATATTGGTATTTAATGCTGCCACCGGATGACTAAAGGTTATGAAAATGTGGGGAAAAATACAAATTTATCATAACTCCTATTTAGTTAAATGTTCCTAATTTTAAATTTAGTTGGTATTGGAAAGTTTAATAAATTGAAAATTAAAGTTATCGAAAAGACTGATCCATCACCATCTGTCGACGTCAGTCTGGGAACTAGTCATGACAAGTTTCTTCAATTGACATTTTTAGTAAGCTCTCACGCTGAGGCAATGCGCAACTAGCAACTAGAAACTAGAAATTGACAATAAGCAACAGACCATATTATTTTGAACACCTTTCACACTGCAGCAACTGATTCCTTTTTATAGTTTGTGTAGCACTCTCAAACAATCATGTCATCCTCTAACAACTCTGGATATGTGATTTTAATTTGGTGGCATTTAAGGAACATTAATATCATAACGACGAAGAAATTAGCAAAACTTCGAATTTATTAACAGATTATTTAAAAACATATAAGTTGTAACAACCATTTGAACTTATTAAATGCTAGATGAAGAATAATCCAATTGCGTCAGCCTTGTATACAAAAATTTCTAACCACTTCCAATAACAATAATAAATCTTTTTCTTTTTATGCTAAATATATGCACATATCTTATTTAGACCGTCTTTAATTACATCAGCCACTGACCTCATAACCTTGACTTATATTTCAGCCACAATCATAAAACTAATAATTCCAGTAAATAATAAAAAATTAATAATTTACAAGTATTCCTAATATACTAATAGCATAAATAATAGTTTGTTATACACACATGTCTTTGTTTCTAACAAATGCTGGATCGTCATGTCTGTTGTATAAAAATTCCATTCTCTATTTATAATAATAATGCAAGTATTGCTCTATATTGACACGATAAAATCGGCTTTCGACATGCAACACATATCACCGGCAACAAATATTAACACAACTGGCAACGTTTTTGTAGAAGCGATAAGTTGCTCCAATGTGAGACTTCTGATTAAATTCAATGCAAACAACCCGATGGCGATAATATTGCGTGTTTCCAATTGCTAGTTGCTGATTGCTTATTGCTTCAGTGTAAGAGCCGCCTTACAGACGCAACGCTCGTCGCCCAACTCAGTGTGAATGACCAGTGTGAAGCGTTGTTAGTTGTAAATATAAATATATGAATAAAGTGAATATTTTGTTAAGCTTTAGAGCGAGTTGAATTGCTCATTCAGAATATAATGGCTGTATTAAGAAGTGATGTATTTTGCCCTGTGTTTGGTTTTGCAAGAGAATTATCAATTAATGTTCTACCCACGTATGAAAATGTCATGAAGTACTATTTATGGATCGCTCATTTCAATACAAACAAATTAAAAGACCTTGTAGGAAACAAATCAGAATTAGTAGCTTTGAAAATGGAGAAAACTTGGAGAAGTGCTTCCATCCCAATTATTCAACACTCTGTAGTTGTAAAACGGATTCGCATTCAGTAGTTTATTTGCCAGTTACATGCCAATGAACTTCCGTTATGACACCTTTTCGTACGTTTGGATGGACCGAACCGAACAAGTGGTCCAAAAAGTTTTGAAGGTGCTATCGGAAAACAACTTGCAAAATGCGAAGATCTCCCATTTTCCTAGTTCGAAAGAATGGACTGTAACCTACCAAAACCTATTACAGATTTAAGTACCGAATAACAATATTTTCTGGATATCTGTCGAGCAATTAACTCAGGAGCTTGTTCTGCTAGTTTGGCAAAGCGCAGCATAGGGAAAAATGGAGCACTCCCGGTGGTTAACTACAGGGAACAGAATTTTAAGATTGTATGTTTCGTCCGCTCAATCTTCATCTAATCTAATTACCTTGGTGCAATTTATAATAATAGTATATGCAAAATTTGGTTTCAAATAAAGAGACAATCATCTTGCATTAATGGACCAAATAATCTCCGTCAAACTATCATCTGTCATGAAATTTACCTCAAGATTTGAAAAATATAATTGATCCAGAGAAATGGCTTCTTCGGCCATCTTGAAAATATTTTGTTAGCAATGCTATATGATGATCAGCAACATATCAGAGAGTTGGCTTTAAGGCGAATTTGTCAAGCACAAACATTAAGAAATACCTCTACAAGAATTTTCACTTTGCTAAATTTAATTTTTCAACAACATATTATATTGACCTAATTTACTGACACAGCAATGAAATTACAGAACCACCCCTGACTAAATCATTAAGTAAAGAATGCATCCTAAATGCCATAGAAATAAAAAATATAGATGCAAATGAATTATTGTGTGAGGTAGCGTTATTCCTTTGTCACACACAAGCTGCAGAAAGGTTAATTAATTTTTTGTTTACTTATACTTACAGTCTTATTTTTTGTGCAGTAAATGTTTCTTGAGTTTGTTTCTGAATTGTATCATTACAATACTAAATTGGGTACGAATGAAAAGTGTTATTTCCTCTATTCTCATTTTTTAATTTTTCACAATTTTTATTCACTCTGTACAAAGCATTGAATGTAGTTGTCAAATTCTACCACAACCAACAAACTATCATGGAGCATCAAGCCCTGTATAAACTACAACTTTCATATTTTCACTCCACCCTAATTTACACATTACACAAAAATTTGTTTATCACACTATGAAACGTTACACTTATTGGCTTACCTCGTCATTTGACCACCAGCAGTCATAAAAATTGTTATGGCCTTAATTTAATAATAATAATTTTATTTAACTATGTTACACAATAGTGTTTATAGCACGTCATAAAAAAAAGAAAAAGTACATAACAATATATAAGAACATATCGACGTATATAACATTTCTAAGAAGACTAGCAGATCTGGTCTCATATTTTCATTTTTAGGTTCCTTAATAAAAATATGGAACTGGCCAATTTTTTACTCACATGAGAGATATGTGATGCCCAATTTAGGCTATCATCCAGAATAATACCCAACAAAGTGGCATTTTCCCCCTATGAATATTTATGATTTGTTGAGAAGACAAGTTTCGTGGTTTTATTTTGGTTGCAGCTTAATCTGTTAGCATTAAACCAGAACTCTGCTCATTTAAGTGTAGACGTTGATAGTTTCTCTAATTGGCAGCATAAAATGATGAAAATCATTAATATACATAATGAATAACAGGGGCCCAAGTACAGAACCTTGAAAAACTCCACGTTTAATGTTCCTTGAAGTAGAATAACCTTTGTTTGTATACACGGTTTGTTTCCTATTTGTCAGATATGAACCTAAAAGACAAATAGTTAAATTACTTAGTCCATAATATTTTAATTTCTCGATTAGGATGTTATGTGAAATACAGTCGAAAGCCTTGGTAAGGTCACACATTGTAAGTTCCGCAAACTCACCATTTTCTAAGCTCTCGACTATGCTCCACAGAACCTCACTTACGGCTTGAATAGTATTATGGTTTTTTTCTAAAACCGAATTGACTTGCATTAAGTAAGAATTTTCTTCCATATAATCTACTAATCTATTCTTTAGGCTAATCTCTATAAGTTTTCCAAAAATGGGGATGATGGAAATAAGACGATAATTTGTCATATTATTTGGAACTCCTTTTTTAAAAATATAATAACTACTACAACCCATAATCTAAACCAAGGCCCCAGAAGCTATAAGTTTGTGCGGGAGGGAGGGGGCGATTATTATTATTATGTAGGCCCAATGTGCGGCTGCATCTGACTTACAGATGGAACAGCGCAAATCCCACATTTTTGTCTAAGCTAAGGAAAACTGCAGAAAACCTTAACCAGATCTGCCGGCGCCGGGAGTTGATCGCGGGCCGCTTGGGTGAAAGTCCAGCACGCCAGACATTACACTACCAAGGCTGTTTGCTCATGTAGGAATTTCTGTATGATTTGAAATTTCGAAGAGCTACTGTGGAATTTGTAAATTGTACTTAGAGTTGATAACTTTTCTCTCATAATTTTGAGTGAATCATAGAACTAATTTACTGGACTTTGCCCATTTACCTTTGCTTTTTTTAATGGAAGGCACTCTGGTATAAGGGATTCGAAAACTAGAATAAGCAAATTTGCGCCAAATCCCAGGGTATAGAAGAGGAATGGGGGAAAATACAAACAACAATGATCGAATCAGCAAAAATTTGCTTAGGAAATAAAAAATATAAAAGAGGAGGTGGATGGTTTGATGAGGAGTGCAAAGAAGCCCTGGCCGCAAGAAACAAAGCAAAACTGGAACGAGATAAAAATAGGACCCAAGAAACGGAAGCAAACTATAATGGGAAAAGAAATTTAGCTAAACGAATTTGTCGGGAAAAAAAGGAGAAGCACCAACAGAAACAGCTAAAAACGATAGAAGATTATTATACAAACAAGGAAATAAGAAACTACTATCAAGTAAAGAATTCAAGGCAACCTAGAACCACCCAGACTATTTATTGTAGAAATGAAGAAGGGTTACTTCTGGGAGAAATAGAAGGAAAACTAAGTAGATGGGCGCATTATTTCGAACAATTGTTAAATGAACAAGAAGAAGACATAGTACAACAACCAGTAGAAGAAGCTAAAAGATCACCAGAACATATGCAAGATGAAGAACAGGAAGAAATTGAAGAGCCAACAGAACAAAAAATAGAAAAAGAAATAAGAGAACTTAAGAATGATCGCAACTGTGCTCCAACCATCGCACAAGATGTTAAAAATAGTTCTTTAAACCTGTTACCTAAAAAGTTCCAAGAGAGGCACCAAATCAGTGTTGCAAATGATTTATGAAATGGCAAAAAAGAAAACGGGATCAATTCTACCTTTTCTGAAAATGTACCGCTAGTCTACATTTAACTATCTCAGAAATAACTAAATTGAAAATAAGTGGTTTTTGAGTCATGTGCAAAAATAGTGTACATAACTCCCTGGAAAGTGACTAACACAGTTGTGTGATGTCCACACTTGGCCTGTGGCTTCGTGTATCAACATTCACACTGATATGTTAGATGTCACTTTCGATGCTCGTTATGTAATATACTATTCCTCACATGTGCTCATAGGAATCATTTATCCCGAATCTCTCTTACTATTAACAGCTTTTAATAAACAATGTAATTTCTTTTTCAAAATATAGATGAAAGTTTTACTTTAAGTCATACTTTACCAAATACACGGGGTGTTGGCAACAAAAAAGCTTAATATATTAGTGACTATATTTCATAATAACAGAGAAAAAATTGTTTTTGAAAAGTGGGTTAGTATCTCTTACAATACAGGGTACGTTAGTGAAGCGGGAAAATTTAAAACCCTGTATTTAAAGAAGTTTTTATTTTAACATGAATGTTTCTATAGTTTTCTGTTAAGTAAGACATGCCATTTTACTTTTACCATTATTTACCATTATACGGTCCACGCACTCTTGTAGTCTTAACCGAAAATTTTCCATTACTCGCCCTAACATGGCCGATGTAATTTTAATTTATTTAATATACGAAAATCTCCATTTTTACAAACATCACAAAAGAAAAAATATATATATAATACATGATACATGATAAAACATAACAAAAGATATAAAAAATAAAAAAAATAACCATGAGATAATAGTGTTAGATATAATTATACAGTTGCCCCATTTATATGCTTGTACTTATTTTTTAATATTCGCTAAAGCCAGGCATACATCATATTAAAACTAATCCAGATTATAACAAATATATTAATAAATAGTATAAATATAGTATATATATATATAACAAAATTTACTTATAAATCACAGATTACTTATGGGTTTCAGGCTACTTAAATATCACAGATTTTAGATTTCTTTTAAAAGAGTACAAAGATATATTGAAAAAATTTAGATCCGGGTGGCTGTTGACTAATCCTGCTATTCTATTATACGGCATATTTTGGAACTGACGAGTATTGAAGTCGTTGCAGGAAAGAAGAGAGACTCTTCTAAAAATCCAAGAAGGAATATAAAAATTAATAGTACCTAATATCTCAGGAGAGATAATTATATTATTAACGATCTTGAGAAAAAAACGTAGCCCTAGATATTCTCTCCGATCCGTAATGCGTGCAACTTCTTCTCATTTTAGTTCTGCTAATGTATGCGGTCGCTTGACATACACCTTGCTCTTGAGCAAACGCCAAAGAAGAAAAGTCACATTTGGACAAATCAGGAGATCTAGCTGTCTAAATAATGTCCCCTGTTTTTGGATATGATATAGTTTGGAAAGAGTTCTCTTAAAGCAGTAAAAGACACACTAGTAGTATGACTTGTAGCACTGTCTTGCTGGAACCACGTAATTTGTGGAAATCAGATCAATTCTTGCTTGAAAAATGTTGTGACCACGCTTGTGTAACGCACTGCAGGCAGTAACGGTTGTAGCGTTTCTTTGATCGTCTTGAAAAAAGAACAATCCAATAATGTCAGATGACGGAAGTGCACACCACACTGTGACCTTCGGAGTGTGCAACGGTTTCTCATGTAACTGAAGTGGGTTTTCAGAACTCCAATATTGACTATTCTGCTTATTTACGTAGTCGTTCAGGTGAAAATGGGCTTCATCTGACATAAACATATGGTGGATTAAGTATTCATCGCCAACCAAACGCTGCAACATTTCTTGAGGAAAATTTATGTGAGCAACTAGATCAGCATCTTTAATTCCCGAACAATTTGAATTTTATAGGAGTGAAAGCTTAAATCTTTATGCAAGATTTAACATATCAATGATTCAATGCTAATGCATGTTTAATCGCAGAATGGTTTGGACTGTGTGTTATGGCAGTTCGAACTCTATCAATATTGTCTGGCATTCTAACACTTTTTGCTGCTCTTTTATGTTTTAAATTTATTGTAGACCCAGTTTCTTCAAACTTTTTAACCCATAAGTAAATTGCATGAACAGACGGTATGTGGAATATTGAACTGATTGCGAAATAACTTTCGTACAGTTGTCGCGGAGTCACCATTTCTATAAAACGATTTAACACAGAAAGCACAATGTGCACCTGACCACTATGCCATGTTTGCTAAATGGCATTAAATGACTGACAATAAATCATCAAGTTCAGCACCTTCACCAAAACGTTAAATGAATTACCAAGCTTTTAAATTTTCCCACTTCACTAACGTACCCTGTATTTTGGAACCTCACTCCTAAGAAACGCCGATCTTATGTATGCTTTATACATTTATTTTATATATTTAGTACTGACCTAGAAGGCTAGAAACAATAAACAAAAATAATTTATTTAGTATAAAAAATAAGTTAGTAATGCATTTTTGTGAGTTACCTTTTCTTATAAAAATAACAAATTTATTATTTAAAAAGAGTTTTGGTTTGCTAATACAGTGGTACCTTGGTTTCCCAGCATAATTCGTTCCGGAAATGTTCTCGTAATCCAAAGCATTCGTATATCAAAGTGAATCTCCCCATAGAGTAGCCCATAGCTGTTAAACGCCGCACACTTGAAGCATTAGCTAATGCGCGATTACTAATACGCGTTAGTGACTGACAACATTCGAGCATGCGATTTGCACATGCAATGTGCGATCTAAGATTCCTCATACTATTGACTGTAGATGCCGCATTAATCGCTTGTATGTTCGAGTGTTTTTGGTAACACGCATTCAAGGCGGCGTTAAACACTTAATGTGTACTGGGTCTTAGTACTAAAAGGCAGTCACTACTCTTGGACACCAAATTCAAAATTCTTCACGCACACACGTAGTCACATACTATAGCATGTAAACAGTATACATTCACACGAACGATTGTGGGAAGTAATTACAGCCTGACTCAGGATTTATTAACAAATAATTGAGCTTTAGACAGGTTTAGGTAGAATGTTTCAAAGTAGTACTCGGACCAGGTCTGATTTAAGATTTATTGGATTGGGTCAGATAAAACTTCAAAAATTTGGCTAGTGCAGGCTTCTACTTTATGCATATCCTACTAAAGATTTCTAGCACCACCTATGGTTTACCTTTAGGAAAAATATGAAACTGAAATATAAGAAGCTGTACCAAAAATACCTCTTTTCAGGAATCAAGCAAGATATACATCTCACATACAACTATACATGTGATATGAAAGCTTAGAAATCGTGATACGTACTTTAGATGATTGATATGAAAAATGACAGATCAGAGGAATAGAAGGTTGGCAAAATGTCGGTCAGGAAGAGGAAACACAATGTAGGTCAGGTAGTTGAATCAATATGGATCTTCAGGATAATCTATTTCAAGTTTGTAAAAAAAGATATTAATTAACTAAATTCTATCTTTACCTTTAATCTACATAAATTAACTACCATGTCAATCTGACAGTAACGTCCATCAAGTTAGTACTACCATTTGTGAATTTTGAATATTTAACAACTGGATTATGAATATAATAAATTATATCACATATGGCTTTGATCACTCATAATTACAATTTTTGAAAAAAAATAGAAATCTCCTTAAACGGTACTGTTTTTCTGAAGCTAATTAAAACAGTTTTGATATTTGCGGGACAAAAAAAATTATATTAATTTAATAACAGTTCCAATGCTCATGAGTTCTGTAATGCTGCTGAGTTTTCATCAATTGATGTTGTTGAAATAAAGCCAGACTTCATCAAACATATTATTGGAAAACTAAAGATTGATAAAGATGTTTCTCGTCGATATGCAAAGCCTCGGTAGACTTCGCCATGCGTGCTATCGGATGGGCACGTTAAGCTGTCGGTCCCGACAGTCACACAAACACCTACCTGTGGTTGTTGTTAGGAATAACACCGCCCTATATCATGGACAAGTATATATTCATACTTCAGTGGTTTGGCAATGTTAATTACGATCAACATTTCTACATAATATTATTACTTTGTTTAATTTGGTCGTCAATCATGGACAAAAATGTGCATAACTGTTAAGTAAATACATCTACAAATTTGATCAGTTGTTTTTCTGAGAGGTTAATACCTGATGTAATACTGTACTACATAATTGGAGGAAAAGTGACACAAAAGTCAAATTGTAAAAAACAATTTTTTAAATTTTATACTGTGTGTCACGACAAAAGCTTTAGACATTCTGCTTGGAATTAAAATGTAAAACTAAAATACTAAACAATGGCCATTTCCATAATCAAAATTCTCTATAATATCCCAATAGTACAAAAACTTTGTGCAAATTGTTAGTACGTCACATTCTGATCAGAGCCATCATATGGGTATTTATTTCTGTTTTCGGAAAAATTTAGCATTTCCAGCAGTAACACTAAAACGATTTTTGATTGATGATATATTTAAATTGAAATGGAATTGAAGAACTGGAACTCAGTGATTTTGCTAGTGTTAAATAAAGCATTATCAGATCTACGTAGTGAAGTTCTTTCCTGGGAAATAAAATTAATAAGAAACATATAAATAAAGTAAAAATTATTTGTAAATAAGTTCCAACTGTTGATTTAAAATCTAACCCAACCTCACCTGAATAAAATGTGGAGTTATCGAAAACTGTGCTAAATTGTTCTTATTTGGAAATATATAGTCTAGTCAAAATACACATCACCCATAGCCATAATTTTGATGGAGCTGATTTTTTGTGAAGGCCTTCATATTATCGTTTTAAAGGAAATCTCATTGATCAATATGCCCCTAAATATTTCACGTGAAGTCAAACTTCATAAAATGGTTTTTTGGTAATATGTTGTTAACGGTTTGTTTTATGGTAAAAATACTTCCTATAACTTGTGGCTCTCAAAAAGGTTCAATGACTTTTTCATAGGAGTGACTGTTTTCGAAATATAGCAATACATAAACTATAACTTTCATATTTTTGAAGAAATAACTTTTTTCCACGCCACCTTCGAAATACTAATCTACAATCTGTTCTGTTGAAACACGAAATTAATCTTGTTCAGATTCCATTTCTAAGTTTATATTTTCTTCTTCCTGCTGTCTAGCCGCAGTCAGCGTCAAGAAACAGAATGTATCTATTACATCTTCATTGATGTTGCACACATCGTTGTCATTTATATCAGGTGCAACATTTGAGCAAGATTGACTGTGGTAGTTGCCACATACTGCTGAACAATGCAAACCAGCTTTTCTGTATTCATAATTATAATTACCCTTGTTGCAATTGCAAAAAATAGCATTCAGCGTTTTCATTAGTGAAAATTTAATTACATATTTAGTTAGTGAATATAATTAAATTTGTGAAATATGGTTTTCAGGAAATGGTTGAAAAAATTACTTTTACCCATTAGAAAATAACTAATACATATTGCTCAATTTTAAAATACATGCAATATTTTGGAAAAAGAAAAAGTTACATGCGAGCTGGAATCGCAGCTGGGACGACAGCAACTTTGGTTTATTACTACCCTACTTTTAACTACTGAGCTATGAAGAAATATTAGTGCTGGCGCGTACTACGTTTTTCTTAAAAGTAGGTTATACTTATTTAAATGATTTTTCTTTAAAACAAGATTTAAATATGTTTTTCTCGCCATTTTAATGATATAAGTACATTTTAAACTTATGATCAGAATTATAGTACTAACTGAATTACTTGGGGAGATTTTACAAAGGATTTTTTTAAAAGTATGCCTTAATTCGTATACTTCAGTAGTGTTATTGCAAAACATGCTATCCGCATGTTTTTTTTTCAAAAAACACAAAGTATACTTTAATTGATTCATTCAAAATCGTACTTATCTTTTATTATTAGTTTCTTATTGTTTCTCTATTATCTAATTATGAATAATTACTTAATCTAATTTTGTTAAATCAAGAAACAAAAGCTATTTGCTGATTTTTTATTTATTTTAATTTGCTGCTTTTCTGGTTATTTATATTTGCTATTTTATTACAAAACTAACTACAAAAAATTTCTGGTTTGAATCTATTTTGGGGGGGGGGGTTAGCCCTCAAGCCCCCACCTAGTTACGTCTATGACCATTTGATTTAATACTCCTTTTCTCTGAATTACTCAGCGCACACTACGACTTTGGCGTAATCTAACTACTATAAAAAGTCATAAAACACATTTTGGTATTTTATATTTAAGGTAGGATTTTCATACGAAAATAGTTGCCTGTCAAATAAAAACTCATTCTTAATTATTAATATTCTGCGGATTATTTTATTCATTGCTATACTGAATTTTCTATTCCCTAAATTTTTAATATAAAATGATGAATAAAAGACTTTGACGATTGTCTCTTCATTC
Organism: Agrypnus murinus; assembly: GCA_929113105.1. Taxonomy (NCBI): domain Eukaryota; kingdom Metazoa; phylum Arthropoda; class Insecta; order Coleoptera; family Elateridae; genus Agrypnus; species Agrypnus murinus. The sequence goes on from OV816023.1 coordinate 94,062,116, forward strand.
ACTATTGGTTGGTAGACCTTGTTGTGTAGGTGGTGTTGATATCCATTTTCCACAGTTTCTGTATGTCACAACTGTGTAGTTTGCTTCCCTCCAGTATTTAGGTCTTTAATGAACAACAATACTTTCTTCAATTAATAGATTTGTTAATGAATCTCTCAAAGGCTATGATATTCCCAAGAGTTGTGTTGCAGTGAGTGCTATTGCTTCCTGAATGTCACGCAACTGTTATTTTACCGCAGTGTCACTTACTAACAGGGTTGGCAAAAAACCAGGTTTTATTTAAAAAACCAAAAAAACCTGATTTCTTGGTTTAAACCGATTTTTTTTTGTTTAAACCACTTATTAAATTTAAATTATTTTTTAAAATTTCTAGTTAGCTAAATTAATAGTAAAACAACTACTTTTTGTTTTACAAATTGCCATTTGACATAAAACTGAATGAAACATAAAATGAAAAAACATAAAACGTAACTATAAATGTTACACTTGGCCCTATGTCCTTTTCTATCAGTCGCATCTTTGAGATCATCAAAATACAACCATACTAGATCTCGTTTTTTCCACTCATTGTAATGCACGAGTTAACTTTCTGATTATAAATGAATATTAAACTTTCACTTCCTATCATCGCAAATTAGGGGAATCCCCTAACCCTCTAAACATATGCGTTGTGTATGTGGAACACAAAACGGGGATTCCCACACTATGTTGGCTGGTGTTGCCATCAAAGTAAAAATTTTAATAAAATAAGTATATAAATTACATACCAAAAAAATTAATAAAAATCATATTGGTTTTTTTCTTAAAAACCAGCTGGTTTAAACCGTGGTTTAAACAATTGATTTAAACCAAGTGGTTTAAATCTGCCAACCCTGCTTACTAATGGGTCATTCCATGCCAAATCATCACAAAAAAAATGAACTTTTCAACCCGACCATCACAGATTTTCGTGAAATTTGGTAGGATGGTAGAGAATATAAAGTAACTTATGTATGTAAAGTTATAGCCCTCAGTGATATACGATATTTATACAGCATGGTTGCAAACATGACAAAAAATGTTAAATTTATGCTTACACGGTGAACAAGAACAATTCATAACTTTGCTTCTAATCATAGTAGAACGTTCATCTTAGGCTTGTTTTAAAGATAAAAGAGCATAGTTTTTTGTCTTATAATAAAATATTGAATTTTTCATTCCAAGGTCACATAACCAAAACACCTGTAGAGAACATTCTACATAATTTATGGAAACATTTAAATACAGCAGTTTTTCTTAAAACTATTATATGCAATGTTTCACAAGGAGCCTTCCGCGACTTCAATTTTACTAATCAACATTTGGTATATCTGTACTTGAGTAAGAGGAAATTGCTCTTCAATATATATTTTTCTTTTTAAATAAATGATGTCAATCTTCTTTTAATAAATGATTATTACAAATAATTTAATCCATTGTTAAAAAAAGTAAAAATTAGAAAATTATAAGATAAAGTAATTATTAGCTAATTTAGTTGGGCAATGGTCAATGACCCTAAAAACGATATGTATGTAATTACAATTAGTTTACGAGATCTAAAAAAAAATTCTAAGATTTTTGTATGAGCAAACTAGTTGATGTAAATAAATAGTAATAGTAATTATGTAAAGAAATATAATTTTTATTATTGATAGAGACCATAAATTAATGATTTATGATGGGTGCTTATTAGGGTAGTCCAACAAAAAAGCAAAGTCAGAAATCTTATGCTCTCACCCCCTAGGATTATCGTATATCGAAAAAAAAGTACCCCTATTTTTTTATTTTGAAATCGGACGATGTTTAGGGGTGCCTCAAAGCCCTTAAAGTTTCCCATGTATTTTATACGTGAAAAAAAAATTTTTAATAGATTTGGTATAGAATTTTAGAAAATCAATATTTTTCAATGGGACTACTCTATTTCTCTTCAGAAATGTTCAGAGAATGACATCCAATAATTTATTTATCAAAATATTTTATATTAAAAAATAGTAATAAATATTGTTTAACGATTTTTCTGTGTTTCTTTCATTTATGGGGTTTTTGCGGGTCTGTAAAAAATAGTTAATATAAAAAATCTAACAAATAAATTATTGAATGTCATTCTCTGAACATTTCTGAAGAGAAACAGAGTAGTCCGGTTGAAAAATATTGATTTTCTAGGATTCTATACCAAATCTACGAAAACGTGTTTTTTTCCCATATAAAATACATGGGAAAGTGTAAGGGCTTTGAGGCACCCCTAAACATCGTCCGATTTCAAAATAAAAAAATAGGGGTACTTTTTTTTTTCGATATACAATAATCCTAGGGGGTGAGAGCATAAGATTTCCGACTTTGCTTTTTTGTTGGCACACCCTAGTGCTTATGCAACCACCATTACAATTTGGAAACGTTTGATAAAAAGCAGATAAATGAACTCAGCTACCTCCAGAAGCGGAGCTGCTGTTGGCTGAGTGTTGCTCAAATTACAAAGATCAAAGTGCGGCTAGGAGAGTGTCACTACTGCCTAGAAAGGTATACTGTGGTATTCATTCTTAATAAATAGTAGATCCCCATTACTTAGAGAATAATTCATATGACATTAGGGTCATTCCATGCCAAATCATCACACCTCCCCACCCGATCATTTCAGATTTTCATGATATTTGGTAGGATGATAGAGGACACAAAGTAACTAAGTTATAGCGTTCAATGATACAGAGTATTCATATAGCAGGGCTGCAAACATGATAAAAAATGTAAAATTTACGCTTACAAAGTGAACAAAAACAATTCATAACTCTGCTTCTAATTATTGTAGGACTTTCATCTTAGGCTTATTTTAAAGCCAATAGAGCATAGTTTTCATAAAAAATTGTTTTATAATAAAATATTGAATTTTTCATTCCAAGGTCACATGATGCGATCTTTGACCTTGAATATCTAAGAAAGTGTACCTTCAAAGTAGAGTTATGATGTTGTATCTGTATCTAGAGTGTCCTAGACAAAAATTACACATTTTAACACCGAAAACTGACTTAAAAAAATAAATTATGCGATTCTCATGAATAAGTTTTATTTTGTTTTAATTTTTCCCCACTTCTACAGGATGTTATAAAATAATTGCCTATTTCCAAAGTTATACTCTTCTACTTTTCAAAAATCTATAAATTCTTAACTTCCTCTTTATGATTAGAGAAGTCATTAAAATTTATAAGAGATGGTTTTTTTATATTAAATTGAAAAAGTTGACACCTTGTACACTAACCTGTATCTGCAGGTACAGGTACAACATCATACCTATACTTATCAACATCATACCTATACTTCTCGTCAATGCACAGATATATTCTAAATACTTGAAACAATACTTTGGAGTAAGTCTTTCTATAATCAACAAAATAGGTTTGCATCTTAAGTGATCGCTTTAGTTGAAATTCGTCAGAAATGTTTAAGTTAACCCACACATTTCCCAAGGGATTTTTGAAACTATGGCATAGGGGAGCGGTAGCGCTCTGCAAAGTCGCCATTTTGGCAAAAAAAGGAACCACTTTACCCAGCTTTAGGGTTGACGAATTTTGACGCGGTTTTTTGCAAACGAATCCCCTGCTGAAGGTAATTCCCCGTTTTTCTTCAGAATTTGACCGTTGACCTAGACAGTTGGTCACCGGGTCAAAAACTGGCTCCTTCTATTTCAATACATTTTATATGAACATTGCTGTTAAATAAGCGTTAGAAATGCACCCATTAATGTATAATCCGAAAAAAAAACGAAAATTCGGTTAACCCGACCCGATGAACCTCGCCCCAAAAAGGCGAAAATCGTTCAATCGATAAAGAAAGTTATGGCAACAATATTCTGGGATTGTGAGGGCATTTTACTGATTGATTTTAAAGAACGCAATACAACCGTTAACAGTACATATTATGCGTCTTTATTGCATAAATTGAGAATCAATATTCGTGAAAAACGTCGAGGAAAATTGACAAGAGGTGTTCGATTATTATTACACGACAATGCACCCGTTCATACTGCCGCAATTTTACAAGCTGCCATTCGCGAATGCGGCTTGAATAAAAAATAAGGGAATATGTGTTTCTGCATTTAATCTAATGCGACACAAATTAACGCAGACAAGATGCAAGGTATTTGCCTATAAAAGAATTCTCCTAAGGCAAAGGCACGGTAGCTGAAAAGTACAGTAACCACCTTGTAACAGATTTCTGGAGGTTCTATTCCCGCCAGCTGCATTACATCTTTTTTTTAGATTATTTTTTATAAAATTGTCCTATTTACGACTGGATTATTCTGTAAATTTAATTCAATATAATCTTTGAATCGGAAATTGAAATCGGCGTCACGTCAGCTCCCCTTGTTAAACAATGACTATAAATTAAGGGATAATTTTATGTAATTATTTCTTTTTTGTAAATGTTACATTTACAAAAAAAAGTTTATTTATAAAGTAAATTAAAAAAATTATAAAAAAATGTACATAAGCTGGAGTTTGAACTTAGGTGTTTTATTCGAATCTAGTACGCATAGTCGAATGCAGCATTCGACTATGGAGCTGTTGTCATACATTTTTTCTTTACGAATGTTCATTTATTATACCTTTTTGGTTGGTTCTTTTTTTATTATTACTTGCTTTTTAATTCTTTTTTACAATATTACTAATTACAGTATATTTACTTATCAACTGATTAACATGATGAGATGCATAATTCCCACTACTCAATATGGGCGTGTAATTTTAGCAAATGAATCCACTCATACAACAGAAGATTATTTTGAGGTTATGTCTAAAACGATAAATGCTCCTGTATGATGGTATAGGCCCTTAAAAGTTGGAGTTACTAATCGTCTGCCCTTGAGACACGAACTAACGAATACTACAAAAATAAAATCAATGCAAATCGTCATGATAGTAAGAAACTGTGGCAGATGTATAAAGAAATAATACATAAAAGCAAAAACCTAATGATTACTCTTGTCTAGATATTGGACAAAATAAAACAGAAAACGCACTAAATACATTCTTTCTAAGTAGCATACAGGAAATTGTGGCAAGTATCCCATCTCCAGGCAGAATATAATGAAGTAAGAGTTGAAGTGGGTAGAAGTATTACTAGATTTAAAGAAAAGCTTTATTGTATTCTATGTTCAAAATTAAGGGTTCAAGTTCAAAACAGTATGTATTTACTTCCCTACAACTAAATAAAATAACACTCGTAGTTTCAGAGTTATTTTGGAAAATGTAATAACTCCCTTAAAATTTTATTGTATAGAATCTGGTGGCTATGGAAATTGGCACAAATAAATAAAAACAACAGAAGTAACTGTTTAATCAAAGTTTAAAACGTTTGAATCAAAAACTACTGTAACACAATCAAAACACAATAACAACAAAAAACAGTGACAAAACACTAGAGTAAATGTTCAAACACATCACCATTTCTATTCAAGCACTTTTCAAAATGCTCATGCGTGTAGTGCACTGAATCATTTCACCATCTAGAGTATTAAACACTCCTTGAACTCTGCACATCATGTCTTCTTTAGGTAACATGTGTATTGTACACTCAATCTTTAACATACCCCCAGATAAACTAATCTAGGGGCGTTAAATTAGGTGACCGTGGTGGAAATGTACAGGGTTCATTGTTCGCGATCCAACAGCTTGAGTATCAGATTCTGGTGCACCATCCATCTATAACCGTGATTGCCAGCTTTGTGTTCCGTGATAGTATTCAAACTTAAATCTATGACATTCCTTAGGATAGAAATAAATCGCTCACTATTAATGTTTTCTTCATAAAAGTACAAAGCAAATACTTTACGACACAAAATTCATAAAACTCCAAAATTCTTGAAAATGTTGTCTAACTGCTTGGGGGTTATCTTCAGACCAAAAATGGCTAGTGTGTCAATTAAACAATCCATTTTTGCAAAACTTTGCTTTGTCCGTCCATATGATGTGTTTAGTGAAGTCTCCGTCTTCTTGTTATTTTATTAAGAACCATTCACAATATTGCACTCTTTTAACAAAATCGCCTTCTTTTAAATGCTGAACAGGATAGAGTTTGTAGAGATCGGTACCAAGGTACGGATGCCACTTGTACCTTTGGTGTAGGGTCAACCAGGGTAAATATGAAACGAAAAATAAAACTTTTAATTTTAAACTACCTCAAAATTAAAAAAGTCTTCGTTTTTATACATCAATAGATTCCTTTTAGCCTTACCTATAAGACTGTATAAAAGCAATTTATATAAAATTATGTTTGTAGTTATGAAGAAGTAAACATTGAGTTTCATTTTTAACCTGGATATGGGGTAAATATGAAACGCAAACGGGAAAAAGTGAAACATCACCTTAAGCCTTTATTTAATGATGTTTCAAGTACGTCAAGGGCATACCAGGTGTCCACTCTCAAAGTCGATCATAAGCAATTAATATTGTACATTTTACTTTTATGTATTTTGCTGTACTTCTATACTAAATCAATACATGTTAAAGTAATGAACATTTTCAATAGTCTTTATTCAATTGTGAGGTTTGAAACCGTAATTATTAACTTCCTAATAACCTAGGTAAACAAGCGTGTATTTGCTGAAATAAAATAATTTGAAAATCATGGCTTGTTATACTTAACACCCAACTTTTAAATTAGTATTTTAAAATAAAAATCGCACTCTTAATATTATTAGTATCATTTGATGTGCAATAACTTTCTCTTTATATTGATATCATTATCTTTTTTGTAATTGAATTTGGCTTGCAGGAATCGCCAAAAACGTTCAATACAAAGGTCGCATTCAACAGACTTACCGATCGTAAACCGGTGCTGCTCACCAGTAGATTTTAACTGAATTATGAAAAATTAGTTACCGGTTACGGTTAATATATTTAAATTTACTTGTCAAATATAGAGTGACATAACCTAATTCGATATTTGTACTAATAATAATGGAGCAGCTAATAGTAGATGAGGATAATAAAACTAAATTCAACAGTTCAACAGTAAAGCTAAATATCAACAGTTTTTCGGTATAGAGTTGTAACCTCACTTCAATTGTACCAGTATGGTATGTAATGAATGAGCCCAATGTTGGAGTAGGTTTCGCGATTTTCTTGCCGCTTCAACTTTTTCACTTTAATACTTAGTACCCTTCTTTAGTAACACAAAATATTAAAAAAAAATGAGAAGTAAATCCAATAACATTGTCATAATGAAATTTCACTCAACACTGAACCTCAATTATTGTTACTCTTATGGTCTCTACCTCTAACTCATGTTGAATCTTGCAAATGGTGTTGCATTTTTTCCCTGGCCATGTTTCACTTTTTCTCAATTTTGTGTTGCAACAAAATCAAGATGTTATGAAAGCAATTTATTATATTTACTGTGTGAAGTATCTATTCCTTATTTAATAATAATAATAATATGTTTATTAACGCCAAATAGCAATTACAAAAATATAAAAATATATAAATAAGTAACTTGAGAAGTTTGATTAAATATTAAATAAATAAATAATGTAGTTATATTAATACCAACATAAACTAAAACAACAAGAACATCAAAAAGCTAAATATCACAATTAGGTTAGGTTAGGTTAGGTTAAAGGTGAGTGTGGCGTCCTGTCCGCCCCTCCACTGCGACCTCCTGGGTCTATTGTGGCTCACACCTAGGTTAGAGTTCACCCTCCAGTTCCATTCTTTTAAGGAAGGTGAGTAGTCTGGTGGGTGAAAGGTTGGTCAGATCCTCCAGCTTCAGTTGCACTGAACCAAACAGTGAGAATCTGGTGCGGTCCCCTGCGGGACAGGTACATATGACGTGCTCTGCTGTTTCCTCTGCCTCTAAGCATAGACGGCAGACGGTCTCGTCTGCTAAGCCTAGCTTATGCATATGGTATCTAAGACGGCAGTGCCCAGTGAGAAGGGCAGTTACGCTGCGCAGTCCTAGTCTGTTCAACTCTAACAGTGAGGTATGTCTGGGTTTGGATGGGCCCTTTATTGCTGCCTTGGAATAAGCCATCCCTGGGCGGCTATGCCACAGCTCCTGTGTACAGTGCCTCATCCAGCTTGTTACAGCACTTTTGGCCTCGGCCCTTGAAATGCCAAGGACCGGCTCTGGGCCAATAAACTTCGAGCTGGCACCTCTCCTAGCGAGGTGGTCAGCTAACTCATTCCCTTCAATGCCAGAGTGACCGGGAACCCAAATTAGGGTGACTTTGTTGGCTTTCCCCAATTTGGAGAGTGCCTCCTGACAGCTCCATACTGTTGCTGATGTACAGCCACAGTTTGTCAGGGCTTGGAGAGCAGCCTGACTGTCAGAGAAGATCTTTATCGATTTGAGTGCGTGACGCAGGTCGATTAACGTCCTTGCACACATCTTGATGGCATAAACCTCTGCCTGAAAAATAGTTGTATGCATTCCAAGACTGTAGTACAATTCAGTTCTTGGATTGTTGCAGTACACTCCAGCTCCTACCCCATCCGAGGTTTTAGAGCCATCAGTGTAACAGTCGATGTCAGCTTTCTGCAGTGCATTCTTTGATTGCTCCCATTCGTCTCTATTAGGAAATAGGACTTTATACGGTTTGCTGAAGTTATATATGGTAGACATTGTGTCGGTCATCATACCTAGGAGGTTATCCGATTCTATTACAGGTAATAGTCGGTTTGGTATGAAGATCACTGTCTCCGGCTTCTGTCTTGCCTCTTGATAGAATCGATATGTGGCCAGTCCGGCTTCTCCCTCTAACACAATGTGTAGGGGTGGTAGATCCAGTAGCATTTCCATAGCTGCCGACGGTGTAGTGCTTAAAGCTCCTGTCACCGCCAGGTTGGCTGTTCTCTGTAAGCTAGAGAGTTTATCTTTGGCTGTCCTTTGTGAGGACTTAGGCCACCAAACAACACATCCATATGTGACTATAGGTCGGATGACCGTCACATATAGCCAGTGCATTTGTTTGGGTTTTAATCCCCAGGATTTTCCGCAGATTCTACGACAGGTCCAAAGAGCCTGCCTGGCCCTGCGGATGGTGTTATCCAAATGGGAGTTCCAGTTAAGCTTCTTATCTAGTGTAATCCCCAGATATTTGGCTTCTTCCACAAATGGGATTGTTTCACCTAGGATACTTGGTGATCTGAGGTTATCAGTCTTTCGTTTCCTGGTGAACGGTAGGATAATCGTCTTTTGGGGGTTAACACTGAGTAGCTCCCCCTGGCACCAACCTATCGTTGCATCCAAAGATTCCTGCAGAATTTCAGAGATGACCTCTTCATCTCTGCCTCTGACCAGAATGACTATATCGTCAGCGTAGGCCTGAACCTCGGCTTCATGTACCTCGATGATCGCCAGTAGGTCATCAACCAGGAGTGTCCAAAGCAAGGGGGATAAAACCCCTCCCTGCGGACATCCCCTGGTTGCCCTAAACCTGACAGTCTCTCCGCACAGTGATGTCGTTATCGTTCTGCCCTTGAGCATTGCTCGTATCCATCCCACCATGGTGGGTGCCACTCCCCGAGCTGCAACCGCTTTACAAAGGGAGTCGGTTAGTGCATTATTGAAAGCTCCTTGAATGTCTAGGAAAGCTGCCACCGCAATCTCTTTTCGATCCAGAGTTTGGGTGATTTTTCCCACAAGGTTATTTAAAGCCAGTTCTGTTGATTTGCCCCCTTGGTAGGCATATTGGTGAGCACTGAGGGGGTTGGTCGGAAGGACTTCCCGCCTGATGTACCCATCCAACAACTTCTCAAGGGTTTTTAACAGAAAAGACGTCAGGCTAATTGGCCTGAAAGAATTGGGTTGGGTGTCTTTGCGACCCACCTTAGGTATATACACCACCTTTGCCGTGGACCAGCTAGATGGTATGTGATTCCACGCTAAACTGGCCCTGAACAGTCTAATAAGGTGGGGTAGGAGGGTGTCCAATCCCTGTTGCAATAGCACGGGAAGGATACCATCCCCTCCTGGTGATTTATAAGGCTGGAAGGATTGAACTTATGGTTTCAAAGGTGACGACCTTGTTAACCGCCAACCAATCTTCCCTCTTAGGCCGTCTGTACTCGCCTATGAGGGCCGTGATGGCAGGTTCCTCGTCAGCGTCATTGAGTATCTGACAATCGGGGAAGTGGTATTGAGCTAGGATCTCTAGAGTGGCCTTGCCAGAGGTCGTGTAGGTGCCATCGGGTCGCTTGATCGACCCAAGTACCTGAGTCGACTCTCTGGCCAGGACCTTGTGAATCCTGGCGCTGCTAGGTGTATCGTTCACACTCTCACAGAACCTTCTCCAAGAGTCCCTTTTGGCTCTCCGGATTTCCTTGTTATAGTTAGTTAGGCCACTTCTGTAATTATCCCAATTGCCTGATACGTTAGCTCGATTGAATAATCGTCTAACTTCTTTCCTCATTTTATCTAAATTGTGATTCCACCAAGGGGTTCCTCTGTTATCTTTCTTCCTCTTGAGTGGGCAGTTATCATGGTATGATGAGACAATTGCATGGCGGACCTGTTCCGCGGCTATCTCAATCTCATCATGATTCCTGATGGGGGTAATGGCATTCCCTAGCAGTTCTTCTAGATCGTGCTTGTAGTTTTCCCAATTTGTGCACCTAGGGTCTCGATATTCAGCTATGGGCCTAGGGCCCATTTCGATTTTAAACTGAATATGTCTGTGGTCTGAGCACGACGGCTCAGTGGATACCCTCCATTCGGTTATCCTATTGCTCATAAAGTAGGAGCTGATTGTAATATCTAATACCTCCCTACGATTTCTCGTTATGAAGGTTGGTTCCGAACCAGTATTGTTAACAACCAGTTCTTCCTCTATTATAAAATTAAAAAGTGACTCACCTCTCTGATTGGTGTTTTTGCTGCCCCAGGCCGTATGGTGGGAATTAGCATCACATCCAATCACCAGATGGAGGTTGTTCCTCCTGCTGTAGGCGACTAGTTCTCTCACTGCAGCGGGGGGAGGTGGTTCCTGGCTGTCTCCCGGGAAGTATGCCGAGCAGACGATCACATCGAGCCTGCCCTTCCCCACCGGGAGTGTTGCTTGGATGGCGACCACGTCCTGTGTACAAAAACCTGACAAAGTAAAGTATTCAATGTCTTTCCTGACAATGATACATGCCCTGTGTCTGTTCCCCGAGGGGTCAATGACAGTCTTACCTGATGAGACGCCCAGGCCGCTCACTCGGCCCGTTCGGTCCAACCAGGGTTCCTGGATGAAGGCGAGATCCACGCACTCCTCCAAGAATTTCTTTCCCAGGACATAGGAAGCTTCCCTGGCATGTTGCAGGTTAGCCTGCAAGCATTTAATATAGTTTGCCATTATGGCGCACTACCGGCTTCCTCCCCACTTTCCCTCTTCAAGGGCGATTTACCGCCCTTCCTGGGAGGATGCTTACCAGTAGCAGGTAGTTTCCCCTTGGGAGCAGCTCCCTTGGGTTTTCCCCCTCTGCTCGGTGGAACTGGGCCTTTGGGTTTCGTGAGGGAAGGTGCCTTGCCCTTGATGGAGGGTGTAACCCCATCCTTCGTGGGCTTCGACAGTTCCTCACTCACCACTGTCCCAGAAGTGGATGGCTTTGGCTGGTTGCTGCCACTGCCTCGAGCTCGCAGTCTGAAGGTGACCTGCCCGGAGCCGAAGTATGGCCTCATCGACAAGTCCTCCAGAGCTTTCATGGACGCCTCGTCGACCGCAAACGTCCAGGTTTGTCCGGGGCCTGCCTCCTCACGGTGTAGTACTACCCACTCCCGTGTCTTCAAGTCCTGGTTCATCTTCCTCAGCCTGGTGAGCACAACCTCTGTAGATAGTCTACCCGACTTATCGTCCGGAATGTAGGCCACACAGACGTGAGGTTTGGGCAACTCAGCCCCTTGAACGGCCTTGAGCGTCGCTCCTTCCCATGGCTTGAGGTGTTCTATCACGCTCTTCAGCCAGGAGGAGCTCTGCTCATCTTTACAGGTTACTAGGAGCCAGCCAGGCCTAATAGTGCAGCTCTGGAAGCGAACCTGTACCCCCTCATCTGGGATTTTGTCCACAGAGTCTATGATAGTGCTCTGTAGGTCTAAAAGTTGTTGGTTAGACAGTACCTGGCTGGGGTATTCAGTGTGGATAATGCCCACTCTGATTCCCTCAGCTGCTGTCTTGTACGACCTCGGTCGTATCTTTTCCTCAGCAGGACCTTCATTGCGAGGCTTCTTGACCATCTGATCAGGCGTACTACCGTCTGATCTCTGGCGCTTGCTGATGCCAGCGCATTCTGAGGCGGACGTCCCGCTCTCTTTCTGCTGGCTTGTCTCTTTCCGCTGCTCTAGAACGGACTTCAAGGCGGTTTCATAATCAACTCCGCTCTTGAGCATTTTGCTAAGGCGTTTCCTAGCGGCCCCGCCTAGCCTCTTCTTTTTCAGCCGATTTGTGCGGCCACCTCAGCATCATCTTGACTTATTTCCTCTTTTTCCCCTTCAGTCGCTAAGGGCTGTATCAGTCCTTGCTCCTGAGGGATAGGGGAGGTGATAGGAGCGGGATCGACCCCAATCTCCATTGCTTCCTCAGCAGGCTGACGATCGAGGATTGAACCCTTCTCGTCGGGGTTTGTTTTAAAAGTGTTGCTCATAGTTATTCCCACGAGTAGCTAGGGACTGGGTTGGACCGCCGACGGCAGAGCCCTGCGTTCACCGCGGTAAGGCATAAATTCAACGGGGTGCTGCCCGGTGCCCCGAGGTTGGAGTCAGAAGACTGGTCCTCTATCCAGCCACGCATCCTTCGCCCTGGCTCCAAACCGGCTTGGATTTAGGTTTTTAATGAGGTATACTCCTCTTGGCCCAGGCGGTTAAGCCAAGACTTCGTCTGTCCGCGAGACGTGACCACAGTCAACAGACGAAGCATGGTTTTTCGGTCTCCCATAAGAGAGAAACCGGCGCCGTTTTATACCCCAGTGCAGGCCCTTAGCCACGACACGACAGCTGGGTCTTTGGGGAGGTTGGTCCGCGAGAGCCGGCTTCGTCCCCATGTTGCGGGTTTTAGGCCACTCAGGTGGACTGCAACCGGCTCAACCCACTCACAATAAATGAGTGGGCTCCCTATCCGCCACCTGGGACGCGCCCGATGGGTACCCAACCACACAGGATATCACAATTATCGAATTACCTTTAGAAGTCCCCATATGCGGTTACATGTCTAAATATCACAGTCATAATATCACACGACAATATATCATAGTCAAAATACCACATGCAAAAATATCCTAAGGACAGAATATCTTATGAAAAAATATCCTAATACAAAATATCACCATTATGTTTAAAATATAATAATAATTTATTTTACTCAGTAAAAAACCTCTATCGACATTTAAATACTCATATACAAATAATTACATTTACGTTCTTATTTACAACTGTAATTATAGTATGTGTACAAACCATATTTCCTTAAACCTAACCTAACATTGTAATTAAATATATTCCTCGATATTAAATACAGTATCACAGGAGTTCTTACTAACTTTAAGATATTTTTGTGATATTTCCTATTATATTAATACATACTATGATATTTTATTAAAAATAAAATTTTCTCTTTTTGCTTTAAAATAAATTATTTAAACATATAAAATTAAATCTTGGGTATAGCAGCAAATTGAGAGCCACATAATTTCACACCCTAAAAAACACCCTTAGACAATGGTTTCGCCCTCACTTTGAGCTCCTCAGCAGAGACTGGAACCTTTTACAAATATAGGTTCCGGTTCCAGTTCCGGTTTTTGAAAATTCGAAATAAAGGTTTTGGTTCCGATTCCAATTTTAATTTTCTAAACATTAAGGTTCCGGTTCCAGGATTTTTTTAGGTTCCATAAGGGTTCCAGAAGAAAAAGTAATGACGTCACATTTTATGTTGGTATATAGCTCCAAATATCTCCAAACAAATATGACCTTGATAACTGACAGTCGATGCATGTTAGGTTAAAGTATTGCTTATAATATAGGTGATAATTGATAAATATATTTGCTCTTCGGTATTTCAACTCTTTTTACTCGGGAAACTCTAGTGCTATAGTTACAATTATTTACAATAATGGATACCATAGAAACTGAGCTGTTGGAGTAAACAGATGTGAAGTACCGAACGTGGTTAATATTGTAGATTCTTTTCAAGATGAAATTTGTTTGGAAATATTCAGGGCTACCAATATAAAATGTGACGTAACACTTTTCTAGTCAATTCACACACTGCTATTGGTCAATTAGTAGTGGAAATGGATCTAGTATCAACATCAACTTAGTAAGAAATGGGTATGGTAGCGATGTTGGGAGAATATTGAACTACTTTCTTTATTTACCAGTAGAACCGAAATGTGGAACCAAAAAATACCGGTTCTCGTCTTAACATTAACACGAATTTTAGTAAGGGTTCCGATTCCGGTTTCAGTTCCATAAAAGTAATCGGTTCCGGTTCCGATTCCGGTTCTTTTGGGTTCCTGTTCCAGTCCCTGCTCCTCAGTATGGGAGGCTGAAATTGTCTGAAACCCTGAACCTCTGTACCTGTTGCTTCTCTATATGTAAATCTCGAATTTACATTAATAGTAACAATTACAATTGGAGACATCTATATAATGTTGTCCTAAAGCAAACTTCCATGTACACCCGGAAGTAAATATTATTAGGTAATTATTCGATATACTGACCCCGATCGTACATTCATACATACGGAAATACCAAGTGCTACGGATTTTCGTTGAAAAGACATCATAAAAACAGGTAAAAATTATAAAATCTTCTTGTCATATGACACAAACACCATTTTTACGCCATTTTCACGTAAATACAGCCAACTTTTTTACTAACTTGAACCTAACATTATAACATTCTAACCTCAAAATAGCGATTTTAACATTGTTTTTCTTATTATTTTTATTTTCTTATTTGTTCTCTGAGTTACCCTCTACAACTCAGTGTCATTGGTTTACCTGGGTTCAGAAGGGTCCGTATATCGAATAATTAATTATTATTAAATATAAAATTTTACTAAAAATAAAATTTTATTAAAACTATTAGCATATCTCGTCATGTGATATTTTGTTCTTGAGATATTTTTTATTATGATATTTTATTCTTGGGATATTTTTTATTATGATATTTTGTTTTGTGATATTTTAAACGTGATATTTCGTCGGATGATATTACGTCTGTGATATTTAGGCGTGACACCCCATATGCAACTCTCATCCCTACGCCATCCCAGCCTTCATATGTAGGTATTAAGTTATAGAATTCAATTGTCTTTTAAAACAATCTAAGGATTTAGAAAAAAAAATTTAAAGTTGTTAAATTGTTTACAATCCTGGAAACTCGATTTAAAGGACTGTTGCTGGCATAGACAGAGTGGCACATAGCAACCTCCAAAAGAGGAGCATTTCTCAAATCCCTCACAGGATTTAAATTAAAACATGTCAAAATCTCTGGACACTGTATCATACCGTTAATAATCTTAAAGAAAAAACCAACATCTTTGTTTTTCCTCCTCTGTTCTAGCGGTTTTAAGCCCAAATATTGTTTTGTTTGCAAAGTATTTAACAAGATATCATGCATGGCAAGCTTATGTTTCATATACTGAACAAATCTGTTCTGAATAGATTCAATGCGAACAATATGAACATTAAAAATTGGTGACCAAATAGTAGAAGCATACTCTAAACGAGATCTTACAAGGGATGCAAACAACACCATAAAGGATCGAAAGTTATTGAAGTCTTTAGAGGTCCTCATCACAAAACCCAGCATTTTATTGGTTTCTGACACAATATAATCTAGATGGTCACAAAATTGAAGTTTACTATCCAAGACAATGCCCAGATCCTTAACAGAGTCTACATTTTTCAAAATGTTATCCCTAATTTTATAATTATACTTATTTACATCCTTCTTTCTTGAGAAAACTATAGAAGAACATTTACTAGGGTTTAAAGATAACTTGTTAATAGTGCACCACTCATCAAGCAGATCCAGATCCTTTTGAAGTGCTATCATGTCATTAGAAGAATTTACACATCTAAAAAGCTTTAAATCATCCGCGAAAAGCAAGAAAGGGGGGGGAACTAAAATGATCACCAATGTCGTTGACAAAAATATTGAATAAAATAGGACCTAAATGAGAGCCCTGGGGGACTCCACTTGTTACAGAAATGACATCCGATTCAAATCTATTCAGTTTGACTCGTTGTGTTCTCTCATGCAAATAAGAGCTAACCCAATCATGAAAAGGTGGCCTTACACCATAATTATACAACTTCTGCAACAAGATATTATGGTCAACAACATACACTTATTACATTCTTAAAAGAAAAACTAAGTGATGGTATAATTAACCTTTCTAGAACTTTAGGCATTGCTGATTGTATGCAGACCTGTCTGTAATTCTTTACATTGGCTTTATCTCCTGACTTAAAAATTGGTAATACAAATGAACTTTTCCATGTCTGAGGGAACACACCAGTTTTTAACGAACGGTTAAAAATATACAATAATGGATCACATATAGTAGTAGCTGTATTTTTCAGAAATGTATTAGGGATCCCGTCAGGACCAGCACTTTTGTTGATGTCTAGTTTATGAAGACATGAAAACAGTTGTTCAAAAGTAACTTGAATAATAGATAAGTCAACGTAATTATCATACTGAAAGTCAGCCATACCATTTGCATTCCCGACTTGAACATTAACATTGTATACTGAGTTGCTTGAGAAATGTGAAAAATATAATTAAAAAATAGAAAATTAATAGAGTAGCTGGTATAGAATCTTAATTACCAGAAAAGTTTTATTTATGCTTTTCAAAGTTGTTTTGATGGTTTTTAGTAGATTTTTTATTGAATCAGATAAATTATGTATAAAGGGCAGTTCAACATGTTATAATTATACATCATGTAACATAAACCTGAAGTAATTATAATAACTTTTTAGAAGTTTCTAAAAATTAAAGATAGAGTGGTTATCAACATGTTTCACATTTACCTCAAATTCTTGGTGTTTCATATGCACCCCGGTTGACCCTATACTCTTTTTGGATACACCTAATTCGTTTTTTGCATCTTGTAGGGAATTATGCAGTACATTATAAGCAGTTTCTTAAAAGATTGTTTAAAATACTCTTGGTGGGTCTTGGGCAATTTGGATACTTATCTGCATAAACTCGGCATGTTCTGTCAATTGTCCTATTACGTTCACCGTAGGTAATAATTAAGTTTATAAAATCTTCGTTACTAAAACTAGATCATAGATAAAACTAAAACGACATTCTCAGGTATTCATAGACAAAACTGGAAACAATAACTACTAACAATGTACAAGTAACAATAGTAAATATTTCACTAATAACAGATAACCCAATTTTCATTTGTTTTTATTTATTTGTGCCAATTTCCATAGCCTACCAAATTTTATAAAATAAAATTTTAAGGGAGTTACTATATTTTCCACAAGAACTCTGAAACTACGACATTTAGTTACAAGGAAGTAAATACATACTGCCACTAATTTTGAACGTAAAATGCAATGAAACTGAAAAAAATGTAGGTTGCTATTTAAAGATCACGTGATATCAGTATTTTCTGGATACAAAGTTTGGCATTCTTTTTTGAATACCCTGTATTATTTTTTAAAGTTCCTAATAATCCATTTGATGTAGCATACTTTTAAAAATAATTACCTAAAATCTCAAATTTTACATGCATACATTCTTTGGAAATGTAGTTGTTTGTAAAAGCGCTCAGCTGCCAATTTTTTTGAAAAAATGAAAATATATCAGTATTTGTTAATTTTAGAGGCATAGTTTATCAGACAAATTACTTTTAAAATTATTATTATTATTTATTAGTCAACGAGCTTAGGACCAATTACAAATAAATTATGTAAATTTGACAATTACATGTAAATAACATCTATGGATAATAAAAAATAAAAAACTTAAAAAAGTTAACAAAACTTATAAACAGTTAAAGATTCACAAGGCATATCAATAATAATCAGCAATAAATCACAATTATCTCGCACAATATACAATTTTATCACATAAGAAAATATTAAAATGTAAAACAGACTATCTAAATTCTATTTAAATGTTTTAAAAAGGTGTTCTTACTGGAGGAAAAAATCGAAATTTACCAAGTTTACCAGACTAGATACTCTAGGTATAAAAGAATGAAATGAGTGTTTGTCCTATGAAACGGTATGAAAAATGTTTCATGAGACCTGGTCAGCCTAGCTGGGATAGAAAATCCAATCTTTGCAAAGAGTTCTGGGGAATCAGCACAATTATTAATTATCTTATATAACATTTAATAATTTAAATCTCTTTCCCTTTTACGAGTCTAGTGTTTTAATATTAAGAAAATTTTCGAACTGTGTGTAATTAGTTGTAAGATCAAAATTAAACTTATATCTGATAAAGTGTAAAAACTTTTGTTGAATTTGTTCAATTTGTTTAATGTGAACTTGGTAGAAAAGTGTCCATACTGAAGAAGAGTATTCAAGGATGAGTTTAACCAGGCTTGTGAAAAAGAGCTTAACAGATGTCGAATGCTGGAAATCGTAGGGGTTTCTTTTTACAAAATCAAAGATCTTCAATGATCTTGATGATATGTCATGTATATGACGTATGAAGCTTAATGTTCTGTGAAACGTCACACCCAGATCATGTACTGTGCCGCATATACCAGTGGACAATTTTTTATTTTATAGGGATATTCTGTTAGGTTTCTGTTTCATAGCATTCACATCGCACCATTCTACTATACTGTTTAAAATTGGTCTGGAGCATTATACAATCATGCTCACTAGAGGTTCGATAGAGTTAAAGAGTTGTTTACACATACGACAATTTATGCGAAATTCTTAACCAAATTTTTGCTGAAATTTTTCAACAAAGTTTTGGTAAAGAAGGTTTGACGTGTAATACAGTATTTTAATTCCGAAATTTATTGTGAATTTCACAATAAAACTTTCTAAGATTTTCTAAAAGTTTTAGAAATTTGCGAGTAATCGATGTGGAAAAGTGTGCACAGAACACTCGTAGGTGACATTTGCTTATATCATTAATAAATATGTTAAAAAGTAGTGGTTCTAGATGGGAACCCTGTGGAACTCCCGACATCACTAATATTTCCTTAGATCTGAAGTTATTGAAACTGTATCTTTTATGTATCTCTTAGCTTACCACTTTCAATTCTATTCAATAAATCAATTGCTGAAGGCTAGTGATGGGAACTTGGGTGTCGTGATACTGTTCGTGGTCGTGACACTTGAAGTGTCGCGACACTTTGTGTCGAATAGTATCGCTATTATTAGAGTGTAATTCGAAGTTGCTTGATCATTCTTACAAAGAAATTAAAGGCAGATTTGTTGAACTGACCAACAAGCATTGAATGAGACGTACATATAAATATATCTTGTTGTGGATTTTTTTCTTTTGTATTAGTATAATATTGACGGTGATAATTTTATCTTGGGTTTTCCGCAAAATAAATTAAAATCAATAATTGAAGTTGAATAAGTTCCTCATGTACCTAATTATTATTTCAGCTTCTTATATTTATACCTTATAATGTATTTTGAAGAAAGACTACTGTCGAAACACGTGTAAATAAATACAATGATCATTAATTTTAATTAATTCAATTTATTTTGCTGAAAAGCAACTAGGGTGATATTCATTTATTTACCAAAGCTTAATCGTATCATTACTAATTATTATTATCTGCATATACAATAACTAATTTACAAATTACAAACGTATCTAATATACTATTCCAATTTATCAGCATTATTGTCAAAATGTAAAATCTTTTATTTTATTAATAATTGCATTTATAATAGTTATTTAAGTTATGCCAGACCGCTATCTTGTATTTATTTACTTCTTTTTGTAATTTAGTGGAACCCTATAATTGGTTAAAACTGTTGGGTTCCCAAAATATTTAAAATAAAATTAAAAAAATAAATAAAATAAACGAACAATTTGAGTCCGGTTTTTTAAGTAACTTTGCATCCATTCCAACATAACCTCAGGAACACATATCAATAATAAAAATGCGTTGTTTCATTTAAAATAAAGAAGTTGACATCTATTTCCGGTATAACCGGAAGTAGCAGAAATTTGAAATTATGTTAAAACAAAACCACGTAACCCGAAACCATTACTTGCAAAATTTCAAATCGCAACTCCTATTGGTTTTTCATATTCTTCTGACGAAAACTCTTTTAACACTGTTCTATTCTGCTCAAAAAAGTGCCCGAAGAACATATAAGTAATTTTTCTCTACCTTTACAAATAACCGAGATATCGCCAAGTATTGCAAGGTCGAAAAATCCAATTATTGGTTATAACTCGAAAACAAAAGCCAATAGCAAATTCTGGTTTTAAGCATAGAGTTTGTCTCGAAAAAAGACATTGAGAATGTGCATCCATTTTCATGATGGATTTTCCTGAACCCTAAAACAAAATGTTTTAAGTTTTAATTTAACATATACAAATAAGAATGAACTTTTTGTGTGAAGACATATTAACCCAACCGATTACTTACAAAATTAACTTTCACGATCGATCAATTTATAAACTCCAGGATGCTGAATGGAAAAGTTCAGCTGTTTATTTTATTTAAATTTATAACCATAAATTATAAAAATATACTGGAGTAGTCAAAACATTCCTTACAGCTAGCGTTGCCAACTCTCAAGCAGGATATTCCAGGATACTTCTTTTTTAACTCTAGTATCTGACATTATTACTCATATTAAGGTTAATAACAGTGAAAAACGAATATAACATCTAAGTGATGCAGAAATTTACTCTTGAAATTGGGAAGTTAAGAACACTTTTAAAATATTGTTGTAAATTAATAGAGTAACTTTTTAATTCTCAACTTGAATTGTGATTTTATTAGTTTTTCTTTCTTCCAGACTCAACATTCTCTCAATAAGCTCCTAGAATGGGAAAATAGTTATCTTTATCACAAATTAGGACTGCACTGGCGCCTTTCGAAACAACGTTGCGACTCTTCTTCAATGATGGAATATGTTATCCTAATAGAATTTCTGCCAAAAATTCCAATTTACAGACCAGACTAGCATAAGTTGTTGTGTTGCGTAATTATTATTTGTAAGATAATGTATATAACTAAGGGCAACATGTTCACTAATTATTAAGTGCTTAGACTTGTAGCAAATCTCATAGTATCAATTTTGTAAGTAAGCTAAATGTATGTGATAATTATATTAGGATCCATAATTCTTTTTAAATTTGATGTTTTAAGTTTTGTTTTCTATTTAAATTGCTTACCGTAGGTAAGTATAAAATTTCAATTAAATTTCTAATCTAAATGTAATTTTTTAAATTATTTTTATGAATTTAACTTATTTTATTAGATAAATAATATTGGGTTTTGGTGTAATTAATAAGATTACCAGTTAATTTTTTTGTAAAATGTGGGTTATTAAAAACTAGTACAAAATTTAAATTGATAAGTAAATTAATATCAAATATGATTTAAATGATTCAGTGATTGCTTCATTTAAAAAACTATGTGTGTTGCATAATTGTATTACTTATTTATTGCCATAATGTATTGTTAATGGATTATAAAAGAATTTGGATGAACGTAAAGGCTTAGAGTTGTATTAATTTTTAAGGGTTTAATGTTTTTTCTTTAAAAGACATTTTCAGTTAAAATATTTGTGAAAATTGTACTTCTATTCATAGTTAGTTTGAATATCTACAATATGCTTCGTTATAATTGCACATATATATATATATATATATATATATATATATATATATAGTAGATGAATAACATAAGTTCAATAACAGAATGCCGAACTAAAAATGTTTAATTTTTTGCTTGACTGTAATGTTTGTATTTATTGTGGTATAAGTGTTAAATGAATGGCTCCTCCTTTGTAATATACCACAAATAGTTTTGTTTTTAATTTCACAAGAAAAATGTAAATATTCAGACTAAGCTAGTTTTCAATACCAATGTTTAGATGTATGTTGGGTCAAAAATAATTATTTATGTGTCTTATTTAATGTATTGATAAATGATTAGAATGTCAAATTCTCAAAGGAGATTGCTACTGGAAAATCACATTTGTTGTTATAATATAGCTAATGATGTGGATCTGTTATGTTTCAGTAGCTTGTATTTGTAAAATCAGTGTTGTGGCATCGTTATACCAGAAGCTCTTAAGAATAATCTATGCATTTCTTAATGCTTAAAACATGCAAAATTGAGTATATTTGACTAATTTGGTTTAAAAGTATCCCATTATTGTGCCCATTGACAAGAATGCGGTCAAATACAATTGCAGAAAAAGCGTTTTTAGTCCTTCAGTTGTTCTCAGTATGACACGATCTAAACCCAGAAGTCATTCTTTGTCTAAAGACTATGCAGTAAGATTTTCGTCCTAATTACTGTTACTTGTACTTGTAGCTAGAAAACTTGTCATGATTTCCTACATTTTTGTAATAACAAACGCAAATTAGATATTTTAGAAGCCTTTGAGATATACAAACACAAACTCAGGGTACCTTTAATGAATGAACAACTTGAGCTCAGTAATTCTCCGTTACTGGAAGTATAAGATATTTAATTCTGATTATTATTATTATTTCATCTAGTTACCTATTTTTGTATCTACCTTAGCGATGTGTTTGTTTATAATTATATTACCTTTGATAATGACAGCATAGCTGTCGAAACAATATTGTCAGATTATATTTTAATAAAAGTGTGAAACTTTTACTAATCTTTATTTATTTCAAAATTAAAAAGTTAAAAAAAAATCAACAAACGAAATAATAGGTATATGATCTACATCAAAAGATACGGCTCTCATCTGCATACCTTGTAACATCTGTTACAAGGTATGATGATGAGAGCCTGTATGTTTTCAATAATAGCCTTGCAGGAAATATTCTTATTACCTATATAATACAAATACAAGCATTTAAACATACAAGTACTGAAACACAAACTATCCTTACCTATCTTATAGCTCAACATGATTTTGGGTTATTAGTGGCTTTAAATGATTAAATGCGATAATTGTTAGCAAAAGTAACAGTATCAAATGAAAAGTATTTTTTGTAAAGAGTGAAAGTAGGTTAAATAGTTGTTATTCTCTCACATTTTCTAGTTCAAATTGTTTATATTAGTCTTTTTAAAATTACACTCTTTTTTATTGAATTAGTTCACCATTGCACAGATAAGCATTTACAAAAAACAAAACACACAGTTAAACTTACTGTAATAAATGTATATATAAATGTAAACAATTGATTAGGTGGTACATATACAATCCAGAAATAATTTACATGGTAGATGAATGTATTTTCTTTTGCATATGTAGTCACTATACAGATTCCTCTTCACTTACAACTAATATTTGTTTGAAAAGGCTTCCACATTTGTAACATTTTATGTGATTAATAAGTTTAAAAAGTTAAGCACAGGAAACCGTATAAATATGCTATCTGGATGTATTTATACAAATTCGTTACAATGTAGTGTCTTGTATTTAATACAGTTGTATAATAAATCTTTATGCATATGGTAGTTATTAAATTTATGAAAAATGAAAATCTAAAAGTAATTTTGAAAGTAAAAAATATTTTATGAAATGTACAGTAGAGTTATTTGTATGGTTAAAAAAATTACAATTTCAAAAAAAGGACCCTCTAATTCTTTTACATTATATGAAAGAAAGTTACCCTAAAAATTTCAAGTTTATCAGATCATGCTAACCTGACCCGCATTGAGGTCAAAGTTCAGCTATTTTAGACTGTTTTTCACAAAATCTGTATTTGCAGTGAAACGGTTGCAGCTACGAAAAAAATTCTTCCTTTTTTGTGGAAAATTTAAGCTACTATAAATTTGGTCCGTACATCATCCTCGAGAAATAATCTGTTTTTGAGTTATGAAAGGAAAATCTGATGCAGTAGTTTACGGGCCCTGCAGTTACATATTGAAAAAATTTATGTTATAATAATAATTGCTGCTACCCATTAGAAGCTATGAAGCGTGTGCTGGAGGAAGAGTGAGGAATGTGCGGCTGTAACCGACTTAAAAGATTGTATAGCACAAATCCCACATTTGTGTTACAGCTAAGGAAAAACTTCAGAAAACCCTAACCAGATCTGCCAGTACCGGGACTCCAACCTGGCTCGCTTGGGTGAGAGAAGAACACTCTAGTCCCTACACTACTAAGACTATTACATATGGGTCATAAGGTAATATCGTTAATTAATAATTGCAATTCATCATTACAGATATGATATATTAAGCCAGATATTTGTGGTTGAAAGGGTGCTGTATTGGTTTTGAAGTTGCTGAGTTATTTTAAAATATGCAAAACTCATTTATTGGAATACTCAATTTATCCACAAAGATTATTTCTATGTGCGGTTTATTCCATTAAGCATTGTACATTATAACCAGCTGTCAAGTATTTATTTTAAAGTAGTCTGTTTGATATGTAATAAAGGCTACAAACGTAATTGGATTTTCTCAAATTGATTTTCTATTCTTCTTCTTTCTAAGTACTTATTACTTTCTCAATTCTTGTAGTAATACAAATTTAAAAATAATTAAAACAATACATTCAGAGCTTCTTGATAAAGGACAGCGTTTGTGGGTACATCGGGGTGCACTCGCAAAAATCAAAGCAGGTAATTCTCACTCGTGTTTATGAAAACTGGAATAAAACTAGTGTTTTCAGTTTTCACGTTGACCAGCAATAACTGAGAAGAAATACATTACATATTCTAGTTTCTTTTTCAGCAATACCTATTTTGGACCATAAGAATTTTTCTGTAACTGCCCATTTAGCATTTTTACTTTTTCATAATATGGGATTCGTAGTGTTATCTTTGCATGGAAGTGCTGTGCTAGTGGTAGGTCAGGGCTTTGAAAAAAGGCACGAATTCTCTAACACGATCATTTAAACTGCGAAAAAAAGTTGAAAAAATTGTATGCACCCTGGCAGCAATTGGATAAGAAAACAGGAAAAGTGATTTCTGCAGGCAAAGAGAAAAAAATAATTGAAGAACTAGATGATCTACAAATGAAGAAGACAAAGATACGATCCTACGGCCCGCGAAAAGAGGTTAGAATCCAGAAAGAAGAAAATAAAATGATAAAGAAGGAAGCTAAAAGAGCAGACGGCAGATGCATTTAGACGTACCAGAACCTTACAAAAGAGAAGAAACTGAATCCACTTATAGGCAAGATTAAAAAGTGAAATTTACGTAATGTTTTCAATAGGCAAGTAAATCTTTTTAGACGAGGTTTTCTATCCTTTAACTTTAGAAGCATCAGATAAGGAAAGAAATGAACCGATGTCAAGCCATACAAATTGGAACTTCAGCTGATACATTGGATTCTACTATAAAGAGCAAAGAAAAGGGCCAGGAAACAAATTTTTGACTGCACGAATTTTAGCAGCGCTAGATAGATGTAAAATAAGTGACAGGGATACCTGCTACATGCTGTCAACAACCACACAGAAGCCGTTTCACTAGACCCAAATGACTATGTCATAAACAGATCTTGCATCAGGAGATAAAGACAATATTTTTGTGTACAGACAGCTAACAAAATCAAATTGTCATTTTTAGAAATAGATTTACAATTTGCAGTCATTCACTGGGACTCGAAACTACTTTCAGCTTTAATTGGAAAATCTGAAGTAGATTGGCTTAGTGTTGATTAATTGCTGTTTCAGAAATGTCAACAACAGGGCAAGAAGTATCTTCAGCAGTCTATGATACTCTCTGCGATTGGGAATTAACAGGCAGAGCAGAAGTTGGAAATTTTTAAACACAGGAAGACTAAATATTGCTTCCTTCCTTCTAGAGCAAAAGATAGAAAGAAAAATCTTGTTTTTAGCTTGCCGCCACCATATTTTTAAGGCGTGCGTGTTTTTGCGGTATCTAAGTTGCCATATCATCTGTTAAGTCGGCTGCTGCATGTTGGTCTACGGTAATAGTAATAATCGCCTCTACCTCCAGCACAAACTTCATAGCTTCTAGGGCCCGATTCTGCCAGGTAATGGGTAGTAGCAATTATTATTATATATTAATAATAATTTCCAGTAAGAAGTATTAGAAATGCATTAGAAGTATGCTAGTAATCAGAAGTATTAAAGAAAAGCACCGCAAATAAGTAACATAAAATCTTTCAATATGTAACTGCATGACCCGCAAACTACTGCGTCTGATTTTCCTTTCATAACTTAACACATTGACGGACAGTAGGAACAAGTGAAGTTCGAAAATTAACACTATATGTTTTTGTAATTTTTAGAATATTAGAAGTATAGTTTTACTCTTTCTGCTTAAATAAACTTAATTTTGATTAATTCAGCACCTTTAATTAGGTTGCGGCTATAACCGTCATGGCGCCAGCGGACTCTAGATACTAAGTAATGGGACGATGGCGGTTATAACAGCAAAAATTTAAAAACGTAAATGACAGGTTTAATGACTCAAATAAGCAATTTTTTGTGTGCAACAAAGTGTTTTTGGGAGTTTTACACGAAATGTTAGTTCATAATCAAACAAAAATAAATAAATGACAAAAAAATTTATTATAATTTTATAATTATTACACATTATTTTCGGTATGCCATGTTTCAAAGCATGGTGCAGGACACAGTGCCGGTTTTGACATGCAATTCTTGCAGCAATATGATGTTTCCCTCCTTATTGCCTGTTTATAACATTGTTTACAACACTGAAAATATGTTTTTCGCTGATAATTTTCAGGAGGAGAAATTTTCTCAGGAAAATGCTGTGTTCTATTGTAGTTGATTTCATTGGTTTGGATTCGTGCACGTTTAAATTGAATCAAAGACCTTCCATCCTGTTTATAATCTATACCAGTTAGAGATCGTATGATTGCTTCCCTGTATTCTATAAACTTCATTTGAGAACCTGTCTTTTCTTTAAAGATGTAGTAAGAATTCCACACTGCTACATCCAGTAGATGAAAGATTACCTTTTTATACCATCTAATTGTTTTTCGTGGACAGGAATAATAGGACATCATCTGATCTGCTCTGTCAACACCTGACATATTCTGATTATAATTCACTATTTCAATTGGTTTTCTCTTTTCCTGTTGTCGCTGGTTAGCTGTGTTTATCATACTTGGGTGGTAAGTTGTTGTTAGACATAGCACATCCCGTTTATCTTTCCATTTGGACACGTATGTCTGATTTTGGCGTCGCCATACATGTTCTCCTCTTCTAAGCTTACGACGTGTTATTTCTTGCGGCAGACCCTTCCTATTTATACGAAGAGTTCCTGTCACATGTGTCTTTTTGCTAAGTAATTTGTTAGATAATGGTAGACTTGTAATAGTTATCCATGAACAAATGATGGCCTTTGTTTAAATATGACTGTATCAATCGCATCACAAGACTTTCAATAGTTGTCATGTTTTCATCGTTTTCTCGATGGCCTTTGTATATTTCTATGCTCAAAACATAACCTTGGGCTGAACAAAGTTCGTATAATTTAATTCCGTATTTTGCCTTTCATGTACGTGCGAAAATAAAGCCTTCCTCGAAATAATAACAAAGATTCGTCTAATGATAATGCTTCATTGGGTGCATATGCATTCGCCAACTTTTGTATGAGCAAATCAAGAAATATTTTTATTTTCCTGTGTCGTTTGAATTTTCTTCTTCTACACAAAAGCATCTCAATATTTGCTCAAACCTCCTTCCAGACATTTGTGAAGGAAATGCTGGGTGGTAATGTAATGCATCAATAGAAAAGAGTTTTCTAATGCTGGAGAATTTTAGCTGGGACTGAAGCAAACACAAACCTAAAAACTTTCTCATTTCAATCGTATCAGTATTTTTGAAATTTGCCTTCCTACTATGCCTTGTATGTGGCCGTGTTTGATTGCAAAGTTTTATGCCGTAATCATTCGTAGATTTTATAATCATTTCCATTACTTGGTCATCCCTTATCTTTTCAAAAACCTGAATTGGAGAAACATCTTCGTCTATATCCAAAAGAATCCCAGCGGCATCTGCATCAAAAGAAAAGTTTCTTATAGGTGTTGTTTTGGTATGCTATGTCTCATCATTTTCTGGTTCTTCTGGTGCTTCATATTCCTCATCTGTAGTTGATTCATTATCTTCACTACACGAACTGTTATTTTCAGCACTGTCAGCATCAGATTCAGATTCACTGTTGCTTGACCCACTACTCATTTCCTCAAAAAGCTTCAGCAGCCTAGCCTGATCTTTTTCCCAACTGGCCATTTTCTGTAAATATTGAATAAAACATTTTATTTATTATAAACATAAAAAACAAAAAGTAAGCAGTATAACCATAAATATCGCTAATGTATCAAAAAATGTTGAATTTTAATTTTTTTTATTTCTATTAATTTAAAGTGTAAACTCAATAATAAACAAATACTTACCAGTATAAAAAATAAATATCGTTAAATGCAAACCACGTGCATACTGAAGCTGCAAGTCGTGTAACAGGTGGAAAACGAAATTCAACCTAAAAAATTGTTTCCAAAACATGACACTAGGCTTCTACTTGTACGCCGGTAAATGCACATTTGTGGCGCTATAGCCGTAGTGTCTAAAAACGACCGTTTCGTTTTGGACGGCTATTGCCGTCATGCCACATAGTGAACTTCGCTTTGACGGCTATGGACGCAAATGTCCGTCAACGTGTTAAAAACAGATTATTTCTCGACAATGATGTAAGGACCAAACTTATATTAGCTTAAATTTCCTACAAAAAAGAAAGAATTGGTTTTTTCTAGCTGCAACAGTTTCACTGAAAATAATTGTGTGAAAAACAGCCTATAATAGCTGAACTTTGCCCTTAGTGCAGGTCAGGTTAGCATGATCTGATCAACTTGAAATTTTTAGAGTAACTTCCTTTCATGTAATGTAAAAGACTTGGAGGGTACTAATGTACAGGCAGTTCCCAGATTACGAACGACTTCGTTCTTTTAAGTTACTTTGTAGCTAATGTAAGTAAAGCACACAAGGTACTATTGACGACAGCATGGTCCAATGGAGAAAACGAAATCTTTGTACTATCTTGAGCCCATGAGCTGAAAAATAATTCTGAAAGTGTAATGTTTTGATGCATGTTGCAAGTAGAGCCTGCTTCATATTATGACCCAGTGTAACTGGAGCTTTTAATATAATAGGCTTCAAGAAATTAAAGCAATTTCTCAATGCATGAAGAAGATTGTGAATTGGAGACCATTAAAAGTAAGATCCAAGGGCAGGCCAAAAAGCAGATGGAGGGAAGAAGTATTAGAAGACATGTACGAGCCCTGTTCTTTAAAGTTCGCACACTTCTATTTCTGTGAATCGGCGCCCCGCAATTTTCACTCTGGATTTTTTGTTTTGTTTGTTTTTGGCGGAAGCAGGAAAAAACTGCCCCTGCCTTACGGTAAGTCCGAGTGACAATCTCACAACGGAATCTTTACCACCGCAGTACCCCAATCGTTTCTACTGGAAACGTCTTTATCTCCGCCCGTTTTCGAGAGCCGGTATCTCGAAAACTATAGGAGCCTAAACGACGGGCAATCTCAAAATGTTTCCTCATCAAATGCCGTACAAAACCATAAGAAAAAAGTTACAGCCGAAAAACTCTAAATTTTTTGTTTTTCGCTCGAAAATCGTGCTAAAGTAATATCGCCGTCAACAGCCTAATCGGGTTCCTAAGTGGAAACCACTTCTGGAGGTCTTATATGATTGCCTCCTGGGTCGTCTGAGCCCATTCTCGTTTTTGACCGCCGCTCCCGAAACCGACTCGTAGGCATTTTCGGTTATATCTCCGCCCCCTGTCAGATACCTTGTTCTGGTTTTGAACAATGGACCCTCCTGTGTCTAGAACCCGGTTATGGTCTTTGGCGCCGCACCCCGCCCTGCGATTCGGACCAATTCCCGTTTTGGTCGTTCAAGGTTTGGTATGCTGGAAGTGGATGAGGTACAAAAACAGACTATTTTTATTATAACGAATGGACATTTATTTATTTTAGATTATTCTTGTACAGTGTAAAGATAAATTTATTATTATAAGATTTATTTTGCAAAATGTTTTCTTTAATTTTTTACCTTACTGGTCCGCAAGCCAATGCTATGTCGTTTGGCGGTCCGCGAACAAAAAAGGTTGGGAACCGCTGGGTTTGAGTAAGTGCATTATAGAGTTTAGCATACTTTCATTTTTCCATTAAAAAAGAACACAAAATTAATAATTAAACAAATACTTTTATTTCTTTTTAATTTAAATACAAAAATATAATGACTAATATCATACCCTACTAATTGTTAGTTTGTAGAATTTTATATTTTGAAATATCACAATTCTTATGATATTATAAAACACATGACTATATGCATTTGATAAATTATACTACATCCAGAGTAGCAAAATTTGTCTATACCAGGAAAAGATTGCGCACATGTACGAATAAAAATATATGTGATGTTATTGATGAAATGTAAGCACGTACACGCAGTCTGCATTTGGTATAGACAGATTTTGCTACTCGGGATTGTAAAGATTAGAGCAACATCAATCATTCGATACCATATAACAAAAACTTTACTACATTAAAATATCAGATTAATTAAGGCTTCCCTAATATTAAACGAGGTATTGAACTTTTGGTCAGATATATTTCAAAATAAAACCATACACAATACAATTATTCTATTTTGTAATACATACATATATATATCTAATAATTGACAATTGTACAATAAATAGCGTTAGGCACGTTTAAGCAAAGGTAACAGTTAAAAAGCCCTTTAATAAAAATAACATATTTATTATAAGGATATTTTATTTAAAGACCACAAGAATAATTTGAAAATGAATTCATTTGTAAGTTTTAGTAAAGGTTCGTTACCTTTGCATAAAGTCTGTCTAACACTAACAACAGACAATGAGAACTTCACCTAAAATCTCATCTTAAATAAATAGACAATTAGTTAATGACTATTACATTAGTCAAAGAGTAGATGGAATCCTGTCAATAAAGTTTGCAGGGAATTGACCCATTTTTCCTTCTGATTCACCTGTTAACCATTCAGCTGAGATTCTTCCGGTAACACGAACTGTTTGGCCAGGTTTAAGAGGTAAATCTCCTGCTACTTGTGATTCGAATTCATATAAGGCTGTTACTACTCGATCATCTTCTGGTAAAGGCACTTGGACAGATATGAAATTGCTAGGAAACATTCCTTCTCTATCTTCAACTCTACCATAAAACCATTCATTGTTAATACGCCTCAAAAGAAACACTACATCATTTTCCTGAAACAAATGTAAATTTATTATTAGATTAATTTCTTTATCATTCTACAGAGTATATACAATATTATGATGTATGTAGGTGATTATCATCAGTGGCAGCTGGTAAGTATTGCGTACAAGCTGGGTCGGCACATGTCTTTAAGAATGTATGGGTGCTATTAGTATCTATAAACTTTTAACTTCTGATGGTTTTTGGAATTTGAAGAACAATACAGTGGTAACGTAGAAAAATGGAAAATAATAGAATGTAT
This sequence comes from Agrypnus murinus, assembly GCA_929113105.1. Lineage (NCBI taxonomy): Eukaryota > Metazoa > Arthropoda > Insecta > Coleoptera > Elateridae > Agrypnus > Agrypnus murinus. The sequence goes on from OV816023.1 coordinate 94,093,744, forward strand.
TCGAAGTAGGAAAGTCGCATAATCAGCAGCACATGTGCCAACTCAGACAAGCACTCACCGGGTGTTGCTGGTGACTATGAGAATAAATAATCATTTGCTGCTTTACATAAATTGTGAGCTCATGTATGTATTTGTTTTATTAACTTCTTTTTAAAATTCTAATAAAATTTTCAACATTAGTTTTTTTGAAACTGCCTCTATTTGAAATGAAATTTAAATAGTTTATGGGTATAGTATATGATTGGAAGGGACAATCTGGAAATAAGGAACTTCAGGTGGAAAAAGAAAGGTTTTAAAGAATAATGAGAAATATTTTATATTATTACAAGAAAAAGTAGAAACAGCTATGAAGGAAATGAAAAAAGGTATGGAAAGTGATGAAATATCTATTGAATTGACAAAATGTATTTCTATGCAATGTACATTTACAATACACATTTACATTACAATACAAGAAAATGGTTAAATATGCAGTTATTTGAGACGATAGACATATCTCCATTCAGAAAAATTAAGTCTGGCATCTCATGCAAATTGTTTTGGAGGATAATGAACGAAGGAATATATAGAAGATTGAATTATAGCATCGGAGAAGAACAATTTGCTTTCAAATGTTGACACAAAGAGCTATAAAGAGTTGACACAAGCAATACAATTGCGGTACAGGTAAAATTGGGTAAAATGTATATACACTTCTCCAAGAAATTAACGCACCACCAAAAGTTTAAAGTTAATTTGTGTCTAGATCATGTGTCCGATTTCAATGATTCTTTTTTTGTATGATACGTTTTTTATTTTAAAATGTGAATGTACTATTGTTTTGTCAAAGAAATTATTTTTTTATGAATACAATGTGTAACAATTGCGACGTGTTTTTTTAGTTTATAGCAACAACTGTAGAATTGACAAGTTTATAGCATGCTATGAAAAACAGGTAAATGTGAAAAGGCAGTTGACAGGAGTGTGTTGATTGTGTTGATAGCTGTGTTTTTCCAATATTTTTGTCAATATGGAATGTTAAACAGGAAATCTTACTCATGAAGAATGTGCCCAAGCATTAATATTGTCTGAAGTAGGTTGGAGTTATTGAAGAATTAGACAGCGATTTAATGTGGCTCATACAACACTTGTCGTAGCTGAATTTGTAGACTTCGTGCTGTTACAAAACGTTGTCGTAAAGCTGAAAGTCTCAAATATCGGTCATTAATTGGGGTTGTTTTTCGATTCCTTCCTTGTCCCAGTCTGCGAACATGATTGCCAGTCTCCCTGTATCTTTGTATCACTCGTGAAACAGTTGTATGAGCCACATTAAATCGCTGTCTAATTCTTCGATAACTCCAACTTTCTTCAGACAATATTAATGCTTGGGCACAATCTTCACGAGTAAGATTTCGTGTTTAACGTTCCATATTGACAAAAATATTGGAAAAACATAGCTATCAACACAATAAACACACTCCTGTCAACTGCCTTTTCACATTTACCTGTTTTTCATAGCATGCTATAAACTTGTGTTTTTCCGGTACTAATAGACAATAAAGTGAATCAAAAACGAGAATGATAAGAAACGATAAGGCTAGAGTACGATATGAATTCTAACTTGCAGGTGTAACTGTTAAACGTTACAGGGTGTTACAAATTAAAAAAAAAAACACGTCGCAATTGTTATACACTGTATTCATAAAAAAATAGTTTCTTTGACAAAACAATAGTACATTCACATTTTCAAATAAAAAACGTATCATACAAAAAAAGAATCATTGAAATCGGACACATGGTCTAGACACAAATTAACTTTAAACTTTTGGTTATTTTTTGGTGGTGCATTAATTTCTTGGAGAAGTGTATATACATTTTACCCAATTTTACCTGAAAGAAGGCAAGATAAAAATTATAGAAATGATAAAGGCAACTTGTCACACAGGGGGCAAGGATACGATGGACTGGACATGTTATAATAATATAAGAAAAAAACAAAAATGCAACAATAAGAACAATGATGGAATGGGAGCCAAAAGAAAACAGAAGAAAAGTAATGGAGCTATTATAGCAAGTACATTATGCTCCCCCATACTTTATTGCTCATACAACTTTCATGCCTTATTCTAAGGAGCTCAAATATAATTGTACTAAATTTTTAAAATTCAGTCGCAAGCGAGATTTGAACCCCAGCCCATCTGAACGAAAAATAGGATCTCTACCACTCGACCGCGGAGGGTCTTGGAAGTGAACAACTGGAGGGAAAAAGCACAAAACAGAAAAATATAAAGAGAAATCGTAGAAAAACAAAGACCCACGGCACTATATAGGAGGAGGATTACGAAATTTTCCTATGGAACGGCCCAAACCCATATGGGTTGTAGCATCAACTGAAAAAGAAAGGCAACTTGTAACGTCTCTTAATTTTCTATTATGGTCAAATAATCAAGGAGAAATGCATATGGTAAAATTTTCAATTAATTATTAAAATGTAATAAAATAAAATAGTACAACAAAATAAAAATTCTACTAGGTACAGCAGAAACTATTTATAATAGTCTATTTTTAAAATTCTTATTGTTGACTATACTTCTGAGCCACCTGAAGGGTACATACTTGGTGTCTCACTTAAAATCTTTTTATCCACAATGTTATGATTAACAAGCTGTAGTTGATTTTGCATAAGGATAAGTTTTGCAAATGACATGAATTTCACACAACTCAGATCACACTTTTGTAAGGTAGTATCCCTCAATTAGTATGTCACACATGTCAAGTTTCATCAGATTCTAACACAAATGTTTTGATATTCTTCAGTTGTTCAGTGGATTAGAAATCACTGCAAAACATTTTAATGGGGTAGTGGATATCACTGTTATTTATAAGACTTTTAATAAGGTAATCAGGTAATAAGGTAATTGGCTCTATTGGCAGCATTTACTGATTACTGTTATTGCGTTTATTTGTGAGCATCATTTCTTTATTTAAGCTTAATGCACACTGATACGGTCGGCATCGATCAGCATCCGTACAGAAAAATTTCGAAGCCGGGTGTCATAAGCACACTAGTCCCGAGTTTTTGCGACGGAGATCTCTGGAGAAGTGATTAAGTACATATATTCATGATACACAGTTTATTAGTATTGTTTAGAACCTAGACACGAGCTTTGAACAAGATTTGTTATTACCTAACTAAAATAAAAATATTGATAACAGCCTCCCTAAAACTTGTTTTCTTAAAACTGTCACACTGATCATGCACTTTATTAGGGTCATACAATAATAAAATTCATTTGATTCGTTTTATAATAATAAACAATATTAATTAAATACATTTTTGACCAATAAACAATATATTAACATAAAAGCAGTTATTTTTATATCATAGCACAATGATTGTTATTAGAAGAGAATTAATATTAATTAGTGTTAAAGTTATTGAAGTGCTTCTAAATAAATTAATATAGTATAGGTTGAAATGCAAACTTTAATAATTTATTGTAAATATTTCTTATAATAATGCCCATAGCATGTAAAATAACGAACATTTAATTGTAATAATTTCTAAACTTCCGGAGGTGATAAGCACATTGACCCGGCCCGCTTCGGCTCGGAAAGGATTTTTGGCGTTGGTTGCTCTCCAGACCAATATCTTCCAGCGTGCTGAAGGATGCGAATTGCTGGCCGATCCAGCCGGTCAAGTGTGCGAGCTCTCATATAAAATCAAGTACCATATTCATTGGCATTTTTCCGATTCGATGCTGGCCAATTCTGGATGGATGTGTGCTTTATACTGTACTTGGAAAGAAGCACTATTAAGAATTATTACTTGTATTTGCAAAAAATAAGCATACAAGTTTACTACAAATTTCTTGGAAAAAGAATTTGAGATAAGATTTTATAACCAGCGGTATCTACTGCACCATTCAGATTGCTTTTTGTAATAAGTAATAATAGTAATGACCAAGCCCAACCAACAGGGTGCTGAATGGGTAGTTAATTGCACAATTTCGTGTAGTCGAATGTATAGGTATAAAATTACGGTAGGTTACGGTACGGTTAGGTATACACGCGACTACACGAAATTGTGCGCTTAACTACCCATTCAGCAACCATGTGGTTGCCCTTGGTAATGACTAAATAATTGCAGAACGCATCTCATTGCATATGTGTTGAATTTTTAGCTTTAGATCTTACAATTTGGGCTTATTCAAATAAACATTTATAATGATTTTATTACTAGTGAAATATTTATTTATTTAATTATTAAGATGTGTTCAGCCTGTTAAGAGGATGGAAAAAATATTCAATATAGAAATATACTATTATACTATACATGTAGAATAAGTAGATTATTTCCTATTGACTTTTGATAAGTATGAGCAAAAGACCGCAAGTTAGAAGATAACTTATCTGGCTTGCAACTTATCAGTCCCTCATTTTTTGCAGTCGGTCTCAATTGTTGATAAATTGGATAATAAATCCCTTTAACGAACTATTTTGTAAAAAATTATAATTAATAATATTAACAGAATTATTTTTTATTTCTGTGCCACACGGCAACAAAAGAATGTAACTGTTACCTTAATAGTTAATTAAATCAGTTTTCATTCATTCAAATTTATGTATAATACAGTGGCGTGCGGTCCATGGAAGCAATGGTAGCAATGCTTCCCTTAAGAATTTATTAAAAATAAAAACCAATGCTAACAAAAATATTTTTATAAAATTATGGTTATCGTTTATTTAAATTTGTAATATTTAATCAACTTAAAGCTCAATATCAATTCCGTAATTTGGTTATTTGTTCGATTTAGTGTTTTTTAAATGTTACTTACGTAATGTCAATCTTCTATTTATTTGCTCTGTATATGCAAATTTAAAATTGCATTATCGTCATGACTGCAAATCCAGTTGCTTCGGTGGAAGATTCAAGTACTTCCGATACAGCCTAATCGCGACGATTTTGTTGTTCAGTTTGTAAATTATTAGATTTTTTTGCATACAGTTTTGGAGGAAAATTACAAATTGTTGAGAAAGTCAGATCAAAACCAGAACCTTTCAAATTTAACAACAAAGTTTAAAACCTTCACCAGGTATTTTGCTAAAAAAGACCGGAAAATCGAGTTGCATTATAAATAAATAGTAGTACTTTTTTTAAATAAAGAATGATAGTCAACAAATTTCATAAGTATAAAGTGTAACAGTTCTTCTTTGAAAAAAAGCTTAATAATTATAACACTGTTTTTATTGTGCCTATCAGGGGCTGATCCAGAGAATTATTTTGGTGGGGGGAATTTGTTTGAAAATAATTGTTTTAAATAAATTAATAATAATTATACAAACATTATTTATTTTTATCCTATTTATATTTATTTATAAATGTTATATATTACACAATATTTAATAATCATTAACTACTTTTACATTAATAATTTATTTACCTATAATATTGAAGTATATATCAAAAACTTGGGGGGCGGAATCCCCCTCCCCTGGATCCGCGCATGTACCTAGGTATATTACAATTAAAATCGTGGTTGCTTCCCTAGCCTAAATTTTCATCGCACGCCACTGGTATAATATTGCAAATCTTAACCTACACCTAGCCTAAAGCAACTGCTTCAGTATGACAAGAATTGTGCAAAAAGGTCAACCCCACAGATAAAATTCAATATTCAATAATGCTTGAAAAGGCTATACCAATGCATTCTAGCAGACGTCAGATTCATGTTAAAGCACGAATTGCTTTTGCTGCAGCCAAACTATGATAATGGCTTATTTGTTTATACTTTTATGGTAAAATGTGTGCAGTGGAATGAAAACTGTCATTCGGTGTATGTTCATTACGGTGGTGATTTAACCCATCTACTGCCAATGTTGTGTTAACGCAACACTCCGAATCAAATTTTTTTTAAGTATGTTGAGCCTAGTTTATATCTGTTTTTATAACTTCTGTGTAATTTCATAGTATGAAATCAACTGTAGCATATTTTTTCTATTTAAATTCAGCTTTTATTTTATCAAAATTGCAGCCTGAATTTATTGAATTTTGAATACTATTGGGTATATATACATGGGTGACAAACGTAAAAAAAACTACTCTTCCAGATAGAAATTTTAATTTTTTTCTAGAATGGCTCTGGAAAGATTAAAAAATGTTACTGTTGATATAAAAAGTCAAAAACTTATCTAGTTTCGAAAAAACGTGATTATAAATTTGAGCGTTGCACGTAAACGCAACATTGGCTTAATGAGTAACACAAATGTACATACCCTGCATTTCTTGTGTTAAATGATGAGTCTCTTTCAATCTGTTGTAGTTGCAGTGTTGTTTCTTGTGTTGCACAAGAAGCAAATTTATATTCGAAAAAGGGTATACAATACTACGCCGATCGGACACTTTGTCGATCATGGACACTACGTTGGCTGACCATTTGGACAATTTGCAGACCCTTAAAATAAATTTTACTACTGGACACTTTTGCGACCGTGGACACTACGTCACCCCCAAGCAGTGGACACTTTGCTGACCCTGGGCACTACACCGACCGCAAGCGGTGGACATTTTGGCGACCGTGGACAGTATGCCAACCGCAAGCGGTGGACACTTTGCCAATCGTGGACAACCTAAGGTCATATTGTAGAAAACATCTCGGAGATCATAGTTGTGAAAACCATATCAAAATTGACCAACAGGTTAATTAGTTTTAGCTTTAGCAGAACTTTATGATTGTATTCACATCAGAATTGTATTTATGGACAGCTCTTAAGGGTCTCCCGTTTGTGACCGGCGCTGTGTCGATGATCAACTAGGTGTGCAGCGATATTTATTTTAAGAGGTTGGCGTCGTCTCCACGGTCGGCATAGTGTCCGCGGTCGACATAGTGTCTAGTCGGCAAAGTGTCCATCACTTGCGGCCGTCGTACTGTCCACGGTCGGCAAAGTGTCCACCGCTTTCGGTAGGCATAGTGTCCACGGTTGGCAAAGTGCCCACAGGTTGTGGTCTGCGTACTTTCCACGGTCGGAAAAGTGTCCACAGCTCTCGTTCGGCGTAGTGCCTACGGTCGAGAAAGTGTCCAGTAGCAAAATTTATTTGAAGGGTCGGCTTAGTGTCGACAGTCAGCAAAGTGTTCAAAACTGCCAGTCGTATCCAGCGTAGTATCCACAGTGAGTGTTGTGTCTCCGGTCGGCATTGTGCATTGGCACAAGTGCTATCCACCAATGTTGCATTTACGCAACGTTAAATTTTTTTATGTTCTAATATATTATTTAATTTTTTTTGTATTAAACAGCTTCAGTTAATGTTAATAAAAATATCAAAACACAAAAAAAATTTATTTGTAGTTTTTCTTTAGTAGTGGTTTTAAATGGGTTCAGACAATAATGTCAGTGAGTATAGTTTTAATTTGCAGTTCATTGTTACTGAATAATAAAAAATGTAATAGATAAATAAAAATCCATTAAATTAAAAGAAATTGTTAATAATATTGAAAGAAATATGCAATTTTTGCTATCACAGTACTACATAATGCATGTGACATTATACGTAATGCCTTGAAGATCTAAATTGATCGATCATATAGGACATTTCAAAATAAAACTGAAGTTATAATTTTATTTTTGGTGTTTATTGAATAAATAATCAATTTGCAGTTTTTTTAAGAATAGTTCGAAGAACTATTGCAAAACTTATAATTTACCTAGTATTTCATGTCTCTATTTTGTTACTTGTACACACATAATAGGTTGATCTGCTTGTAAACTTCGGACATAAAAAACCAAAAGGATTTTTATTAAGAGAGAAATATGGTTTCATAAAGACATCAAAATTTCTTTCATTAGGAAAACAAAAGGTCTACGGTTTGATTTAAAAACATCAAGATGGCCATCTCAGAAAAATATTAGTGGCGAAAATCATTTTTAAATTCATGTTGCTATACAGCATTATTTGCCAAACTTTCAAAAATGAATTTTTTTGATAGAACCAACATTTAAGGAGTTATTGCCCCATGTGTGGTACTTTTTGCACACCCTGTATACTAAGACCTATTATGAGTGTCTCTTAGTGGTTACTTTTACTTGCATATGTAAGGTGAACTTCTCAATTTCAGAAAATTAAATGAAAAAGTATGTATTTGCTTACATATGGACCCAAAATGAAATTTCTGTATGTCTCTTCATTGTTCCCTGAATACCCACAAATAATAAAGCGACAAGACAGAACAGATATTTTTTAACACCCACATGGATCAGCAGTACACATACCCTGCAAATATGTGACCTCGGATGCGAAAAGGGTATTATAAAAAGTAAAAATTGTTATTTTGACATATAGATTACTAGAGATGGCTTGTACCTTAAGAATGTGGGTCGGTCAAAGTAAAGGTCTCGTTAATATACATAATTTTGTAGTACTCAATATTGCAATTACAACAGTGAATGCATTACACTAATAAGTGCAACTATAAGGTACATACAGAACAAAAAAAGTTAAATGGTTCAGCAAGAACCGTGGAAAGGTCTACAGGATTCTTGCCAGGAAGGGAATAGGAGTTAGAATAAGATAGGAATTAAGGTATTATAAGTAAAACAAACAAAGTCTAACAGGGCTAAATCAGAACTAAAAGGTCGATGGAGCATAGTTGACCATCTGAATTTTTTATTGTCTCCTGTGTGACAAATGCTGTGCAATTCTTTTTATAGTCTTTTCTTTCTAATGGCTTCTCTAACACCCTTCCTTAGCGTCAGTACTACTAGCCAGTAGTACTGATGTTAAGAAATAGCCATTTATTGTGGCTCTCGGTTCAAGAATTCGAGAATAGGTAATAACACCTTCATGATCCACGAACACAGTTTCAATAATTCTCATGGAAGAACCCTGTAGTTTTAAGTTTTGTGGCAATAATGATGCTATTTCTTGGACTCATTCTTAGTTTCTAGATCGTAGATAGAAGGCAAGTCGTTATTTTGGCAAAGTTAAAATTTTATTGATATCACTCCAAAATATGATTTAGTTTGCTGAAAAAATGAGAGAAAATATAAAAGTCTTTAAACAAGAATAATCAGTGCCGTTAGAAGGTTGAATTTTTAAATCGGATTTTAGCATTTTTAGAGAACATAAGGCATAACTTTCTGAATTGTCAATGTTTTGACTTGAAGACTTGTACTTTATGGTTTTTGGAGTTGCTGAACATGATTCGGTGTCAAAAATGATTTTGGACAGATGACAACTATCATTAGAGCTGTCATTTAGACGTAATCTTCATCTGTCAAAAGAAATTTTTGACAGATGATGATCATGTTCGACACTCCAAAAACCATAAGGTACAAGTTTTCAAGTCAGAACATTGAAAATTCAAAAAGTTATGCTATATGTTAATGCTAAAATTCTATATAAAATACATTTAAAAATTCAACCTTCTACCTTGGGTTATTCTTGTTTAAAAATTTATATTTTGAGAATCTCATTTTTTCAGAAAACTAAACCATATTTTGGAGTGAGATCAATGAAATCTTCCTTCTCCTTTTTCAAAAGTGTTTGAAAGATCAGTGGAACTCTCCATTAGCTTTTTCTTCGAGTTCTTTGGTTAACTGATGAAGAACTCATTTAGCATATACTTTAGAATATTCAAGGTCAGATATAATCTTCTCCATGGCATTGAGTCCGCATCCCAAAGCACTTACAACTTCTCGAAGCAGCATATATGATCAATGATTCGATGTAGAACTTTGTTTCATCTGTTCCAACAGTGATCGGTCTTCTTGAGAGTGGCTTATCAAAGATATTAGTTTCACCAGTTCTAAATTTGTTCATTGATCTATGCATTATACTGACATTTCTGAATCACCATACACTCTTATAAGCCTGCCACAAACTTCTGAGGCTGAACAACCATCTTTTTCCAAAAGCTCTATTCTTTGTTTTAATTTGCTATCCATATTAAAATAATTTTAAAGACCAAACACGACATTTTAATTCACAAATAACATATGAAAACAATAACTGAGCACCTTCCTTGATTATTTTGTGTAGTTTATACAGACCAGCAGGCGATATATACGGTACATGACTCGTATTTAATTCTTAGAACTAGTCACTAAAGGTAGGATTTAAATGCATTTGCATATCTTTTTGGTAGATATTGATTTTTTCATTTCAAATTAACGAAACAATTAAGTCGTGTTTACTGTGCATTTATTACTACGCATCAAATATGCATTTATTGAACTTCTGTCTTTAAAAGTTTTTTCTTAGCAATAATTTTACAGAATGTAGGCGACAGTTAAAAATAATCAATTCTAAATAGATGGAAAATGTGACTGTAGGAAAGTTTAAGGGATAAATATGCCTAGAAATATTTATGACTACTCAATAAACCAGAAATACAAAAGTTGTAGGTACAATACCCGGTACTTCTTCTAGTAAGTAACAAAGTAGTTTATGAGGATGAATGTATCTAAAACAGTTTTGTCCCAGGACTATTTCAAAAAGTGTTAAGCTCCAAGAATAGATTTTGTCAAGCTTCAGAAATCTTAACACAGATTCAAGACAAAACTGAATGATAAAAGAATAGTGGAATTGTACAATTCGATTTAAATTCAGTTTGCCAACAGGTGGCAAACTTTGAGCTAGTGTTAACTGGAGGTGATATATATAACGATATCAATAAGATGTTTTCCATGTTTATGTTTCCACAGTAACACTACAGATGGGAATTATCAATTATACTAATTTATTTTAAATACTACAGATGCTCTATAGAAAGAACTTATTTTAAATGTAAAATATTTAATCAGTATACTAAATTTTGAGAGCTTCATAACTTCAGAAACTTATGAACCATTCTTTCTTATTTACATATAACCCTTTGTTATGAAGGCCTCTATTTACAATTTGCTTACTTGCAGCCTGAGGTCCTCATTATGTGCTCCTGGAAATTCATACAAAACTATACCATATGGGACGGTTACTTCATTAACTTCTTTTGGTGGGCTTGGTGGAGGTACTGAAGGCATAGGAGGAGAATATTCTCTTTCGTATGGCTCAGTTTTGGTTTTAATCTGATTCCGTTTATTAGGTTGAGCACGTATAATTGTTGGCACTGATATTTGAGGCACAATAGGTGTGTTATTTATATTGCTTCCAAGATAAAATGTTGACTGTGGTGAAGCACTTGTAGTAGCTGGTGGCGCTAGAGCCCAAGGATCTGCATTTACAGTTTCATATTCAAAACTTTTTTTACTTGACGCCAAGCTACTAGTGCTACTGCTAAACGAGCTGGAAACACTACCACCAAACGCTCGATTTCTGTTGGCTACAAAATTTTTTGGTGATTCGGGTGGACTTAAATCAATAAGTGATGCATCTTCGAATTGTTGATTTAAATTCCAAGCTGATTTACTTCTTATTTTATCAATGTTTGGAGGTGGAGGCCGAGGGGGCGGTTTCTTTTTGACAGTTTGCTGATTGTTTCTAAAACACGTGGAGAACTTAAAAGAATAAAAACAAAAGAATATGAAATGTTTTACCTTTGATTTGTACTACGTTTTTGAAGGGCATCTTCTACTGAAGGTGCTGGTCTTGTAGGTATTCTCATACTTTTCATGAAAAACTATACATCACACAACAGTTAAATATGAAAAAACGTTTGCGGTTAAAACCACAATTTTTAGCTGTTGACAATTGTATCACAGACAGTTGCAGGTGTATACTGCGTTGTAATCTAATCTATTTTTAAATTATAGAAAGTCGGTAATAGCAGTGGTCGAGGAAGTCGTACTAATGACGAATCCGCTAACAAACGTCATTGCATTAAAAAGAATAAAATATGCAAACGTTTCTTGTTAGATAAAGATAACAACACAGCTAGTGGAGGTCATCTTATTGGAATTACAGTTGACGTCAATTCTAAAACATAATAAGACGAATTTCATAAAATAAAAATAATGTAATGCAATGTTGTTATTCGATATGCTATATTGGTTGCATAACCAAAACAAACTATATCATAAATTAAAATATTCGTGTGACATACCAAACGCCTACTCTATAGGCAACTCCTTTAACACTAGCGGTTAACAGTATTGTATCACCGTATACAAGTTATAATTTTTATTCTAGGCTATTCAGGGCGCAAAATGAAACATATTCAATAAGCATTTTTTAAAATTTAAAACGACTTCAAAGTTACTAACTGAAAAATATTTATTTTGATATAATTGATTCTAATACGTATTTGATATGTATTTGCGATTCATTTTCATTAGGCACTCTCATTCGTTTTTGACAATTTGACAACCAGATAATAATTTAGGAGATCTCAACCACGACGCACAGGAAACTTCTCAAAAACATCAAAACTCATATGTACTAAATCAAACTCCCACCCACCTCGGGATATAATCAAGTAAACCTTCATCATCTAAAAAACTAAAGCAGAACACGGGTTTCCTTCTTACCATTTGAAATATTTGAAATGGGAAAAAAGACAATCTAGTAACAATCTCAGAAGTTAATTTAAAATTTCGATACAATGGTACCCTATCAAATAAAATAATCCAGCTTTAAAGCTTAAAACCTGCTATAGATAATGTCAGAAAAATATCAAAAGTATCTTTACATCGAAGAACAGCTCTGCGTTACTAAAGTTATAGTCCAAGCGGCGACCGCAAGATTTTGACCGTCATCAAACATTCGGTTAATTTATGAAAAATGTGGAAGTAGACAATATAGGGAACACAAAATCTCTTATAGGCCTACAAGAAAATCCTGGCATGACTGCAGTTAATGGCCTAAATAAGGTTAATTCATCAGTATTTCGCGTCCGTTACATAACATTCAGATGAAATTTACAGGATTTGCAGAAAAATACCCGTACTGCAAGAATATCTTTCTCAGCCTTACCCCAACCTGGCAAAAGTGCCCAGCTGACCACTCCGAAGAGGCGGTTTTGCAGCGTCTCCCTTTCGTTATGGAATATCCACTTTCTTTTGTTTTTTAAATTGAAGGTTAAACTGCTCAAACAACAAAAACTTTTGTCAGCCTTAGCAAAATTTGGTATAGTAATACAATAAAACACAATTTTTGTTACTATTCTGATGAAAATGTGATATGCAACATATGATGGGCACTAGTAGCAGATAAATGATCGGCACTGCAAATTTGTCCTTTTTGAGTAGGACTTTCTCCATATGACTCTTTTTCATAATAAAAACATAAAATTTGAAACTGTCACTGTCAAAGTCGGTGTAATATGTCAAATTGTTTAAAAATCTGCACACTAGTAGGTATTGGGTTACCTGAGACCAGCACCTCTCCTTTTTTTCTGGCCATGCCTACTGTTCTCTGATTGGCTATCCCTACTCCTGTAGCTCCTCCCCTTGCTTCTGATTGGTCGACGCCATTTTGGATGACACGCCTGCTGTTCTCTGATTGGACAAGCGCCATTTTGGATGACACGCCTGCTGTTCTCTGATTGGACGAGCGGCATTTTGGATGACACGCCTGCTGTTCTCTGATTGGACGAGCGCCATTTTGAAACTTTGGGCGCCATTTTACCACGCCAGCCATGATGGGAAACTGTATTACCGACAACCTGTGCATTGTCAATAGATGGCATCATGAAGGAATACCGACAAACTATGTACTACTAGAGGGCGTCATGAAGAAATCTGTATTACCGATTACGGACGTTCTGCTAATTGTTAATATAGAGGGAGCCAAGGTTTATCATTTTATATTAATAAATTTACCGATTTCTTAAAATAATTATCGTCATTAATACTTTAATTACATATAATAATTTAAGATAATTAATTCAGCATTAAAATTTTAAATTCAGCTTTAAACGCAAATCACGGACCTACGTGATATAAACGAACCGTCAGTTTTCTATCTTTCTCTATCGTTATAAACTGTATATCTTTTAAAAATTTCTAATATTTACATCGAGAGATTGCTTGATCATATAGTTGATATATTAACTACCTACATATCATTCTCGGTATCGTTTGCATATCCGCCATTTAGAAGGAATTTGAATAGGGTCCTATCACTAATATGCATTATCACCAGAAGAAATCTGTATTATCGACGACCTATGTACTACTACTAGACGGAGTCATGAAGAAATCTGTATTACCTGTATGTACTGATGCTATTAGAGGTCGCATTAAAAGAATCTACTCTCTCGACATGAAGAAATCTGTATTATCGACGACCTAGGTAATGCTAATAGAGGGCGTCATGAAGAAATCTGTATTATCGACGACGACGACAGCTCGATAAAACGTTTAAAATTTTCAATTTGTCATTCTTGAAGTCGCCATAATGGATTTCCCTCCCTGGAATTTTATATTTCACATCTGACTAACCACGTGATCAAGACCGCTGTATTCTAATGAAACTTTTTACCCAACGAGATCATGCAATTTAAAGAAAACAACAATCGTCAATGATATCAACGAGTTTTGCAAGCTCGACTAACCGATATATCTATGTCAGTAGCTACCCTTCGTGAAGGACTTTCGGATCTCCATGTTAAGAAAATTACGTTAATAAATACACAGGCTCTTGAATCACGTTCAGAGATCGGAATGGTTTCTAACACCAATATGTATTATTATCAACGGCTGAATTAACTATTTAAAAAGTGAAAAAAACTAATTCTAATGCAGAAAAATAACTTACCATTTGCGCTTTGTAATACCAGATATCACTTTAAATTAAAACACCTAATCACTTCTCATCAAGAAGGAATATACACTAATCATCTTTTAAATTTAAAAACGAAAACACGACTATACTGTAGAAGGTACCAAAATAAACTGGAGTTAGATTGTAGCTTACCCTCGACGACGACAAAAAGGGAAACACCCTGAGGCAATATACATTCTTTTAAAAAGGCACGCTTCGACCTCCAAATCACTAGAAATTTGCGGTTTTTTATACCTGCTTCGAACTCAAAACAAGTAAGTTTGAATGGTTCTTTTCTGTAAAATCCTCTCCCTTTTTCATCATCAATATATAATCTTTTCAAACTTCCTTAAAGACAGCTTTTTTGTAAACTTGAAATCGAGATAATTATCAGAATAAAATGCATCACTATACCCCAAAAAGGTCGGACTGACTACCTGAGGCACGATAGCAGGTACTAATCCTTGAACATTTAAAATCCTTGTACAGTAAAAACAAAAGAGTATGGTTGATGGTTAGGTTTTAACTTATTTCCTTTCCGAATCAAAATACTGAGATTTTCACATAAAATCTTTAGGGCGGTCTGTCACTTTTCTTTTTAATAAACAAAAATTTGTTCCGACATTTTCCTCTTTTTCCCCTTAATTTTAATATTACAGGAATCTAATAAACAACTTACCTATTTCCAGGGGCAATAAGTCAATCACACAGGTCTCGTCATCATAACAATAATTAGTTATAAAATGTGGTCAATTCCCAGTAAATCTAGAGATTATAAGAGTAACAAAATATTTAAATAAATGCAAATTTTTATGATCATGGAGTTCCACAAAGTAAGGCAGGAGACAGTAAACGCTATTGATGTATTAGTTTTAGACACGTACAATACGTACGGGAAATAGAAAATTAGTAATTAACATTTCACTTTATTCAATAAAAACTTAACGTTGTCATGCTATAATAACATTAGAATTTCATGTACATGAGATAGAAGGTTCAAATTTATAAAAAGAAACTTAAAATTTATTCAGTAAAACTTAACGTGGCCGTGCTATAATAACATTAAAATTTTACGTACATGAGATAAAAGGTTCGAATTTATAATAAGAAACTTACCTAATGTGTTACACCGCTGTAAATATACACTACGCGCAATTTTAAACAAAAAACTCTATACGTTAAGCACACGCACGCAGTAAATATTATCAATTCAATTAACACCAAAACATACAAATAGTATAACCGTATATATCAATAATAATAGTAGTAATCGTATATAAACGTATATACGAGACCATATGCAAGTTCTGACAAGTCAAAATTCTTGCATATCGATATCTCAGTTATCTGGTTATCCGATCGAAATTATGGGTTGTTAGGAGATTTTATACCTGAACAGAAAAAAAGCTTATTATAATTGACATATCCTCTTTTGTTATTGATTAAACAGATCTAGGACTCTCGTCTTAAAATATATTACGCCATAAATTAAAACATCCCTTTTGTATGTACCATCACCAAATATTTAAATTCATTTTGAAATCACAAAGTGTATCACTATTTTAAAAAGGAGTAAAACCATTTTCTCATAAAAAAATTATAACGGTGATAAAAAATCCAATATCTCTCTCTTTACAGATAATTGAAAAAATAGTTTCAAAATATGAAATGAAAGTTTCTTATTATAAATTCGAACCTTTTATCTCATGTACGTAAAATTCTAATGTTATTATAGCACGACAACGTTAAGTTTTTACTGAATGAATTTTTAAGTTTCTTTTTATAAATTTGGACCTTCTATCTCATATAAATGAAATTATAATGTTATTATAGCACGACAACGTTAAGTTTTTACTGAATAAATTTTTAAGTTTCTTTTTATAAATTTGAACCTTCTATCTCATGTACATGAAATTCTAATGTTATTATAAAATCAAATTGACGATGCAATTGAAACATTATAAATATATTTTATGACTAGTTCATGGGATGCATACGTGATTAGCAGAGACGAGAATTAAAAGCTGATAAAGAAATAAATGTAAAATATTGCATCGGGGTGGTGTCCAAAGCAACGATTCATTTGTAAATGGAATAAACACATGTAAATAATAATTTAAAATGTGAAATTTTATACACTCCTAATGTTGTTTTGTAAATCAAGTGGCAAATATCAAGAAATGTGAAGCATTTAGATAGTCGTCCAAACAATTTTATATGTTGATGTTCATTTAGTTTATAAAGAAACCGGATGACTTCCCAGGTGTTCCAATGCCGCACATATGCTCTGCAGGTCAACCTCAATTAATTAGCCCTGGGGTTATACATCCTTAGGCTAGAAACAGTCTTGAAACAAAAATGAACATCACGTGTTCTAACCTAACCTATTAAATCTGTCAATTTTGCATCTGTCATTTTGAATTTGTCATTTGAAGGAGCCATCTTGGATTTCCCTTGTCCCTAGATTTGAATTTTAGCGCTAACTCTGGGATTGGATCCTTTTATCCCTTTCACTAAGCGGAAACTCTTTCTCTCTCCTTCTCATAGGACGACTACTTACCGGCTCTGCTTTGTAACCTAGGATGTTCGCCATCGGAAAGATTCTGCTTTATTCGTGTACTCTCTCGCTGATAACGATCTACCTTTTATATATAGTCGCCCTTTACCCTTCTCCCTTCACCCTTAGCCATGCTAGTCTCGTCACCCTTCACCCTTAGTCATGCTAGTCTCTTCACCCTTCTCCCTTAGTCATGCTAGTCTCGTCACTCTTCACCCTTAGTCATGCTAGTCTCTTCACCCTTCACCCTTAGTCATGCTAGTCTCTTCACCCTCCTTTACCCTTAGTCGTACTAGTAAATAAAACATCAATGTTTAAATATACATATTATTTATTTTGCTATACATTTAATGGACAATTGTAACATATTATTTGACAAATTATTCATTACACAGTATGAGTTGAGATTATCACGTAACACTTGCAATTTGTTCAAATATTTTTGTAACCTATTTCTAAGCTGCGACAGATCATGGAAGGCTAAAGCAATAATACAATAATTGATTAATATAAGCATAAACATACAAAAGTCTTAAACATCTTACCTAGTTCTTCTTCATTGTTCCACGCTTGACCGTTCTCGCTGTACTTGTCGGTACGTTTTCTTTGATGTTCGACGCGCTATCGTTAACTATCTCATAGATGTATTATTTGTCATATTATTAGCCTACGTCCATGCTCAGTATTGCAAGAACAATAAAAGTTATAAAGGAAAACGTAAACGCCAACCTGCTCAAAATCACTCATTTTTGTACACTTTAGCCGTATTTTCATGAATATTTGCGTTTTCACCATATAGGATTAATTTTTAGCTCTAATTTTATATATGTGGCGTTTTGTATAGATCTCCACGATAATTTATTGTCATATACTGTCTTTGAAATTACATATATACAGACTTATATAACACACACACACAAGATATACATGTAAACTTAACTATTTTTCTAAATTATCATCGTTAGAAATCCTACTATAATAATTTCTCCAGCTATCGCTGACCGCTGGTGTATGTCGGCGTAAATAAATATCTTTAAACTTATTGATTTTAATTGTACCTACATCTACTTATTCCAGGGGTAGGTTGATTGTATGCATATGTAGTGCTGCCAATAGAGGGCGTCATACTACAATTAGTATGTATTGCTAATAGAGGGCGTCATAAAGAAATCTGTATTATCGACGACCTATGTACTACCAATAGAGGTCGCCAAGGAGTAATTATTATTACTGAAGACCACATTACATTTCTACCTAAGCGAATCAGTGATAATTTGAAAAGCAAATGTAGTAAATATTCATGTTTATATGGTAAGTTTGATAATTTAAATTGTTACATACACTTAGGATAGAACCTATGATTCATTCTCGCGCATACATATTGCTCCGAGCGCTTACGATTATAGTCGAGAACAACCGATTGAGCAGGTCGATCAGTATAAATAGGCGGGGTAGTGTTCCTGTTCCTTCATTAGTCGAAATGAAGCAGCACGTGAACGACGTATGTAAGAAGAAGAATGACTCTGGTCGAAAAGGTTGCAACATACAGTGTCCAGTTTGCTTCAAGTCTTTCGCGAGGCCATTCACCTACCTGCAAGAGACACGTAAAAACCACGCACGAATCAGACAGAATCCAGTGTTCTAGCTGTGTCAAAACTTTTTTAAACTCTGATGCCTACAAGATACACAAGAGAGCCGTCCATGAAATAAACAAAATCCAATGCTCTAGCTGTTTCAAAACTTTTTCACGTCGTGACCACTTAAAAAGGCATATTAAAAGCGTCCACGAACCAATCAAAGTCCGGTGTTCTAACTGCTTCAAATGTTTTTCACGCACAGACAGCTTAAAAAGGCATGTGAAAAACGTACACCATAGCGCATCTGTTGTGAAGACAGGAACGGGAGCAAACACTGCCGTCGTTGAGACAGAAGATATGACCGCAACTACGCAGCCGGATGATTATCGTGCTAACTATAAAAGTAACGAAGAATTAGGAAAGGTTACAGGGTCAACAAGTCATTCCACGGACTTTATACGTATTAGTATTTCTGCGAAGGCATACAACGACGACTCAGAGATCCGTAGAACTACAATACTCATCGAAAACAACTTATGATCTATATACTTGTATTATGCTGCGTATACTAAATAAATGTTTGTAAAATATCTTTATATGTTTTATTTTTATCACGCCCATACTCTGATTTCTTGTCCAACAGGGCGGACTCTGCCATTTTTGTTTCAAGACTGTTTCTAGCCTAAGGATGTATAACCCCAGGGTTTTATTTTTATTTAATTTCATTTATATGAGATAGAATGTCCAAATTTATAAAAAGAAACTTAAAAATTCATTCAGTAAAAACTTAACGTTGTCGTGCTATAATAACATTAGAATTTTACGTACATGAGATAAAAGGTTCGAATTTATAATAAGAAACTTTCATTTCATATTTTGAAACTATTTTTTCAATTATCTGTAAAGAAAGAGAGATTGGATTTTTTATCACCGTTATAATTTTTTTATGAGAAAATGGTTTTACTCCTTTTTAAAATAGTGATACACTTTGTAATTTCAAAATGAATTTAAATATTTGGTGATGGTACATACAAAAGGGATGTTTTAATTTATGGCGTAATACATTTTAAGACGAGAGTTCTAGATCTATTTAATCAATAACAAAAGAGGATATGTCCATTATAATAAGCTTTTTTTTTGTTCAGGTATAAAATCTCCTAACAACCCATAATTTCGATCGGATAACCAGATAACTGAGATATCGATATGCAAGGATTTTGACTTGTCAGAACTTGCATATGGACTCGTATAAAAGGGGTGGTTATAATACTGTGAAGCCTCATTATTAGTTGGCAGCAGATAGGTGTGTTTACATTGAGTGGTTATTTTGTTCGGGTCGTGGTTTATTGTTTTAAATTATACTATTTGTATGTTTTGGTGTTAATTGAATTGATAATATTTACTGCGTGCGTGTGCTTAACGTATAGAGTTTTTTGTTTAAAATTGCGCGTAGTGTATATTTACAGCGGTGTAACACATTAGGTAAGTTTCTTATTATAAATTCGAACCTTTTATCTCATGTACGTAAAATTCTAATGTTATTATAGCACGGCCACGTTAAGTTTTACTGAATAAATTTTAAGTTTCTTTTTATAAATTTGAACCTTCTATCTCATGTACATGAAATTCTAATGTTATTATAGCATGACAACGTTAAGTTTTTATTGAATAAAGTGAAATGTTAATTACTAATTTTCTATTTCCCGTACGTATTGTACGTGTCTAAAACTAATACATCAATAGCGTTTACTGTCTCCTGCCTTACTTTGTGGAACTCCATGATCATAAAAATTTGCATTTATTTAAATATTTTGTTACTCTTATAATCTCTAGATTTACTGGGAATTGACCACATTTTATAACTAATTATTGTTATGATGACGAGACCTGTGTGATTGACTTATTGCCCCTGGAAATAGGTAAGTTGTTTATTAGATTCCTGTAATATTAAAATTAAGGGGAAAAAGAGGAAAATGTCGGAACAAATTTTTGTTTATTAAAAAGAAAAGTGACAGACCGCCCTAAAGATTTTATGTGAAAATCTCAGTATTTTGATTCGGAAAGGAAATAAGTTAAAACCTAACCATCAACCATACTCTTTTGTTTTTACTGTACAAGGATTTTAAATGTTCAAGGATTAGTACCTGCTATCGTGCCTCAGGTAGTCAGTCCGACCTTTTTGGGGTATAGTGATGCATTTTATTCTGATAATTATCTCGATTTCAAGTTTACAAAAAAGCTGTCTTTAAGGAAGTTTGAAAAGATTATATATTGATGATGAAAAAGGGAGAGGATTTTACAGAAAAGAACCATTCAAACTTACCTGTTTTGAGTTCGAAGCAGGTATAAAAAACCGCAGATTTCTAGTGATTTGGAGGTCGAAGCGTGCCTTTTTAAAAGAATGTATATTGCCTCAGGGTGTTTCCCTTTTTGTCGTCGTCGAGGGTAAGCTAAAATCTAACTCCAGAGTATTTTGGTACCTTCTACAGTATAGTCGTGTTTTCGTTTTTAAATTTAAAAGATGATTAGTGTATATTCCTTCTTGATAAGAAGTGATTAGGTGTTTTAATTTAAAGTGATATCTGGTATTACAAAGCGCAAATGGTAAGTTATTTTTCTGCATTAGAATTAGTTTTTTTCACTTTTTAAATAGTTAATTCAGCCGTTGATAATAATACATATTGGTGTTAGAAACCATTCCGATCTCTGAACGTGATTCAAGAGCCTGTGTATTTATTAACGTAATTTTCTTAACATGGAGATCCGAAAGTCCTTCACGAAGGGTAGCTACTGACATAGATATATCGGTTAGTCGAGCTTGCAAAACTCGTTGATATCATTGACGATTGTTGGTTTCTTTAAATTGCATGATCTCTTTTGGTAGAAAGTTTCATTAGAATACAGCGGTCTTGATCACGTGGTTAGTCAGATGTGAAATATAAAATTCAAGGGCGGGAAATCCATTATGATAATACAGATTTCTTCATGACGCCCTCTATTAGCATTACCTAGGTCGTCGATAATACAGATTTCTTCATGTCGAAAGAGGAGATTCTTTTAATGCGACCTCTAATAGCATCAGTACATACAGGTAATACAGATTTCTTCATGACTCCGTCTAGTAGTAGTACATAGGTCGTCGATAATACAGATTTCTTCTGGTGATAATGCATATTAGTGATAGGACCCTATTCAAATTCCTTCTAAATGGCGGATATGCAAACGATACCGCGAATGATATGTAGGTAGTTAATATATCAACTATATGATCAAGCAATCTCTCGATGTAAATATTAGAAATTTTTAAAAGATATACAGTTTATAACGATAGAGAAAGATAGAAAACTGACGATTCGTTTATATCACGTAGGTCCGTGATTTGCGTTTAAAGCTGAATTTAAAATTTTAATGCTGAATTAATTATCTTAAATTATTATATGTAATTAAAGTATTAATGACGATAATTATCTTAAGAAATCGGTAAATTTATTAATATAAAATGATAAACCTTGGCTCCCTCTATATTAACAATTAGCAGAACGTCCGTAATCGGTAATACAGATTTCTTCATGATGCCCTCTAGTAGTACATAGTTTGTCGGTATTCCTTCATGATGCCATCTATTGACAATGCACAGGTTGTCGGTAATACAGTTTCCCATCATGGGTGGCGTGGTAAAATGGCGCTCGTCCAATAAGAGAACAGCAGGCGTGTCATCCAAAATGACGCTCGTCCAATCAGAGAACAGTAGGCGTGTCATCCAAAATGGCGCTCGTCCAATCAGAGAACAGCAGGCGTGTCATCCAAAATGGCGTCGACCAATCAGAAGCAAGGGGAGGAGCTACAGGAGTAGGGATAGCCAATCAGAGAGCAGCAGGCGTGGCCAGAAAAAAAGGAGAGGGGCTGGTCTCAGGTATCCCAATACCTACTCACACTTTATAATTCAATTCTCTATAGCTGTTGGTTAGTGAAAATGTGACATTTTATACTAAATTAAAGTGGAAAGAATTAACAAAGCATACTCCTGAAGTGTACCTCGCCTATTTCCCATGCAGATATTGTATACGTCTTTTTTCCTAGCTGTTATCATACATTTTGAATGGGTTGATACAAATCTTAAATTTTGATTGAAGGATGTACATTTTTGATCTTTTATTAAGTTTTTGAGTATGTATTCGCTGACGCGACATGTATTATAGCAGGTTGCTGTAGATGCTCCTTCATAAAATTTACATCTCAACCGTTGACCCGCTCAGAGGTACGGAAGGTACTTTTGTCAAGGTCTAATAGACAGTAGTATCATAAGGTTTCAGACGAATTGAAGATAAAAAAATTCACCAGTCTGCTCTATTAAGGCAGCTTTTGCATTTTTTTGGAGATGGTTTGTCCGGAATCTATAAACAAAAATTTTTTTGAATGTATTTACTTGTAATCTATTATTTACATATATGTAACAATAAGTAAATATAATTATTTGACAGTCAACATGATATTATATTCCACGGTGTCTCTTCACCAAACATCGTATTTGCCTTATACCAATACGTATTTTGGTAACGATGTTACCCTTTTCACGGCGTAAAACCGTATGCGGTGTAAGGGTGGCTGTTTGTAGTACAACGCTGTACAACAGCTGTTGTACAACGTTGCTGAGGAATGCTTCCTCACCAAGACAGTGCAACTGTTGATACCCTCCAAGGGGTATGGCGCGTGACTGATTTGAGAAATTTCTCAAATAAAACTTTTTTAGAAGTCTAGAAAGTGATTCCTTAAAGTTTCAATCAAATCTGAGACGGTTTTAAAACGTGAAAAAGGTAACATCGTTACCGAAATACGTATTGGCATAAGCCAAATCTGATGTGTGATTAGGAGACACCGACGTGTAAAATATAGTGTTGGGATAAACCACGGTCCTTACAAACCTTTATTAGTGGACACGATAAAATAAAACATCAAATAGATACGCTGCTGTTACTTAGAATTTAAGCGAGAAATCAAGCATAGCTTGTTTCGAGTTTATATTTATATAAACTGTTATCTAATAAATTTTCAGCCATCCGATTGTGATGCACTTCTAATCTTTTTACTTTTTTTTTGTGTTTTTGCCTTTTCATCGTTTTGTATTTTCGTATTGTATTTTGTACTGAACTTCGCTATATCTTCTTTCAGTGTGTGTATGTAGAGGCGGTATGAAGTATGGAGCATTTATCACAGTTCGAAATACCTTGGACTAGAATCTTTTGAAAATGTCGATGTTCGAGTTGGAAACAGAGAGCCATGGCAGAATACCGTATGTCCACACTGGTTTTAGGGCGAACTTGTATGGACGTATTACCCAGTAGTACTAACGGAGTTTAACTCCAAGCTGGGAATGCTTTTATAGGATGCGTGCATTTGTAAATACTCAACACTGTCACTTTTTGATAGAGGCTGTCCTTTATTGTAAAATTGGGGAAAGTTTCCACGACATTTGGCAAACGTCACTTATCTGTGCTTATAACAATTATGTGCCACTTATCTATGGATTCTATTTAATTTTTTGCTGTGACTGTGTAAGTGAGTAAATCTACGATAAATAATAGATTAGTCCCAAGAACATGTGAGAAATAGATTGCTTCAATTTGCAAAGTAACTCTTTATAGCAAACCCTGTCAAAGACTTTTTTATATTATACGTTTATATTATGTAGTTGAGCAACAACTCTTCTCTTCAAACGTGATCTTTATTCTGTCTACTAGATCCCAGTCAGCACACTAAGGTTATAATGACGTTATTTTTTAGTCATTATTGGTCGACGACGTCATATGATGATAAATGATGTCCATAAGACGTCATATAATGGGACGTACGTAGACGTCTTCAAAACGACGTCTTTTGGACGTACAATACAATACGTACAAGTTTCATTAAAAAGATATTATTTTAGCAGGGGCCAAGGAATACTGGTCATATTAAGCAGGTGGTCACAATGTAGAGATGTTTTGACTGTAGTATATAATAAATGTTATTTCTAATATTCAACTATTTATTTATAATTCCTGTCTTAGTCCTAGTATAGGACGTTTTAATGACGTCTTATAGTGACGTCGTTGGGCTGTGACATAATGATGTCAGTTTTACAACAATTTGACGCCGTTACTGCCGAAAAAACGGCGACATTGTGACGTCAGTGTGCTGGCTGGGTATAGTCTAGAACTTGCTCTATTGTGGAGTATTTTTTTCGAATCTAAACTAATACTCGGGAATTGAGTTGATTAGTTGATTTTTCGAGTAGTTTTGACAATATCGGCATTAAAGTTATTGGATTGTAAGATGCAACATCTGCGTCAGGTTTGCATGGTTTAAGAATTGGTATATTGCTTGTTACTTTCCACTGTGCTGAACAAAAGTCCAATCGCAGTGTTGTGTTAAAGATGTGGGTAATCATAACTACATCTTTTCATGGAAAAGTTTTTTTAAAATAACTTGGGTAGTAACAAAGTCAAAGTTTACACTTCCATTTGGGGTAGGTTTTTATTTATTGCATTTTACTTCCTTCAGAGTGAAAGGGTTTAGGAAGGAAGACTCAAGGAAATTTCGTATGTTTTTATCTTCAGCTTGTTGTTTTGTTAAAGGTTCTCTATGATGCAGTGCAAAACCAGAATTAGTTCTTTGTTCATAAATAAAACATACCTATCTATGGTATAAATACTTTATTATAATTATAACTTTATTTATAATGAACACAAGCTATATGAGATAGTAGGTACATTTTATGATAAAAATACTGTTATATAATTAATTTGCTTGAATTAATGAATGATTAAAGTGCAGAAATCCTAATGATATTAAACCAGTTATAGCAGCACCTCCACATACATATGCCAGAACATGCCCGTAAAAATTCGGACAAACATCAATTGGTTCACATTTTCTAAAATAAAAAAAAATAAATTACAATACTCTTACAGTTATTGTCACTTTAAAACGTACAAATGCTGTGTTATCAGTACAATGCCACCACAAATAAGCTTATCAGCAAAAGTAACGGTACTGTATACTGAACCACCTTGGAATCCATTATTCTTTGCAAAATCTGCCGTGAGGCATAAACTAGATATCATGGTAGAAGAACTTCCCATTCCTAAAAATTAAAATAAAATGAATGTTATTTCTAGAAACATTTCTAAAAGATGCAGTAACATTTAAATATCTTTTAAGTTAATCGGTAGCCAAATGCGTTGTGCCCAAGTAGCGCTGGAATATAAATTCATATAAATATTACGTGCCTCTAATTCTTTTTGCATGACACAATTAATATTCCAAAGTAATGGTCAATGGCATGTAATAATTACGTGCCTCCCGATATATTTTTGGCACGGTAAAATTAATACGTAAAAATACATATTTTTCATGTCTTCATTATTGCCAAGAACACCTGTTGTTAGTTGAGTGGGCTTCCCCTATTTTGCTTTTGTTTGATAATAATGTGATTGGCATTATATAGATGCTGCTACAGTTATCTGTTGTAATTAATGTTAATTCAGCGTTTGCATTTCAACCTAAATAAAGTGTGCAATATTTATAATTGGCACGGTCAAATTAAAATAAGATAATTCTGTTGGATACCAATGTTAAATATAGTTTACTGCAATTTAGAAGTTAAATTATTTAAAAAGTTCTCATTTACGTTTATTGTTTCAACCTAAAACGTAATGTAGCTGTGTGCAGTCTATATGTTCGTAAAATCGTGATTATCCATAAAAAGCGGAACATTTTGAAGATTTTGTGGGCACCGGGACAGGTGAAGCAAAAGCGGGAATGTCTGGTCACTTTAATGAATAAGCATTTATAGGTTGTTTTGAACGTAAGGTGTTGGGTTTATTGAATTTTCATTGCGAATTAATGTTACACACTCACTACCTTACTTTATTTGAAACCTTCGCAAAGTTGCGTTTATTTACAATTGGGTATTTGTCAATCGCAAATTGAAATTTTCATTTCACGTTAATATAAACTTTAATAATTATTACATGCGCTACCGGCGGGCGTTAGAAGACGTGAAAAGTTTAAATCTGTACTGCAGAAGGATAAGGCCCCGAGTTTTATATGAAGATCTGCCCGAACGCGAATTTATTAAAAGTTATAGATTGAATAAGAACACAGAGAAAAATGTATTTAAATTTCATTAACAATTGTGTGGTATTGTAAAACAAATTGGTCTTAAAAAAGTGACTGGGACAATTTGTATAAAATTATAAAACATGATTGTGTCATTTGGTTTGTCAAGATAAAAATCTTAATAATAAATAATTTTTTCAATTTTTTTATAAGGATGTGTATAAACTCAAACATATCATTTTATGGAAGTCAATAGTAATTTTGTAGAATAAAATGAATAGTTGATAAAACAGAATGTGTACTGTTGTTGCATATAATATTATACAAAATTGCCCAATTGTTGTACTAGTTGTACCACAATTGCTTAATAGTGTTTAGCACAATTACTTGTTCACATTTCTACAAATTGTGCAATATTCTGATACAAATATTCTATATACACTTTAGGTTAATTTTAAATACTTACGTATTATCCCAAGTAAAACAAATTTCACCAAAACCCGAAAAAAATAGGGCAGACATATTCAAATATAAGCTCAGAACAATGTCCTAGATCACATACTAAAAGTACCCATGAATATCTGCGGTAGTAGCGGATTTCCGCACAGGCGCATAAGGCATGTGCCAAGGGTCTCTTAAATCTAAGAAAAAATAAAATTGATTCATTTTAAATTTTTACACTAATCTTTATTAGCGTTACTTAATAAAACTATGATTTAATATGAGAAGTTAGTAAACTCTCATGTAAATATCCCTATATATTATATGAAATATCTATACGAACTAAGTGAATCTGAAGTAGATTACATATTATCAATAATGCTTAAATTAGATGATTGCTTAGATACTTTCAGTTTTTTTTCTAGTGGTGTTAATGGGGAACCATGTGACGATATTGTTCATCAAACGATATTAGATTTATTTGCGGAGGCAAATAAACTAACCTCTGGTCGCGTTAGCTTTTCGAAAAGCGTAAACAAACCAAATGCAACGCTATTGGTGGGTGCGCTTAACGACTGATGACGTTTACTTAAGCGCAGAAATGCCGATAAACGTCCTAATGTTCATATTACACATTAAGATTTGGCCACAAATTATAGGTTACGTTGCAGCGAATAACAAAACCTTTAAGTTAAAGGATATAAAAGATTTGCTAGAAGAAGGAATTGCCCAGGTTACTGCAGAAAACACGCGTCGAGCTCACTCAACAAATAGAACAACAAATGTGGGATCTAGATCACAAAGACGATGCTTTAGTGGAAAAAATAATTTTACAGTGAACAGTCGAATTCAGACACGGATTATACGTCAGTAGGTTCTGTAAGTGATGCATAATAAATTGAATTACTTTGAAATTTGAATTATGTATTAATCTTTCTAAACGAAACTGTAATTATTTTATAGTGGGCGTCTACGTTGTAAAAAATGTCCTTTTTAGGACAAACACCT
Source organism: Agrypnus murinus (assembly GCA_929113105.1). NCBI lineage: Eukaryota > Metazoa > Arthropoda > Insecta > Coleoptera > Elateridae > Agrypnus > Agrypnus murinus. The sequence goes on from OV816023.1 coordinate 94,122,104, forward strand.
TTTTTAAACTATTATTTGTTATTGGTAATGATACGTTACGAGTCTAATTTAATTGTGATGTGAAACATTTTCATCGTCGTTTTGGATGTCGCGCGCTAGAACGTATACTTTTAGCGGTAACGCATCGTTATGTGAATGTAGCTTTGAGTGCTCAACTCAGAGGCGTCCCCAGTGGTGTGCGAAGATGTGCATGGCACATGGGCAGCCATGTGCGGGGTAGCGATAACAAATTCTAAATTAAAATTATATATGAAGCTATTAAATTGATTGGGGTTAGAAATGCTAAATTGTATTATACGAACTTATTTTTCTAATAAACGTATTTTTGTTACAAATTAACACAAAATTTAAGACAAAAATTGGGGGCAGCAGTAATAATCTTTGCACAAGGGCAGCCGAATGTATGGGGACGCCCCTGGCTCAGCTGACTACTGTTTGTTTGTTTACGGTATTTTCAGTTCGTATACCCATTTTATCCAACGCATATTTGCGCATAGCAACTTACTGCAATTACAGTTGCAATTTCAAATAAAGCCCTCCAGCTTATTATTTAATTCTTCTGGTTAGTACCTGAGCTATTAACTTACTCACGCATCCCGGCCAGGTAGTTCCCTACCCCTAGTCTTTCATGAAGGCTTTTATTTTTAAATTAAGCTATCTCAAGTGTGAACTGTGCTTAGATAATTGGTCAGCGATTTGGTGTGCTCGTTACAGTCACAACGTAAGATATTGAGCAAAAATTTATGACATTTTGCTAGAAAATGAAACACGCTATATTCTCGAATTGTATCGAAAGTCTTTGAAGCAGTGGCGTGCGGTGAGAATTTAGGCTAGGGAAGCAACTACGATTTTAAATTTAATATACCTAGGTACAGGCGCGGATCCACGGGTGGGGGGGTAACCCCCCCAAATTTTGATATATACTTTAGTATTATAGTTAAATAAATTTTGAATGTAAAAGTAGTTAATGTTTATTAAATATTGTGCAATATATAACATTTATAAATAAATATACATAGGATAAAAACAAATAATGTTTGTATAGTAATTATTATTAATTTATTTAAAACAATTATTTAAAAAAAATGCTCCCCCAAATAATTCTCTGGATCCGCCCCTGCTAGGTACAATAAAAACAGTATTATAATTATTAAGCTTAAAAGTTTTTCAAAGAAGAACTTTTATATTTTATACTTATGGAATTTATTGACTATTATTCTTTATTTAAAAAAGTACTACTATTTATAATGCGACTCGATTTTCCGGTCTTTTTTAGCAAAATACCTGGTGCAAGTTTTAATATTTGTTGTTAAATTTGAAAGTTTTGGTTTTGATTTGCCTTTCTCAACAATTTGTAATTTCCCTCCAAACCTGTATGCAGAAAAATCTAATAATTTAGTGTCAGAAATCAGTGCTTATATGCAGTGTATGTAACATATTTTAATCGGTAGGTATTACCTTTCCGCGCAAGCTTAATTTAAAATAGTAGTCTAAATAATTATTCCTTTTGCTGTACGGAACTGATATTGAGCTTTAAGTTGATTAAATATTACAAATTTAAATAAACGATAACCATAATTTTATAAAAATATTTTTGTTAGCATTGTTTTTTATTTTTAATAAATTCTTAAGGGAAGCATTGCTTCCATGGACCGAACGCCACTGCTTTAAAGAAGCCGATATCATAAAATTTATTAAAACAGATAGATTGCTATAGGCTAGACATATCCAAAGAGTAAAAGAAGATACTACAATTCAAATAATTGTTGACCGAAGAGGTCCTAGAGGTAAACGAGTAGTATCCGTCCTAAACACATAACTGGACAATGTAGCAAATAACTCGAAAGCGTTGAGTGTGAAGAGTTGAAAAAGAGATTCCAAGAAAATGTGCTGGAAGAAGCCAGAAGTCACCAAGAGCTGCGTAGATGGTCTGGTGGTGATGATAGTAAGAATGGATATATTTCATATCTTTGATATTTCTATCTCACCAAACAATAGTGTGCTGAGACTTTTGAAATTCAATTTGGCACAAAATAGTAAACTAAAATTTGATCATTTGTATGATTAGAATTTCTTTTCCGAAAATCGAGTGAAAATTGTTGCATATGGAGAAAAACGTCAAAAATATTAATTAATGTTGGATCTTTAGAAAAAGTCTGCTCTATTGTCAGGTGTTTGTTACAGGTCATCCTAATATAGACAACGCTCTTGGTTAGCAATACAATGTAGGACATAACTATTTTTCATACTGATCTTGCTATTATGTAAGCCTAAATAAATAATAGGCAGTAACAGTTTTAGTTAACAATAAGTATTTCTTTCTTCAATTTTCCAACTGTAATCTACATACCAATTAAACTTGCAACTGCATACATCTGAAATTGTGATTCAGAATCCACCCCTACTGCAATCCATAAGCATCCAATCAAAGATAACAGTGATCCTATTAAATAAGTAAGCTGAAATAAAATTGTTTGAAAATCCATAACACATAATTAAGATCATTAATTTACATTTTCAGTAAAGTATCTTGTTCTCCACGTCAGTAACACAGACATTATGAAAGAAGCTAAAAAAGAAGCAAGTGGAACACTTGCAATAGATTGCCTTATTTCATCGTTGGAATTTATAGCAATATGCCTCTCTTCCAAATATAGAGGAATATAAATTAAATTCAATGTTGTGTATAATCTGGAAGCCATATACCTGAAACAATATGCATATTATTGTTTGTTGTAAAATTAATAACCTTTATTAATTTTGTATGTTTGTAATCTTGGTAGTTAATGTTACTAATTAACAAAAGTAAGTACGCCTTGAACAATGCAATCTTAAATAAAAAGGTCACGAACGCACATAATTCATTATGTATGTATTACCAGATTTATAAACGACCTTCAGAAAGTATGTATAATAGTAGAAATAAATTTTATTATAAATGATAATCTCAAATATAATGACGTATGCAAATATGCATAACAAAATAAAATTGCAAATATTATACATTTAATATATGTTATTTTAGATGTTTATCTAATTTATTGCATTCTCATTTAATTTCCTATCACTTATTTTCTTGAAATAATTATTATCGAACATGACGATACTACAAGACAGATTGAAACTCATTTTAGCTTCATGTGCAAAGTAAATATGTTACATGTACCTAGCGAACAACCTTAGAGCTACCAATTAAAAAAGAAATTGAACATTTGAATTATTCGTTTGAAATAGATTCACATCATCGAGGATTTTTAACGAACATATGTCGTATACTAGTATATGACGAGTTTTGAGGATATCCGCTTTACCAACTATCAGAAACGACCCCTGCCTGCAACTAAAATAGTAAAGGCTATACAAAGTAAGAAGACTAATACTTAAATAATTAATCTATTCTTGCTCTCAATTGTAAAATCTACAGACACATAGAGGAACAGAAAGTACTGTCCAGTACTATACAACACTATACAGTACTATACAGTACTATACAGTGCTATACAGTACTATACAGTACTATATCATAGTACTATATAGTACTATACAGTACTATACTGTAACAAATAGAGAAATCCCTATATGCGGACGGCAGAACATTCCAGAGCGAAGCGTCATACACCCACGAGAACCCACTAGAAGAGTCGCGGCCCGTCTACAATATTCGAGCCAGGTCGCGTGTATAACGTAACGTCGCCGATCTTTCTAGTGCATTCTACACACTTCCCTGTGGATATATATCAGCCGCGATGGGCCCAGCAGGATTAGTGTTTAGCTGGCGTATCGAAGTGTGCTCTGTGTAATTAGTAATCAAATATATTAGTGAATAAATAAATGTTTAATAATCGTTAATACATAAATAGTGCTTTTATAATTTACTTTAAGTTTTTAAATATCTAGCATGTAAGTTTATTAAATAGTTTATAATTATAGTGTTTTAATTAGTGTATTTAAATAATATCTCTCTTGTGAATAGACGATTTAAACAGCATTTTTGTTATTATTTTAAAAAGAACGTTACTATACTATAGTACTATATAGTACTATACAGTACTAGTACTGCAACGATCTGGTAGTGCGGAGCAATATACCAATAGGTGTTGTAATATTTTGGTATATTAAACTGTTATTAAAAGAAATAAAATGCAAGACTTGATAAAACGTGTTTATTTATCTTGTATTTATTTAGAAGTCATTTTGTTTGATCGTTGCCTGGAGTAATGTGATCGCCAACTAACTTTAAGATTACTACATTACCACGCGCTCACTTGAAAAAAGCTTCACGTGAGTAATGTTGAAGTAAAAGCTTGACAGGTATGTGTATGGAATACACTTTCAGAACCCAGGTTCTGTTGAAATGCGTTCCGTACGAAAATTTTACCTATTGCACAATCTAAATAAATATTATTGGATTTAAGAAATTGTAATCCCAAAATAGGCATGGATATGCCCACTAAATAGAAGTTCCCCATGCTAGGGGAATAGTTTAAGTCAGCAAATTCTAACTCCAAGGTTAGGGATCCTGAAATAGGAATTGATGTATTATTTGCTGCTAAAAGGTTGGAACCAAAAGAATTAAAAAAAAACTTAGTATAACTATTTAATGAAAATGTTGAAGGTAACAAGCTGTTAAAAGAGAATGTATCAACAAGAAAATGCATATTTGAATTAACGTCAGTTATACAGGGTGATTCAGAAATAGCTGATATCCTTTAAATGGTAGTTAGAGGGGAGGCAGTAGAGCTAATTTACCTTGACAAGTATAGGTCAAAAATGAATAGTTTTCCAGAAAATAAATTTTAAAGTTTAATGAATTTTAGATCCAAAAGGATCCAAGGTCAGGACAGCATCCAAAAATGCAATAAAATTTTAAAATTAATTTTCTGGAAAACTTCGTTTTTGACCTATACTTGTCAAGGTAAATTAGCTCTACTGGCTCCCCTCTACTTACCATTTAAAGGATATCAGTTATTTCTGAATCACCTTGTATAAATATAACATCCCTGAGAAACCGACATAACTTGACAGGTCGGGATAGATGCACCTATCAAGTTGACATCTAGTTTTTTGAAAATTACATGGTGCAATGCAGTTACGTGCGTTTTGCCCATATCGCTGATGATAATAACAAAGATTGAGGTCGAAAAAACAAGATCTGTACGTTGGCTAAGTTAAACAACATTTTTGTTTGAATGCCCGTTTCTTTTTTACTTCTCAGCTAATTTTTATTATTTTGGGTCAGTTATAAACTCAATTAGTTTTATTTATTTTACATTGAAACTTCCGTCATAATTTAGATTAGGGGCTACTAGCGGTCGTTGGTTTTGGAAACTAATACATTTAAAATCGTTCTGAAACATTACCATTTTTATAAAGAAATTAGATTATAATGTTTTTACATTAAAAGACTTACCTACTGGGTTTTTAAGTTTTAAGAGTTGTACTTATTTCAAAAAATAATGTCTTTACTTTATTTTATCATACCTAATATGAATAGTGTTTAAGATATACGCCTACTTTGATTTAAAAGCTTCAAAGCTTCATAACTCAGTTTAAAGATGTACAGTATTAAACTATATTTCTGACTTGGATACCAGTAAACAATAAAATGATCCAGGACTTGACAGATTCTAATGTGTATAAAACCCGTTAAATAGCATTAATAACTTTCTACTCCTATTGAGTAATACATTCATAATAGTATGTGGTGTATTATAGCTGCCGTACCAGACTTGGTCACTGCACTTCTGGTGACATTTTTGATTAAAAAAGTTAACATTTTTAGTAATTTTGACAGACGTTTTTACAGTTCAAGTACACATAAAATTATAAACGTTTATGGTGATATCATTAATAACTGTAAGTGCCAGCTTTGAAATTTGAGAGCCAGACAAAATAATATGTTTATGCTGTATAATACTAAAAATGCAGACTTGAACTTGAAATAAATTCAAGGTCTAATATTAACTTTAAAATAAATCTGATTTATAAGAGAATAACTTATCTAATTTTTAAAAAGAATATTTGATTTCCTAATAAGTTTAAGTTAATGAGATTAAAGGGGATTTTATTGGTGTGGGCGGCTTTGAATTTAATTTAAAAAACATAAAACAATTGCTTGATATGAAAATTACTGTACGAATTCTATCCTAAACAAAAAAATGAAGAATCTGGATCACAAAAATCACGAGGACAAAAATGCATGCTGAATCACACAGAGATCAGATAATAGTTCCGCTGTAATTTAACCGTAAGATAAACAGCAGATGAGCTTAAAGAATTCAGCAGCGCCCTTCTTAAATGTAATTAAGGATGGAAGTAAAATGAAAATGAACATTTCTTTCCCCTATCCATAGTCATATCGTACGTCAATGACAGTCTCAACAGCTTAGATAATATCAGTATTCCGATTCTTTATTTACTTTAAATTAACGTTTATAATCTTGTTTATTGTTTCCAGCCTTATTTTGTGGAACTCCATAATCATGAAATAAATAAAGATTATTAAAAGTTTCACAAGTTTTACAATATTGTCAGGTATATTTTAATAAAACTATGAAACTTTTAATAATCTTTATTTATTTCATAACGTTTATAAGGTTATAATATTCATGATTCAATGCGGGGGATCCCCCGAACGAATGGTGCCTTGTTTTGACTACATTAATTAAATTACTAAATACTTTTATGTCTTCGTTTACAATGACTTGACCTAGATGAATATACTTTTCTTAATTATTGGCATTTGCGGAATTATCATTTAAGTGACTGAACTCATAAAATTGTATTGTAAAAAGGATCATGTTGCAGGTTGCAGAATCAGCAATGTAAACATAACAAAACATAAAACCACTTGTTTTGAAGGCATAAAAATCCTACTGTATGTGCTAAAAACATTATACCCTTCTTTATTTGCATTGTTTCGAAAACTACGTTTCTGTGAAAAAATGTTATCGGGATTTCTTGTTTGTCATTATGTTGCAAATCTTAAACGTTACGCTTTCTCACTTTTAATGCTGAATACTTATTTTAAAACAAGTGGCCACTGCTTACGTTGGCTTACTGCAGGTAGCACGTCATGAAAAAAATGGGCACGTACCTGTGGTAATGGTTAATTATTGAAGAGTTACTAGAAAAATAATGTTTTTGCCTATTTGTCGGAAAAACCTGCTTGCTCTTCAAAGCAATAACATAAGCAATCTTTGTGTAGAAAATCAATGTAATTGCTAATTCGACAGTCAAGCTTGCAACAATTAAAAGAAACACAGGTAGGTTTATCTCCAAATAAAAATTATTGATATTCTAAACAAATTTAACAGTCTAAAATATTAAAATTCAAAAATATATTTTCTTTTCAGAAAAATTTAGCACATATCTTCTGTTAACTTGTGAAGTTTTTCTTTTTGCAATAACTCTATACTTCTTTATAAAATTGACCATTATGACAATTGACCCCTAACAATAATTGTGACAGAATTTGGAGTGTAAATAAAATAAGGAACGTTCAGTTTATGACATCCAAAATTCATTAGGAGTGGCTAAGAAATAAAGATTTATATAGAAATTAAAAAAATGGTGCAGATTAATTTGGTCTACAGTGTAGAACAGTACGTAGAACAGAAAAACGGTCAAGCCTTGATACTAAATCATTATAAGCCATAAACAGTACTTTCCCACCATAGAGTTGCATTGTAACATAAAGGAAAATCAATTTAAACATAGAGTAATCCATAGAGTTTTTACTCTAATCCCAAAACGTATCACCTTCTTATATTGTAGTTTGCTTTTCTTACTATTTTTTTCATTTAAAAGTGACTCTGTGAAATTTCAAAAGTTTGATTTTAAAAGTTTCATGTAAAATGAACAAATAAGTTGTTGTAATCTCATAAATAGACCATTTTTTGTGCCCATAAGAACCAATTATCTAATTTTGAAGATATAAGTATTATTTTAATGCAGTCAGTTTAGATCATATTTTGAAGAATAGCGAAAAGTTGGGTCTTGCTTTTTTGCCTCAAGGAAGGCATAAGGCTTTTCATAACTATTTCATGTCAAATATATAATCACAAAAGGTAGTGCCCGAATACTTCTTAAGGAAATGCAATGGTACAAATTGCTGGTCTATATACGATATATTTTCCTTCTTTAATTATCAAAAACCAAGACGGCCACAACAAGAATGTATCTAATCTTTCTTGCAAACTAAAAAACATTTGGAGCTTGATTCTTTCTCACTAGTTCTTCTAGCTCATCAAAGTTATTTAACTCTATAGTTATTTAACAAGCCACAGTGAAGACGCAAAAGGCTTGAAAATTTCAAGATTCTATCCCTACTTTCAGCAGTTTTATTCATATGACTGGACTATTTTCAACCTTAAAGTAGGTAAGTGCAATTTTCTTTTTTTATTAATCAAAATAAGGTATTTCAAATATTCATTTCTAAAATGCTTTCTTAAGACATTTCTCATTTTTTTGTATTTTAGGCGACGATTAAGGGAAGATGTATCTTCATGTAATATACCATCGAGAATGTATTTTATAGTTAGGATTGTATATCCTATGGATTGTATAGATTGTACATATATTTAAAAAATATGAATTTTTAGCATGATATGCATAAGAAATTTCTCGATTTTTAAAAATTCATAGCAGTCATACCAGAAAAGTTTAGAATTTCAAATTTATACTTAGGTTAGTTTCCTATTGGAACTGGATTACCTGAAATTTTCAGATTCTTGCAACACTCCTACCAGAAATATAACGCCCTGAATTTTGGTGTTTTTAGAAATTTAGCGATATTAATGACCTCATTACAAAAGTAGGGTAAAATGATAATAGATAATTTTTGGTTGCAAACCCTCTTGGTACAGGTACAGGCAAACTTAATGTAAAAGCTTGGAGCCTTAGATTTCTCCCATTCATACTATAATTTAAATTCAAAAATTGAATTTTTGGCAGATTGAAACTTGAAATTCAGGCTTTACAGGCAAATAAGTTTTTCAGAGTTCTAATAGTTTAGTTCTAAGTTTTTTCTGCAATTTTCAAAAGACCCCACCATACCCTATATCTATACTTAATATTATAACGAGGAAAGATTTGTATGTTTGTAACAATTAAACTCAAAAACTACTGGACAGATTTCAAATTTTTTTTCACCATTAGAATGCTACATTATCCCTGAGTAACATAGGCTATATTTATTACTAGAAAAAATTAGGGATCTCTACTAAAACTTAAATAATGTAACCCAAGGTGTACAAATATTAGCCATAAAATGTCTTTCATCGCATGCGCTGCGGAAACTATTGATGATAGAACAAAAAAATGTTCTACAATATTAAGGAGCATATCAATATCTCAAAAAACTTCGTGATACCGTATGTCCAACTATTGTAGTTATGTCACTATAACTACTTTTTTACATTTTACAAGTTGACAGAAATGCCGACCAAAATCAGACCATGTTATCCATACCTTTGTATTAATCCTTATCCAAATAAATCATTTCGTATTTACGACTGTTTCAATACCTGTAGATTACTTTTTGAATCATTCAAATAGGACATTCCATTCAAAAGATATTACGAATTTAAAAATGTCAATCTAAACAAAATACTAATAGTAAAACAAACGCCGCCGCGCCGTGGCCGGTGTGGCCCCACGCAGAGCAGCGGCCAACACGGCGAGGGAGGAGGCACCGAAGTGCGGGAGAGGGGCGTGTACATATAAGAAATAGGTATTTCGACTTCATAAGAAAAATATAAATAGTAATTTGAAAAAAAACTACTTATGTCCTGCATAAAGATACATTTACTCTACGTTTATCCCAAAATGTTTAAAAATAAATGTCCACCCGTGCGAAGCCGGGACGGACCACTAGTAAGTCATAACGCAAAAATAATTTTAATCGGAGTAAGTGAAGTAAAATTATATTTAAAAAGTGCTTTGATTTCGCATGTAATGATAACCTGTATCCCTAAAACTTCTTTCTATGTACCCGAAGCCTTGAATATAAAACGTTAGGAAGGAGCCTTCCCCTTCTGCTCCAAATGCTAAAAAGTGCGACGAAAGTCGCCATTTTGAAAGGCCAAGTATGACTCATTGTTGTGCTCTTATCGTGGTGCTCAAGCTAAAATTTAGAGTTAGTTTTGCATTATTTGTAAAAATGAGCCTTATAATATAATTCATTAACATTGCTCGCCTTTTTAATATTCTTAGCCACTAATTTGTGTGACACTAGATTACTATTATAGGTGTAAATAGTGTCAATTGTGTTTAGTGCATGAGGACAACGACAAACAATTATAGTTATTAGTTGTGCAGCTTGTGGTTTTTCAGGACCACGAAAAGTAAAAGTTTGGGAATTACATTTCACATGTGAGTATTGCATTATGTTTAATAATATATTTAAAATTGAATTTGTTTCAAAATATTTCATTACAACATAATTAAAGGTTAGAAACGAGGTCATTGGCGTAGTATACATTATTGAGGGGGGGGGCTTGAGTTTTTCCAAGAGTAATATTGTTTTTCTTTTTGTATAAATGTACTGAAAGCCTCTTTTTTTATCATGAAACTTAAAAAATACTATATATAATCCACATGAATATTGTAAATGAAAAATCTTGCAAAACTCACTAATATGTTTTCTTTTTTAGTTTTCCTAAAGATCCACATACAAGAGGAGACAGATGAAACAGAATGGATACCAAAAGGTACCATTTATTATTATTATTATTATTTATTAAGACTGTATTTTTCAATTAGATAATGATAAGGAAAGCCTTTTGCAGTCCCTAATTTATCATAAATCTAGGGGGATTTGAGTTATCCAAGTAAAGATGTAACACATATATGTGTTCATTGTGGAAAACTTCGAAAGATACAAATTCAAAACAAATGTAAAATTGATAAAAAAATTGTATCCTAAAAAATTTTGGAATATTTTCTAGAAAAAGATAATTTGTAAATACACGGTGATTCAGTACTCAATGATAGGACTTTGAGGATAAGCTTCTCTGGTTATTAGAAACATAAAACCTTAGTAACTTTTTTTGATTAAATGAACTTGAAAATTTCGAAAATTTTGACCGACGTTTTCAGAAAAGTACGTATAATTGATGCAGGTCAGTGTTGTTAAGTCGAATAGAAATAAATGTAAGATCTTTAGAAATTGACACCATCAGTAAAAACGTGACATCTGTTTAAACAAGCACAACAAGAATGCAAACGACGCACATTCCATTTTAGATGTTAAAACAAAACGATCTATTAATCCGGGGGATTCCCCTCTATTCTAATAGTAAACACAGACAGAAATGACATCATTTTAATACAGACCCATTCAATGATATCATTAAATTCGATGTGTTATGCGTTAATAAACAGATATTAGTTTTAATTAAGTAAAGACATGGTTAGCTAATTTGATCTATCTATCAATAGGTATTGTTTTTTTATTGGAATTCTAGAATGTTTCATTATTAAAACCTTATTATTCTTTTTGATGTTTTAATTCAACGACCCTGAATGCTTGATGGATTTGTTTACATAGTCAAGTACAAGTACTGTTACGTTTTATTACTAAAAGCTGCAGTGTAAGGGGTTTGCAATTTGTTATCATTTGAGAAACCAAATATGTGTCACTATCACAGTACTATAATTTTTTATTCACAAACCTGCAGTATTGTATTACACATAGGGGTTAATGTGCCTATTAAAAGAATTTGAAGTTGTCTTAGTAATCAGAAACAACACAAAACAAAAATACCATTTTTGAAACAATATCCATCGAGTGGTCGTTCTCAACATGCTTTGTTTATTTAATTCTGTTTATCTGTTGTTATTCTACGAAACACTTGTCCAAAATAAAGACGTTTTTATTACTTTATTACGCTATCCTTGGACATTCTAGTAGTATTGAATATCTGCTTGAACTTTTAAAATATGTGTCATGTGCATTCATACTATTAAATTTGAAAACATTAGGCTGAACTTCGATGCCGGTTTTCTCCAAAAGTATAGAAATACGAGAAAAATGGTATATAGGAATTTTCTTTCTTTAATGGTTATCTAACCACTGGCAAAGTGATTACTCCGTAATGACTCACCGTGTATAATGCATGATATTACACCAATTGAAAGGCATAAAGTGTTATTACTGAAGTGTATTTGCGATGTAAGTAAATATTGCATAAATCTTAATTTAAGTGTTAATATGTTATAATAATGTAAAAAAGTTATCATCCCGACTGGGAATCGAACCCAGGACTTTCTGCTTTACGGGCAGAAGCTCTACCGTTGAGCTCCATCTGAAGTGATTCCTGGGTTCGATTCCTAGTTGAGATGATAATTTTCTACATTATTATAATATCTTAACATTTATTTGTAAAGATATTAATCATGCAGATAAAATAAGAAACATGAATAAAGAATTAACTCTGTTTATAGGTCGAAATGTGTTGATTATTTAGTTAACATCCAACAGCTTTTTTATTAACAACTAATTGTAATCACAAGATAACTCGAATTCGAAGGAAAGAGTAAGGAGGAAAGTAAAAAAGTTCGAGATATCAAACATGTGAATAATTGAGCTTTTTCTAATAATAAAAATAATATGTAGTTGTAAAGTTCTTGTACTATTTTACTAATTTACAAATTAATATCATAAGTATGTCCATTTAATTTTTATGTTAATTTTCAATATCAAAATTACCAAAGAAAATCCACCTAGTTATATTCGACCCACTTTTTTAAGAATATCATAATTGTAGCCGCCGACTTTTCAAAATTTTAATGAGGGCCGGTTAGTTTCCAGTTGTGATCTAAACTGTATAACTAAATGAACAATAACAAATTTTTGTTAGTCGTAGAATAATAATTCACGATATAAAACATTAATAGAACCCCGATGACCTCATTAGAGGCCATTGTTTTAATTTCTATATTTTAAATAATTTCAGATTGAAATTCTTTTAAACGATGAAATTTCGATCAGAACGTTTAGCCTTTCCCAAGCACTTTGTAGTAAAAAAAACCCCGGTTTTTTACTAACATACTTAATCCGTAACCGGGTTAATCAGCACCCGGATAATCCAGGATCTACTGTATTTTAAATAGGTTTTAATAATAAAATAAAAATTACTTTATATCGTAATGTTAAAATAAAATGAAAAAAATAGAAGTGAATTAACAATTTTGCGCCCTAAATGCAGTTGCGCCGTCTTCACCATACCCTAGTTACCGCACTGTTAAATGTAATTTCGTAATAGCAACGTTTGAAGTGTTTGTACAGTTTGCAGGCGTTGTCTCTCACTATGACTGAATTGGTCTTACCTAGACACACCTAGACCAAACCCAGACACACTTGTGGTTGGAGTCGACCGGACAGTGGCAGTAGCAAGCCCCCATACTGGGCTATGGGTGATTTGACTCCCTCGGGAGGCGGGTCAACGAGCAAGCACGTAATTGCTCCGGCATTAGCCTGGAGGACAACCTCGTTCCCACCAGTGAGAATTGCTAGCACTCACTTAAGAGAGTGACGCGCTAATTAAGCGTACCTATCTCAGTTCCTTGCCGAATAGGAGGTCGTTGCTATAAGCCTAACGCAGGTGACAAAACTGTCAAATTCAAGATTTACCAAAAACGTTGGCTTTCATCAGTGCCTTCTGATGGCCAGTAGATCTTTAAATTTTGCCTTTTCGCATTCGTGACGGTACCTTATTATATCAACTGGCTTTGTGACGCGTACCAATACAATGATAATGATACTAATAACAACAGTTAACAGAAATTTTTTGAATTGTATTTAAAATAATAAGTTCCTATTTAGAACAAACGTTTCTTCGACCACCACTTCTTTCAATTAAGATATTTGCAACTGACTCTATGTCTAATTCTTTAGCAATGTTTTTGTGACTATTCAACACTGTTATACTCTTTAACTATGCTTGCGTCATAGTACTTTGCAAAAAGGCTTTCAGTCCGCGTGAGGCAAAAAACGATCTTTCAGCTTTACATGTGGATTTCATCAAAGATTGAAATAATTTGTTGCCTTCTTGTAAAAAATTACAAAAATATCCCAGCCGGACAAGACTATCGACTTCCTTTGTTAGATTTTCAATTTAGAATTGTTATTACCTAAAATATATTAATCATGTTAATGAGGGCTCAGCCCTCGTTAAATTATTTTAATGAGGGCTCAGCCCTCATTAAATTATTTTAATGATGGCTACAATCTTCGAGCCACCACATAGTCTAGCTATGATAATAATACATGACAACTGGAAAACAATTTGACAATAAAAATAGTAATCAAATGAATTTAACTATTTAAGTTTTTAAAGCTAAACAACAATGGTAATAAAAAATTAAAGGACTGGAAAAATTGACGAAATATTTTTCACGTAGGTATCCTTCCTAAACGGTATGCCATTGTTTAACCGGAAACAACTATCCGCCATATGCAAAGACCATTCCGGTCACACATAAATTTAATACATACTACTTCCTAACGTTCAAAGACCCGAAGTATGAAAACCGCTAGTTTCGATTAGTACAGCTGAGAATTGTAGTGGTCAGACCTACAGTCAACCAAAATTATCAAAGTAGCTGTAGCAAGTCATTTAGTCACAAAACAATTTTCATAATAACCGATTTACCTAGTTCTGTTATTACATACACGTTCAGGCAAAATATGTAATTGATTTTAAAAATAACAACTATTTGGTTCATTATAAAATGTTGGGGATGTTTATTACAGTTTCTTTGAGGTTGGTAACTTGATTTTATGTTTAGGGGTGTTTATTACAAGTTCTTTAATGTTGGCAGTTTTGATTTTTTTTTTGTAGGTAGGGGACGATACTTTTTTGTTTTGGTTTTGATATAGGAGGATTATGAAATGTAAACAAGATGAGGTAGCCATTTTTAATCTTTGCTTGTATAGTAATTTTCTTCATGTAAGTCCATGTTATTTATTTAATTTATGTTGATTCTAGTTGTGTGACGTGATTTTGATATTATTTAATTTATCTAAAACCCAAATCTCTCTTTTGAATCTATAGCCAAGTCAAACTCTATACGGTAACTAAATCTAAAGGATTCGTTTGATAATTAATAATAATTTATAAATGTGTCCTTTTGATGTGTAAATATTACTAGAAATTAATGTTTTGTTAACGTTTGCAGTATAATTACAGTTAATTGTTGCTAATTGGAAATCTTATTCGTGCATTTAAATACGACTACTGTTTATGTGTTTTATTGTCAGTACTTATTGATTTTTAGGTTAATTTTTTAACCTAACTAAATGTTTTACTTTGTGACTAAAAATGTCGGGATAATTTTCTGGTTCGAAACAGTTGGTTATTTCCCTGGGGATAAACTGATTCTATTATTTGAGAGAGTATTAATCTCCACGGTGGCTGAAGCCCATTTGATAGGACGTGTATAAAGAGAACCCTCAAACTTTTATTTTTTGTACACTTGCATGTTTATATATTTTTTATGTGTTATATTATTTCTTTGTGCTTATTGCTTTGTTTGCTTATCTAGGTTATCGTTCCTGTTGCTGACAGTAAAACTATGTCTTGCAAAAGACGTGTTCTGATATTTCTTATTATACTATATGTATGATCACAAACTATCTATTGCTATTTCAAATATGATATAACTATTGTTCAGTAGTTCTTGTGAGTTTATTTTAAACTGGCACGTTTATCTTTTCTAGTTTATCTGTAAATCTTTTTGATTGACTCTTTTTCACTTATTTTTTTATGTTGAAAGATTTGCGTTTTGACTATTTATAAATACCTTGTATAAACATACAACTGTATCAACTTGATAAATTGATTTATTGATCTGTACTCATTGTAATCTAAAACTCATTGTGACTAGAACTAAATAATCATTTGATCTCTTATTAAACTTGAAGCGTGTACGTATTTAAGCTGAGCCTATTTTCAATGGAGTTTTTACAGAACTAGCCGTTTATTATTTTGTATCAGTTTAAATCCTTCCCTCCCACGCTCTAGATTAAGAATAAATTAATAAAATACTACAATCATACTTATTTGTTCTTTTATTTGTGTTCTTTCACTTGTGTTTTTCTCTCTTTCTCCGTCCTTATGAAGTAAGTCAATCGTTATCAACCTTGGCAACATGTTATAAAAAATAATCACAACGTAGGATCCAGTTTGTTCTTTTTGTTATATTTATTATTATAAAGTTTGTCATTGGTAAGGTTGATAGTGCTCTGTCAACTTCCGTTTTGTTAAATATTTGAATTTTACGCGGGTAGAGTAATTTGGGCGGTGATCGTCTAGTGGGTAGGGACCCCGGCTCATTACAGAATAAAACTTGTAAATTTTAAGTGAAAGATCATATAAATGTAGTACAATAAAATTCCTTGTAGTAGCGCGTCTATTGCAATGAAAATGTTTTTCTTACAGCAATGAAACTTGATAGATGATGGAAGTCTTCAGTAGGCCACCAAGTTGTTGTGTTTTAAGATTATTTTCAGTAACTCCATTTTCTGAAATATTTTCATAATATTGATTGCTTGTCGATTTTGTTCCACAGTAAAACAGTAACGATGACGACAGCCCAATAAAAGTTATAATTAAAGTTATTTCCTGCAATAAAAGTTAATGGCAGTCTGTAAAAAAGTGAATAAAATTATGCTTACCCTAAATTTATAAAAATCTCCGGGACCAATTTCATTAGAATCTTGATTATTTTTTAAAACCATCCAAGTTATTAAATATACCGTTATGCCACAGCATACAGAAGCGGTATACCTGAAAAGTGATAATCAGTAATTGAAATTGGAAAGAATTTGAAAACAGTTACAAAACCACAAATAATAAAAATAAATTACTATTCCTAATTTCCTACTTTTAAAGATTGAAAGAATAAAAAAAATATGATATTAAAATGAAAATCTTGCAAATTTCTCAAGTTACGCACGAACTCAAAAATTTTCATGGAAGAGTAATTACTAGATATCAAATAGTCTTACTTTCTCTATCTGTTTGTTTTTTTCTTAATTTGAGCTTTTAATTTTTTATTATTATTATTTAGTAATATACCACAGGGCACAATTTCGTAACGTAATTTTTAATAATAGAGTTTCGCGTATTTCTATATAATTACTTAAATGATTAATGATGATAAATTCCATTACATATGATTACCTGATGGTTGTGAGATCAGCGCTATGGGTGTGATCGCGTGCAATAGAAGGGATTATCGAAAGATGCGATATTTGAACGGTGGCCCACCCGATTTGAAAAAGAATTATTAGACCACCATACCACATCAGCGACCACCAATAATTCGTAGTAGTAACACTGACGGAAAACATTAAAGAAAACCCCACACTTACAGCAAAAGTTCCTGGAAAAATAAAAATTATTCATTTTTTGTTACAGCTTGTATCTTGTTAACTTATATACTCGAAGGACTATCTTTTATTGTTTGCTATACTGATACTATTGACAGGATGAATCAGGTGCGTAGGGAGTGTTAATAGAACCGAAGGGTTATTGTACCCAATGAAAAAACATAATAGAACAATCTAAAAGTGGGCATCGCCATGATCATGAAACTGCATTATTCAGATGAGATTGATTGTACCTTATTGTTATTAACTTGCAGTTTTATTGCTACAAATGTTGTCATGTATACACGTACCTTAAGCTATAGTATAATAATAGTAATGGTATCATTAAACACGGGTTAACGTTCCTGTTAGCGAACGTTTACTTTTAAAAAATAATCTATTTCTGCTACAAGGTTATTTCATCCAATTACAATTTCAACTGGTACAGCGGAAATTACTGGATCTTATAGGCTTTTATAAGGTGCTTATAAAGCTGTTAAAATTAATACATAAAATTTCAATTATACTTCATTATGCGATATTACTACATATTTTGTTCAACTGCAAATTCTTGTGAGATTCACAAACAGGCCACTATTCGACCATTCATTTTACAATGCACACCATGGGCAAAATGCGATATATTATTGCAAAAATAAATAAATTTTGTCTATAGATCTGTTTATTATGATTATTTACCATTTGAAAGGTTTCCACTAATATTTTGTAAATCCTCTATTTTCCGTCTGTTATATGAATCGCTAATTACATATTATTCTTCTACTGAATCTTAGGCAAGTGTATGGTAAGATAAATTTATGAAGCTGGGAACATCTTAAAACAAATGGAAAAGGAGAGCAAAAGGCTAATGCCTTTGTTATTTTAGAGTTGGTAATTGACTTTGGGAAAAACTACATCTCCCAACGGTTGCCGGACTGCTCTAGAAAATTTATCTAAATCCCTCGCAAAATAGGCAAATTTCTATCGTAGTTTGCACTGAAACTTATAGTAACTATTTTCTGGCATTACAGAAAAAATGTTTTGAAAACCATATCCTACAGACTGTGGACCATAGATTGCAGAGGCTCCCAAGTAGCACATCCATATTGTTCCAATATTAAGCCAATGTCGCAGATATATTGAACCAAACGAATTACTCTATATCGGACCAATGAAAAGTGTGGACATTCCGCAACATTGACCTAACAACATATACCAATATTTGCCTAATAACACACCCCAATATTTGCCCAACAACATATGTCAATGTTAGCCCAATGACATACCAATATTGCACCAATAATACCAATATTGTAGTCCAAAACAAATAAGTGCTAGTTAAAATACCTGTATAATTGATCGTATACTATACAAGTATTTTGTTGTATAACTGTTGTTGTAAGCTTGTAATTATGTTTTATAGAGAAATTAAGTATTAGTAAAATAAAAAACCGTTTATAACTTTTTAAATTTGATTTATTAATGTTGTTTACTATATCGTTATGGCAACCTTTTATTATGTTGATTACCTTCTTTGATCAAAATAATGTAGGAATCATTATAGTACCGAGAGTACATCACAATATTTTAGATTAGCAGTGCCTCACGTCATTAATAATGTTCAATACCAAAATTACAGCAGTCGCAGTTCTTTTTATGTTCACAACTTGATAATTAATAACCGCAACAAGATTTGTCGTTTACAAACAAAACTTTTATGAAACCGTCATGAAACTGCTTAGCAAAATCACCAGCCACCAACCGGAAGAGTCAGTAACTACAAAACAAACGAAACGATATCACATGATGCGCAGATGCCGCGTTTTATTTTCTCCACATCCAACTGTCCCATCAGGTTATGCGAAGTATTATTAATTCTGTAGGTAATTCCGACATTGTCAGTAAAAACTACTTTTGAGATAAATTGTGTATGTCATAATTATGAGCAATGGAACCGTTGAAGTAACTATTTTTATATCTCTGGGTTAATATCATTGCATAAATGACGACTTAGAAATTGGCTATATATTGATATACTATGTTGGAACAATATTGCACACACCAACATTGTAGAAACACATCCCCCAATATTGATAAACCCAATCATCGACTAAAACTAGTAAATCAATGTTGGGGTAATATTGGCTTACAACATTTCCAAAACAATATTGCGTCAATATTGGCAGGATACTGCAGTAACAATGAAACTGAATCAATACGGGGCTAATATGAAAATAATGTTTAGCCAATATCATGTGCTACATGGGCTAGAAATAAAGAAACAGTAAATCCTACAGCACACGATAAATATAGCTAGTATTAAGTATAAGCTATAAACCAAAAACAATAGCTAATAAACCATGTACCATTATCCATGAACCGTAGATCGTAGACCATAGACCATACACCCTATCCATAGAACGTAGACTGTAAACCGTAGACGTAGATTGTACACTGTAGATCGTAAAACCTAGACCGTTGAACCTGAATCAGAGACT
Organism: Agrypnus murinus; assembly: GCA_929113105.1. Lineage (NCBI taxonomy): Eukaryota > Metazoa > Arthropoda > Insecta > Coleoptera > Elateridae > Agrypnus > Agrypnus murinus. The sequence goes on from OV816023.1 coordinate 94,141,979, forward strand.
ATAGGCATGTACTGTAGACTATAAACCATCAACCCTGAAACATAGGCCAAACACCATAGATCGTGGTACACAGACCGTCTACAATCCATACACCATACACTATAGTCTAAAAACTGTAGAACATTCACTATAGACCATACATTATAAAGCATAGATTATCAATAATATACACTGTCTGCAATTAAAATGCACTACCTAAAAAACTGTAATATATAGTAATAATAATAATTATTAAAAGTAGCTTAAAATCTGTAAGAACAATAATAAAACGCAACTGAAGAACAAAATAAATTCATTATTCACTACAATTCATTGAAGTTCCTTCATAAGATCTGATATTGAATTTTTGTAAATGACAATAGCCGGCAATTTATGGGGAATAGTATGCTGTGCTAGAACTAACATTATCCTGAAATATGCCATTTTTAACTCTTTGCTGGAAAGGTAGCACAACAGGTTGCAGTGTAATGTCTACGTAACTTATGACAGTTTCACTACCACGAATAAATACTAAAGGTGACAAGAATACACGATAAATAGCATCTCAAAGCCTAGTACCTATTGTCGGTACCCTATCCCTAGTACCTGTATCCCGTCTTGCAATGCAAACTTTATTATATCGTTCTACGCAATCCCATGTATTGGGAATTATCAGTAGTGGCATACGCTTTGATTGATCTTGCAATTGTCGTCTTTCCTAACTCCATGCCATTCATCCATGTCTATAATCCATGTAAAAGCCGACTTTAATAAAGTTGACTCTTTAACTCGAGAGTGGTGGAATAACCCAAGCGTCTTCCTATACTAAGCCTTTCTTTAAAAAGTTTTTCTAGAAGGGTTTTTTCGTAATTCACCCGAATCTGTCCTTTGGCCTGGAGCATGTTCTGCAATCCAAGAATTCTAACACTGCAGAAGGATTACGAATAAATTTACAAGCGATCGAAAAGAAACACCTGTAAGTAACTCGGAATGCACCTTCTTTCAGATGACGTTAACTACGAGTAGCGTGTCCGTTGCCACATACGATGTAACTTAGGTAATCGACAGTAATTAAAATTTATTGCAGTTGTCTAATAATATCTCTAATTGTAAGGTAGCTGCACCATCGGTAAAAGCAACGTTTTTCAGCTCAATTGGCCGCATATTCTAACCGCCTATGGGCAATAACCAATAGATAACAACTCATAGATCACAAAACATAAACCATGCATCAAAGATCATAGATCATACATTGAGACCGTAGACCACACATCATAAATTATTATAGACGAAACGCTATCAACTATAGTGTAGACTATAGATCATATACTATAGTATACCATTAATCATATATTACAAAACCACAGACTATAGACTGTAAATCACATACAAAGGACTACATGCCGTAGATCATAGATCATAAACCACAACCATACCCTACTTATCATAGATTATAGACCAAATACCACAGGCTACAGACCGCAGATAATGGCTAATAGAGCATAACCAGCAGACCAGACTAGACGAGACAGATCCATCACAGATCCTAGGCCATACATGTAGGCTATATACCACACACTGTAGACCAAAGACTATACTTCATACAATACAAACCATATAATACAGACCTTAGACCATATATTATATACAATATACCATTGACCATAGATTAGAACACAGGCGTATACAATAGACGATATAGAATAGACCACAGACTATAGAACATGAATCAATCATAAATGTATTCGATAGGGCATAAACTACAGACTGAAGATCATAGATACTAGATCATTCACCGTTGACCAGAGACCATAAACCCTAGAGTTTGAAACATAGACCATAGACCATGCATCATATGCCACAGATTATAAATCATAGAATATAGAACATATCCTATAGAGATCATAGACTATAGATGTACCATACATTAAAGACCTTAGATCATAGATTATAAATGACACGCAATTAGCAGTAGACTATAATCCATAAGAATAGGTAATAGACAATAGCTAATATGCAACAGTCAACACACAATAGCCAATAGACGTTAATAATAATACTAGTGTTTATTAGCATCACAATTTATTGCTACAAAAAAAACAATTTGAAAATAATTAATTAACAACATAAATAAGTTGTACTAAATATTAAATCTACTTTTTTGTTCTCAAAATAAACAACTTTTTTGTTTGACCTAATACCTCTTTTATTCCTTTCCACATTTTTTTATTGTTTTCTGTATTCCGATCAATTATGTTTTTGTAGCCTTTCCAATTTTCATTGTTATTTATCAGAATTGCTTTTGGATATAACTTACCTCTTAACTTTACCAATGATTTTATTTCTTCCTAACATCACTTACATTTAATATTCTCTTTGGTTTTTGTTCTGACTTGAACTGGTGCTATACTATTTAGAGAGTGCATTCTCTACAAAGTTTATTAGCAAGCCGTTTAATGATCCATTTTGTATTCATTCTTGGTTATTAAGTCGCGTTTCAAATTGCTTCTGGTCAACAGTTTTTAGATTCCTGTATGTAAATGTTTCTTTATGGGATTGGGTATTCTCCATAAAAGTCTTAAGGCCAATTTCAATATTTACCTTTATGATATCATGATCTGACAACTTAAGACTACGCAGAACGTCAACAGTAGCATTCATATCATCAGTAAAAATCAAATCATCGACTGTTTATGCTCCCCATCTATTCTTACCTTCTGATGGAATCTTTGCAAAGTCTTTCATCATTTTTACGAGTTTCTTTCCATAAAAAGTTGATTTTTCTTTGTCCAAATTGATATTAAAATCTCCCAGAACATAAAATTTCTCTTTGATAACAAAATAAAATCTTTAATACTGTTTTTTATATGCACCATAAAATCTGCTATACTTGAACTCGGATCAACTCGGTTCTTACTACATTCGGTTTTTCTATGGTTATTTGCACATTTTGTGCATACCCTCATCTTTTACGTCCTTTCCACCTTTATTCATTGTAGATTTGCTGGTAACCTTGACATTTATAGCATTTAAAGTGTGTTACCTTAGAGAAAGTTACAGGGCGTTGTCAATTTTGCGCGAATATGGCGGATAGATTTCAGCTGTTACCAATATCGTATCAGCTTCGAATGTTCTTGTCTGCATAATAAACGACTAAATACGATAAAACTACTTATTAACTACAAAGAGATGCAAAGTATAAGAATTTAACAAACACTAAGCGCGGGATCTGAGGGGGTGACAAGCAATTTACCATGTTGCCAATGTCGGGAGAACCATGCAAAATTTATGCATTCTTATTCTTGGACCTTTTGTCTTTGTTTCACAACATTAAATTTTCCACATCAACCTCTTGTCAAGCATTATAGTAACGTCCATCTGATTGCGTGAGTTGAAATACATTTATTACAAAGTTGGTTCTGCTACTATCAAGATTGTTTTGACACAATTCTTTTTCTAATTTCTGTGCTGATCTTTATGACCCTCTGGGAATGTTAATTATTTTTATTTTAAGATGCACTTTTTTTAGTAACTTAGCCTCATAATCATTGCCTACATTGTTTTCAATTTTATTCTACTTCTTCCGTTACATTCTTTCTTGGAATGTAACCTGTATAATATAAGTATAGTATATGTTAATGGTACAATAGCCACAGTAGTGTGAGGCATCATAAGCTAACAGATGATGGAAGAACATGGCGACTAGTTGATAATGCTTGAAAGCTTGTATTTGTGTTAAGTTAAAGTTATTAAATAAAAACAATAAACATAGACTTGTTGTGTGTTTATTTAAACTAATTAAAGCTAACTTGTCCAGCTTTTACATGGTGTCAGGTTGGTACCTACTTATAATTAACACAAAAGGAGAATAAACATAAAGAAAATGGAAGCGTTGTTTCGTCCTCCGGAGCCTCTTGTATTGGATGGAAACATAGCTGATAACTGGAAAAAATTTAGTCAAAAATTTGATGTTTTTATGTCGGAAAAACCAGAGGAAAACAAAATAGCAGTGTTCCTGAATTTAATAGGAGATGAAGGATTAGAATTACACAATAGTTTCACTTACACAGAAGAAGAGAAAAAGTCATTAAAAGCAGTAAAGAAGAAGTTTAAAGAATACTGTGCCCCAAAAACAAATATAATATTTGAAAGGTACAAATTTAATAGTATTATCCAGAAAGGACAAACATTTGATAGCTTTCTGACTGAGTTAAGAAAGGCAGTAAAATCCAATGATTATAAAGAGCAAGATGAAATGATTAGAGATAAGATTATGGGAATTTTAGAAAAGAATACTCAAGAAAGACTGTTACGAGAACCACAATTAACATTGCAAAAGGCGATTGAATTTTGTCAAGCCACTGAGGTTAGTAAATTACAATCGAAGGCGTTACAAAGTGAGCTACAAGTAAATACAGTAAATATAATAAACAAGTTCCTTCTAATAGCCAAAGCCTGTGTAAATATTGTGGATATAAACATAGCAAAGGAAGATGCCCTGCTTATGGAAAGACACGTGCCAAATGTCAAGGCCGAAATCATTTTGCATCAGTTTGTGCAAAAGAGGTGAAAAGTACACTTTAATTCACTAGATGATTTAGTTAAACAGTACAGTATTGTGTTTGAAGGGTTACGCAAATTTCCAAAAAACATAATATTACTTTAAAAAAGAATATTGTACCACGAATAAGTGCAATAAGAAGAGTACCTCAAATTTTGCATGAAAAGTTAAAACAAAAGTTATGTAATCTTGAATCTGAAGGTATCATTAGAAAAGTAGATAAACCGACTGAGTGGATACATCCACTAGTTATTGTTGAAAAGCCTAACGGTGACTTAAGGTTGTGCCTTGATCCGAAAGAGCTAAATAATGCCATACAAAGAGAACACTTTTTAGTTCCATCTCTAGAGGAAATTTCAAGTAAGTTGTCTAACAAACAATATTTTACAGTGTTAGATATGAAAGATGGGTATTGGCAAATTGAACTTGATGATGCTAGTTCGGATTTGTGCACATTTGGGACCCCGTTTGGCAGGTATCAATTTAAGAGATTACCATTTGGGATCTGCTCAGCTCCTGAAGTCTTTCAGAAGAAAAATTATGAAATTTTTGGTGATCTAGAAAGAGTCGAGTTATATTTTGATGATTTAATTGTAACAGGCGCTTCAGAAGCTGAACATGACAATAATCTTAGATTAGTTTTAGAAAGAGCTTTAAAATATAATTTAAAATTTAACAAGACAAAAATCCAATTTAACAAAGGTTATTTTAAATTCTTAGGACAAATATTTTCTAAAAGTGGAATTGAGCCCAATAAAAATTATGTAAAGGCTATAGCAAACATGCCAAATCCAAAGTCAAAACAAGACATTTTACGTTTCTTAGGTATGGTAAAATATGTAGGAAAGTTTATTCCAAATTTATCAAGTATATCAGCACCACTGAGAAATTTAACTCATTTAAATGTAAACTGGCATTGGACAAATGAACATCAAAATGCAGTTGATAAACTAAAACATCTTTTAACGAATAATCCAGTTTTATCTTTTTTCGACCCACAGAAACCTATAGAAATTGAGACGGATGCATCCAAAAGATGGTTTGGGCGCTTGTCTTTTGCAGGAAGGACACCCAATAGCATTTGCTTCAAGAAGCTTAGCAAAATCTGAGGTTCGATATGCCCAAATTGAAAAAGAAATGTTGGCCATTTTGTTTGCATGTCAAAAATTCCATTTGTTTATATATGGTCTTAATGTTAAAGTTTATAGTGATCATAAGCCCTTAGAGACTATTTGTCGAAAGGACCTACAATCACTTTTCCCTAGAATACAAAGAATGAGACTTAAACTTTTGCATTATGATGTAAATGTTTGCTACGTATAAACCTGGAAAGTATATGTACATTTCCGACACCCTATCTAGAGCTTATTTGAATGTCAAAGGGCTAAAATCAGATTCTGAAATTGAATTTGCCGTTCATGCTGTAACCAATTACTTACCAATCTCAGAAACTAGAAAAAATCAAATTAGACAATAAACTGAAAATGATTTTCAATTGAAACAAATCACTGAATTTATAAATAATGGTTGGCCTATGCAAACATCAAAAGTACCTGATAGTGTTAAAGTATATGCAAAACTCAAAGACAAACTGTATGTAAGCGATGGACTATTATTTTTAGAAAAAAAACTTATTGTTCCTTTCAAGTTACGAAATGAAATACTTGAAACATCTACATGAAGGCCATTTGGGCATGGAAAAGACAAAAGCTCGAGCCAGAAAGATTCTATACTGGCCTGGGTTAACTTCAGATATACAGTCATATATACAAAGTTGTAAAATATGTGAAAAGTTTGCACGTAAAAATCCCAAAGAAAAGCTTATGCCTTATCCATTACCTACTAGACCATGGGAACGTATTGGAAGTGACATATTCACATATGGTAACCAAAGTTATGTTATTCTATTCGATGCATACTCAAATTGGTCGGAGCTACTATCCATTAAAGATAAAAGTGCTACTTCAGTCATAAATGCACTTAAACCAGTATTTTCACAATTTGGCTCACCCGATTTGATAGTATGTGATAATGTCCCTTTCAATAGTGAAAGATTGAAAGAATTCGCAAATGATTGGAAGTTTACTATGGCATTTCGAAGCCCAGATTTCCCGCGCTCTAATGGACTGGCTGAAAAAGCAGTCTCCATTTCAAAAAATATATTAAAAAAATCATTGGAGGAAGGCAAAGATATAGAAACAGCCTTATTGAATTATAGAAATTCACCATTAAAAGGAATGGGTTATTCCCCGTCACAATTGCTTAATAGTAGAAGATGCAGAACTAAACTACCAATCTAAGGAATTATTACAATCTCATTTATGTCAAAATGTAAAAGAGAAGTTAGAGGCAAAACGTTCTATGAATAGAAAGTACTTTGACAGAAGTGCTAAATGTCTTAAACCACTTAGTGAAGGGTCTAATGTTACTATGTATAATCATTTAACTAAAACATGGGACTCGGGAAGGGTCATTCATAATGATCTTGCGCCTAGATCATATATCATACAAGATAGTTTTGGTAAGACTGTAAGAAGAAATAGATATGATTTAAAGCCATCTCAAAATGCACTTTCAGTTTTAGCTTCGATATAAATAATGATATTACATCTTCACAGCCCATAGATTTAAAAGGCATTAATCCAAAATCTTGTGTAAGTAATTTTGATAACCGTAAAGTTTCAACAGAGCAGGAAACCGAGCAAATGGAGCCTTCTGTCTCTAACTCACCTCAATCTAATGAAAGCCAAAGTACTGATAAAATTTTTATCACTCGTTCTGGTCGTGAAATAAAGAAACCTCAAAGACTTAATTTGTAAAGAGGAGGGATGTATAATATAAGTATAGTATACGTTAATGGTACAATAGCCACAGTAGTGTGACGCATCATAAGCTAACAGATGATGGAAGAACATGGAGACTAGTTGATAGTGCTTGAAAGCTTGTAGTTGTGTTAAGTTAAAGTTATTAAATAAAAACAATAAACATAGACTTGTTGTGTGTTTATTTAAAATAATTAAAGCTAACTTGTCCAGCTTTTACATAACCATTATTACAAGCCACGCCAGAGTTAACCATCGTCATATTTCATCAATCCATCTCATCCAATCATCGCTTATATTTCTTCCAATTATTACTATTTCTTTTTTTGATACTGCTGCATCTCTATAATGTTTTTGATGTACGTGCAACTTCCACTAGACGTTGCTCTGATTCTGCATTTATCTTTAAACATTTTATTTCTTCCTGAATACTATCTAATTTTCTATTAATCTTTTAATCTTTTTTAAAATTCCTATACAACTTCTACAAAATACGCTAGACAATACACTACCAAGGGTGTTAAACAGCCAATAGATAACAGACACCAGACAATAAACATTAGCCAATAAACCATATACCATAGATTGTAGGCTATACTTTTAGGCTATTCATTCTAGGCAGCCTAAACTACAGACAATAACTAAAAGACTACAAACCATAGACCATACGGTAACAACAGTACTGCATCTTATATACTGCGTTGCCGTTCGTTATGTGAGACTTTTATTTAATGCGCAGACGCACCCTTAAAGCATGATCCGTTAAGATTCTTGAAAAGCTGATAATAAATAAACATCTATGCGAATGAGTTAAGAGAATTTTCTATTAATATGACAAAAGATATTTTACGATACGGTTGAAGAACTCTAAGATTGTTATTAGAATTCGTATTCATTTATTTGCTTCATGTACTTTTTCTGTAGGCAACTATGAAAACAGATACTAAATTTAGAAATTTAAGCATTCCCACAGTAAAGATATTTATAGATTAATTAGAATTTTTAATTTGTAAAAGAAGTTGATGATAAAGCATACCTTAATGTAGATTTAAAAAAAAATGAACAATGAGCACTAAGATTGGCACATGTTATACCTACCTATCTAAGTTATGGAGGCTGCCATGATTAATTTTACATCACTCTTTGTTTTGTCTCTATACTTTTTCTCCATTTAGACTCCATCGATATGGTACTAGGTATATTCTGATTTCCTAAGAGTAAGACTTTCCAACAAGATCAAATTAGCAATGATCATAACGGACTGTACTTTTATCGTCGATTCCTTGTATAAGGGGAACTAAGTAGAATTCAGATCTCAGTTAGTTTAAATCTTGATCTTCGGGTAAGTACTAGAACAAATGTAGAAAGAATATCCAATGCACAGTAAAAAATCAGCCCCGTGAAGAATTTTTAGAGTACTGGGTAAAGATTCTAGAGTTAAAACCAGTGGCGTGCGGTGAGAATTTAGGCTAGGGAAGCAACCACGATTTTAATTATAATACACCTAGGTACAGGCGCGGATTAACGGGGAGGGAATAATTCCCCCCAATTTAGAAATAAGTTTACATAGAATAGGAACAAATAATGTTTGTTTAATTATTATTTATTAAAACAATTATTTTTCCAAAGATTTCCGCCTCAAAATACTTCTCTGGATCCGCCACTGCTAGGTACAATAAAAAACAGTGTTATAATTATTAAGCTTAAAAAGTTTTTCAAAGAAACATTTTTACACTTTATGCTTATGGAATTTGTTGACTATCATTCTTTATTTAAAAAAACTACTACTACGTATCAATTTTCCGGTCTTTCTTAGCAAAATACCGGTACAGGTTTTAATCTTTGTTGTTAAATTTGAAAGTTCCGGTTTTGATCTGCCTTTCTTAATAATTTGTAATTTCTCTCCAAAACTGTATGCGAAAAATTCCTTATTAATAATTTACAAACTGAACAAAAAATCGTCCCGATTCGGCTATATCGAAGGTACTAGAACCTTTCACCGAAGCAGCTGAATTTGCAGTCGTGACGATAATGCAATTTTAAATTTGCATACAGGCAAACTAAATAGAATTATTTGTCTTTAAAAAAAATCCAACTTATAAATTAAAATAATAATCTTTTCTCATATCAATCAACTGAGACTCAATAGTCTCATTCGCAGATTTACATTACTTAAGTAACATTAAATTTAACAAACACTAAATCGAACAATTATAATAAATAAACACTTGGGAACGAAGCACAATAAAAATAACGACCAAACAATGTTAACCAGCCAAACAGTATCGTCTACTATATTACGCCACGCTCGCTGATTCACGCCAAGGCTAAGAGAAGAGCATTTGTAAGCAGTGCTTATATGCAGTGTATGTAACATATTTGAATCGTTATCACCTTTCCGTGCAAGTTTAATGAGCCTAATTTAAAATAGTACTCTTAGTAATTATACCTTTTTGCTGTACGGAATTGATGTTGAGCTTTAAGTTGATTAAATATTACAAATTTAAATAAACGATTACCATAATTTTATAAAAATATTTTTGTTATCATTGGTTTTTATTTTTAATAAATTCTCAAGCATATTTCCATGGACCGCCACTGGCTAAAACTTAGAGTAGAAAAACATTTTGTTTCACTGTATTCTTATAACAAAAGTAATTCTTTACTACTGAAATCTATATTCTCTATATATTATTAATTAACTCTATATAGATTGAATATTCAATCTAATAGTATTCTACTTTAAAAGTATAACAAAATTCACTCTAATTTTGATATTTTAAGAGAAGAAATACCGTTAAAAATTGGTAAAAAGATATTTGCTAGTGTTGATGTTAACCGAGTTAAGAGTACATAAAACGAATTGACACCAATATACAGTTGACAGTGCATTGACAGTGTAGTGCGCATTAACGATACTAACAAGAAATGGCGACAATCAGCTGTCTGCTGTATTTGACTCCGACTAATTATAACTGCTGAATCTTTGAAATTTCAAAAGTTACTAAAATTGGTGGAAATTTCAAAATTTTACAAAACTTTCACTAACTTAATGTAGCTGTAGAATTTAAAACGTAATAAACAACTAAGCAAAATTTAGAGATCAAAATTATATTGACTAGACCAAAAACAGGCATCTGTACATAAAAATAGCACATACATTAAGTTTATATTTGTAAGATTTGGAAATTCCCGCTAATTCTAGTAACCTTTCAAATTGCAAAGGTAACTTCAACCAATTTAACTGTTAGAACATTTTATTAATACATGTATATTATTTTATAATTTTAGTAATTAGTGTTACTTATGATGAGTAAGACGGGAACACTTGGAAACTTGACATATTCAACAGTAAACGCTTTTTTAAATAATTCGTATTCAGTGTTTTCATATTCAATAAGCAGAGATATTAAGAAATTAGGTAAGTAAAAGCAATAATTATAATCATATCTAACTGGCAGAACAAAAGAGTAATTACATAATAATTGTAGTAATTTTGAACTTTGGCGGATTTCACGGAGTGCTGCAAGAGAATTTCCTAACAGAAATCTCACGAGAGTTGGCAGGGAGCACGAACAATAGTTCACTCTAGCAACAATTAACCATATCATGGACCAAGAAAAACAATTTCGAAGTGAAGGTTCCGGGGTGTCCTTTAACCAAAATAAAGGTGTCCCAACTGGGCTCTTATACATTCTTTTCACTACGTTCTTGTGTTTTAATTGTATATACTATATATACTTCTTATGGATGTTTTCATTGCAATAAATAAATAAATCACTTATTTTATTATGACCTCGACCTTAAAAACGTACACTATTTTCACTCTAAAATTTCAATCTAAATAGGAAACAAATTATACAAAAGTTTTATAACAATCCACTCTAAATAGGTAATATTTTTCCCAAGTAGAGTAAAGGTTCAAAAGTCAAGAGTAAAATCTTACTCCGAATCGGTTAGAAATTTGACTGTTTTAGTGTAAAAAAGATATAATTGTTTTGGAGTATAATAAATTTACACTAACATTATATTGACGTTAACTCTAGGGTCTACACCAAGTTACAGATTAGATATTTTTCTCTAAATGTATTGGACCTAACCACACACTTTTTAGAGTGGTCTAGTGTTCGGATTTTACACAAAAATTTTTACTGTGTGGGTAGAAAGGTGTATTGCATAGTCTATAATGCCACGTTCTTTTATATGTAGTAATAATTTTAGTACTTAGGTTAGGTAAAATCTCTGAAAAGAAGAACTGCTTCTGAAGAGGAGAACTAGTAGTGGCATTGGTGACATTTTGACAACCACACATCATTTTAATTTCATAACTTGTCAAAGTTATTATTGATAACAGTTAAATCGTCATTTTCAATTTACAACATCCGTACACCTTACAAGTTTTTACTAAATGTCACTTTCTATGTTTTGTATTATAAACCACATTTTAATACGCAAAAATAAAAACATCGGTAATTAGATTTAAAAAATGTAAACTATATTGATTCCCTGACTGTATATAAAAATTAATTATTTATTACAATATTTGTAAAATATTTAATTTAAATGTTATCATATAATTATTTTACGAATTGTTTGCTAAAAACAATAGTCCGCTATCAGTTCCCATATACCGTAAAAACAAATACCACGGTAAATTAATGTTTGGAATTTGGCATTATATTTCCAACACAAATGTTATTAAAAATTACTATTTATAGTTGGAATTAATGTTTACAACTTGAAATCACTATTTTGCAAATGCAATTAATACGGTTCGAATTAATGAGTGTCACTGAGAAATATTTTTCTCGTCACACGATATTAATATTTATTCATACCATTCGTAATTAATTTTTGTTAAAAACATATAATATTTAACTGAATGAGCAATTATGGCTAATTATGTTCTCACACACATTAAAATAAGCCATTTGTATTTTTATTTATTGTTTTGCATTCTGTAAATGTCTCAAATTAAAGAATATTAAATATTTCGTTTTGATTAACAATTTTTAATATGATTTATTAACGTGGGTAATAACGACGTTAGTTGTCTGGCGCTATGGTGATCGTCAGACTACTTAGCTAAATATAGTTACAGCACAATTTACCTTGTTGGAAATGGAAAAAATAATTGTGTGCTAATTATGTGCTAATTTCGTACAAAATTAAAAAAATCACTCTTTAAAAACAGTTTTGCATCACTTAAATACTCTAATGATTTTCTAGAGACCTCTGACTTTGAAAGAGTACTGCTCGTAAACTACTGAACCGAATTAAATATTTTTAAACGAGCAAATATTAAATTTATTTATTTATAGTAAAATATTATATTTCTAAGTGCTATACTTTTGTTTTTATCGGACGATATGTAATTAAAGGTATCCATTATTAGGAACAAGCAGTTTGGACAAAAAAAAATTTGTTATTGAATTTTTAGTGTTAAGATTTGGAACATTTGGTTGAAGAAAATAATGCCTACACTCTAAAAAATTACCAGTAAATTTACCCTAAAAAATGGAGGCAACTATGTTACCTCCATTTTTTGGGGTAAATTTACTTCAAAGTGTAATTTTCATAGGAAGTGGGAAATTACAATATTAGGTTAAATTTGCATTGTAATGTTTCCTTTTTAAATAAATTTACAGATTAAGATTACGATCTCAATGTAATTTTACATTTTAACATTAAAACACCTGTGTAAAGTTACATGACAAAGTTAATATTTCATGGCAATAGTACTTTTCAGGGTTAAAACACAAATGTGAAAATACTTCTTGAATGTAACGACGACTTGCGAAAGTACTTGCAAATTCAATCGTTCCTCTGAATATTACTTACATTGGTAAATGTATTGTATGAAATAAAATAAAATCAAAGTAATTTTTATTGAATGTATGTACTCATATAAAATATAAGACATTAACAGAACTTTTTTAAGTGGCTTTCGGAAATATTTGGTCTCTCAAAAACATTCAGATAAAGTTTCGATTCCACCTAGAAAATTTAAAAATTATAAATTATATAAACAATTATACACGACTACCTTTCTCATTACAGTTATGCTAGTTTATTTCGAATTCTTCAAATTTTTATTCATCCTAGAAACACATTAAATTAATAGTTATTTATGGTACAAGTGAGTTAAGTAAGATATCCACGAACGAAAAATTTACCCTCGAGGGCCGGCAGGCCCGAGAGGTTTAATTTTTCTGAGTGGATAATATCCTTAACTCACGCGTGCCATACAAAATTTTATCCAACGCCTCTTTATTTAAGTTTAAACATCGAATTTGTAATTTATAGTTAGTCTGAAGTTTTGACAGTAATAAATTTTATCTATTCCCATTGAATTATATAGTCATTATTCAATGATTTTTGATGAATAATTGTATAGATAACTACGATGCGTGAGTTACAAGCGTGAGTTATAATAACTTACAGACTATTGTATTTTTATAGCAACCGTACGGAATCATAATACCTATCTTGTTTTGTTTTAAACAAATGTCAAATAAATTAAAAATTTGACAGCGTGCATTAGTATTGAACAAAATGAGTTCCCCAAGCGAATCGGAAATCGGCACACCACCACACGTAAAAGAAGCAGCTAGAATAACAACCCTTAATCTTCTCTCTGAGAAATCTCGCCAAAAGTACCATACGGCCCACAAGATTTTCATGGATTGGCGTATTAAAAATAACGAAAACTCCTTTTCGCAAGATGTTCTCCTAGCGTACTTCCAGGAATTGTCCGGTAAATATAAAGCTTCATCATTATGGACATTTTACTCCATGCTCAGAAGTACTTTAAGTATCAATAATGGGGTGAATATCGAAAGTTTCGTAAAACTGCGAGCATTCCTGAATCGTAAATCTGAGAACTACACACACCTACAAAAGCGAAAACATTTACTCCAGAACAAATTAACAAATTCATACAAGAAGCCCCAGATGATAACTTTCTAACAACAAAGGTATGTTTTAGTGTAAGTAATTATATTCTTTACTAAATTAACTAATTATTCAGGTTGCTTTAATAATGGGCACCATGGGCGCTTGTCGCGCTGCTGAATTGAACTCCATGCAGGTTGCAGATATTCAAGACCTTTGATCGGTTTTTATGGTCACTGTACCTAACACAAAAACAAAGATAAGCAGACGATTTGCCATAACAGGAGATTTTTATCATATTTGTAAGAAATATATGGATCTTCGTCCGTCACATATTTCACTAACAGCACTGTTTTTGAAATTCCAAAAAGGAAAGTACTTTTCTCAAAAAATTGGCATTAATAAATTTGGGGCTATGGGGAAAGACATTGCCACATTTCTGAAATTACCGGATAGCGGATTATACACGGGCCATTGTTTCCGGCGTTCGTCCGCAACATTACTGGTTGATTCTGGCGGCGACATCACTGCTCTAAAGCGGCACGGGGGGTGGAAATCAACAACCGTAGCCGAGAGCTACATAGATGAATCCACTAAAAATAAAACAGACACAGCAAATAAGATTTATGGTTCTATTAATTTACAAACAAGTACTAGCAGTGCCGCAGACGTTTATAGTTCCATTAATCAACAACCAAGTACTAGTACTACCACATACATACAACCCACAACAAGCGAAAAAATAACTTTACACAATTCTAAACCTTCAATTGCGTTCACAAATTGCTCACATTGTACGATTAATTTTGTTAATAAAGATTGTCCTTAGATAATTAATGTGAATGTTAAATGTTTATGTAATTTTTAATTACTCTTAATAAAATTATGTTTAACAGAAAATGTTATGGTCGTAGATAAAGCATAGTATTCAACTCGCGGCAAAGGGCAACAACTCACTTGGATGATTACGCCACTCGACTAACGTCTCGTGTCGCAAAATCATCCGCGTGAGTTATTGCCTTCTTTACCGCTCATTGAATAATATACTATAATACTCTAACACGATGACTGGATTTTAATAATATTATGCAATGTAAGCAGGTGATTGGTTGTTATCTTTGAAGGAGTGAGTTTTTTAAAAATAACCCACGTTGATAGGGACAACGTAGGTTATAATGTAACATAAGAGTAAACAATCACTTTCCTTATTTAAAATGACCATAGTAAACATGGTATTTATATAGAGGTGTTGGATAAATATTTTTATTTTATTGGTTTAAATTTGTAATTTTAACATATACTTACCGCTTATTACTTTTTAACTTCTACTAAAAATTCAAATTCTTCTCACCTTGGGTCATACGTGCAAATATTTGCCTTTAATAAATAAATCTGCACTACACTACAACGAAAAACAAAATATTAATGAGCAAGGAACACTTTGTTCGATATCGATAGGGTACGCTCGCCGATTGCGAAACCTGTAACAAGAAATCATAAAAGAATTGGTACACACCATTCCGACCATTCCCCAAAAGCCCAATTTGGACTGTTCATAATGGGTTCCTGAATTCGTTCACGAAACGAAGGTCACCACTCATCAACAAACAAGTGCAGTCAGCGAAATAGTATCTCATCGGTTAAAAACATATTAAGGGCAAAATTACACTATACTTGTTAAAGTTCATCTTATCTTTAATATTACACTAAAAATGAATCAAGTTATTGAGTAATAATATATTTCCAAGGAAAGATTTTCTGAGTTATGTAAATTTACATTATGGATAGTGATTTTAACCAGTTAAATGTAGTAGAATTACTTATATTTGTGTAGTTTTACACAATTAAAGAATATTTTACCACAAATAGTAAAACAACTATTAACGTATAGGTAAAGTTAAATTTTAGAGTAAATCTACCGCAAATAAAAGAGGAATGTTAACTCTTTCCCAAGGTAAATTTCAACTCATTTTTTACAGTGTACATATCAAAAGTGTTGATTTAGCGAACAAATCTTGAATCTATCTCTATTAATACACAAGAAAACATAGTTCGTTATTTCTTTATATAAATCTTAAATAAAACGTTTTTTGTATGGAAATTAATAACATATTGCGATGACTACTTTACCATCATGGTCTTATTCAATATTTCAATAATATTATTTATGAACATTGTTAGATTTAATTAGATGAGTTTAGGAATATTTTTCACATATATGAAGATTCATATATGAAGACTCAAGATAGAAAGAGTTAGTAAACTATATGACCATCAGTCATTTAAATCTTATGAGAAAATTTATTGTTTAGATTTATTGACTTTGGTATCTATTTTCTATAGATTTAAAACACAAGGCTTATTTTTTGTTCCAGTATGTTTGAGAGTTCTAGGCCGATTTAAGTGATTCTTTTTTTTATATTGAAGCTTTTGTTGTGTAGATTAGTCAACACTACTTAATTTCTGTATTTGTTTAAGTTTAATATTTTTAAATAAATAAATATAAAACATTTATTTGGATACGCACGAGACACTTGCATCCACTTGCAGCGCCATCTCACTTTCCAACGGTGACAACTTTTGAAACTATTCACGATTAATAAAGTTTGCACTTGCATTATTAATGAGTTTAACGATTGATTTGTTATTAGGTTGCGTAGATATGTATTAATAACAAAATGCAATTATAATAATAGCATATATTAGTATAATATTTTTATAATTAATGAAAATTCTACTTCTTAAATGTTTCTTTCACTAAGCCTTTGTTAGTTATGTATATACTATGTGTTTATAAATACGTATTTGTTCTTGGGACTTTTTCCTGTAAATACTTTATATTAAATAAATAAATAAACCATGGAAAGAAAACAAATTGTACAAATGAGGGTACTAATATCAAATGCGACAATCTCCAACTTTAGGTAAAACATATATCTCAAATTGTTCGTCTTTTCAAGCTCTATTAAACTATATTATAAGGTAGTGCCAAAATCGGAAATATTACATGTAAAGGTATATTTAAAGATGCCTATTAGAAACAAAACTGGCAATCTCCATAGATGCGGTATTTTCAAAAGCGGCAATCTCCATATGAGCCAATCACAGTTGCTATACATATCAACGAAAACTGTTGTGTCTATTTCAAGGCACATATTATTGTAAATTGTATTTTATTTTCAAGTTTAACCTATAATAGTACTTGTTAAAACGCCGCCAATTTGGAAATGTCCCCATATGAGGAGAATTACATTATAAATGTGATCTAGGTAGCTGTAAGGGTGTTACAAAGGAAGGGAAAACATCTGGATTTATAAATCCAGAGCAAATAGAAAAAGAGCAAGATGTGAAGGAATTAAAATTAAAAGATGTAAATAAACTGTTGACCAAACATTTTGGGAAATACTGGAGGGCAATAGAAGACCTCACATTTTATAATAATGTTGTTCCTGTCATAATTGAAGAAGAAGAAGGGACCACTAAAATTATTGAAGACGAAAGTAGGGTTGGTTGTGAATATATTTCGGAATTAAAATCTATGTTGGTGTAATATAATCATATTATCTTAAGCATATAGTTTTGAATTTAATGTTTCTTTTTGTAAAACAAGTGTTTTAATGTTAATAAAAATTTTTGAATACAGATTAAATCGATTGCATGGTCTCATTAATAATTACTGCACATTAGCTATAATATATTGGTAACAAATGTGGCAATCTCGACCTTTTAGAAACAAAATCGGCATTCTCCATTTATTTATATAATTTTTATCAAATACTATTAAATTTTAAAGCAAAGTTGTTAATGTTTTTTGATATTGTCAATTGAAACAACAATACTGCATTTAAAGTCTTAATATATTTGTCTTGAGATAGCCACAGCAGTTTTTCGCTAATATCTCAAAAATATTTCGAAATCTAGCGATTGCCGTCTTTGAAGTTAGTGCCCTCAAATATTAGGTGATGGCAATTGCTTATTTATAGCTGTTTCATATTGTTTGGCGTAAATCATGGCGAGATACATTTGCAAATTGTTGACTGTGACGATTATTATAATGGCAATCAAACTTATGGTGTTCCCATTAACACTGCTTTAGATTATGAAAATCTTATGTCCTTCGATAGTAAATACACCAGCCATATTGAACTTTATTCTATAAGTCAATTGTTATTTATTAATCTATATATTTAAAACACGACTCATTTTTGTTCCCCTTCGTCTACGAAATGTACAAAACCGTAGATAAGTCAACACTACTTACTTTTTATTTTTAAAACCTTTCTTTTTTTAGTCTATGGAATTTTAGTTTTTGATTTTTTAATGATTTATATTTTTAATTTAAAAGCATCATTTATAAGCGATGCATTTTAATATGCACAATGGCCGACTGTCTTACAGCGCTTGCTTCGTCACGTTTTGGTACTAAACATCCTCCCTATACCTGGTTACTATGCCGCTAACAGTTCTCAGTCGAGTTTTATAGTATTTGCTGTGGAGCATTTTCACAAAATTCGATATCTCTGTCTGACTCCGTGAGTGTGCATTTTTGCAGATTGGGATATTTGATGAAAAAGCAGAATAGGAATGTCTACGAACTAATGCTTTACCTCTTAAGAAACATAGACAAAATAGAAAGCTGGTAAGTCGGAAAAGAAGTAAGACGGGAGTAACTAAGGGAGGAAGGTGCGATAAGTCGCGATTGGTAGGTGATAAGTCGGGGGTGTTTGTTAAATAACTCGTTTCTATTCGTCTGAGAATGGTAAGCTTAGTATTTTCAACTGTTTAGCTGGATTGCGTTTATTTAATAAATATTAATATTACATAATCACTCTTGGAAACCCGAAGGATTGCAATCACACAACGAACGTTGTTAAGGAAATCCTTCAATAAATTAGCCTTTTAACCGTCATGTCTTAACGGAGTTTCCCTAGTACATGATTGAAATTTAAATAAAAGAACTGTTCAAAGATACTAGAAGTGCAGTTTAATTCTGAAAAATAAACTGTAATTAGTACCAATAAAAAAAGAACAATGAATATATGATTTTATAACAATAAACAGAATTTATCTCATATAACAACATAATTTCAATATAGTCTAGATCACGGCTACCATGATAATATTTTACCATTCATTGTAATGACAATAGTTAATATAGAAAATTAATGATGTTCCATGGATTCAAGGTAAACATAATGGGTATAACCCAAATAATGATCAGGGAAGGTTTATATCGAAATTAGATAAAGTGGCTTAAATTCTATTGGTCCCCAACGTAAATAAAAAAGTTAAAAAAATAAAATTTAGAAAACAAAATTGTATAATTATGTATTCTATAAAAAATTGTTAAAATTTTAAAATAAATGTTAAACCAGAATATAAATATTATAACAAGTTTTATTATCTTATTCTCCTTATTATATTTTTTTGCTTTAATTAATATCAAAACATAACAGGAAACTGAATAAGAATCTAACATAAATCTGCAAAACTTACCAATGGTTGTGATAATACAATAGAGAAGCCATCGATAAGCTGTGCATACAATTTAAACTGAAAAGGAAGAGTAGAAGATTACTGTCGATAATACAAATTGACTTATGAAGGTAAAATAAACTTTTCCACAAAGTTACTTACAAGTTTCTACAGTAAAGAGGTCCAATTACACCACTCACTGCAGACAGGACCTGAAAGAAGAGAAGAAATAAACACATATCTAAGTTCACCAGATTTGTGTTATGTTGTACATAAAAGGTGTTTTGAATACATAAAGAAAGAAAAGGGTTTAGTGCTTTTATTCTATATAAAAGTCTTAACAGTGTTGCTCCAAACAAAGAAGGTTCATAATAAAAGTAGATACTTACCTTACAACAAGCGAATTACTATATGCTCTGAAAGAATAAACCAAATAAATAAAATTTATATACCAAAGAGATAAATCTAATACTTACTTGATTTTATGGTATTCATTTATAAAGTTGTATAGGCTAAATAAACTCATCTGTCCAATTTGACAAATATTTCTGAACTGTCACTATAAACTTTCATATAATAAAAATCTCATTGAAACAAAACTAGTGGCGATCCATCGTATAAAGTTGTTATTAAATAAAAAATGAGTGTTAATTAAAGAACCCAGTTAAGGACTCATTCAATACTAGAAATTTAAAAATAGATAAAATAAAGCCACATGTAGATTAGCATAACCGTAGATATTAAGAAGTAAATAGCACGTTCTTATCATATTCACAAAGATCATTATAATATGAATTGCAAGGTTTATTTCTAACCCCTACAAAAATTTCATATACAGAGTGTTTCACTTAAGATTCGTATATAAACATAAAATGCAACAAAAACGCTTAATATCATTAGTGAGTACCATTCATAATAACCGAGAAAAAAAAATTGTTTTTGAAAAGTGGGTTGGTTGTCACTAGTTTAAAAATAGCAGTTGAAGTTGGTTGTACCAAACTGCATTTTCAACGTAATATTTGATACATTGATGCAGCTAGTGCTAGGTGATGTCACAGTTTGTTTTGACTATTATTTCCAGCAGTTGCCAAAAGTTTACCTTTTTAGCAAATGTTTTTCGATGTGAGTAAAATAAAAAATGGCATAAGGATTGTTTGTTCCTATTAATGAGTACTATCACCTATCCCTAAAAATAGGCATCTTTTATTGCATATCGTCCAATAAAACAAAAGTATAGCACTTAAAAATATAATATTTTGCTGTTATAGGTAGTAATAAATTTACTATCTGTTCGTTTTTAAAATAACTATTTGATTTGGTTCAGTAGTTTACGAGCAATACGCTTTCAAAGAGGTCTCTAGAAAAAAATGGATAGTAGTTATTTTTAACATAATTTCTTTAATACTGATTTTTAGCTTTAAAAAAAATACAATTATGTTGATTTGATATGAGAATATGTCATGTTGCTCAAAAGAAAGTACAATTAAAAAATGCAAACACAAAAATCGAAAGCACTCTTTTTTGATCACCTTGTCTAGAGTAGGTTAATTTTAATGCAAAACTGTTTTAAAGAGTGACTTTTTTTTTCGAAAAACCAATAATAAAAAACTTTCCCATTTGTCAAGATAATTCACGCACGTGCTTTATAGTTAGCACATATATTCCTTATCGCGTTTTAATAGAACAAAAAAACAAATTGAAATTTGGGACGAAATTAGCACAAAATTATGGTATATTTTTCCATTTCGGGGATTTTATGGTATATTTTCCAAGGTTGAGGTGCTAACTATATTTAGCTAGACTACTTATAACTTGTATTACTAAATTAATGCAGGATCTGCCAAATGCGTATATGTATGTATAATTTGCCAGACACTCTCTGGGCAAAGAATGGAAATATTATTTTAATTCTTACATAGGTAATATATATATAATAATTGTAATTAATAACTCCAAACCATGCGTTCCGTATCATTATTGCTAAAATCTGAAAGAGTATGTGATACTTTCTATGTCAGTTCTGGGCTTTTTACGAATTTTTTAATGTAAAATTGGTTTAACAAAGTCCTAATGTCAGGCAATGGGATGATTATCGTTGGTTACTGGAATATTTCTTTATAAACGTCTTATACATGTTTAAATGCTTTCAAATGTTTCAAATCAAATTAATTAATATAAAAGTACTTATTTTCGAGTACGAACTTTAGATCTCTAGTTCAAATATTCATAGTTTAATAATTCAAGTTCATATTTGAAAACTACCAGTTCACAGTTTATTATTCAGAGCTCATAATTCATAGTTTATATGTTTCATACATGTCATGCAGTTCAGAAATATATTTCGTATGATTCATATGCTTTATATGGTTCGCATGAGTCATATGGTGCATACAGTTCATATGGTTCACATGATCCATATGGTTCATATGATCTATATGGTTCATATGATCAATATTGTTCATATGATCAATACTGTTCATATGATGTACATGGTTTATACTGATCGTTTAGTTCATACGGTTTGTGCTCATATGATTCGTAGTTTAGTCACAGTCACACTTACTCTGAAAAAAATTAATATAAATCTGCGCTTTTTACTTTTCAGCTTGAATTCCAGACTTACAGGTTAAAATTCCATTTTGTTCACAATGGTTTTACAGTCCTAAATAATAAGATCAGTTCTTATCAATGTTTGAAATTACTGTTTATCGATACTAATCATCCAATAGAAATCGACTAGTAGGTGTAGGTTTAGAAAAACTTATTACTTTTCTGTCATTGCCTAATTAACAATAAAAAAATCATACCATTCAATCTTTCAATTTTCATTGTGTTTAAACTTGATGCTCTAGTTACAAAATAGGTGACTTTTTATCAATGGCTAGTGACATTTATAATAGATACTTATTACTGACAATGAATGATAAGAAGAACCGTGTAATTTGAAGATAATCGTTTTGAGCTTTTTATTTTCCATGACATTTCTTATTAATATTGGCAATGACAATACGTGATTACTCATTTGTTATTTTATTGCATCAAGTTTGTTCGCATACGATGCTGTAAAACAAACGGTAAGATTTGATACAAATAATAATAATCATTAAAAGGATTTGCAATGGACTTTTTAACAAACTTCACCTACATAATTATTAAACATAAAGAAAACAATAGTGTTTAATATTGTAGGCATCGACAAAACATATAAGCGTCATAATTCTAAAAAAGGTCAATAAATTATGTGTGTGGTGAAAACATTAAAGGGTTAGGATTTAATAGTAGGAGTAATATTAATTTTTATAATAATTTATATTACAACACTCATTTGTTTTATATATCCTTTTGTACAATGGTTAAACTTTATTGTTCTTATTTTTATGATTTGATTGTTTCCTGTTATTACGTACTGTCTTGCGCTTCAGTAAAGTTATTATAGTATAGGTAGTACTAGGGTGTTTTATTGCTTATTATGAATACGAAATAAAACAAACTTCTATTTTAATGCTCTTTAAAAATCGTGTTAGTTATGGAAGTTTGTTAACCTTATCGCTGACTTATAAAAACGAAACAATTAAATTAAAAAGCAATTAAGTAGTTAAAAACTTTTTTGTGTATAATTAACACCTACATAACGGAAGAAATTTATTACCGCCCATCTAATATGTAAAGGGACAAAAAACAAATACCCATTGTGCTGGGCCTTGTCGCTGACAAGAGTTGAATCCATACCGCTTGTGTTTCCGTCTTCTTTGGATGAAGAATGCGTTTCATTTGAACATTCTAATCAAATATCAATCTTATTTAAATCTTATCTTAT
The DNA here is from genome assembly GCA_929113105.1 of Agrypnus murinus. Taxonomy (NCBI): domain Eukaryota; kingdom Metazoa; phylum Arthropoda; class Insecta; order Coleoptera; family Elateridae; genus Agrypnus; species Agrypnus murinus. Next base: position 94,165,527 of record OV816023.1, read on the forward strand.
TAATCTATCTTATAATAAAGGATTTTCTTCTTTGCGATTCTACGTTAGTTTTGTGCGTTTTATATATGTGTAACGTGTATCATATTCAGTTCAGATATAGCCGTACCTTGTGCATAAGCTAAATTAATTTGGTTAATCTATTTTTTCTTTTTTGGATTGTTATTTACACAGCCAGTTAACCCACTGTTAACATCATCGATATTATTAAATTATTTTATACATAACATTTATTATCTGTTATACATCATCTGTCTTTCCCAAATAATCTTATTCATTACACCATCAACACACACACACGTAGTCATTTGTTAGGAAGGCCTAGGGAGATAAATCTGTTTTGAAAAATAATAAATGCCAATAGCTGAATATTCAATACGCACGAGCTCCATATGAACATTTAACCCATATGAACAGGTTTTATTCTCTGGTTTCTATAGAAAGGGTCGTCTTGATACCGACAGTCTTCACCACGACTACACTTTCCATTTCGGTAGAAATAACAATCTACACTCTTTGTTGGCCTTGACGTGGGCTGTGGGTCCAAGCTACAGACTAAGATCTTCACATCCGTATCTCTAAAAATAACTTCCAGCATGTTGGGAATCCAACTGGTCTCGCCCACAGCCAAGGTTGGGAACTACCAATTTGTTAATGCCCCTGGTAAGCAACTCGGTCCTCAAATCCCATAATGCCCTCCACAGGTCCGCGTAACTCGGTTTCTGGTAGTAAAACTGCTTGGTTACCAAGTAGTAAATCGAGCGGTCATGATCCGGCAAGTGTAAGGCTTTGCCAAGAGAGGGATTCTGTTCTCGAAGTTCATCCAGCCGTCCAAATTTATTTCTAAACACTACCGCGATCCCTCTTGCCATGCGAAGATCTTCGGAGACACAGTGAGCGATGGAATAATCAACAGGGACCCGGAAGAGATCTTCTTGCATCTCCGAATGACGCTTTTCTAGTCCCGGAAAACGCAGCCATAAATTCTCCAAAGGTTGGCTGATCATCTTGAGGCCTTACGGTATTGACAGCCACTTTAGCCTCATCTTCCCGATCCGGGACTGCGTTATTATTTCCCTCATAGGGCGCCAAACCATTATTGGAGTGTATCACCTTTGGTTTCCCTCTTGGTAATTTCTAAATGCGATAAATCAAATCATTTATGCGTTTCTTCACCTGATATGGGCCCTCCCAATTTCGCTGTAACTTTGGCGAGTAGTCCCGTTGTCTTTGCGGGTTATATAACCAAACAAGCTGTCCAGGTTGAAACCCTCCTTCATGGGTTCTCACATCGTACAAAGTCTTCATTCGGTCACTCGTGATTCGGCTATTGTTTCGGATTCGGTCGTGAATATACTCTAACTTCTTCCTTAAGTTGACAACATAATCATTTCCGGCTACCTCCTTATCTGCAGGTGGACATCCAAATTCCAGATCACACGGTAACCGTAGCTCGCGTCCAAACATCACAGACGCTGGTGACTGACCGGTTGTTACGTGAACTGATGCACGATAAGCCATCAGGAACAGATGCAGGTATTGATCCCAGTCTCGTTAATGATCAAAGACGACCTTGGCCAAATATTTGCCCATTGTCCGATTCATGCGTTCTACCTTTCCATCGGACTGCGGATGTAACGGTATGGTCCGAGTCTTGCGAATGCCCAACAATCGACAGACAATTCTCCAAAGAGTACAGACTCAAAATTGCGGCCTTCATCCGAATGCAGTACCATGCGCACTCCGGAACGACTGAAAAACTCTTTGACTAGTACATCAACAACAGTCGCGGCTTCCTGGTTTGGTAGGGCATATGCTTCTGGCCATTTGGTAAAATAGTCCATTGCCACTAAGATGTATTTATTCCCATCGTCGGTCTCAGGAAATGGTCCGGCAATGTCTATAGCTATTCTATTCTATTTAAACAGCCTTGCTAGTGTAATGTCTAGACTGCTGGACTTTTACCCAAGTGGCCCGAGGTCGATTCGCGGTGCCGGCAGATCTGGTTAAGGTTTTCTGCAGTTTTCCTTAGCTGTGACACAAATGTGGGATTTGCGCTGTTTCATCTGCAAGTCGGCTGCAGACGCACTTAGGGCCTACGTAATAATAATAATCGCCCCCTCCCTCCCGCACAAGCTTATAGCTTCTGGGGCCTGGTTTCCAGGCTATGTGTTGTAGAAATTATTATTATTATTATTCTTTCCAGAGGACTACCCACATTGTCCTGCCTCATAAGTGCTCTTCGTTTTCCCAAGGGTCCATTACCAGTGGCACATAGTTCGCATTTCCGGCACCACTCTTTCACGTGTTCTTCACAATTGACCCAATAAAAACGCTCCCTAACTTTCTCCAAACTCTTCTTCACACCGAAGTGTCCTCCTGAGGCACCGTTATGGAGATGTCGCAATACTGTAGCCACTCGACTCCTTGGAACCATGAACTGAGACCTAATGGTGGTGCACTCCCCAGCACTCGCTTCAGGAGATCGTTTTCCACCTTCAAGGACTCCCATTGGGCCCAATATGCCTTTAGGGTTCTGTTGAAAGGGCTGACGGCCTCCCAGGCAGGCCTTTCTCCCACACACTTCGATTCTAGTACCATTTTTAATTCGGGATCGGCCTCCTGCTGTTCTTCGTTAAGCCTTCTAGAACTTTCTTCGGACTTTTCTAGTAATTCTTCCTTGAGCAATCTAGAGTTTTCTAGTAAATCTTCTTTAAGCATTCTAGAATTTTCAAAAACTTTTTCTTCCAGTGCTTTATTATTTTCCATTAGCTTTCTATAATTCTCTTCTGATTTTCTGGATGTTTCTAGTAATTCTTCCTTTAACAATCTAGAACTTTCTTCAGACTTTCTAGAACTTTCCAGCAACTCTTCCTTTAGCATTCTAGAATTTTCTTCGTACTTTCTAGAATTCTCTTCGGACTTTTCCAGTAATTCTTCCTTTAACATTCTAGAATTTTTTTCAGGCTTTCTAGAACTTTCCACCAGTTCTTCCTTAATTTTACTTAACAACACGTAAGTATCAATTGCGACTTCAGGTATTTCGAAGCGGTAATTTTCAGGGTCTTCCTTCTGTTCTAGAAACCATTCTCTTAGCCGATTTATTAACACGCTTTTAAGGCCCGTTGTGTCTAAATCTCGTTCTTTCAAGTTCCCTCTTAAGATCCACAATTCTGAGTTCATTTAACAATTTCGTCCCCATTCTGATTATTCATTGGAATTGTTTGTAACACTAAAAGTTTATTCTTACAGCACTTTATTTGTTACGCGATTTTATTTATTTATTTTAGATTCCCGCCACCTGACACCAATGTAACGTTCTTTTTAGAATAATAACAAAAATGCTGTTTAATCGTCTATTCACAAGAGAGATATTATTTACATACACTAATTAAAAACACTATAATTATAAACTATTTAACGAACTTAAATTTATAACATTTATTTATTCACTAATATTCGACTATTAACTATTTACACAAAGCACATTTCAATTCACTGGTTGAATACTAACTGAACTCTCTTCTATTCGGGACGACGTTTCATAACTTCCATGTAAACGTTCTAGCAAACGCTTGAACATACCCGTGTATTGTACCTCGTCTAACCGCCTGATGCGTCATATACGCGGCCCGTGTCGAATTTTCTAGTATGTTCTGGCGAGTGTATGACGCTTCGCTCTGGAATGTTCTGCCGCCTTCGTATAGGGATTCCCCTATTTGTTACATGATCAATCCTGAATGGCATTGAATTTCCCAAATATATGAGCTACCACGGATCAAGCTTCAAATGCTCAAGAAGATTCAATCATATTCTCCAACGGGAAATTTCACCTAGTACTTTCTACGTCCTTAGGAAAATGCTATGAACTCTGCCTCCGTTTACGAAATACAGTCCAACTTCTTTCATTCCTACGGACTACATGAATACACTTACGTTTATCAATGTCAATCACCGACTCACTACTTAGGTTAACGCTTTTAGATTAATGTATTATAGTTATTTTTAATTCTGAAAGTTACAACAAGTAAATCGTAACACAACCATCACTTGTTAACGAAAAAATGATTGTTGTTCCTTGATCTTGTTCATGATCATAAAATTTTATTCCGTTCGTTGTAGTAAGAATTACAGAACGTCTCCTAAGTGATTCCTGCACCACCAAGTATATTTTAATTAGGTTAAGTTTACGGCATTACTTTGCTATCAGCAACACATGTTTTTGCTATCAGCAACACATGTTCTTGCCATTAGCAACTGATGCCTCCTTGCCATCAGCGGCTAAGGCCTTTCAATTCCTTGATTAGCATTACTTAATTACTAGCATATGCAAGGACAGCAATACCTGCTATTTTTTTCTTACCGTAAAAAGTACCGTTATATCGTTAAATACTTTTCCGGATGTTTGTGCTTTTGAAGAATGGGAAATCTAGCTTTTCCTATTATTACAGTTACCGTATCGTACTCTAGTTTAAACAATTACCGCACCGAAATAAATTAATAATTACAGACATTCTCTTCAGTGATCGAAATTTCGATTAATAAATAAATTTGAGTTATGTGCCTTCTAAATCCAGTTCAGATTTAAATAACAAGTGGGTTGTTTTAATAAAAAAACGAACCTTTGTGATGGTTATCAAAATTAAATTAATAACCAAATCTTATGAAAGTTTATGGTTATGTTCAGTTATTGTATTTTGGGGGTGAATTTGTAAATAATGGTTCACCATATACAGATATTACGAGGGTTAATCCATTGCATCCTTGAATAATGGAAAGCAGAAATCTACGGACATTCCAATTTCCACCTGCGGCGATTGTTTGATGTATGCAGGAGTCATATTTGTGCAGCTTAGCGTTGATTTTAATTTGCGAATTATTGACAACTAAAGGTATAGTGATTTATGTATTTTCTTGAGTGTTGAACATTTATGTAAATTCTTTTTGAATCTTGGTAATAATTTTACAGTTTGTTTTTTTCATATGTACTTTAATACAATTATTTTTATTCATTAAAATTTCATTAGTAAAAGAGCTCTTAGGTAGGGACTTATTATTTGAGTTTTTGAGTTTAATATTTGTAATATTTTTATATTTTTTCTTGTGTTTTCTCAAATAAATATGATTTTAAAGTTAATTAAAACCAGTAAGACTGAACCATATAATTATGAAAGTTTTTATTCATACCTTCATTAAACTAAATTTTTTGTTGAAATTAACTAATATTTTGCACTAAATTTATATCGGTCTGATTTCATTTTCTGATTAGTGATTTCAGACAGATTTATTAGATTTATTTAATCTATTTGATCTAATTAATTATCATTATTAAGCTTCATAATCAGATGGCGCCCTTCTTGTGTATGTTTTTGTGTTTTTTTGAAACGTTTATCCATTACTTTATAAATTAGACAACTGCAAAACCAATACCTACGACCTGAATAAAAGAATTTGTAAGATAGTGCTAAATCTCAAGCCGTGGTAATCTTGAGCATCTTTTAAAGTAAGTATAATATTGATTGTTTATTGTATTTTATTGTTTATTTAGTCCGGCGAAAAACCGTCGTTTCAATGTGATGAAAGTAAAACTAGAACATTACTTTTTCCCATTTTTAGACATTGACACACAAAGAGCGTTTAAAATTTATTAATCTATTAACATTGATTTAATTTCATAATGACTTTAGGGTATGCCTACACTATGTATAATGAAAACATAAAGATATTCCTACGCACCTTATATCCTGAATTACATTGTATACTATGGAGTCTACTACAGCTTAATCTAAATATTTATAAAATTCAAATATTAAGCATACACAATCCAAAGAGTAGTTTACTACTCACACCGTTTCACGACTTCAAAACCATTCATGATTCCAAGTGACAATTAAAAAAATTACCCCGCAGAAAGTTCATCAAAAATCTTCAAAAACAAAGGATATCACTTAGAACCCTATAGTTCTGAGGTTACGGTCAATTCATCTAAATAAATCTAAAAATGAAATGAAATGAAATTTTAACTTAAAAAGAGTAGACTGTAATCCCTTTCGAAGAAAGTTGTTAACCTGGTTTCATACACGTAGTGTGTATGTAGTTCAGATTCGCACAATCTGGTTTGGTTTCATTTTATTTATTTATTCATTTTTAAATCTGTAGAACTCGTTGAAGCTACGACGCTATCAGCGTGTTCAGTTATCGTAGCAAGATTTTATAGCATGAACATGGAGCAGCAATAAATGAGAATATAAACGCACCTGCCAGGTGCCACGCCTGACGAGTCCCAATCCGGTCCACCGCCCAGCCGGCTCCTGGAGTCGCCACAGCGTCTACGACTTGCCCTGCAAGATAAATCATACATAGTCAGTCTCATCACGCATTGTTAGCTGTATACAAAACTCAGCTGTTCGATAAGGTCTATACAACTTGTCTGGAGGAAACTTGTGTTTGTAAGATAGCGCAAGCGACCTGTGATGTTGTGAAAGATGAGCTTAAATAATAAAAGTTTAATGTGTGTATAATCTCTGTAGAAAAGTTTTTTCAGTAATTCATTTATTTCAATAGCAATAGTTTATTCCATGCCAAACCATCACAAAAAAATTAACTTTTCAACCCTTTTCAACCTTTCAAGATTTTCGTAAAAATTGGTAGAATGGTGGCGAACATAAAGTAACTTACGTAGGTATAGGTAAAGTTATAGCCCTTAGTGCTACATGGCATTCATACAGCAGGGTTGCAAACATAATAAAAAATGTAAAAAATTACGCTTACAAGGTGTACAAAAACAGTTCATAACTCTAACTCCTCTGAATTATTGCAAAACTTTCATCTTGCCTTGTTTTAAATTTAAAGTTAAAGGAGCACAGTTTTCACAAAAATTGTTTTATAATAAAATATGTAGTTTTTTATTTCAAGGTTACCTGATGTGACCTTGAATACCTAAGAAAGTGTACCTTTCTTAGATATTCCCAATTTGTTTAGGAATACAATATGTTATATAGTTAGATGTAGTCTCCCTTTGGTATAAGTTTCATTTTGTAAAGCCTTTGGGAACAGGAGTAAAAAAAATGTCAAATATGGTAGTTACACACTTCTTACACAAAACATGCATCTGGCAGTTCAGACCAGAGTATTGTATCAGGTATTTAGTATATATATATATATCTGTACAATTACCTGCATATCTTATCTACTAAGACAAATATAGGTATGATGTTGTAGCTGTACCTGCGGACACAGGTACATAGCTTACAGGGTGTCCCAGCCAAAAGTGACACATTTTAACACCGACTACTGACTAAACAAAATAAGATGGAATTATGTAATTTTCAGTATTAAGTTTTACTGCGCTAATTCTTTTCAGTTTATGTACTATTGATTTTATAATGGTCTAGGGCAGCAAGGCTAATATGCAGACCCGAATTAACCTCTTTAGCGCCCTGATGCTATATCATCAATGAATCAATCAATAGTATAGTATAACGGCGTTGTCCGGTCGCACTGTCCTTCTTTGGAGAAGTGTATAGTATAGCCCCGTTATTTTTAAGGTTACATGTCTAAATATCACAGTCATAATATCACACGACAATATATCATAGTCAAAATACCACATGCTAATATATCACATGCAAAAATATCCTAAGGACAGAATATCTTATAAAAAAATATCCTAATACAAAATATCACCATTATGTTTAAAATATAATAATAATTTATTTTACTGAGTAAAAAACCTCTATCGACATTTAAATACTCATATACAAATAATTACATTTACGTTCTTATTTACAACTGTAATTATAGTATGCGTACAAACCATATTTCCTTAAACCTAACCTAACATTGTAATTAAATATATCCCTCGATATTAAATACAGTATCACAGGATACTGTATTTATATATACATATATATTATTAGATAGTTATAGCTCCAAATATCTCCAAACAAATATGACCTTGATAACTGACAGTCGATGCATGTTAGGTTAAAGTATTGCTTATAATATAGGTGATAATTGATAAATATATTTGCTCTTCGGTATTTCAACTCTTTTTACTCGGGAAACTCTAGTGCTATAGTTACAATTATTTACAACAATGGATACCATAGAAACTGAGCTGTTGGAGTAAACAGATGTGAAGTACCGAACGTGGTTAATATTGTAGATTCTTTTCAAGATGAAATTTGTTTGGAAATATTCAGGGCTACCAATATAAAATGTGACGTAACACTTTTCTAGTCAATTCACACACTGCTATTGGTCAATTAGTAGTGGAAATGGATCTAGTATCAACATCAACTTAGTAAGAAATGCTTATGGTAGCGCTGTTGGGAGAATATTGAACTACTTTTTTTATTTACCAGTAGAACCGAAATGTGGAACCAAAAAATACCGGTTCTCGTCTTAACATTTACACGAATTTTAGTAAGGGTTCCGATTCCGGTTTCAGTTCCATAAAAGTAATCGGTTCCGGTTCCGATTCCGGTTCTTTTGGGTTCCTGTTCCAGTCCCTGCTCCTCAGTATGGGAGGCATTGTCTGAAGCCCTGAACCTCTGTACCTGTTGCATCTCTATATGTAAATCTCGAATTTACATTAATAGTAACAATTACAATTGGAGACATCTATATAATGTTGTCCTAAAGCAAACTTCCATGTACACCCGGAAGTAAATATTATTAAGTAATTATTCGATATACCGACCCCGATCGTACAATCATACATACGGAAATACCAAGCGCTACGGATTTTCGTTGAAAAGACGTCATAAAAACAGGTAAAAATTATAAAATCTTCGTGTCATATGACACAAACACCATTTTTACGCCATTTTCACGTAAATACAGCCAACTTCTTTACTAACTGTAACCTAACATAATAACATTCTAAGCTCAAAATAGCGATTTTAACATTGTTTTTCTTATTATTTTTATTTTCTTATTTGTTCTCTGAGTTACCCTCTACAACTCAGTGTCATTGGTTACCTGGGTTCAGAAGGGTCCGTATATCGAATAATTAATTATTATTAAATATAAAATTTTTCTAAAAATAAAATTTTATTAAAACTATTAGCATATCTCGTCATGTGATATTTTGTTCTTGAGATATTTTTTATTATGATATTTTATTCTTGGAATATTTTTTATTATGATATTTTGTTTTGTGATATTTTAAACGTGATATTTCGTCGGATGATATTACGTCTGTGATATTTAGGCGTGACACCATTTTTAAACAGCAGCGATAATATAACGGCGTTGCCCGGTCGATCTATCCTGCTTTGGAGAAGTGTAGAGTATAGCCCCTTTATTTTTAAATAGTGGCGATGCTATAACGGCGTCATCCGTTTGATCTGTCCTGCTTTAGAGAAGTGTAGAGTATATAGTACAACCAAAAAATGAAGAAAATAAACCGGAGTGAATCTAGCAGCCGCAGACTAGATTGTCAAATTTAGACAGTTTGAAATAGAAAAATAGTCATTGTAATCTGTCAAAGTTTTTTAAAACTTTGGTCGAAGATATGTGTACAACGTAATTAGGAGTTATTTATGCTACACCTAAACCAACAAATAAAGAAAGAATGAAAAAAAAAGATTTTTCACAACTCCGATTAATAATTATTAATTGTAGTTTAATAATTTTATTAATAATTGGAGTAATGAGAAACTTTTTAAATTTGACAATTTGGGAGCAAGGCTCGTTCACAATCAACTCATATTTTCTTCATTTTTTGGTTATAGTATAGCTCCTTTACGTTCAAATAGCAGCGACGATTGGTCTTGCCGCTGGAGCAAAAGCACCAGAACGATGTTGGCGACATTGAATATTACCAGGTTTGACATTCTGTCTTACAATAAATTTTAGGTGTAATAATAATAATGCACAAAAACATTCACAATTTAACATTCGTTTGACAGTGGACATTCATGTTCTGTAAAAACGATCATATTAATCTAATATATACCACCGTAATTGTAAATTTTAGACGACTTTTTATTAAATCTTCGTAACAACATGTATATTAATTAATTTTTTCTTTATTAAAGTTTGTGTCAGGTTTGCTCCAGCATGTTACTACTATTTCAAATAGAGCGGCTAGAATGTAGAGCAACATCAGGCACTACAACGCGGTGGAAAGGGAAGCTTGAGCAAGGCATACAACATAGTGCGGTAACTTTTGCCTTTTTTCAATTCGTTAAGCGCAGTTGGACTGAATTTGCTAAGTCTTTCTCTGACCATTTTAAGGTTCGAAGAATCAGCCTTATTGGCTAATAACTAAACTCTGACCGCGATATCTATTCAGAGAATGTAAACAGTGATCAGCTGAGCGCTCAAATGTGCATTCACATAATAACGCGTTACCACTAGTAATGCGGTAATGCCACAATTAACTTAGGTCAACAAGCATGGCATTGCTGCATCTACGAACGTATTTAAATTTTAGTTTTTTCTTTAAAATCTTGGAAAACATGTAACTGTGTAACATGAAAATTAGTAGTGGGCGTTTATCCGCATTTCCGCACTTAAGTAAATGTCATTAGTCATTAAGCGCACCCACCACTAGCGTTGCATTTACTTTGTTTACAGTTTCCGATTAGCCATCGTAACTAAAGTAAATAGAAACATTTCAAGCAAGTTCTATTTTCAATAGAAAATCATAAAAACAGGAATTTCAGGTTTCCAATTCAATTTTATTCTTCCCGCGGTTCAGTACCAGGCGTTTCTACGAATTTGCGATTTACAAACCATGTCTGGCGCTGGCGTCCCCAAAAATTTGGCGCCTGAAGTCCGAGCTTCGAAGGCTTCAATATTAATCCAGTCCTGCTAATATGATGCTACTTGATTCTTTTTTCAGTGTAAATGCGTAGAAATTAGCATCATGTTAGCCTTGCTGTCCTCATGATCATTATGAAACCAATAGTGCTTGTGCGCTTATGTGGCTTATGTGCCGCTTATGTACATATTGCTACAATTGGTACCGGGTTCGGGCATCCAGTTATAAATGATGGTTAGTGATAACTATAAATTGATTTATATGAGAGTGCAAACAAATTATACAGTAACAGACTTCGGTAGTAGCACAGTGATGATATATACAAAATAAACCACTTACCTTCACTCGTAAAAAAAATTTGCTCCGGCTTACAAACGTGGCGAAGCATCAAAATCTCCACCAAACTAAGACTTTCAGTGGGTCGCTTGAATAGGGCACTAAATAAATATAGATCTAGGAAACATAATTAAAGTACACAAAAGAAATATAAACCAAATTCTCTTTAAATTTCAAATGATAAAAATTTATTTAACATAGAACACAAAGGACAAATTAAAAAAAATAAAATATAAAAGAAACTGAAATATGGATACCATAAACAAATGAAAAATTAATCCCAAGGTAGTGAAATGCTTTTTATCCGAGGAGTAATATTTCTGGCATCATCATAATCTAAATTACTAAAGTTTTATTAATAATTAAATAAATACCTTAAATTTTTAAATCAAACCAATATTTGGCGCCAATAGTTTGCCAACTATCATAGTTACAGAACATCAAACCTCTGTTTTTTATATGGTTTAAATACTAAAATGGTGGAATAACAACCATCTACCTCTCTTTTAAATAATTTCCGAATAAATGGTATTAATAAATAAAATTAACGTCCAGCTGTTTGTTTGAAATATGGTAAGTCCATTTAATGATTAAGTTTTTAAAATTCCCTTCCAACATCGAAATTATAACGAAGGTTAAAAGTTCCATTATCCATATAAAATCTTCTTCTCGTAATTAAATATTATTCCACACATAAATTCACAACACTGATTATTCTATTAATTAAATGTAATTATTATTAAAAATTAAAAATCAAATTTAAAGATCTTCGATGATAATTGAACATTTTGACATTTCAACAAAATATAACCTAATGTTTTTGACGTTTGGTTTGTTTACAAATTATCGAACTCACTATATAACCTTAAAATATTAAAATTTTGCTCTCAACATGTGTGCACTGTTTGAAAGATCTAAAATAACAGAGAGTTTGTTATTAAATTGGTCGCTCTTTTTGAAAAAAGAAGAAGGCTGTGTAGTGATATTTTTGGTGGAAAACAAAAGAATTTTTAAAACTAAATACACCATAAGCATATAATTGTTCATAACTGTTAATTATTCTAAACAAATTCAATAAATAGATAGCTAAAAAATGCCCTTTTCAATGATATATGACACTTGTATTGACATAAAAAATAAGGTCACTAGAAAAAGTCAACCAAAACACATTTCCTATACAACTATCAGATAACTAAAATTAACTTGACTACCTAATTACATCTTCCTATCTTGACAAAATCCAACCTTACATCCTAACAAGCATTATTTATTTGCTTTCAGATATCAATAACATCAAAACAGTAACTACGTTACCTAATTTCAGATTTCTATGGCAAAACGTGCAAACTTGCATTTTATTTCAATGATATCTTCTACAAAAAAACAATCCCAGCATTCAAAACTGTTTCAAAATTGTGCTTAAGAAACTGCTTGACAAATCAGCAATAAAGCATTTTACCCACGAACTGTATAATCTATCTAAAGTAAAAGATATAACGATATAATTATCTCGTTAACTTGAAACATAAATTTTTTATATAAATAAATCAGGTAAGGTAACAAATACTTGCATACATCATCACTACAATGCACATTGTCTGTTTTAGGTCCAAATTTACCCTCAAATTTATTTTACTTGCTTATTTATGTAACGATTTCACATCGTTAGCTGAACAATGAAAAAACTGGACTTCTCAAAATGGAACCTACAAAAAAGAGAGACTGCAACTAGCTGTATAAAATATTGTATTCATAAAAAATTGAATTTCTTAGATATTTAAGGTCAAAGATCACATCATGTGACCTTGGAATGAAAAACTCAATGTTTTATTATAAAACAATTTTTTATGAAAACTATGACTATACCATTTATGAATACTGTATATTACTGAGGGCTATAACTTTACATACGTACGGTTCTTTATGCCTTCTACCATCCTACCAAACATTTCACGAAAATCTGAAATGGTCGGTTTGTAAGCTGTGATGATTTGGTATGAATGACACAGGTTCCTTATTTTATACAAAATAACGTTTTAAAGTTCACCAAAATCAAAAAAATTAAAACATTAATTGCCATTGTTTTACCAAATAATGAAAAGTTTAACAAAAAGTTTACAAGTTAAGTTAACAAAAGTTTTCCACCCATCTGCTCAATTGCTAATTCGTTAGTTCATTTTTCGACAATTTAAGAGTACTAATAAAACAAATTCATGTTTAAGCAAAAAGATCATATTCTTCAATAATAATAATAGAAAGATTTTGTATCTAGTAACAAACTAATTCTAATATCAAATGGGTGCTTTTACGCAACGAGTACTCGCTATTAATAAAACTAGCAATTACTTACCCTACGTAATCTAAATTAGGTCAGAATTGTAAAAAGAAGAGATACCGAACAAAACCCACCATAGCATGAAAAAGATATAGGTTTTCAAAAGGGGTGCAATTTAACTGGCAGCGTTGCCAAATTCTTATTTTAGTAAATCGGGATTAAACTAAGAAAAGCTGAAGCATTGGGGGAATTTGTCATAAAAAGCATATGCCAATATATAATTAACATACCAAGGAGTTTCCCCCTATCTTCTTTTAGCCAGGGAAACGGCCAGGCAGTCGTTTGAGGTGATGGGCATGGATTCACTAGTATCCGAGACTAGCCCAGTATGACAGAGGACTGGGCAGTCTTTCAGGTGTCGGGTATTGCTAGTATTCGAGACTAGCCTGGGTGCAGACCACACGGCGTTTACCCTTAGAACTGACTGCTATCTACCCAATCCCAAGTTTGTCTGGGCAACGGATGACGTAATCAGAAAGTAATGTGTGGTAGAGTTACACGTAAGTGTTTCTCGACGAAGACTCATAAACGTTGCGGAGGAAGCTCTGATAACATGAGAGACCGATGTAGGTGGATTTGATTCTTATCTGACGTTAGTGTCTAATATGGTTTTAGTTACCCGTTGCCTGACCTAGGCGAATGGAGGAGAATCGAAGTGAGGTTTATCCAGCCTAGGGTTTCGCCCGCTGACCCATCTTAAACTGCATGCCGCCGGGTAGAGTCTCAGAGATGAAGGTATGGGGGCCAGGCTTTGGCTGTATAGTTCCAGTCGTCTTATCGTCAGAAACCGTCTAAAGCACTTAAGAGGCGTTGATGCGAAAATATAGCCTGTCACGCTCAAGACAACTTCACCTTAACGGATACATACCGGGATTCTACTTCAGTAGACTCGAAACGAAGCTCTGTCAGAGACACACCAGGCCTATAACTAGGAGATCTGGGTGGCGAAACCATACAAAACCAAGTCCCGCCACATCTAAGGTTGGATTCGATCGGGCAGTGAAGTCCCACGTAGTGGGAGTAGTCCTAATGCTGGACAAGGGGTTCGTCCCTTGGGATAAACCCCGACGGGTGAGCACATTTATAGCTCCAGTAATAGCCTGGGGAGCTAGTAGAGGGTGGATAGACAATTTCGCTCCCACCAGTGAGTACTGGTAGGATTTGCTTTGCAAGTGCATGCTGACTGGGCGTATCTCAATCACTTCCCCTTGGAAGTTACGTCGGGGTTAAGTCTAAGGACAGGTGCCCCACGTAAATAATTTTTTTGAATTCTGTGTTTTGTAACGTATAGGGAAAAAAATTGGACAAATTCCAAAGTTGACAGAAATAGCAGAACAAGTACACAGTTTTTTCATCACGACTGTCTTTTCATACTTTGATTACTAAGATAAGCCATTTCACATTTCATAAAAAAACGATTCTTATTGCAAGAGACCTCAGAAAAACATTTTGCTACTTGTTTACATTATAAACCATTACAGTCGTTGACCACGACCGTTGCTTCCATAGAATTACAACAATTTATACCTCGACAATCATTGCAAACTCTTGCATTGTCTTTTAAGTAGACATTTCCGGGAAGTATACAGACATGTGCAAAACTTTTTTGACAACTTGTCATTGGTTCACCAGTAAGATTTGGGTGCTAGTTCATCCAGTAGATATGAGTACCCATTCACTGTGGAACCTAGTTGTAACAGAGATTATCTGTGAAGGCTATGAACTGTGCGTTCTTCTTCTGCAGATTTTGTCACCTTTAACGTGAATGTTCGAAACGGAATATTATTTAGTGTTTCCCCAACACTTCCTCTGTACAGAGCTTATGTCAGCGCTTCATGTCCAGCAGCCCAAATTTCTTCTTTTGGTCTATCTTGTTCTTTAAAAGTGTCACTGTTCATTAAGACAGTGGCATGCTGACTTTACTTGCTTCGAACGATTTTAGGTAAGTTTTGTGACCGATGAAATTGTCGTATGGCTTAGAATATATCAATATACTAAGACTTTTTTATATATGCTTTTTTAACGGGTCTTGGTAAAAAGTTGAGTATTTGTAGTTTCATTCATAATCATTTCATTCATTCAAGCAAGCAAACGTGTACAAAAATGACAAAGAGCTTACTCTATGACATCTTCAAAAATAGACGCTCTTATTGCAGGCAATTCATAATTCATCATAATTCACTGTCCTCGAATTATGACCTGAAACATATTTTCTGTGGAGTGGTCAGAAGATTTGAAAAAGGTATGTGATCAACCAAATAGCGTTTGGTATAATCATTATAGAATAACATCCGGAAAATTCAAAATTTGTAAATGTCAATCCACCAGTGCCGGTTTCGCTCAAAGGAGGACATATGAGTGCCTAAAGCGCGGTCACTAAATAACCACACTAGATTTTAGACTTGCAATACAAATATAATTTAAAGAATCGAGTTAGGGTATTGTAGACATGATAACGCCTTGTTTATGTACATTAGCTTTTGAAATAGATTTTTCGTTCGTAACGATTATTTTTGTCATGTTTCGCCAAAAAGGAGCTGACGTCGCTGAGAAAGTGTGCCACTAGTTTGAGTATGTTGCAGACAAGTGTAAATTCAAGACTGTGAAGCATTTTACGCAAGAAGGTTACGCAAAATCAACTCTGTATGACATTTTGGTAAGGTACGTAAAACTGGTAAATTCAAAGATATTCCGGGACATCCACCTCTGACTGATTAAAAAACGTCGAAAAGTGCATTTTAAAGTTGTACAAGACGCACCCTAACATTTCTGAGTGTAAAGCAGCTGCAATACGCGGTATATCGAGAACACCTGCATCAAATTAAAGTGAAAAAGTTGGACATTAAAAGCTACGCAAGAAAATTCGTTCCACATTACACAGAGAGCCAAGCACGCACAAAAATTATTGAAAAAAAGAGTACCATTAAGGTGTGGGAAAATGATTGTGAGGGATGATGAAACCTACGTAGCAGCGGATCCAAATGAGATTCCAGGGAAGAAGTACTATCAATACTCAGTACAAGAGAAGTTTTTAAAAGAATATTTGGTATGACAAGCAATAGACGAAGATGGTGACGTTTCGAAACCCTACATTTCAGAAGAAACTATGAATGGTGAGACGTATTTGAAGGTGTGCAAAGAAAAGGTTAATTGCCTTCATTGCTGGACGCAATGTGCTATTTTGGCCAGATATGGCAAAGGTTACAACTGCAGTAACTGTTGTTTCGGAAGACTTTCTGATAATTACAGTGAGGGATATCAATGTGTACTAAGGCAATAGTCTATCTTGCAGTTGGAAAATACGTTTCTCAAATTTCCTTTGTTAGAGCTTTCAATCTATATCTCATGTCAGAAGTGACCTGTCCAAATAAGCACAAAACTCCATAGAAATATGGTGTTAAATAACAATTGTTTTACCGAACCCCCATCTGGATTTGACACTGCGTTGGTTAGTTACAACTTCATGCGTCTTGTGGCCTTTAAAATGGCGTTCAGTTCAGTTCAGTAACTAGTTATTATAAGCTATCGAAGATCTAAGTTTCAGGGATGTGCAGTTCAGATATATTATCCAGTATTACGAAGATTCTTTTCAGTATTTTCTGAATTTTCAGTATTTGAAGGTTTTACAGCTCTAAAGTGTTCTAGTTTCCACAGTTAGCAGTTGCGATGTCTGTTATATTTTAAAAGCTCAGAAAATCTAGGCATTGGTCGTAAAGTCTTGAGATACAATGTATCCAAATCTTAGAGTTTCAAAATTTCAATGAGTCTATGTATTTATGTATAGTTTCTTAATTGTAGAGCTGATTTCATAATTGGAAAATGATTTAGAAAATCGGTTCAGAGTATAAAACAAGTCCTAATAGTATTTTGATTTAAAGAAAAATACTCTTATTTCTTACATCTCTTATAGAAGGAGCTCAACTGTCATGTTAATGCATGCATTTTTAGTGACCTACATACATTATTATTGATAGAAATATAATCAACAGTTTATCATTGCCAACTTGACGGAAAAATCAATGTAATCACTTTGCATGATAAACTACTTAAGTTTACTTTAAAATTAAAGTTTAAACAATAGTTTTTTAACTTATTTACATACATATATTCACAAAGTGTATACAAATAGCTCTCTGCATGTGAAAAGTCTTTTAAGGTTGAAAGAATAATACAGAACCTGATTTTATAACATTAACCTTTTTTTCTTATTACAATTCATGCATTCATACCACTATGTCATTTACATAGTAACTTCTGAATTTTATTGCTTTTATTGAAAGTACTTTTTTATTAAACATGTTTATGGAACTATGAAAACATAAACGACATTGTGTATGGATGGAACGTGTTACTACTACACAATTTCAGTGATAGTAATAGCGACGAACTAGTTGTAGTATACTTTAACCTTTCTATTTTTAAAGTTGCAAAAGTTCAAAGATATATTACTGGTAAATTGAAGAATGATATCAGTTAGTGTACAACATTTGAGAAAGTTATTGGGAGGCCATTTCAAGTAAAAAGATCTCTAATGAATGCATACTCTATCTTGCTTGGTTAGCGAACAGCAAGAATTCGAAATTCTTAAATTGAACACTAAATAGATATTATTTAGCTGTGCATTTCAAAAGTATGCGGGAGGTCATTTCGAATAGAATGTTCTGACTGAACCTATGCCCTATTTTGATGTGTTGGTGAACCACAAGAGTGCATTAACTAATTAACATTATTGTCAAATTGCCAAATTTTTGAGGTTGTTGGAGGACAGGTACCATTTTCAGTAAAAACCTTCTAGATGGACGTATGCCCTATCTTGCTTATATACCCAGCTATCGTTCAAAGCTATCAATATTATTGTTAATTTTGAAGAATTGGTATCAATTGATATCTGTTATTGGGAGATCATTTGAGTAAAAAAGCCTATATACATGTATACTCTATCTTAGTCATTTTATCTGTCTCTTATTTTATATTCCTAGACTAGATATTTAATTGTTGTAAACTTCACAAGTTTGTTCGTGAGATCTTTCAGTAAAGCGTTCATTCATAGATGAATGAATCTATATTCTATGTTCTTGAGTGGCGAGCCACTATAGCACAAAGTTGTTGAAATTATTGTTGAGTTGAAGGCTAGGTAATAATTAGTTGTGCAAAAACAATGTTTTGTGTTGTTAGGAGGTCATTTAGTAAGTAAAGCCTCTTACATGCATGATGCACGATCTCCTATATTTGTTAGATACTGAGCTACAAGAGTTTAAACTTATTACACATTACATAGTGCAATTTAAAAAACATGTGGTCCGCCGCTGATCACTAGCGGTTTATGCGCAGATTTTAATGAGTCATTAGAGATTTGAAATACATATTTAATCATTGACGATGATGACCGTGAATCAAGTGGAATCAAGCAAAATGAAGTGGAATCAAATGAAATAAAATAGAAATATGTGTAGTCAAAATGGAATTAGCTGGAAACAATTTTTTAGTTAACCTCTTTTTATCAAAATTTATCTCTTAATCTCATAATCATAATCAAGCATCATCATCAATAATCTCTTTAATTACAGCCTTGGTAGTGTAATGTCTGGCGTGCCGGACTTTCACCCAAGCGGCCCGCGATCGACTCCCGGCGCCGGCAGATCTGGTTAAGGTTTTCTGCAGTTTTCCTTAGCTGTGACACAAATGTGGGATTTGCGCTGTTCCATCTGTAAGTCGGCTGCAGCCGCACATTGGGCCTACATAATAATAATAATAATCGCCCCCTCCCTCCCGCACAAGCTTATAGTTTCTGGGGCCTTGGATTAGGTTATGGGTTGTAGTAGTTATTATTATTATTATCTATTTCAAAATTTCAAAATTCTTGTTTTACAGTATGCTATTGTACAGGGTAGCCCTCGTAAGATGATCCTCTACCCTTTCTTGAAAACTGTAAGAGTTACGAAAAAAGGTCAGTATCAAAGTTGGTTGGGGTAAAACAAATTTTAATTTTATAATAGTTTGGTATATACAGGGAGAGTCATATTGCTGTGGCTACTATCAACTTTTTTTATTTTCAATAGAACACCCTGTATAGTTCTACTGTTTTCGATTCTACACTTTAGTTTAAGTATGTTTGCCTAATGTATATTACGAAATTCTGCATAGTTTCTGATAAACATGGTGAACGGACAAGCAGTAGTTTGAGGTGTAGGACTCACTAGGATTCGACACTAGACCCAAGAATGACAGATGACTGGGCAGTCGTTAGAGGTGTCAGGGAGCACTAGTATCTGAGACTAGCAGACTACACGGCGTTTACCCTTAGAACTGGCGGTTATCTAGCTAATCCCAGGTTTGTCTGGGCAACAGATGACTTAGATGATGATGATGTAGTCAGAAAGTAATGTGTAGTAGAGTTACACGCAAGTGTTTCTCGACGATGAGTCTAAAATGTTGCAGAGGAAGCTCTGCTAACATGAGGGTCCGGTGTAGGTGGATTTGATTCTTACCTGACCTGACGTCTGACGTAGACGAATGCAGGAGAATTAAAGTGAGGTTTATCCCGATCAGGAACTGCGTTCGCTAACCTAAAGGAAACTGCATGCCACCAGGTAGTGTCTCGGAGATGACAGTCATGGGGGTCAGGCTTTGGCTGTGCAGTTCCAGTCGTCTGATCCTCAAAAATAGTTTAGAGCAGTACGCTTAAGGGGCGTTGATGCGAATATATAGCCTCTCACGTTCAAGACAACTTCAGCCTAACGGGTACATACCGGGATTCTACTTCCGTAGACTCGAAACAAAGCTGTGTCAGAGGCACATCAGGCCTATAACTGGGAGATTAGGGTGGCAAAACCATTCAAAATCAAGTCCCGCCACATCTAAGTTTGGATTAGATCGGGCAGTGAAGTCCCAGGTAGTGGGAGTAGTTGTAATACTGGAGGTGGGGTTTGTCCCTTGCAATAGACCCCAACGAATGAGCACGTTTATAGCTCCGATACTAGCGTGGAGAGCTAGTAGAGGGTGGATAGGAAACCTCGCTCCAACCAGTGTGTTACTAGTTGGATTACTTCCTCTTGGAAGGAACGTGGTGATTAAGTCTCACGACAGGCACTCCACGTAAAATACTCTTGGAAATCAGTTTCTGAGAAAATTAAGTTTTTCTGTTATTTTTTGAAAATCAAAGTTAAAAAAAATAAATTTACATAGTGCAAGTTACATTTAAAAGATAGTAATAATACACGACGCTTTTATATATATATATATATATATATATATATATATATATATATATATATATATATATATATATATATATATATATATATATCTAAATCCGCGTTGCTGCATAAATTTATTACTGAATAGTATACAGTGTTCAATCAGATAGAGAAAAGGTATAAATCTTTGAACAGGAAATTCTCACTTTTTAAATGGGACACCCTGTATATTTAAATTTTATGTGATTTAGTTTTTGATTGCCTACCAACTTATGTATATATGTTCTGTTTAAAAGTGAACAGTTTCAAAGTTATCAACGTAAGAAATAATGGAAACTGGAAACTATTTAGTATTCATATAAAAATGATACAAAAATACAAAATACAGTATTGTTTCAGCACAGTTAGACCCCGCACACATGAAGCGTTAGCTAATGCACGATTACTAACGCGCGTTAGTGACTGCATAGCATTGCATAAGTCGCGTAAGGTCGCGTACACATTCAAACGCTCGATTTTCATGAAGCGCGTTGCAACGCGCGATTCGAGATTCCCCATGCTATTGATTGGTGACGCCGCTGGTTACGCGCTTGCATGTGTATGATCGAGTATTTTTGGTAACGCACGTTCAACGCGGCGTTAATCGCTTAATTTGTACTGGGTCTTATAGTACTAAAAAGCAGTCTCAACACTTGAACCAAATTAAAAAATGCTTTACGCGTACACACGTGGTCACAATGCTATAGTAAACAGTATACGCTCGCACGAATGCGATCGCGCGGATCACGTGACGCTCGGCGACAAAACGTGTATGTGTACTACTCGTATTGCAAGACATCGCTCGTTTATCAAGTCAAAATTTATAAAAAAAATTTACTCGTCTTGCAAAACACTCGCAAACCAAGTTACTCGTAATCCAAGGTTTTACTGTACTCTTAATGTTGAGGAGGAAGCTCTGATACATGTGTACCGGTGTGGGTGGAATTGGTTCTTACCACAGACTTGTCTGATGGAGGAGACTGAAATGAGGTTTATCCCGATTGGGGGGGGGGGGTTTGGTGACACATCCACAGAAACCGTCGTGAACTACAACGTTTAAGGAGTGCTGATGAGGGTATATAGCCTCTCACGCTCAAGTCAACTTCACCTTAACGGGCACATACCGGGATTCCGCTTCGGTGGAATTAAAAGAAGCACTGACAGAGGCACACCAGACCCTATAACGTGGTAGACTGGGGTAATGTAACCTTCCAAGACCAGCCAATGCAGGTTGGATTCGGTTGGGCAGTGGTCCCACTATATGTAGAGAAAGTCTGAAGCTGGACTAGGAATCCATCTCTTAGGAGAAGGAACCCAACGGATGAGCACGGTTATAGTTACGGTACTATTCTGGAGAGCTAGTAGAGGATGGATAGTAATCACGATCCCACCAATGTGTATTGGCAGTATTTGCATTAGCATTTGCGTGCTTATTGAGCGTATCTTAATTCATGACTCCGAAAGGGGATCCGTGATCATAAATTGAAAGGTAGGTAGGCCACGTTAAAATAACGCTATCGTGGTTTTGATTAACCACATATGGTAGTTTCACATTGTGCTTAAAGTGTGGTTGGTATTGCGGCAAATACTTTACATTATTTTGCTACACATATTCCGTTATATTTAGTACATTCTAATAGTTGACAAATCACAATAAATTCTTAATTTCTGCAATACATTAAATTTTGCGCCGAGCCATGAACTTTATAAACCGTGAACGGCGCCACATATACCAAAATATTAACTAATTGCCGTAAACGTCACTTATGCTAATATGCGCGAATAGTCCATCTTGATTCCTGGTTGCCGGTTGCTCTCGTCCTGTCTTTGCTCTAGCGCCATTGAACTATATATAAATAACTGGAATGGATGCCTTGTGTAAATAGCTGAGACAAATGAAATGTTATGCAACCCGCCACAATGTAGGATCCTCATCCTTTTCTAACTCAATGATTCAAATTAAACATTTGGTCGCACACAAAATAAAACTTAATCTACGTTAAAAATCAGCAAAAAGTTCCACCACGTGTCCTTATAATGCAGGTAACATAAGTTAGAAAGAAACGGGAATACTACATTCTTGTCTGTTGCCCCTGACACAACGTTTTCTGATTTAGCGTGCTTGCGCGTCCCTTCCAGTTATTTATATATAGTTCAATGTCTAGCGCTCGCCTTCTCCGCCATTGTGCAGTTCCGAATCCATTACAGATTGTAATTCACAAAAACCTTAATAAATGTTTTTTTAAGTGCACAAATTTATCTTTGCAGTGATTGCGGTGATTATCATAATTATTTCTTCGTTTTTCGAATTGATATTCTTATTTATATCCATTTTTCACATTTTTGTGATTAAAACTAAACTAAAACTAAATGCAGGAACTTAAAGTATGATCTATTACTGAAATATCTAGCTTTTAAAGTTTTGTTGCAATGCCTATTATTTATAGTATAGTTTGATATAATTTATTATAATTTGTAATAATATATTTTCTAATATATAACCTTAAAAGTACTAATGATTTCCAATGTATGTCTGGTAACCGATGGGTAGGGGAGGTTATTAATATAATCTGAAAAAACGTCAATTTAACGTCTGGCATAATACCTGAAATTGACGAGTAGCATAGGACGTGATCGATGTGATACATTAGGAAACTATTTTCACGTCATATTTACGTCATTCAATTACGGCATTTACGTTACGCATTAATGACCAATTTTTCACGTCATTTACACGTACTTTCGCCATCTGTTTTTATATAGTATAAGAACAAACATATCTTCGCGGTATAGTTATGAGAATGTATTCATCTGCATTTAAGTTGTATTGTCCTTGCACATGTATGATAATAATTGATGGAAACATTTCAATATAAATTGCAATTGTTAATTCATAGTCCAAAATCCAAATAATGATATTTAATTTATTTGTATACAGTAGAACACTATAAAGAATTCCGTAACAATTATCCAGAATTCACATAAAATTATGTTTTATTAGCTTTCACTGCAATTTAAAAATAATCCGAATGTAAGCGTTATAAATTACTTGCTTGCGTTTACAAATTTAAAGTCATCTTAAAAAATACCACCATATATCGTAACTGAAATATAAAACTTTCGCAAAAGTAGCTGGCATTTTAATATAAATAATTTACAATAACCTGTTGTAATCCCGTAATGCAATTTCAACATTATTTTTATTACGAAGGAGAAACTATTCAAACTAGAAATAGCTACCAACTTATTGACATAATAATGCAAATGCAAAAACAAGCATGTTAAACAATACTTTAACAATACAAAAATCTTTTTATTGTTCTTGCAAATAAAATGTAGAAATTGCTAAAAATGCAATAAATTTATTTTCTAAAACGGTTTCATAGAAGAATAACTAACAACTATTCAAATTATATATTGAATATTTATAAAATTCAAATGATAATAATCAAACCCGTGATTTTTAATCTTCTTAAGTGTTAAAATTGCATACCATGGTCGTTATTTAAATATTATTATTTTTAATCAATTAATTAACCTTCTTACGATTACAAATATTGCTTGGCCTTTTAAATATAATTTAAGTGTTATTGGCTTACTGCAGTATAACGTATGTAATTATTATCAACTTTAATTAAAAATAATAATAATTGTTGATGTCACAGTTTACTAATACACTTATTTTCCTAGTTATTATTTTATTTTTAGGTCAAGATAGCGATCAGATTTTCTTTACGACTTTTAGTTTAGATTAACAGGCGATATTACTTATACTTTTCAGTTTTTCAAATCAAACCTATAGTATTTTGAAAATACTTTAATTTAATAAATAAATGTCAATCATTCATTGTTTTTTTAATTTAAACACCGACAGCACATGAAGGTCATATGACCTTGTCAAGTCGAACCCAGAGCCGAGAAATCTTTCCCCCAATCAAGGATGAATTAACACAAGCCCAAGATAACTTTACTCATTACGCCTGTGCTCATTAGGGTGGCCCTTATTTTTCAACTTTGTAAACATTTTTCTCCGACACCCTATCTTGTTCCAATCAACAAGAAAACGATCTGTGCAAAATTTTAGCTCAATCGGACAACTGCGAGGCGATCCTCATCGACCATGAAGTTTTGAAATTTCGCCCAGAAAGGAATTTTTTTAGTTATTTTATTTGTAATCACTTAATGGAATTTGTAATCACTAGTAATGGAAATGAATGCTAGTTTTCATTAATTTAATTACCATGCGATTTTTTTCCGATAGCATATGATTTGCTATTGGTACTGCTCGATCTAATCCAACCTCAAATGT
Organism: Agrypnus murinus; assembly: GCA_929113105.1. Lineage (NCBI taxonomy): Eukaryota > Metazoa > Arthropoda > Insecta > Coleoptera > Elateridae > Agrypnus > Agrypnus murinus. Next base: position 94,190,513 of record OV816023.1, read on the forward strand.
GGCGGGACTTGGTTTTGAACGGTTTTGCCATCTCGATCTCCCAGTGATAGGGATGGTGTGCCCCTGACAGAGCTTCGTTTCGAGTCTACCGAAGTGGAATCCCGATATGTACCCGTTATGTCTAGAACGTGAGAGGCTGTATATTTGCATCAACGCCCCTTCAGCGTTGTGGCTCTAGACGATTTCTGAGGATCAAACGACTGGGACTATCAGAGACACTACCCGGTGGCATGCTGTTTCCCATTGGTTAGCGGGCACACCCTCTGTCCGGGATAAACCTCACTTTAATTCTCCTCTATTCGTCTAGGTCAGGCAGCGGATAACTAGCACTATATCTGATCTTGACGTCAGGTAAGAATCAAATACACCTACACCGAACCTTCATGTTAGCAGAACTTCCTCTGCAACGTTTATCATCGAAAAACGCTTACGCGTAACTCTACCACAGATTATTTTCTGACTGTGTCATTCATTGTCCAGACAAACCTGGGATCGGGTAGAAAGTAGTCAGTGCTACGGGTGAACGCCGTGTGGTCTGCTACCAAGCTAGTCTCGAATATTAGTCATGCCCGACACCTCAAACGACTGCCCAGTCCTCTGTCTTACTGGGCTAGTCTCGAATACTAGTGAGTCCATGACGGACACCTCGAACGACTGCCTAGCCGTTTACCCAGGGTGAAGGTCACGACAGTGAAAATTATTCTGTCATCGTTCAGCATAGGTCAGCAACAGCAACAACCGCAACAACAGCAACAGTTTCAGCAACTCGAGGTATATTGCAGTTTTTTACTCCCCGTATCTCTGAAGTTTTTGATAGGTGCAAAATCACTGATAGAAATGAGGTTTACATATTTGTGGCCGCTGCAGAAACTTTCGGGAGTGATACTAAAAACCTGGTAATAAGGCACTTCTATTCAACGCCTTAGAAAAAAATAGAGAAACTAGATACACAGAAATTCAGCACATATTTAACATAAACGACTGCCAAAAATTAATGTTGTACTGGGATGGAAAGCAACATACTCACAGGTGTTGAAAAGGTTGATAAACTGGAAATAATAGAAACTCTTCAAGGCAAGGGACAATTGTTGGGGGTCCCTGAAATCCCATCATCCTCAGAAGAATTGCAAGCCATGGCTCTTTACCAAGCAGTGGAGAAGTGGGATACAACCGACAAAATCTAGGCAGTTGACTGTGATACGGTACACAGGTCGAGTGCCTGCACAACTCTAAAAAAAATTGTTTAATCGTGACCTGTTGTAGCTCCCTTGCAGTCATCACATTCTTGAGTTAGTTTTGAGGAGCTGTTGACTCACTGATGGGTGTAACTTTTGGTCTAGAAATGGCGATTTTCAAAGGATTTAAATAAACCTGAACCTTATCATGATTTTCTATTCATGCGTCAACTGATAAATTATCAGGATAGTGATCCAGAAATCACTAGGGCTGCAAACAAAATCCAACTATCTCTGATACTATGTTCGCAAAAAGTTTCATAGTTTTTCAAAGCACCAATATTTAAATATATAAAGCAGTTTAAGTTTTACGGTTTCATGGTTTTACTTTACTACCTTGTATGTTTCAAAGCTCCAGAATTTCATTATTCCTAGATTTTGTAGTTTATAAGTCGTTTATTCATTAATTTGGTTTAACAAATATCACGTTAATTAAATTAAAAAATTAAAAACGTAAATTAAAAAATTGTATTTTTTGTTCAAAAAGTTTATCTTTAATATTAGGACATACAAATATTTATATCCGGACTTCTGTCATCTGCTTCAGAAAGTGAAGAACATATGCAGGGGCTTCAGCAGCCATTGGGATTTGAACCATGCTCGCATGTAAATGTCTGATGCAAATAAGAGGAACTGAAATATTTCATGTTCTTCGAATGGTATTAATTTGAACTGCGCCCTAAACATGAATCCGAAGTTTTGGTTAACGTAGCCCATCTGCGGTAAGCTTAATCACTCCGGCCTCCTTAGGAACCAACAAATTGAGCTACGCTCAATTAGCGCGTTACTTACTTTTGTAAAGGCTACCAGTCCAACCTCAAGCGTAGGTGGGACTTGGAAACTGGGCCCTCCTAGGATATCCCAGAATTCAGTCACCGCACTCTACCATAATTAGGCTTGGCGAGTCTTCGGCCTATATCAACTAGGAGGTGGGGTTGTCTTAGGGTAAGAGGTGAATAGTCGTATTCGCACTGTATTCACATCAACACCCCTTATAAAGTGATCCCCCGGAGTAACCTTCGTGGGATCGGCCAGACCTATAGATCTTAAGTCACCAAAGTGACTCAAACTACTGGTCCATCGCAGAGTTTCCTCCGCGCCATTTAATCCACAGTGCCAAAGCGAGTACGCCAGGGTAAAGCACCTGGAGAAACGGTCTCCACTTAGACAGCGATCAAAGGCCACTTTAGAAGAGGTCTAAGACACTAAGACCATCCCACCTCCTAGTTGGTATTGGTCGGGTCTCTACTTTTAGATAGAGTTGGACGGGGCTCTGTCGGGACTCACCAAACCATAATATGGTAGGGCGGAGTGTCTAAATTCTGGGATATCCTAGGCAGACCCAGTTTCCAAGTCCCAACCACACTTGAGATTGGAGTCGTCCAGGCAGTGAAAGTCCGCATGCTGGACTAGGGGTGTGGGTCTCCATCAGACCAAGACAGGTTAGCACGTTAATAGCTTCGGCACTAGCCTGGAGAGCTAGTAGCGGTTGAATAGGCAACCTCGCTCCCGTTAGTGAGTACTGGTAGCTTTTACAAATGTAACTGACGCGCTAGTTGAGCGTTACTGAATCCGTAGTCCCCTAAGGCGGCCGTGGTCATAGGCGCCCGGAAGGGGGGGCAAGGAAGGGCGCTTGCTCCCCTGGAAGTTGAACAATTTGAATTTTATTGAAAACTTTGTATAATATGCCGTTTTTTTCTAGGTTTGCCCTCCCTAGCATGTCGTTTATTTTAGGCTTGCCCCCCCTGGAGAAATAACTGCGGGCGCCTATGGCCGTGGTCATAAGCTAATGCGAGTCGGCCACGTTAAATAAAATTTGAATTATCTGCTATTCAAATGTAAGTTAAAAATCGCATTTGTTTTAAATGATTTTTACTTAGATAATAGGTATAAAAAACAAGCAATATCTGCAAACATGTCTGATCGTCTAATACATTCTCCGGCTCCGACCGGCGCACTGTCTAATATAAAACACTGATCAAATGACTTAGAATTAAAATAATCTCTTTTGTTAAAAGATCAATGGAATTAAAATATTTAAATTTGAAACTGGGCCATTTTTCTGACTTATACTATGTGTTATTATACATTTAAGGATATGTTTCTAATACCGTAAAATACAGAAAAAATATTGTAGGTGTAAATCACTAACATGCTTAGAAAGTAATTTCAAACAAAAAATGTCTCCGAAACTGCCCGATGTGTAAATGAGTAACGTTTAAAGTTTAACACATAAGTAGTAAATAAATTGCTTTTTATATTTTTATTAAGTGAAAATGTTCTGTTTTACTGGACAACTGTGAACGGTTTCATTTTTTCTAAACCATCTACAACTATTTAAGCCTTGTGTATTAATTGTAATTAGGTATAAAAGTAAAATTTACTTTGGACACATTTTCATTCCATCTGTCTCGACAACTAACCGCAAAACAGATGTTTTGACTGTAAACATAATTTAAAGTTAATTTGTTAAAAAATTGCTTTTTGTACACAAAAAATGGAAATTCATTAATAAATTTATAAATTTAAGGTAGGTTTTTTTAAATTAAGGTAGGTCGTTGGTGAATTGTAAGTTAGCTGATTTAACAGAGCTATGGATCATAGGCGCCAGCATGGTTAGTTGTTATCAGTAATTCTCCACAACCACTGAGCTATAGACCTTAAAATGAACCTGTTCTAACCATGTAAGAACCGAATTTCTTCATCGTCCTAACAGAAAAATATCAAACAACAAATAAAATAACTCTACTAATATAATTTATTCACACATAAAAACCGTTATCTAATCATTGGATTGATAATGAACTGGAAGGCCTTCGGTCGTAATTTAGCTAATATCTTATCGTTCATAATAATAAGGTTGCAACTAAATGAAAAAATATTTAGAAAATCATATTTTGATCGTTATTAAGTTTATTAGTTCCTTGAGAATCTTATAAAAATTGAATTCTTCTCATATCATAAATCTTCATTAAATTACACCTTTATGAATATTCTAACACATAATTCTAATAATTTACTCTTAAATTTTGATACAACGAACTAAGTAACGCTTCCACATAAAAATAAGATATAAAAAACCCACCTGATTATTTCAATAAACTAAGTTTGATTTACCCACGTTGCTTCAAACAACAAATAAAATAACTCTACTAATATAATTTATTCACACATAAAAACCGTTATCTAATCATTGGATTGATAATGAACTGGAAGGCCTTCGGTCGTAATTTAGCTAATATCTTATCGTTCATAATAATAAGGTTGCAACTAAATGAAAAAATATTTAGAAAATCATATTTTGATCGTTATTAAGTTTATTAGTTCCTTGAGAATCTTATAAAAATTGAATTCTTCTCATATCATAAATCTTCATTAAATTACACCTTTATGAATATTCTAACACATAATTCTAATAATTTACTCTTAAATTTTGATACAACGAACTAAGTAACGCTTCCACATAAAAATAAGATATAAAAAACCCACCTGATTATTTCAATAAACTAAGTTTGATTTACCCACGTTGCTTCAGGTGACTCGTAGTAGATGATCACCAGGCTGTTAAGATCCTTTGGGGAAGGCTCCCAGAAATCGCGAGTTTTGCGGAATATAGGACCATTATTAATGCCTTATATTCTATTACAGCCTTAGGGTTCCATATCAATAGAACTAACGAATCTTCTTTATAAATAACAGGAACGAACATGCATTCGTTATTAACGCCAAACGAACAAGGGTAAAGCTCATAGTTTCGACTATGAAGGTCAAACGCCAAACTAAATTATCATCCAAAATGAACACTGGACTTAAACGTCAAATTTAATTAAAGCCTGGCCTGATCTCTTTTTAAAGAATCATCATCTTTTAGAACAAATGCTTATTGCTAAAAACAAGAAGAGGCTTGAATGGAATGGAAAAGAAATGGAAAATTCAAGATGGTAGTCAAGACATCAATGCTGCTCGCAAAAAAATATCTAATTTTATTATATTCCAAAACTGTCAAATGCGAAATATACTTTCAATATTTCACAAAACTAATTTGCGCATTAATTACATTATACTAATTATTCCATCCAAAGGGAAATTTAATAAAATTGCAAAGTTAAACCGTGCACTAAATTCACGTGTTTACTCCGCCAAGTCTGCAAAAGAAGGGAGGGAAAGAAGTCTTTTTCTAACGAATAAACAAGCGTAAGTCTCGTGACCAACATGCTGCCTTCTAATTGGTTGAATTCAGACATCAATCTGATCAACTTGTCGCGAAATTACCAAACCAGAGATTTATTATTGATTAACGAAAGAACAAAACCAAAAAGATTCGAAACATCGATAATTAGAAATTAAAATGTTAATTAACAGAAGAAAAAATATAATAAGAATTAACTTATCACAAAGAAAAAAAACGATAACTTGCAATCAAAAATACCAAACCTAGATGGCGTTGCAAAAAAAAATAAAAAACTAATTTTATAATATACAGGGTGTCTTCCAAGGGATAATCCAATAACATTTGTATTAATATACGAGGTGATGTCAAAATAAATAAATAGACAGGAAAAACTGTCTGTTACAGTATCAGTTGTAGTCGACTTTAAGTTGAACTAGCGGATGTATCAATTTAATTTACATTGATATAACGGCCACTTCAAATTATGGTATCAATGGATGTTGGTAATGAGAGTAGTTTAATGATATACAATTCATAAGGGGTACATTTTATAGAGGATGAGTCAAGCTCGTGCACTGCTCGGTTCCTTGGAACTCTGTTGTATCAAGTATTTAATGGAAGTAATTTTTTCGATAAATTATTGGATCGATAAATTCTGAGAATTTACATATAATTGGGAACCCGATCTAGCGGTAGCTATTAAAGTGGCACAGATTATAATGACTTATTTGTAGCAGGTATGCACCTACTATATTAACCTTTTATAATCCTGAAGGACATGACTGTTTCTGGTAGGTAAATACATCATGTTTAATTAACAGGAAAATTTTAACTTCTACAACAATTAAAGTGTAAAAATTACAGATAGATCTTGAATCTTGCTATTATCATTTTTCTGTCTACACCTTAATTTTTTTATTTGGCAAGCCTAGGTTAGTCTATTGCGCGATGGTCCGCTTAAGTCTAGTTACGTCATTGACACATTCTATGGGTAATTATATTTCATAAATGAAAGTATGTTTTTTTTTATCAACATTAACATCAACAGTAAGGCATTTTAATAAATTTCTTTATTCTTCATTCTGGTTAATAGGTGCGATTGCTGTTTTTCGTGGACATTTAAAGTTCTTAAAGGTAATTTAAATGGTTAATTCTTCTGTGTAGTTATGACGCGATTCATTAAAAATACCTGTACAATAAGATTTACATTAACCTTGAGTGCAACGAAATAGTTGTTATATATTAATACTAATTTTGCAGGTGTTCATCTAATAAGCAGCCTCGCTGCTTACTTAACATTATTATTTATGTGTGCGTGTGTAACCAGGAAAAATTGTGCAAGAAGAATAATGGTTAAATGGTTTGGACATAAAGCGGTATTTTTCAGGTTCATTATATATTCCTATTTCCGCTACCATTATTTTGTACAGTAAATGGTAGAGTTGAAAAAATAGGAAATCTAAAACCAGTTTAAAAAGATAAATATTGTTTGCAATTGTAAAACGCAGTTCACGATGCATAAGTCACTCAACCATAAATGTATGCGAAATGGACTTCCTGACTCTTGATGACTTCTGTTAGATACAGCTATCATTTATTGTTTCAGTTGATCTTGAGATTAATAATACCTTCGAGTCAGCGATCTCGTCTAATTAGTCTTAGATCTATATTTTCCACTTAAATCTTCAGGGGGAACTGGCGCCACAATTCGCGAAAATTGATTAATTCTCTAATCGCTTCAATTTTTCGTCAGTTAGTAACACTTAAGTGGAACTGTCAAAGATTAGACCAGAACAAATCGTGTTTGCAAATATAAATGACTTTGCTTGATCATCATCAATAATTTATTCAAATCGTGTTACAGGGAATTATAGAAAACCATACAAAATTTAGATTCATTGTTGGTTACTAGTCTAAAAAGTTCACCTTGATGTAATGGGAATTTTGGATATTATAAATTGTTATACTTATATAGCACAAGAACATTCACATGAAAATATTGAAACAGATTATGATAATAATTATTCTTTGTATTTTTGTTTCGCATTTACAAATATACTTCTAATTGAAAGAAATGAGGTAAACAAAAACAGATCGATATTTCCATATAATGAAAATTTATTCCAGAAAGGATAAGATAAAAAACAACACAAGCGATAGTGTGAATATATTTTCCCAGCTATTTGAAGTTTGATTTAAAGACATATTTAAATTAAAAAAAGAAGGTAATTATCAGAATAATATTAATAAGATAAGAAAAAACGTCAACGATTCAGAAGAACTGTTGAAGTAGAAGATACGAATTTGGCACTTATGCTGATTTTTGATGCTGAATAACCCTATTCTTGGGCAGTAGAATGATATAAGCCGTCCCGAGCAGAAATTTGTTATGGCAAATCCTAAAACGATCTGGGCCGGGTCAGGTTCTACTACGGCATGCCCTATTAAGGAATTTATATGTGGCCCTGATCAGGTTCCAATATGGACTGACCTATAAGGTTCCCTATCAGGCTGGGATATGGATATGGACATATTTGAAAGCGTGATCGGGTTCAGATCTGCCAAGGCGTTACATTTCTGATCTGGCCCTTGTTTAAACTAGGGCAGGCCAGATAGGGACCTGATTCTAGCCTTATAGAATTTCTGCTCGGGTTGTTCCCCGATCGACCACCTCAACCTCATCATCAAAATGTGACAAACAGGGTACTTTGAAATTGTATAGATTGTGCGCTAGGTTACGCCAATACGATCATCTCATCAAGTACTGTCCACCTGTGTTGTCAGATTACTAGAAAAAACTTTAAAGATAAAAGAATCTTGACATTTCAAAATTTACATAACCCAATTATTATTTATAAATCTTCATTAACGTAAAAAGTAAGTAGATAAATTTATAGAAAATAAAATTCTGAATTCAATGGTATACAACACTTAAGTCAAAAAATAGAATTATGTTTTTAATTTCCTTAATACTAATAAAATTAATAAAAAATCAATGAATCAATGAAAAACAACAAGGGACTAACATGACGATTTGGCCAAACACTAGACGACCTTGAATTCGCGGATGACTTTTTCCTGATAACAAAAAAGCTACAACAGATGCAAGAAAAGATGGATAAGCAAAAACCACCGCAGAGCAAACAAGGCTACATATCACTAGACATAACAAAGACAAAGGCACTGTGCGTAAACACCATTAATATCGACGAAATTAAAATGAAGACAAACCAAGACAGAAGTATATAGAATTATCAAGACTGTCAGCACCCAAGCTTTGCTAAACAAACGCTTTAAGCGCCCTATGTTCCCCAAGGAGCCAGGAGAAGCAAAGACGAAGAAGAGCATAACTACCATGACTTTTAAAAATCTAAAAATGGTTTATTGGAATAATACGTGAGATAATGAGATTGATAATACTAAATTTGGAAGAAGCACCCCAGAAAAAGAAAGATACACACAGAAATAATTTCCTATATAATAATAGCCAGTTCCGATGGCAGATGTTCACCGAGAAATATCTCGATAACTAGAAGACTTAGGAAGCTGGAATTCTACAGGCAGGTGAGCCTTGCCCCAAAGGGGTGCATAGTAAATTCTTAATCCTAAAGAACCCGAGGGGTGGCAGAGGGGGGCATTTCCTAAAAAATCATTATGGCTATATATCTCTCGGATGGTGTATGCTACAAACTACAACGTTTCACAGATTTTACTTGAAGTAAATCTGAAGATAAGAAAATACAAAAATTACCGGCATTTTATCCAGGGGCGCGCCCGGGCGGAGTAAGGCAACATTCCAGGGGGAGAAGAGTTTTCCGCAAAAATAACTACATATTATAAAAATCTTGATTGTGAGTAATCTCGAAGAGATACATATGGCATATATGCCATTCTGGACTTTTTTGTAGATCTTTTTGAAGGCTACAATTCGTTCGCTTATAGTTTGGCTTTATCTGTTACCATTTTCGCGGTGTAATGCGTTTTGTCTCTGTTAGAGCCAATTTTCTTAAGTATGTATTTCATACTTTGCTTATTACTGGACTCTCTAAAAATCCTCTCTATAATCTGGATATATACAAACCTTTGCTAAGAAATAAGCTATCAAATGGTGAAAACGGCTCAAAATCGATTCAGTGGTTCTCGAGATTCACCGGTTTTGACAAAAACTGGGCTTACAAAAACTACAAAGATATCTTTGGGATATTATAATGGGGGCACGCATGATTGCCAGCGACTGGCGCGTTTTACCTGCGGTGTCTCCAGACGCCGTTGATTTTCCAACGAATATTATGCTACATAAAGTACATAATATATTAATAATAAACTACATAGGTATATAATTAAAATAACTATATTATATATTCTCTTTGAACACGCCTACCATTCGTTTAAAGTTATTTTGAAAAAAACCAACTTATGTGTTTTTATAGCATTTATTTGAGCAAAAAAAACTGTGGGACTTATTAGTAATTACGAAGAAAGGCATTACTAATTATGAATCAAACGTGATTATATTAAATTATAGTTACATGTTATGATCCGATTGAGATTATTATTAAGGAAAATAGAAACTCCACTGCCGTAGCACATCCTGAGCTACGGGGTCCCAAAAAAATTACCTTTTATAAGAAGAGCTGTTTTCTTACTTCGTGGATAGCTGACATGATCAGAAGGGGACCGTTTGTTTTTCAACGGGTATTATGCTAGTAAATTATAATTTTCTAATGTACCAAACGTCAGTAGATACCAATTATCAACAAATTTACTACTTTTTTACTTATAATTAAAAGAAACTAATTCAACTCCTGGATGGTTGCGTAAGTGCTGCTTACCCTAGACCATTATTACGTTTAAACGGGTTCTAAATACTGCAAGTGGCACGTAAAATATATTTAAATTGAAAACCAGCAGCATAAGATTATGGTGTAGGATCACCAACAAAATGCTACTAGAAAATATTTTTTAAGAAATAAGTATTTATGTATAAGCAAACTGTTTATATTCTGTATTTTTTATAAGTTATTGTTTTATTTCAATAATAAAATATTTTTACGTTTTATTTTTGTACTAGGTGTGATGTGATATCAACAAACCATTAATAACAGTAAGTTATTTTTTTACTGAAAGTATAGAATACATTCAATTCAAAACAGCATAATATTAAATTACAAACAACCTGACATTCATTAAAAAGCACTGCATATAAAAGTAAATATTGGTACTTACTGTTTGAATGCAGCAGATTTTTAAATTTAATTACAATCTATTATTCAAATAACGTTTATTTTACTTTTAAATTAACACTAAAACTATTTAAATCAACCACCGAAATAAGTTTTTGATTTAAATGCACACTACGTTGAATTAAAAACTCGAAATGCTCAAAAGTATAGCCTATAGCTACTTTTAAATTTAAAAAATACTTTGTTGGCGCATTTTTGAAAGTTAACAGTTTTGATGTTATCTATATTTTTAATTTTTAATTTTTAATTTAAAAGCATAATTTTTGTCAGTGCAGATAAGCTGTGGAAACATAGAAATTAGTTGCTCCTAGGAGGTTAGGATTATTTGTACTACCATTAACAATTTTGTATAACATGAATTGTATGATTTCTTGATAATTGCTGTGAGTTCCTTCTCCTATTCTTTTGAAGTAGCAGTATTCTATAAAGTTCTGTGGTATTATTTCTATGCCGATTTCCTGATAGATATAGAGCGGGTTCCAAACCACCTATGCATATTCCAATTTGGGCCTGGCCAATCTGTTAAAACATGATGAAGTTGGTGCTTCGAAATTCCGTAACTGAAAAGGAAACCCAAGCATCTTGTGGAGATTACTGCATAAAGTATCTATGTGTTGATTGAATGTTAACTTAAATCAAAAGTAATTCCCAAGTCTTTTATTTCCATTTTACGAACATAATGTGGTCGCTCATTCTATAAGCGTAGATTTTTTCTTGTAAATGTCACAATCGCACACTTTTTGATATAATTAAATTAAAGTTATAATTTGTGATTAACTTTATCAAAAAGAGATTTATTCAAAAGAAGATTACAAACATATGTTTTTTTTCAGGTGAGAACAAAGAGATTCATATACTTATCTTTGAATTTACAGTAGATTTTTTAATGTAAACTACAATGAAATACTTTCTTCGTTTCAATTCATCACAATTGATCTGTGATTGGCCATGCTTATTGACCATTATATTATCTATAGTGCTCCCACCATCACCGAGGCGATTATTTGAGTTAATTGAATACAATATAGTGTGGGTAATACAGTTTTCAAACACATACAGTTGGTAAAAGTTAGACAATTCTAACACCTTTGATCGGAAAATTAAAAACAAATTTAATATCTTTAATCAACGGTTCTTTAATTTTTAACTTCTACATCAGAAAGCAACCATTCCTTCGAATTAATAAACATCTCTTATACAGTGCTTAGTTAAATAGCATTTGGGTTGTTGTTTACATTAAGACTTAAACAGTATTTACATAATTTAGCTGGTAAATCATACAAAAAGTTTTTATTTGAAAAAAAAACAAATTAACAAATCTTAAGAATCTAAAAACGCAAATGTTTCAAAATGCACGTTACAGTGTCTAAGTCTTTGTTTATAAGATATACCTGATAACGTCATCATTTCACTGTCATAAAATGCAAGATATACAAAAAGTAATTTGCAATATAGTATTCGATTTGTAATGTATGTACTTTAATGATGATTTAATTAATATATCTATATATTTAAAACACAAGGTTTAGTTTTGTTCCAGTTCGTTTGAGAGCTCTACTGTGCACTGGGTCGATTAACGTGATTCTTTTTTTATATTGAAGTTTTCGTTGTGTAGATTAGTCAACACTACTTGATTTTTATATTTTTTAATTTTTATATTTAAATTATATAAATCTAAAACGTTTAATTCAAAACGCACGAGATCGGACATCCACTTGGGACGCCATCTTAAATTCCAGCGTGTTAGCTTGTACTAATAGACATGTTCAAGAATTTTTTTTAATTTTTTATTCTCATCATTTATTAATTTATAAGCGTGTAGTATTTAAAAATACTGCAATAAATGAATTCCAAATGTCAAAAATAACGCATGTCGCGTCGGCGGCTGCAGCCCCTACAGTCTATCCTGTATAGATAGCTGATATATAGACAAGCCCTTTGCATGCCGTCGTAATTCTCCTTTACGAGTCCTACCGGACCAATCTTCGAATCAAAAACAGGTGCATTTCGGTAATAAAAAAACAAGAACCAATGAGGTTGTAAGAATAAATCAATTTTTACCCCTGTTTTGGGGGTCTAAAGGACAATTTGGTGGTTTATGCTCATTATCTTGAAAAGTAAGCCATAGATCGAAATACATATAACAACAGTTTAGAGCACAAAAACATGTGATTTCTTTGGTTTTGTTCAAATACTTTGTTTACAAGTAAATAATTTGTTTACAAGACGGAAGGAAGAATTTGTAGAGGAGGAAAAAACACATCGATTTTGGTCTTGACGAAGTTATCGAATTTGACCTAATTAAAGCTCTTTGAAAATGGTCAAAATAGCGAAAAATTTTGTACGAAAAAAATATTATTTGTTCAATGAACTTGATTAATTTGTAATTTTAGTAAGCAAAATAGTTAAAAGAATAAGTAAGTAAATTTTTTAGTAAAACCCCCTATGGGTTTTAGCCCCCGTATGGGAGAGGGGTTAACGCTTTAATTTTCCCCCTTACTTATTTTTTTATAAATATTTTGCTTACTAAAATTACAAATAGGTCAAGTTAATTGAACAAATAATATTTCTTTTGTACAAAACAATTTTTATGCAATAATTATCATTTTAGTTGATTTCTAACTATTTTGACCTTTTTCACTGAGAAGAATATCACTAACTATATTATAGTAAACCGATTTTTTGTTGTTCTAACCTAATTTAAACCGTTAACTAAAAATCTAGGTCAGAATAAACAAACGATATGTAAAGTGAACTATCTAGTTATGGTTAATCGGTGTTTGGCAGATTTTACTCGGCTTCTAGTAAAATCAACCATTAGTGTGGGTAACGTTAGCTTAACTAGGAGTTTACGTTAGTTGGGTTAAATCTACACCATTCGAAATAGTAGGACTCACTTTGTATTCAAGTTGTATTTACCATATGATGTTGTCATACATACGTACATAGACAAATGGCTTTGTTATTTGATATCCATAGCATTTATCAAGCACGTATAATGGATTTATGTTTTGATAAAACGTCTCTGGAATTAAATTTTTTTTTGAGTCTTAAATATACAGCTTATATTGGGTATTTGTGAAGCTGCTGTTATAAACATTCCCATTAAAAATGCTATATCAGCTTTAGCCTGCGAAAATTAAAAGACATTTTATATTATGTTTCTTAAACGCAATTCAGTTTAACAAGTACTGACATCGTGATGTGACAAGTGAACATCGATGTGTTAACAGTGCGACAAGTTTTTTACAACGTGCCTTAATTATGATTGATTGTGATGAAGTTTATTGATTATTGATGAAGTGATGAATTCAAAGGTAAGTTACTTTACTATATTTGTTCCTGATACGAATAATATTCAACTGTCTTGCAATAACAAGAAAAAAAGAATTAAAAATTAGATATCTGACAATGAGTCGGGTCTTTAAGCATAATTTTTGTACTTTAATAACTTGTTCCACAGTCATTAACGCGTAAAATCTTGTTACTTTTTCGGCTTTCATGTCTCAGCGAATTCATAAATTTTTAGAGCAAACCCATCGAATTTCTAGGTGTAAAGATGGATTCTTCGGAATTATCTTGCATTTGTTTTTAAGCATAATTTTAACGTATTTCATTCTTTACAAGTTTATAACTTCTCACTACTTCATTGTTATTGAAAATTAATTCTGCCGTCTATTGTTACTAGAGAAATGCCTGACAGCAGATATCGTCCGAGATTTGATACCGGCTGCAGGAGACCACTCTGTTTTTATGTTTAACCTATAGCAGTGGAAATTTACATTCCAAGGGACAGCAATAAGGAAGGTTAGTACGCTTTAAAGTATAGTTAGTACATTTGAAATTTAAACATCTACAACGTAAAAACGTGATTTTTAATAGTTTTTCGGCAATAACTTTTTAAATAAACATTTCTGGACCTGGTCTCTCCAAGGGGGGGGGGGGCTCTCGAAATGTTGCCATAAGAAATGTAGTATTATAGACTGAACTTTAAGAACTAATAATTACTATTTATTACAGTAACAGAATTACATTGTTCTTTTTCAGTCACTTGCTACGACTGATCTTCAGAACGTAGATATTGGAGACTTGCCATCACCAGTTGGTGAGTTGACCAGCACTACTCAAAGTCAATCTGAGGCCGCCTATAGTTCTAATCCATCCTTCAGCCAGGATAGTATTTCTTTGGATCCTGCCACAGATACATACAGCGCAGCAGGCGTGGCCAAAAGTAGGAAGAGTGGGGCAACGCCCAGGTGCCCTAATACCTACTCCTTTATTTTAAAAAACTACTACTATGTATTTATACTGCAACTCGATTTTCCGGTCATTCTTAGCAAAATACCGAAGCAGGTTTAATCTTTGTTGTTAAATTTGAAAGTTCTGGTTTTGATCTATCTTTCTTAATAATTTGTAATATCTCTCCAAAACTGTATGCAGAAAATTCTTTATTAATAATTATTGATTACAAATTGAACAAAACAAAAAACCGTCCCGATTCGGATGTATCGGAAGTACTCGAACCTTCCACCGAAGCAGCTGAATTTGCAGTCGTGATGATAATGCAATTTTAAATTTGCATACAGAGCAAACTAAATAGAATTATTTGTCTTAAAACAAAATCCAACTTATATAAAGTGAAATAATAAAATGTGACAAAATACAGTCTCATTCGAAGATTTACAATACTTAAGTAACATTAAAGTTAACAAACACTAAATCGAACAAATAACCAAATTATAATAAATAAACATTTGGGCATGAAGCACACTAAAAATAACGGCCAAACAATGCTAACAGCATCGTTTGTATCACCACGCCCGCTGATCTACGCCAAGGCTAGAGGAGAAAAGTAGTTATAAGCAACGAAATCAGTGCTTATATGCAGTGTATGTAACATGTAACACATTTGAATCGGTATTACCTATCCGTGCAAGTTTAATGAGCCTAATTTAAAATAGTACTCTAAATAATTATACTTTTTGCTGTACGGAATTGATATTGAGCTTTAAGTTGATTAAATATTACAAATTTAAATAAACGGTAACCATAATTTTATAAAAATATTTTTGTTAGCATTGCTTTTATTTTTAATAAATTCTCAAAGGAAGCATTGCTTCCTCTGCTTCCATGGACCGCACGCCACTGATTCTGCGGAATTATCTTGTATTTGTTTTTAAGCATAATTTTAACGTATTTCGTTCTTTATAAGTTGAACTTCTCACTACCTCATTGTTATTGAAAATTAATTATGCCGTTTATTGTTACTAGAGAAATGCCTGACAGCAGTTATCTCCCGAGATTTGATACCGGTTGCAGGGGACAACTCTGTTTTTATGTTTAACCTATAGCAGTGGAAATCTACATTCCAAGGGACAGCAGTCAGGAAGGTAAGTACGCTTTAAAGTATAGTTAGTACGTTTAAAATCTAATTATCTACAACGTAAAAACGTGATTTTTAATAATTTTTGGGCAATAACCTTTTAAATAAACATTTCTGGACCTGGTCTCTGCAAGGGAGGGCTCTCGAAATGTTGCCATAAGAAATGTAGTATTATAGACTGAACTTCAAGAACTAATAATTACTATTTATTACAGTAACAGAATTACATTGTTCTTTTCAGTCAGCTGCTACGACTGATCTTCAGAACGTAGATATTGGAGACTTGCCATCACCAGTTGGTCAGTTCACCAGCACTACTCAAAGTCAATCTGAGGCCGCCTATAGTTCTAATCCATCCTTCAGCCAGGATAGTATTTCTTTGGATCCTGCCACAGATACATACAGCATTCCTACACCATCTCCCAGGTCGAAGGGAATAATGAAAGTGTGAGTATGAATAGTTGTGATATTTCAGTAATTTAACACATTGCTTAGGGTAAAGTGTTTCACCGCTGCCTCCAGTTGGTTCAACTGTTTCATGATCACTGTATAACGATCTAAACCTCTTTAAACAGAAATACATATCTTAGAAAATTCCATACCAGTATTTTTTGACCACTAGGATAGTCTTATTTTGATTGACAGTAGGTAATTACACTGGAAAGTTCTTGACAATTTATTTTCATATTTGATTTTTTTGAATTTGAAGTTTGGTGTGAAATCTTCGTACCGAATCTCACACGCGCTTGAATTAGTAACAACAAATTCTGTCTCAATCAGGAATGTTTGTTTCATCGCCCACCACCGTTAATAGAATCGGCACTTTATTCCCGTCTTCAATTTTATTTGCTTTGAAATATTGTTCTAAACGCGCCGAGTACGTAGACCAATTTCTTGTCGCGATATCGAACTCATTTATTTTACCGATCGACATATTGATGCACACTATTTAACAATTATTTAAATTTACTATTTATAATATTATTTATTTTTCACTGTGATTAAATTAAAAATCCTCGTCGCCACTGACGTGTACCAAGTGGATTTAGTGTCGATTTATATTAATTTAGGTTTATAAATAAAACATATAATTATTGGGAAACTAGTAACGCATTTATTGTAGTCGAAATAATTTAAGTAACACAACTTGTAAAGTTGACATTTCATATAGAATTAATAACAAAAGAAAAGCATATATAAAACATGTGCGGTGCACGATAAAATATTTTGTTAGTGTCACTTTTGTTTAATAAACCAGTGACCACCAACAATTGCTTGTCCCAATACTACAATCTCCATCTCAAGAAACCTAATAGTTTTCGAGAAAAACGACAAAAACCAGTAGAGAGAGTGGTTTACCATCATTATCTCTTCGAGCTCACCACCTACAGGTGTTGACTTTGAGGGGGTGATTTAACAACCCACAAGGAAGCCATATGCAAAAATTCACCTCGACTTTCGCCTATTTTTTCTAATTTGACTGTACTATATAGAAGTGTGATTGATTTAACCTTATTGGGTAAATTTAACCAATCACATTTTACTAAAATCATATAGTTCGTGTTACCCACAAGATTGTTGTCTTTTTGTACCATATTTTCGGGTTACTGCAACTCATTTTTGGTTAATTTAACCTGAACATTTTTTTTCAGTGTTCAAACTTCTAACTTGGTTAAATTCGATGAAAAATAAGTTCACCAGAACAAAATTGATGTGTTTTTTCCTCTACAGATTATTTCCTTATATAGCTTATATAGAGGACTAAAAGGCGTTTTACCCCCTAAAATTGAGAAAAATAAAAAAACCACCGTTTTTGGCTAAAATTCGCGATTTATTTAAAAGTGCTATAACTTGACCAATTTTTAACATTTTTGGACGAAACCGAAAAATCGCATGTATTTCTTGTGCTCTACAATTTGAACCCGTGTTATATTTCGATTTAGGGCTTACTTTTCGAAATAATGAGCAAAATTGCACTTTAGACCTCCGAAAAACGGAACAAAAATTGGTTTATTGTTATAACCTCATCGGTTCCTGTTTTCAATTGCCGAAGCCCAAAATGCAGCGTTTTCAAATACTACGAATTTTTCTACCAACTCCCTAAAAAACCGCCTACTTGTTTTTACTGTACTAACATAGAGAACTACCACTTGAGCAATTTACAAGTAATTCTTCAAGATGCTATAAAAATGTAAGAGACAATTTCAATATCAGTATTTTCGGCTCGTAGTGAGCCAGATATGGCAGACTATTTTTTAATGGTAACCATACCTAGGCTATAGCTTCAATAGATCTTTTCAAATAAAAGAGGTATTTGACATTTTAAAAATCTTACATTTTTCGCAATTATTCTAACAAAAGAGAATAAAAAACCTTTGTTTTCAATATCATTTTTATTTAAAAAAAATTAGCTCGTGAGTGCTACGTGAACAAATAACCGAGAAATCATTTCCCACACAATTCAGCACACACTGTAATAAAAGTACCGAAAGTCAAATTGAAAAAAAAAAATTTCACATCGGTGATAAAGTAATTCATATTTTACAAAATATAATTAAACGTGTAGGTAATGGTAACGTTTTAAATAATAACAAAAGAATATAAAATGTTACGATATGTGAAATACAAAAAACATTTTTAGAAATAAATGAATTTATTGGGAAAGATTTACACATTTGTTTACGTTTTAAATGTACGAGTAATAATATAACAACATCCCACCATCAAAAGATTTGCCAAATAAGAAAGTATAGCAAACAGATA
The DNA here is from genome assembly GCA_929113105.1 of Agrypnus murinus. Classification (NCBI taxonomy): domain Eukaryota; kingdom Metazoa; phylum Arthropoda; class Insecta; order Coleoptera; family Elateridae; genus Agrypnus; species Agrypnus murinus. The sequence goes on from OV816023.1 coordinate 94,209,308, forward strand.
ACAAGTGATGTTTACAAATAAATTAATATTTTAAAGGCTCCTAAAACAATGGAGATTATGATAACTATTAAACATCGAGATATAATTCAACAATAAACAATATAGCCTTTTAACTGGATATATTGGAGTTGGCGTATTTACTATAAAACAATGATCTCGTAGTATGTACTAAATTGACTTGTGTAGAGAATTGACTAATTTAGAATTGAAAAGAAAAACCTTGTGAATTCATTTTTAGTTATTTATAAAAAATGGGTTGACTGTGTAACAAACGAGTTAAAAGTCGTTTTTTTCGGAACCAACATCTAGGGTCATTTGTACCCCATCTAACATGCAACACGAATACACACATCCATAGTTGTCGTGGCGGAATTTTCCAATTAGAAAAATCCCGCCGGCCCAAGTGGGATTCGAACCCACGACCCTTGGAACACGAGTAATGCACTGACACCACTCGTCCACCGCCGGCCCAAAAAAGTCGTTTTTATTCCTGGCATAAAGTAAGAATGGCAAACTAAGTTCAACAAAAAAGCGATCTTCATTCCCAGTACTTACTCATCGTAGCGATGCCGGTGGTCACAAACTGAGCCAAACTAAAACAATCGCATCGAAATGGGCCCATAAATAATAAAAATAATGATAAAAATTCATCGAACTTATTCACCTGTTAGACTCGATCACCTAATGACCTATCTCCGTTTTTTGCTTCAAAATCGGTCCATAAATAACGGAAATATAATAGAAAATGATGACGAAATTTTACATATGCACTACCAAGAGGAGAATTATGCTCCTGATTATACGGTTACACAGTTTCTTAATTGGCACAGGTTTCAGTGTTATATCGTGCGGTCCTAGCAGCATTTCATCTGAATCCTGACAGTTTTCTCAGTTAAGGTACCATTCATGTAAATGGGTACCCGTCATTAAGTTTCAAGCAATTTGAAATGGGAGGGAAGGGTAAATATTATACTAACGATTTTTAATCAAAACTTTCATTTAAAGTAAATGTCTGACCTTTGGATTTTTGGATTATCTTTGACAGGTCATACAATAAATTTCGGTGTTTACATATCCAAATGTCAAGTTTTTCGATCTTCTTTTGTTTTTCAATAGAATTAGATTATTTATTGTTAGTTAACTAATTTAGAAAAAAAATCGTTGATATGTATGATTTTTGAAAGATCATATTAATCCATAACAGAACTTAAATACATCGTAAAAATTTTGGCACTACATTCACATTTTTAACAAAGAATTCTGGGAATAGTGTAAATAGGCTAGATGCAATAATTACAAAATTTTTCTCCGCTGACACAAGGCCACAACGTTATTTAAACGTACCTAGAAATTCCAAACCTCGAATTTCTGAAGTATGAAATTTTGTGTGAAGTTTGAGATGATGAAACCCGAACCCTCTGGGATTGGTACTCCTTAAAGCCTTACTACTCATAAACTGAAACTTTATTTAAAATATTTTATATATCAGTTAAACTCTTAATTAGCTTATAGCGTTGCTTGTTTGCTTCAATTGTTATTCAATATGACAATGACCATGTCAGTTCCATTATTAAACAACTCTTCGTGGGTTGTAGATACGGTTGTTTAACAAACCACGTAAAATTAATTTAACCGTAGACGTTGTGGAAAAATAACAAACAATCTGGTGTGCATTAATGAAACTCTGTACTTGACAGCGCTATATGATTTTCTTTTAGTTTGGGCTACCCATAGTGGACTCGAAAAACAAAATGTTTAATGACTACTGCTTATGTTTTTTCAGTCTTCTCCGAGTTTTTTCAGAGTCTTCTGATTTTGAAAGCTTATTGCTAGTAAACTGCCGAACCAAATTAAATATTTTAAAAACGAGCAGATAGTAAGTTTATTTCTACATAACTATAACAGTAAAACATTATATTTTTAAAAATTATACTTTTGGTTTTAGGTACCTATTTTTAGGGTCAATTTCATTAAGAGTAAATTAAATAATTCTTTTTCTCAGAATAGTATATTGTGTTACAAGTGCAGAAAAGTGCCAATTTCTCACGAGTGTGAAGATTTTGCGGCATGAGACGTAGTCGAATGCCGCAATCACACGAGTGAGAAATTGGTGTTTTTGCACGCGTTACACACTATACTTTATCTACGACAACAAAAAAAGTAATAAACCACCAACAGCTAAGAAAGTTTTTTAACCTAGAATTTATACTCGCATTCATATTTTTTACGTGAAATATTTGGCAATAAATTAAGAGATGTAATGTGAGCCGCTTCCACGATGTTTGGAGGTGTACGAGTGTACACCCCAATTTTCCTTCATCGGATTCACTCATGATAGGTACATCTAGAATTTTAAAAACGACAAAAGTAAACATTAAATTTGTAAAGACAATAGTAATACACAATACGTTTACAATTTGTATAATTTCAGTCAATCTACTATTTAGTACTTACAGCTAAATAATTATGTGCTCGTTTTCAAAAAATAATTTATATGTACAAAAATCACAATTCAATTGTCAAGGTTATTAACCTCTGCGCAAAATGTCAAATATTCTCGCATTATGTAGCAAATTATAAATGTTTTCAATGTTTTTATTGTAATTTAGCAATAATAATAAATAAAATTACATTAAAAAATTATATAATAATGTAAAACATTAATTAATTTTACGTTTTAATTGAATAACAATCATTGTAACTTTATATAATGAGAAAAAAACATCATTGAAAGGCGTCTCGATAGCTCAATGCTTACGCTGTAGCTACTAACCGAGCGATCCCGGTTCAATTCCCCGGGTCTGACCTTAGTTTTTTTTCTAGATGGATTTCCATTCGAAATATAATTTAATGTAAAATATTAATTAAACAAAATAAATTAACCTTTATCTAAAATTTATAACATTTTATATTTCAAATAATTAATAATATTATAAATATTGCAAGTGGTGACATCTATGGCGTTTTAATAGAACTACGGATTATTGAGAACTCCTTCCTCACATACTTTACCGTTGAGTTTGGAGATTTTTTGCAATTGGTCGTTTTCACGGTTACTAGATTGTGCGGAATATGTAACTTTCTATGGTGGTCGTAGATAAAGCAGTTTAATGCCATATACATATCTATGAAATTTCTGTAAAGATTAGAAAGAAATTTTTTGGTTCATATGCTATTAATTTTCCGACAAAAAACGTTTTATTTAAGAATTATATGGAAAAATAGTGAACTATGTTTTCTTGTTCATTAATAGAGATAGCGTTAAGATTTCTTCCCTAAATCAACACCTTTCATATGTAGGCATTATTCTTTTTAAGGGCGCTCTCAAATGCTCCTAAAGCGGTTCTTTCCACAGATACACAAGTTTAGTTCTAATATAAATTCAAAAGATAGTTATTGTAGAAACCAAAGCTTTTTCGAATTATTGTTGTTTATAGAATCGCGCTACATTGAGTTTTGTAAGTTATTATAAATAATATTATCAAATAATTTAAAAGCCGATACTCGGCATAACAGATTTTCGAAAATCTGAATTAGCAGATTTTTCAGGTAACTTTCTAGAGCTAGCGATAAATACACCTACTAAGCATTGTGCAAAATCTAAGGATAATCATACAAGCCATTTTTATGTCAGAAGTAAAATTGCCGGTGGCGCTCTCGCAATTGCAACTCATTTCCGCTCTTTGTCAACGCACAAAATCTTCAAAAGCATGTTTACATGCGTAAATGAATTAATATTAATTGTTGATAAATTAACATTAGTCAATTAATAAGTGAATATACTGTATTTAGTAATTGTAAAAAATCATTGAAAAGTAATTAATAATAAAAAAGAAACAAACAAAAAACAAGGATAAAATGAATGACATTCATGGATTAATAATAAAGAAGCAAACAACGTCAACAGACATCATAGAAAGATTGCTGAATTTCCGACTACAAAACCACGGTTTATAAAATATTTAATATAAAATTTTCTTTTGCTGTATTTGTATAATTTTGGTTATTTTTTTCTTGGGTTTTCAGCAATAAAATAAATAATTAATTAAAATATTGTATTAACACGTGTTTCGACATTCCGTCTTTTTAAAAATACATTATGTTGTAATAATTCATAGTTTTTTTCCCCTTTTGGTCAATTATATGTATAATATTAATCTGTTTTTCAGTTTTTGTTATATGTGTCAGAATGCATGATGTAAATTGCTTGAACATATGTAATTTACTTGTTTTTGTTAATTTGTAGAATGTTTATTTCAAATTAATTGTTTTAATATAAATTGTAGTTCATTAATAAAATTTTATGTGTGCACACAAGCAGACAATAAAACGAAACAAAATGGTTTTTTAAAACCATTAATTTAAAATTTATAATAAGTAATAAATAATTAATTCAAAATTTATAAACATTCTACAAATTAACAAAAACAAGTAAATTACATATGTTCAAGCAATTTACATCATGCATTTTGACACATATAACAATAACTGAAAAACAGATTAATATTATACATATAATTGACCAAAAGGGGGAAAAAAAACTATGAATTATTACAACATAATGTATTTTGAAAAAGACGGAATGTCGAAACACCTGTTAATACAATATTTTAATTAATTATTTATTTTATTGCTGAAAACCCATGAAAAAAAAACAAAATTAAAATATTTAATATATTTCATAAATAAACAATTTTTTATAATTATAATATTTATAAAACAGAATAGCTTACAATTAAATAAATACTAATGTGGTAATGTATAATCAATTAATTTTATTTTTAATTTACATAAATATTATACATATGTAGTTTAAACAATGACTATAAAATTAAGGGATAATTTTATGTAATTATTCTTTTTTTATAAATATTATAATTTTTAAAAAATTGCTTATTTATGAAATACCTATATTAAATATTTTAATAAAAGAAATTAAACGAACTGCATGGAATTTAAACCGTGGTTTGCAGTCTAAAATTCGGCGATCCTTTTACACGGCCATGCTGTCTGTTGAGATTGCTTGCTTCTTTAATGAATGCCATTTATCATACTTTTTTATTTGTTTCTCTTTTATTATTTTTGATATTTTATTATACTTTTTGATGATCTTTTACTATTACTAATTACTCTACATTCACCTATTAATTTGTTTTCGATAATTGTCAATAATTAATATTAGTTCATTTTCGCACGCTGCTCCTGGTATCAAGAATCTATCTAAAAAAGTTTCTCTAAAACTATCCCTTTCCGAAAATAATGTGGTTGGGGCCGATTTCGAGAGGTTCCCTTACCGTTGCCAGCAGATGGTTTAGGACCGTTTAAATATAGCCTTAATGTTAAATGTTCTTAACTGTAACAATAAAATGTAATAACAAAAAACGATGTTTTTGTTCAAACCGCTTGTCACTAAAAATGTTTCTTTTTGTTGCATTTTACTGTTAAAATCAAGAACTTTTTTTGAGGAAAATGATGTCCACATATAAAAAGTTTGATTTACCGAAAAAATCTAGACGCTATTTCTATTAATAAACAGGAAAACATAGTTTTTTTTCATATAAATTTTAAATAAAATGTTTTGTTGACTGAAAATGAATAGAATATGAACCGCAAGGTTTCTTTCTAACCTTACAAAAATTTCATATACATGTGTATGGCATATAAACGTTTTGAGAAAAAGATTATTTAATTTACTCTTAATAAAATTGACCCTAAAAATAGGTTCCTCTAATTCATATTGCCCGATAAAAACAAAAGTATAGTACTTAGAAGTATAATATTTTACTGTTATACGTATTTATAAATAAATTTACTGTTTGCTCGTTTTTAAAATATTTAATTTGGGTCAGTAGTTTACCAGTATTACGCAGATTAAGATTGAGCGCAGCAGTACGTATGCTTAGTAATACTATAAGAAGTACAAGTAATTTACAGAACATAAATAAATTTTGATTTTCAAGTGAAGTACTTTCGTATGTAAGTACTAATTCTTCTAATGTCAAACCTGAAAAAATTCCAAGATTTAGAAATCCGTTGCTTCAAATATTAGAATTTTAAGTTTCAGGAGATATACGAATCGATAATAGAGATTTTAAAGTTTCTAAGCCTTCAAGTTTCAAGGTTTTTAATATATAAATAGTGAGGCTTCAAAGAATCATGTTCAGGCCTTGAACGTTTCAAGATTTCTAACATATTAAAGTTAAAAGTATTAGGATTATTATTTAGATTATCGCGTCTTCAAACATCGCTACCGGGATAGACTTACTGGCATCACTCGCGTACAGGAACTCTAAGCTCCGTTCTGGAATCGCCCACAAACTAAGGGCCGGACCCTGAGACTAGGGTTTCTGAGTATCGACAATTTTGCTATTCCCGGGACTCGAGTCTGCTTTTTCCGGAAGTCCCGGGAATTCCCGGGAATCCCGGATAGTGATTTTACAGGCACCTAACACAAAAATCCAAATATTTGTTTTTAAAATTGCTTTGCTTTAATAATCCTCGAATCATTTTCTCCCAGAAATTCCCATTGGAGAATAACTGCAATTATTTAACGAAAAGCACACCAGTACATAAATAAATTCTCCGATCATAAAATTATTTTTCTCTCTTTTATGCCAAAACCTTTAATGTTTAGTGTTGTATTGTTTGACGGTAAGTTTTAAGTTACTCATAGCTTTTATAAAACATTTTTCCTGAATATGAACATGATATTATTAACAATAGTTCGAATTGATATTCCATCTTCTGTGACCTATTGAGATACATACATTTTACTCAAACTCCTTGTTTTGCAAAATTTTAAAATTGATTGTTAATTTTTAATTTTTTGAAGCACATGGTGCGATATCTTTTTTAACATTTTTTAAATGCGACCCGTGCATGCATTCCAAATGCCGCATAAACCTGCTAGAATTCGAACCTTACACGAGATTTGTTTTGGGGTAATAATTACATTGGGCCGTTTCTACATTTTTAAAACGATTTCAAACTACGATTCGGTTTATTTTCATCTTGAACCTAAACAGAAAACATTTTATTTATAAATTTAATAGATAAATAAAAGCCAGATGAAACAAATTCAAAAATCTAGTAAATACACACTATTATAAGAAATTAATTAATTAACTATTGGCATTACAAAAACTATCAAAATCTTCTTGGAACTCTTTACCTATTAAAAACGACCGGTTGTTAAAGAGATTAAAACCATACTTCAATATGAATTTTTAAGTAAAAACATTCTGTTTGGGTCTTTAAGAAGACTACCTTACCTGTTTATAAATAAAAGAGGAAATTCCAGATGGAGACCCTTTTTGAATATAATTGAATAGAAACTGTAAGTTTATTTATAAAGAATTATGTGGCGAGGCACCATACCTAACGGTACTTTCTTACTTAAAATAATCTCTTTACCTTTATTGATTGTTTATAGGCAAGTTGTAAATAACTTGTACGTGTTTGCAAAGACTGTTTAGTACTTAAAAAACCTGGTTAAGAAAACCATATGTGCAAAGCAACATACAAATAAAACCTTAATTCTAAAGTAAGAATTTTAATTAAATACCTTGTACAGAAGTCCCGTGTCTCGAGTTATTTTTCCCGGGACTCGAGATAACAAAAAATAGAGTAATTCCCGGGACTTGTGTCCCGGTAATTTCCCGGGTCAAAAACCCTACCTGAAACCTACCCAGTCATAGTGTAGCGATACCAAGCGCCTTCAAACAGTCCACGTTTTAAAATTACAGAGATTGACAGTTTCGAGGGTCTTAAGAGCAAAGAATCTTTAACTTTTGGTTATCTATGATTTCCAAAATTGTAAGTTTCAGGCATTAAAAACTTTATAGCTTCAAAATTAAAGAGTAAAAAATTCAAAGGATTAAACCAGTTCTAAAAAATCCAGAATTAAATATAAGCTCAGAAACTTTTTAAATATTCAATTAAGAATTTTATGATTCTAGTTTCTCAGCTTTTAATTTTGATTTGGTCATAGCTTTAGAACTTTAAAATTTCAGTCAGAATTTAATTTTTTTGAGCTTGACATAACAGGATCTTATAAAATAAGTGTTTCAATATTTCCTAGTTTTAAAGTTGAAACCTTAAGAGTTTTAAAAGTGTGAAAACTTGAAACTTATGGAATATTAGTTTTTATTGATTGAAAGTCTCGAAGATTTTATGAGAGAATTCTGATGTTTTATAGATTCGGCATATCGAAGCTTCAGAGATTCCGTTTTCGAGTTTCAGACTTTCAAAGATTTCTAGATTTAAAGTGCAGTGACATGGCAGAAAATTTACAAATTTCCGCAGTTAAAAAGAGTTTGATTTTGATTGAATTTGTAATTTTAGAACACTATCCAAATAATGATAGCGAAACAATAGTACAATCAATATTTACCAAGGTTAGATAGTAATGTAATAATTTCTGGTGATTAACTTCTGTTAATCACGCGTTTAAACTATTTCTTTGAAGGCTACCCGTTTTCTAAACAGCTATTGTATTATTATAAATTGCACATCGTTTATCACAGGTAGCTTTCAAAGCAAAATCAAATTAGAACTAATAAAAGTTCTAAAGATATTGCAAAAAACAAATACTTTTATTTAATAGTATTTAGAAAAGCCGAAGAACGGAAATTGGTATAGCAACAAACTTTTAACAGTTTAGTTATTTTATTTTAATTAGGCAGCTATATGTATGTTTTAAAAGGATGTGCACTTTGATTAAACTTTATTTCTTTTTTTGTAGATACAAAATTGGAAATTCAATACTTTCTAATCTGTAGGATGAATGTTGTTAGTTTCAACGATGAATAGATAAACAAATACCAAATGCATTAATTTATGTAAACTATGATAACATTTCTGCTAATGTGTTAAAACCAGGAATTAAACAATTTTATGCAATTATGTAATACTAATAATTTCAGCTAGATCTTGTAACATTTGGATAAGTGATAACTGATAATTATATACCTATTTTAAGTTTATGTAAAAGAGCATCTTAAAAAGGTGTAAATATTTCTAGAAAAGTATGATTTTTTGAATGTGTGTCATCCACGATACTCACTACGTACTACATGCAATCTCTTGCATTTCCGTTCTAAAAGTTCATATTAGGAAATCATCTAATTCGAAAATCAATTTCCGAATGTATTAAGTTTATGAAGATTCAAGCGCTTAATATATATTTTCAAATGCATCTATATTTTTGTAAAAATGAATGGACAGCGACATTGTAAATACGAAAGGGGCGTGTAATCTAGGCACCAAGTTATCTGCTGCATTAATCCCTCATGTAATTCCGGCACCAAAGTTAAAAATAGTCTTAATCCCACTTGTAATCTGGACACTAGGATAACCTTGAATAGAATAGATGTGAATAATAATATAATAACAATAATCTTTATTTAGAAAAACGAATTAAAACCCAATAATATAAAATATAAATAAACCTTTATTACAACAAAATTTACAAAACTTATTAAATAAAGTAACGCAAATAAGCAGATAGTTAAATCTCTAAAAATAAAATTAAATAATATAAACAAAAAGTAATTAATCACAAAATTAACCAAAAAACGAAAGTTAACCAAGAATATATTTTATTATATTTGCGTGTCCTAATGAAGTCATTAGGACAGGCATTTTGCCTATCACTGTTAGACAGCTGTTCTTAGAATGTCAAACTTATCTTATTTACGCAGTGAACTCTTGTTACTGGAATGCGACGCTCGCGAAACTAACATTCCAAGGAGCCCCGTTACGGGCATTAAAGTTTTTACTTTATTATTAACGAAATTGTAAATTTTGATACTGTCATCATGGGATGCATTGTGTTGTGTATTAAGTGCAATATCCTCGCGATAAACTTAACTTAATATAATTCAGTTTCATACAATTTTATATCTTTACTTTATAATATCCAAATGATCCAATGAATAATTATTATTTTTCCTACGACCACATACGAAAGTGAACAATAGCAAACGCTACCGATATTAAGAAAGTGAGTCGTATAACACGCGTATGTTAGGAACATAACACACGTGTGTGTTATGAAAATACGTCACGCTAAGCAATATCTAGAAATCCATGAATTTTGTTTACATTAAAATGATGACATTAAGGTTTAATCCAATTTTGAGAAGCATTTTAACCATTATGTATCTATTCTTTTCTTATAAATATAACTTTAATTAATGTTTAATTAGTTATTTTAGCTATCAAAAAGAAATATCTAATAGATTACACCTAACGTAACCTCATTATAATACATGAAAATTATTGAAGCAAGTTTGCCAAGATTAAAATCAGCGATGCCAAATGGGAGAAAAATAAGAGTAATAATGTCAAATAATTTAGTTAGGCAACCTCTTTCACACCTGACATTGTGTTATTAGTTGAAGTTATATTTGTTAATTATGGGGATATTATTAAATATAAATAAAAAATAAATTATGGTCCTCTGAGATTATTATATTATAAATTGTAATAGTAATTCATTTAATTAATTTTGCTGCTAAACCCAAGGTTTAATTTTATACTATGTTTAAATAAGTTATGAATATGAGTTTTTAAAATTGAAATTTATATTTAGTAAAAGAATCTATTAAATAAAATGTTAACAAACACCCATTCACTTTAACAATTGTCATAATTCAGCTCCAGAAAAATAAAATTAAGTTGTCAAGATAACTTAATTTTATTTTTCTGGAAATGTTTTGATAGAAATTTCGTTATAATTATTCATATTGTGAAACTAAATTGTTTAAGAAATTAAACTTTATATCCTAAAAATAAATGGCTTAAGAAAATTAGCTTTAAGTGTGATTTTCTCTGTTAAACCTAACCATAAAAATTTTGCTTTAAAATCTTCAAAAATTATATTCTTGAAAATTTAAAAAAATCCAAATTTTTTAAACATTTGAAATTTGGGGGGTCGTAGGAAAAATATTGTACATTACACGTTGGAAAGTAACTTTTCTGCACTGTCAATTCACACTCGTGCGTACGAAAAGTTTCACTTTCCACACTAGTAATGTAATATACTATTTGTTAACAAAAACCATTCTTTGCTGAAAATACTATTGCATTTATATCTCGTTAATTTCTTTAACAAATAAGGTAATTATTCTATGAAATGAAATATAATTATTCTTATTTCATTCAATTTTTCATTTCATTAAGTAGCAATTATCATTTATGCCACACATATATTGACATACATGCTACTTATAATTTATAATAATTTTCAACAGTACGTATAATACATCTGGCAAATTTGAACGTGGTCTTGTCACTTTAGCGGGATTTGCGTGTATCAACAAGGGTCGGAATTTCTACGTCGTGCGGATTACCTAAACTTAGCGAGGTAATGTGTAAACCAATTGCATAATTTCTAGTGTTGCCAACTGTCATGCTACTTACCAAAATATCCCTAACAAATTTTATTTAAAACTAAGTAATTTTTTAATTATTTAATAATGAAATAACCCAAATAGAAAAAATAGTATAAAGTATTCGTTTCATAAGACGTTTTAGCGTACTTGTCCTCTTTAGAAAACTCCCTTCTACTGGGGTCGTTTTCTAAACTCGGACGGGTGCGCTAAAAACGTGTCTTATGAAACTAATACTTTAATATACCATTTTAATTCAATTTTAAATTTATTAATCGAACTTATGCCTTTTAACGCTTCATTTAATTCATTATATCTACTTATACCTTTTACAAAAACAGAATTAAACGATATGAACAGTATCACATTTATATAGGGTGTAAATTAATTGAAGGGTTTTGGGTGAATGGTAAATAAGTGGATAAAGTAGAGCAAATTCCTTATAAAGTTTGATCTTCAAATCAATAGTTTTCGAGAAAATGAATTTTAAACTTTCATTGATTTTCAAGTCAGGTCCTGTAACACTAACTAACACTTAATGCGTACAAATGTAATTTAAAAATGTGATACCCTTTTAGAGCTACGTGTCTTTTAAAAATTATTATTGTATGTCACATAAAAAGAAATTTACCGATGTCTTAATGTCTTAAACGTAAATAAAGTAGTCAGAAGTTGTTGTTATTATCTTATTATTAGTAGATACTTTTTCAGAAATATGATCCGTTAGTATGAAAGGGATGCGTCATGCAAAAATTTTTATTAAATATGCATTTATTTGTGTTGATATTAACAGATGTTCCCTTCTGCGAATTCCTAATAGTATTTTGATAGATTTGATTGATTTTGTTGAAATGACTAAGTTTTTATTCCACAATTGCAACTGTCGGAATATTTAGTTAGGGCTCATGTATCTTTATGATACACGATGAACAAAATATCTTCTGATTGAATTAATTATTACGTAATATGTGCTGCCTTAATCACTAGAAATTATCTTATTACCATTAACGTAATATTGTTGTATGTACAATGAAATATTTTGTACGTTTTTAGTAGTTTAATTGCAGCTATGCAAATGAATAATTCAGGGGTAAGGACATGGCCTGTTTTTTAATACGTCGTTTTATAGTAATTCTAACTGTTAATTGATTTTATTACGCTACCCATTTACTTATTTCTAACGATGTCTTGAGATTAAATACAATTCAAATTCGTTGACGATTTACAACCTATAATAATACAGAAATGTATCTACTATTAGTTGTAATAAGAATAACAAAAAACCCGGTCACTGTTTAGTGTTTAGTCTATCTTACTGACACATTTATGTATTTATTACTATAATAACAGTTTAAATAGTAAAAAAGTAAAAAAAAAGAGTTTTGCTTGGAATAAACTAAATAGAATGACCAGCATAATATTTATTAAGGTTCACCAGACACCAGGGCCGTCTTCAGTTTGCTTAGTTTTCCGGGTGCCCAAAAATTTTTAGTGAATATTTATTTTTGAGATAGTGCGGAATTTTATGCATTTTTACCTTCTTCCTTTATTCATATGTTGCCCATTAAGCCAAAAACCATTATTTAAAACCCAGTATAAGATATCATTGAAATAAGATTGCATAGTTCCTAACATAATTCTTTGTAAAAAACCAACATACAATATTACCAAACATACATACATACTGGTGTATATTTTGTAAAATTTGCAATCTATCTAATGACCCTCGATTGAATAGATAATAATAATTGCTACAACCCATAACCTGGAAACCAGGCCGCAGAAGCTATAAGCTTGTGCGGGAGGGAGGGGGCGATTATTATTATTATTACGTAGGCCCTATGTGCGGCTGCAGCCGACTTACAGATGGAACAGCGCAAATCCCACATTTGTGTCACAGCTAAGGAAAACTGCAGAAAACCTTAACCAGATCTGCCGACACCGGCATATAAAATTATATTATATAAAATAATATATAAAAAAATAAGATATAAAATAGTTCCACAAAAATGATAATATGGTAATACTATAGTATTTTATACAACTCTTCGAGTATAATCTGAAAAGAAACCTACTCAATCCAGACAATACACCCAATTTTCTAGCTATCTTTTTGCAGACGTAATCTGCATGATTCACAAATTTAAGTTCTGTTACCAGTATTATTCCAAGATACTTCAAATCATCCACAATTTCAATTTTGGAACCGTCCACTAGCACTTCTAAATTGTTCATGTTCCAGAAATTCACCACATTCAATTTACCCAATGGCATACCTTTTGTTTTATTTATATTTACTTTCAATTTATTAACTGCAATCCAATCACTAACAACCTTTAGAACTCTATTTAATTGTTGTAGAATCATTTGTAAATCCACTCGCGAAAAATATATCATTGCTATCATCAGCATAAAATTGAAATTTACCATTACCCATTAACAGTGCTAGATCATTTATATATAAGATAAATAATAAGGGCCCAAGTATGCTCCCTTGAGGTATACCAACATTTATTTGTCTTTTAGAGACACGATATTGTTGCATTTAACTTTTTACCTATTTGTTAAATAACTAGTCATCCAATCAAAAACTTTTCCACGAATGCCATATCTGTTGATTTTCTGTTTCGAAAGCTCGTTTTAAGTCTAGAAATACAACTATCACATTTTGGCCTTTATCTAGAGCTTCTTTCCAATCATGTGAAACCATTTGGAAAGCAGTTTCGCAACTAAAATGTTTTCTGAAGCCTGATTGATATACGTTTATTATGTTCTGCTTTTCAATAAATTGTAGAAGCTGAAAGTAAAATGCTTTTCTAAGATTTTCTCCAGTGCAGGTAACATGTTGACTGGGCGGAATTTTTCACATCTTGGAGTTTTAGGGATTTTACGAATATGAATTATAGTAGAAATCTTCATTATATCAAGCACCACACCTTTCAATAGTGAGTCATTAACTATGTGCAACAGTGGAAAACTAACTTCTTTAAAATATTCCTTAATAAGACTTATGGTAATATCATCTGGGCTCCCTTTATTGGACATACTATAAACAATTTTTTGTAGCTTATCTCTATCAAGTAATTGGAACTCATTCATACTTATTACATTATGCACTATATCAAAATTTACATTTTTATCTTCTATGCTATTCACAATTTCGTTGATACTCTCGATATAATACTTGTTAAAGGCTTCTGCAATTTCCATTTCATTCATAAGCGTTTCCTCTCCAAAAACGATGTTCTCATATTCTTTACTTTCTCGATTTTGTAGAAATTTTTTTCCACATTAAAATACTATTATGTTTAACATCATCAATTTTCTTGTTACAGTAGGCAGTTTTCTCAATTCTTAGTACCTCCACTGCAGCATTTCTTTCTCCCCTGTAAAGTGTTCAATCTTCTTGCCTATTTATAGGTTGAAACATCACGCCTTCTAATAGCATTCAGCACGATATCATTAAACCATTCATTCCTATTTTCTTTCACTATTATCTTCTCCTTAGGCATAATTTTATCTATAATTTCTAAAAGATTCACTACAAAATAATTAACTTTACCATTCAGGTCATGCATTCTATAATTAAATTGTATGCTCTTCAACAGGTTGATACTTTCATCCTTATCTCCAACTTTCCTACGAATTTCTTGCGTGCGGTTGGTGCTGCTACCAATCCCTTTAAGTATTACTACAGCTTTATGACTTGATATACCCGCGATATCTATTAGCGACGTTGCCATTGTTCTACCATTGGTTATAACTAGATCTATCAAGGTTCGAGAGTTATTTGTTATATGTGTATCTTCCATAACTATTTGCTTTAAACCATTATCATTAATACATCTTTTTAATATAATTGTACAATGCTGCTTTTCCTTCCAATTTATGTTAAAATCACCCATAATAATGACAGGTTGTTCGATCTCAGCAATAAATTCAGTACATCATATTTCAAAAAATTGCAAGAAGGTATTTTGTGCACTATACTTGGTGATCTATAAATACATACTATTATAAATTATCCTTCTTTACTTATTATTTTAAGTACAAGCATCCAATCATTTTTATCACATTCAAAAGTATCTATAACTTTAAATAACAATCATAATAATCATAATAATAATAATTACTACAACCCATAGCCTAAACCAAGGCCCCAGAAGCTATAAGCTTGTGCGGGAGGGAGGGGGCGATTATTATTATTATGTAGGCCCAATGTGCGGCTGCAGCCGACTTATAGATGGAACAGCGCAAATCCCACATTTGTGTTACAGCTAAGGAAAACTGCAGAAAACCTTAACCAGATCTGCCAGCGCCGGGAGTCGAACCCGGGCCGCTTGGGTGAAAGTCCGGCACGCCAGACATTACACTACCAAGGCTGTTTTATTTATTAATATAACAAGAAACTCCTCCTTATGTATACTGGAGGAGTCCAGCCTAATCAAGTTATATCCTACAATACTAATTTCATTATCACCTACATCATTGCTAAGGTGTGTTTCAGTTAAACACATAATACTAGGCTTGTGTCGATTAGGTAAATAGAAAATTTCATCTATATGTGCAGTAACACGTTGAGCATTAAATAATAATATTCCCTCTACACTCCTTGGTTGCTAAGCATAATATGTTGTTTTTTCTCTCTTTTTTCCAATATCAAAAGCAGTATGTCCATAATTAAAACTTAGACCCATTTTTTCATTAACTGATATGCAATTGATGCACTCGACTTCTGAATTTGCACAATTTACTGCTTTATGACTACTATCAGCACAATTACTGCAACATGCCTTATTTGTAAATACAATCCCCAGCTTTGTGGTTAAATCCTAAGCACTTATAGCACCTTAATACACTGATGTATTCAAAAACAGCGCAAACACACCATCGAATTTTCAATTTCCCATTCTCCACGACTTTTTTTAATGAACCGTCATGTAATTCCACTATAGCCATATATTTCATTTTCATTTTCTTAACCAGCTTCACATCCACCTCTGTTTCCCGTCTATTTAATATTACTTTATTTTGATTTAACATACGATCTTTCACTTCATACAGTGTTAAGTCTTCATATATCCATACAATTTTTATCTTCGGTTTAACTACTTTATTACTTCCTGAACCTTGAATTCTGCCCCCATTATGTTTTATTGTTTTCTACTTCATTTTTTAATTTGTCTCTATCACTTTTATTATCACAAGAGATGATAATACCATCATCTCTTAACCCTTTCATCCCAGCTATTCCAAACTCAAATTGGGCAGGATTTATAGTTTTTCTGATCACTTCTTTAGTTTTTCCCACTAATCTTTCTGCTTAACTCATTACTTTGTTTCCATAATCAACTTTTTCTTTTAAAGGATCTGCTCTAATCGCTTTAATTTCAGAGTTTAATTTTTAATACTTACAGTATCTGGCCATATTATTAGGGACATCCAATAATTTTGATGTTAAAAGTTTGGTATTGTTATACCAGAAATAAAAATTTTTAGGAAATGTTTCACGTATGTTTTATTAATGCTTGTTGTATTAACAAACAATTCAATAAAATAATTCTAAATAATAAACTGGTATAAATGGCGAATTTGCTAAACATGCCAATAGCTGAAGGGGGTAATGTCTTAGAGGATACTGAACAAAATAATAAGAAGATATTTTACTATTTCTGTAGAAAACAGTTTATTGAAAACGTTTCTACGATTATTTTCTAAAAAAATAGTAAACTACCGTTTTCATTATTTTGTTCGGTACCCTCTAAGACATTACATCCTTTAGTTATCGGCTTGTTCAGTAAATTCGCCATTTATATCAGTTTATGATGTAGAATTATTTTATTAAAATGTTTCTTAATACAACAAGCGTTAATAAACATACGTAAAACATTTCCTAAATTGTTTTATTCCTAGTATTAACAATACATAACTTTTAACATCAAAATTATTGAATGTCCCTAATAATATGGCCAGATACTGTAAGTTAGTTGAAACTCTTTCAGTTTGTTAATCTCACTTTTAATTTCCTTTAATTTATTTTCAATATATGTTTTAGATTTTTCATCTTTCTTTGCTATTTCATCTAGGGTACACCTGGCAATATCTCTTACATTCAATTCCCTATTTACTCTTCCATTTATTAAATCAAGACAGTTTTTGCAATAAAATTTTAAAATTCGGTTATTTTTCAACTTAAGAGCACGTATTTCAGTTGATGAAAATTCTTTCTTGGAAGTTTTAGCAGAAATACGATTCCTAAAAGATCACATGCAAAGCATGTTTCCCCCAATAACTTTTTTATCCACTTCTATTATATCACAAATATAGCAGTAACCCTCCATTGTCATACACTAACATAACCTCAGTTGTAAGACAAAGTTAATATGTATATATTTTGTTAGTTTGTTATAAAATATTCAGATATACTATTTGCCCCTTTATATGTATAATGTTCTGTATAAATTATATTCTTAGTTATATTAAATGTTCCTACAAATTTAAAAATTTGTTTTTGATCTTATCACAATTTCTCTCCTTTCGTTTCGTTTTTAATATCACTACTAACCTTCTTTTGTGAGCTTTCACTATAATTAGATGAATTGATTTTGATATAATAATAATAATCGCCCCCTCCCTCACGCACAAGCTTATAGCTTCTGGAGCCTTGGTTTAGGTTATGGGTTGTAGCAGTAGTTATTATTATTATTATTATATTATTTTAAATTTAATACACATCCATACGCCATATAAATCATATAATCTTTTCACTAATTTTGACAGCTGTACTTTGACTGTACTCTACTTGACAGTACTCCGAAAAGAAATATCGAAACTGCATTGAAAAATGTAGCTTCTATTTTTAATGTTAAGATATTACCTATTTATAATACTTTCTAGAATTGTAAGAAATGCGTTTTTGTTTTATCTTCTAAGCCGTTTCTCTTATATGCCAAAATGAGGAATGAATGAGTAAATATATTTTTAATATCATGCCCTGTTACTTTAAAATGGGATTTTCTTATTTATTTGTAATTTGTCTAAATGTATAAACTAGGAAACATTAAAAATGAATGAAATATCAGTTCATTCAGTTTTTAGTTTATCCGTAACTGAGTTGATTAAAGAATATACTGTAATTATTATTATTATTATTATTATTAATGTACAGCCCCTCTGATAGTCCAGGTAAAAATTCGGTCCAGTGCCAAAATTACATGAGGGAATAAGCACTTTCACTTCAGACCTGGTAGCTACCTATGATCGGTGCCCAGATTACGCCCGCCGTACCAAAGTTTAGATTGATATCAATAAAATCAGTTTTCTTGTTTGCTCAAAAACTAGTATTCTTTAGTCTTGTTTCATATCCTAAAGTTTGGTTTCCGAATTAAGTGTTAAAGGTTATGTCGGCGGGGGGGGGAGGGGTTAACTTTAACAATGTAATGTATACGAGGAGATATCGTAATATTTCAATTATTACCATGACGTAATTGATTTATCCAGATGTAATTTGGTCAACTCCATCACTGATCCTTACATACTTGTTTTAATTTGACAGTCGCTAAATGTCAGTGAAGCGTGGTATGGACAAAATTGAAGCTCAAACCGCTATTAAGTTCCTTCATTTTAATGGTAACAAGGCGCGTTAGATCCATAAAGAGATAGTTGCCGTCAACGATACACCTTCATATGACACAGTTGCAGGGGCGTCGGAAGTACCGGTTAGATAAGGTGGATAGCCCTCTCTAACTTAGAATAGGGGGTGGCGCCCCCTAGAAACAAGGGTGAATGTATAAAATATATTTATTTTTTTTAATTAAATATTATGTGATTAATTTGTTTTTACTAATCAAATTACTTATTGATTATAAATTGAGTTTAATTATTGTTTATTTATTATTTTGTGTTAGTTATTAATAATTTAAAAATTATTATTTTAATTTTCCATCATTTGACTCATGAAAGCAAGGTTGCCAATTCTCGTCGAAAATGGTTTTAAGTTTTTTGTATAATAGAGCGCTCCGGTCAATACTCCAGGTTATTTATTTATTGGAGTCTATGACATATCACCGAACGAAAAAAACGCCGAAAAGGGTCTGTAAACATATCGTCGAAGGTTGGGCAAAACGCCGAAAAGAGGCCTGTGGACATATCGCCGAAAGTGGTCAAAACGCCGAAACACATCTGTGGACGCAAGCTATCGAAACGACGCCGAATAGATCAGAAACAAATTGCGAGAGCGATCAAAACGCCGAAACTCATCTTGGACAAATCGCCGAAGTGGTCAAAACGCCGAAACTAATCTGTAGTGAAATCGCCGAAACGTATTTGTACACAAATGGCCGAACGTGGACAAAACGTATATTTGGACAAATTGCCGAACGCGATCAAAACGCCGAAACTCATCTTGGACAAATCGCCGAAGTGGTCAAAACGCCGAAAGATATTTGGACAAATCCTAAACGAGGTCAAAACGTCGAAACTACTCTGTAGTGAAATCGCCGAAACGTATTTGTACATAAATGGCCGAACGTGGACGAAACGTCGAAAGGTATATTTGGACAAATTGCCGAACGCGGTGAAAACGCCGAAACATATTTGTGCATAAATGACCGAACGTGGAATCAACACCGAAAAGTATAAAACGATAGAAAACGGATAGAGCTCTTTACTGGAACTATATGTTACATACCCATATTGGAACTTTAATTTAAAAAAACATCGTGCCCCAAGTTTTCGGAATTATTTTATGGCTTGTATTTTAAGAAAAACTGTTGTTTTGTAATGTTTCCATATAAAATATGTAGAATGCTCTACACGTGTTTCGGTGTAGTTTTAGGTCTTTTTTTAGAACTTGCTCTGAGACATCTGCCGAAGTGTCCGACTGAAGTCGCCAACCGACCCTTAGTCATCCTTACTTATCATCTGTTTTTAAAAATTTTTTAAAAAATAAATCTATTTGGGGGTGATCGTGAAACTTTCTCTCAGACAGCTAGCTGGGTCATTCGGATTCGTCCTTCAAAGATTTTTAGTACAATTAGAGGCTGTTAGATTATTTTAGTGGTGAGATTAGAAGCCAACTCTCCGAATCTAATTAACTCTCATTCTGAATATTCACAATTTTAGTTTTATACAGATCTCTGATCTGATCTATAGCAACATTAAACCCGAGCTAGACTTTTTTATCGCTTTCTGACAACAGGCGACTACATAACCGAGATACTTTGAAATGTTTTACTCAATAAATTGTCCCCAAAAGCCATTCTTTACGTCAAGGTTGTGATTTAGTAGTTAACGACAACAGCTTTACCCAATATGCGAGTATGATAGCCTTAGACGAGTAGGTGAGTTAAATTTGGACGGCTTTACTTCCTTATCCGTGAAGAAGATATTTTGATTTATGTCCGTTAAGAAAGATTATCAGCCTAAGCCAATGTAGTTTGAACTAATCTCCTTTAGAGTAGGAGCTGAGCATGCTAATTGTTCGGTTCCATTCCAAGTCTACTTCTCTTGAGATGCCTTTCAATATACTGACAACGTAAACCGTAGGATGGTACTTCTCCTCTATCTTCGCATAGCATCAAGATAATATTTTACAATATTCACCAAGTCTTTCACATCTAAGTCAATGGACAAAGAACGAATTCCGGGTTTGAAGCGTGTCATATCAAGAACAATATAATTCATCTTTGTGCCCGGAAATGTATAATCAATTAAAATTGCTCAAAGAATTCAGGTCACTTTCACAATAGTACGAGGTGTACAATGGTCTTCTGATTTTACTACCATGTATACCAGATTTGCAGGTCAAGTATAATCAAGCATAAAAATGCAAAGAAATAGTTGATATATGTAATTCATCATTCCACTAGTGCTAAAAGTCAATTATACGCCCTTGAGTTTAATCGCCCCCATGTAATTAATACATTTAGTAGGTTTATCGAATTTGTTTTGGTATTTTCATATTTTAGATATTTCTAATTGTAATTTTTCTTAATTACTGTATCATTTCATGGACTTTTTTGTGAAGTTAATGATTTAATTTGATAAATCATACGAGTGTAATTTCGTATTGCCCCCACAAATACCAATAATGTGGGAAATTTATGGTTTCTCAGCAAACCATCTCAATAACTTTCAAAACACTCCATAAGACAAAAGCAAGTACTCTACTTTATAACGCAATTAAAAGAATTCAATTTCCGAACAAACCACAGCATTCTGTTACTTATAAAAATTAGGTTTTCTGATAAATCAATAAGATTAATGTTTGACACTATATTTATATCAAATTAAAATGCTTGATGATTAGATCACAACGAGGAAAATAGTCTTAAAAAATACGGTATAGCTTCACCTGCTTTACTATCTACGTCAATTTACTTGCGCAGACAACTCAGAATATTCACACTGACTACTTTACTTACTTTTTTGGCTATCATAACAATGAAACGGATAAAAGAAGATATATCAAAGAGAATTGAGAATTTTGAAGAAGTGACTAGAATATGATCACTTATAGTAATAGAAAAGAAGTTCATTGGTGCAATCAGCTTAGCGGTGAAGATACCCATCGCTCTATTTTTCACTATAGAGTGATTATATACCCTTACTGAGTAATATACTCTTACTAGTTTAGTCATGGTGATCTGAAAAGTACGTGTGGCGTAGAGAAGATTTTCAATGCGGACGCTAGCAACCCTCTAGAAGTCACTCTAATCGTTTCTGAATCAAACAATAAAGCTAGTTTGTTTATTAAGACTTTGCACCCTCTTCAGCACCTCTCTCAGACTATACCCTCTTTATCTCCATCCAACAACATTTGTGTTTCTTTTGGTTCAATTTCTGTATTGGTAATGCCGTAGATTGTTATAGGGTGTCTAGAGTTGGACTGTTCGAGGTTTAGAACATTTCTGAGAACTGTATAAGAAGATACCTTTGCCAAGTAGTGTAGCAGGTGACGAGCTACAACTTTAAAACAGCTGCTGAAATCTGTCTTATACATTTTTGTGTGCTGACTTCAGATATTAATAACCTCTGGCATATATAGATTTTAGAGGCTAGTGAGTTCAATATATGTAAAGCATTTGATATCTTTTCACATATTGTTTTTAAATGATCGGCATATAAACCATACTCTCTGGAAGCTTTTCCTCTATAAGAATATGTTATATAGGGTGCCCATTTAGTGCGCGATTCCTCCTATATTTATACTATTAATTTTCTGGAAAATTTAACTTGGAAAATGTTAATGTGGTACCACGATGCACATTTAGAAAATATACGCAAAATATGCATTTGTGTATACAGGGCGTGAGACAAAAGTGTAGAAAAGAAAAAGTTGATTTCGTAAATGTAATACCCTGTATATTTTTGCATATTCGCTTATCCACAAGAATAGTAACACAACTAAAAATGAACAAAAATTCGTTATTGCTAGCTAAGACTTAAAAAAGTGATCTACTTAATGTTCTAATATGTAGAAAAGTGTCACAACTGAAAATCCAATAATAATAATAAACGGTAGATGGTGAAAGTGTCACTTCTGTAGATAATAGTAGATCACTTTTTTATCTCTTAGCTAGCAATAATTCAATTTTGTAATTTTTTTAGTTGTGTCACTATTCTTGCGGACAAGCGAGTTTAAATTTAACATGAAATTCTCGTTTTAATGATCTTTGATTTTTAATTTCCGTTGGAGCGTTGCCAAGTTATTCACAAGAACGTCAGAAATCTGCTCACGATCTATCGTAACGAAATAGTTTATTGTATTATTATTAAAACAAGTAAAATAAACATATTTTGCAGTTATGTAGTTCAGGGTGGTGCCTAAATGACAGTGCTATTAAAAATTGACTGTAATGTACTAGGCGTTTTTTACAAAGGCGCGAAGTTTCTACATTTCAAAGATATTTTTTTAAATTTTTTTAAATGGAACACCCAGTGTATTATTTTTTTAAACTGGCACGTCAATTCTCTACACTTTTTGCCAACAATCTCCTATACCTAAAATCAATATTTTTAGAGATATCGTGACTTGTTATTCTTCAGCGGCAAACTACGATATACAGTTTACTGTCTGTTGCTTATCTTGTAGCCATAGTTTTCAACCATCTAGTTTTTAACTTAAAACAAAAAAATAGATTGTTTAACAAAACATTAGGATTTTTGTGTTTTCAAACAATTATGAATTATTCGTAGGATGAACTTGTGTGTATCATACACACGAAAGTGACGGAAATTGTTGGTATCAAGAATCTATGCGCAAAAGTTTCCAGATAGAAGAGATTCCTGAATTTCCTGTTTGGAGAAATTGAAAGATAGATTTGAAAGAACAGAACATATTATCTGTTGTGGGAAATCCACAACTACTCGTAAGTATACAACTTTTTTATATATGTTTTTTTATCAATTTTTAATTTAGATTTTTCCAGTGCCTATTTTTAACTGAGTTGGGCACTGGGCTCAGCTTGCAAATTTCGGGCCCCGTATTCGAGTGAAAGCAGTACCAAACAGGTGTAAAGAAAACGAAATAAAATAAAAAATATATATATATTTAAAAACTAAAAAACAAAACTCAATATACTTTGATTTAAATCTAAAAACAACTTCTCAAATTGCCCTGGTGAAGGAACTAAAACCATAACACATTTTAACCCAAGAATTAATTTTTTATTTATTTTATTTTATTCTTTTTATCGGTAACCATAAATATTTTTACTTTTCCCAAAAAATATACGCATATTATATACTCTCGAGGAAAACAATATGCACCACTTAAAAACGCACCAAAAATACCACTGTTATAATTCGGCTAATTTTGAACAAAAATGGATGAACTTTTGTGGGCTGAAAAGTGTCTAGTTTAAGGGCGTCTGAGCGAATGTTACGTTTAAGCCTTTTCGCTCTCCGCGACCCCCCCCCCCGCAGAAAAAAAATTCCAAACTTGTACAGCTTGTACGGTGTACCAAAGAAATCGTGGGCCCAATCAACTGCCAGGGCAATAAAGTTCAGTCCTTTTTCTGTAAATTCTTTAAAACTTTGAGTGCCTATAATAATTTGAATCAAAGTTATGAATTTTTGAAATCTACCCAACATTTTGTCGGAAGTTTTCGTCTTCTGCCGGTGACATTACTACCGGTTGAGTTTGAACATTTTTTCCAAACTAAAAAAATTTTGAAAAATGTTTTTAATTAATAAAAACATTTTTTTATTAACGTTAATTTTTTTAACGTGTAACCGTCGACATCAGCGTTATCCGATGTACACCACGAGCACGTTGTCGGTCGGATTTTACACATCGTGTGTGTGTGTTTTCTCCTCTTTGCTGTCGCACCTCTTGCAACCTCGCTGGCATGTTCAAAACTACGCGAATCTCATTCTCGGGAATGTTGCTCCATTATTGCTGCAGGCCCTAGGCACACGCCTGGTGCGCCTAATGGTAAAATAGGCCCTGGATTTTCCAGAAGCACATGTTCCTGATGAAATTAGAAATGAAATGTGGTTTCAGATGGATGGAGCTACATTACATTTTTTAGGCGAGTTCGAAGTCGCATAAATACAATTTTTTCAGAAAAACGGATAGGTAGTGGGGGTCCTGTGCAATGACCAACCAGGTCGCCTGATCTCACAGGAATGGATTTTTTTTGTCCGGGGTTACGTTAAATCGCAATTATACCGTACACCTGCCACCACAAGGGAAGATATGAAAATTCGCATTAGAGAAGCGTTTTAGGCAATAACACTAGATATGTTACAAAATGCAAGGAATTGGTTTCAAAACCGGCTAGAAACCTGCATAAATAACAACAACCGGTATTTTAAGCATATATTGTGAACATCATATGTATGGAAACTGAATAAACAGCTTCCTATAGGAAGTTAAAAAGTGAGTTTTAGGCAGTGAATACGTCTGAAATACATTTTTAAAATCTTCTATTTTGGTTAGGTTTAGCTTTTAATTATTGTAAATTTAAGGTTGTTGCAGTGTTAGCGGTAAAATTGAAAATAAATATTGTCTTGGTTAATGAATTTTATTTGATTGTCGAACTAAGAACGGAAGTAATACAACCCTCAAGTATATATGTACTTCGCAAGTGCTCGAGCGATTAATTAAATTTAAACTACGCCACTGACTGATGTAGATGTAATAGTAGGTTCTTGGGCTGCCGATTTTGTGTATTTGTCGAGTCCACTTACATCGTTCAACAATAATGGCGTATTTAAAAGAAAACAATAATACATAGTAATTAAAGTATTAGTTTCATAAGACACCTTTTTAGCGCACGCGTACTAGTTTATCAAATGACCCACGTAGCGGAAATTTTCTAATATTTATTATGTTTATTTTTGTAATCATTTAAAAAAATAACTTAGCTTTAACTACAATTTGTTAGGGATACTTTGTTGAGTATCACATAGTTTGTTAAGTTTGACAGTTGGCGACACTGAAAATTCTAATTCTGCATTTGTTTTTCAAACTTACAGGGTAAATAAGTTTGACATTTTAAGAACAGCTGTAACACAACAGTGCTCAATTTTAAAAAATAAAATGTTACTGTTTCCAATTCTAAATCCCCTTTTCTGCTTGCGTGTCCAAAAAATACTGAAAACAGTAATATTTGCTTTATTCAAGTTGATATCACTGTTATTTGTTATATTTGTTAGGGATAGTTTGTTAGGGATACTATTAATAAATACTAAGTGATTATAATTTTTTAAATGGTTACAAAATAACGCAAATATAAAAAATAGTATAAAGACTTCCATAAGTTTTAGCACACGTAAGTTTTGGTCTCTACAAAACTGGGGTCGTTTTCTAAACTTGGACGCGTACCCTAAAAGCGTGTCTTATAAATACTTTAATAGGTATACTATTTGGAGATGCAAATACGTGTCAAAATGGCTTGATTTGGCGTTACAGGAAATGTTTTCAAAACGGTTTTTACAGAAAATGGGGAAATATTCGGTCCACAGCTGGCATTTGTTCATGGAACACTTAAGGCGTATTAAATAATAGCGAAGAAGTTTTCAAAAGAGAAATTTTCACTTTTCAAGAAGGTAAATACTTCTCACCATATTTTATTCTCCTTTAACACTCTACTTTCTCACTCTCTCATTTTCTAACTCTCGTAGAATTTTTCTTCCATTCTGGCAATCTCGCATATATTATGTTATTTATATGATTAAATTTATCAAAATGTTTGTTTTTCGATCAGTCAAAACTAATACGTTAGTGCACGACAAATTCTGTCAAAACCAGCATCACACCCAAATAGCGGAAACTGCGATATTCCATTCCATTTCGGCTAAAAGATTTTGAATACATGTTTAAATACGGTGAACACAAAATCAAGATATTTCTGTTTTACTAGTTAAAAATAAATGCAATGAGAAAAAATGGGACAATTTGTGTCTTGTTTTTTTAGTTTTTGGGGGCAATGGGACACGAAACTGGAAAAAGGGACGGTCCCGTTAACAACGGGACGTCTGGTCACCCTATGATAGATACACAAGAAAAGATAATTAGACTAGGTAACATTCGCTCGACTTCATAAGAAGTTTTACTTTTATTATCATTTATACATTATTTCAATGTTGCTAACAGAAAACCAACATCTTAGGTAATAAACGCGTTTAAACCGCTCTACAGCAATGTAGCGAAAGCAGTGGTAGAGCAGGGGAGACCTTCAATTTCTAGGGTGGGTGTACTTGACAGACCCATTTTCGGGGATATAGGACAATAGGGATCGTCTCTGATCCCTGAATATCCCTGATAGTCTCCAGGAAAATTTGGTCAAGTCTGAAGAGAGTTATCGTGATCACCCACCCGCATATCCAGAGACACACCGTGATATATGAACACCATAAAGTAGCTTCCGTTACTTAATAAAGGAAGTGTAAATTGAGGGCTATTTTCAAATTTTAATATTTCACCAACACTGCTCATACATGGCTTAAATTGCCTAATAGTTGCCATGTGTTGGCGGCACTGATTGTTATAACATTATAAGCTTCTTTCAGAAAAACTCCCTTTAAAAGGAAGTGTGGACTAACAACAATTTATTATACTTTTTTTTTATCGGAAACTGACTTTATAGGGATTTGAAATAAAATTTAACATTATTTTAACAGGATATGTCTTTTATAAACAGGAACATAAAACTGGGATAATTTACGATTTTCCTTTAATAATTACAGAAAATAAATAATTAAACATCTGCAAGGAAGTAGCTTAACTTTTATTGACGATTTTATAATTCTTGCTCGAAGGTGATTGTACAGTTTCTTGAATGAACAAATCAGTTATTACTTATTACTGCATAACGAGCTTCATAGTCTTTTACTTTCATTTATTACTCGGTTGGTATAACATTGTTAATTTACGATGTGGGCGATGGGAAGTAATTTAAAAACAAATACACATTTTTTTCTTCTTTTCTTACTTCAAGACTTCCCATGGAGACATAATCTCTCTAGAAACTGCACGTTTTAATTTACAAATAAAGGTGTTCAAATGGGTATTTGGATTTAAGCGGGGAATTCCAGATCTATAAGTACTATAAGGTACTTAATTGCCGATTCCAACAAACAAGTAGTTAAAGCTAACCCGATATTTACCACAGATTGAAAAACCGATTTTAAAAGAAATTACTAGAGTAGTAATAAAAATTTAAATTTATTAATTAATTTTCCACAAAATAGTCCTGGAGATGGTATTAGGGCCGTTGTCGTAACCATTTCAATAGTTACGTTTAATCGGCTCCAAATCATTTTCATTCAGCTTCAATGTTAGTTTCCGAGATAAAACGTTCCAGCGGCATAGGTCACGTGCAGACATGCAGTATTTTTGACATATTATCACTTTTCAGTTTTATAAGGTCATAGAACAGAAAATGCAAGTTGCTTAAGCTTAACTAAACTTATGGTTTAAGGTTTTGCGTTATTTAAGACAGAATAGATTGAAACCTAATTGTAACCTACTCCTTCCGTAGCAGTGAGTACAATACATAACGCAGCAAATTTATCAAAGGTGTTTTAAGTAACGGGTTTGATGGGTGGTCAGTAAATATGGTCATTCCAAGGTGACCAGTAACATCTCGCCTAAGAAATTACTTATATAGTCTGAGGGCTAATAGTAGCGACACGTCAGGATGGGAAGGGTGCGCACTGCGCAGTACTCAGTATATTGATAATTTATTTTCAAATATTTATTCATTCGTCTATTAATTAGGCACACTATAATTGTTCATAATAGATAATTTATCGGAGTTGGCGTATTTTTTAAATTATCTGCAGTTTTCAATGTTCAGCTTCCCAAATTGTTATGACTGGAGAATTATTTGACTCAACCGTGGTGCAGTTGATGGATATATCATGTATTCATATATGGGTCTGTTGGTCAGTATGTGGGTTGCAATATACTGCAATACATAAGAGATCTAGTAGCTGAAAACGGCAGAGCTACGACAAGATGAAAGAAAACACAGAGTGTAGTAGATACACGGATCTATAATGCGTCCAGGGTCTGCAGTATGTAGGAATTTACGATCCTTAAAATTCTTTTAGTTCTATACTTCTTATTCGGTTATTTCTTAAAATTTTTAAAAATCAATTCTCAGTCCGTGCTTTTCATATTTGAGGAAAAAGTACTTTTCATGGAAAAAAGTATACAAGAAAAACAGAAAAATCGATTGATTTTTAAAAATCCTAAAATATTAACTAAGCCTAATTTTGAAAACCATGAAAAACGCATGAGTAGCTTATTAATCGTAATTTATTTTGCTTTTTGTTTCATTTTAACAGATAAAGTAATAAGATCAAGAGACGTATAACTGGAAATCAACTTTTTTTGAATTTTTAGTTTTATTGGTGTCAAAAGTCCACTGCCGCCACTACATTTTCTAACTACTCTAGAGACATGCGCGCGATATTGTTTGGCACGTGGATGTAACGCAGTCCGGTATTTTTTTAAATAAAATTATGAAATATTTAATAAAATAAAATCTGCAATAAAATTACAAGTACAAATCATAATGTATCACCACGATAGCTGAATGCAGAGCACGCTAGACTTGTAATTAA
Organism: Agrypnus murinus; assembly: GCA_929113105.1. NCBI lineage: Eukaryota > Metazoa > Arthropoda > Insecta > Coleoptera > Elateridae > Agrypnus > Agrypnus murinus. The sequence goes on from OV816023.1 coordinate 94,238,782, forward strand.
AAAACGCAAGATCTAATCCCAGTTTGGGTTTAGTTTTTTTTATAAGTATTTAATAAGTTTTACAATATTTTTTAAATGTAATATTTATATTATATATTTTGAAGTTTTATTATCAATTTAACATTGACTATAAAATTAAGAAATAATTTTATGTAATTATTTCTTTTTATAAATATTATTTTTATAAAAAAATATTAATTATAAAATCTATTAAATATTTATAAAAGATAATTTTACCCAAACTGGGATTATGGGCATTACTCAATATGGGCGTGTAATTTTAGTAAACGAATCCACCCACAACACAGAAGATTATCCTGCCCCCTCCTGGCTACGTGTCTACTGTACATGAAGACCCGAGAACCAAAAAGATCTCACCAAAATTGCCTAAATCTTATTAGCAAATAATAATAATAATAATAATTTAGGGTCAGCGGAGCACGAGTGGTGTCAGTGCATCACTCGTGTTCCAAGGGTCGTGGGTTCGAATCCCACTTGGGGCGGCGGGATTTTTTTAATTGGAAAATTCCGCCACCTCAACTATGCATGTGTGTATTCGTGTTGCATGTTAGATGGGGGACAGACGACCTTAGATGTTGGTTCCCCGTAGTGTAGGCGTAAAATAAAAAAAAAGAAAAAAAAACAATAATAATTGCTACAACCCATAACTTGAAACCAGGCCCCAGAAGCTATAAGCTTGTGCGGGAGGGAGGGGGCGATTATTATTATTATTATTATTACGTAGGTCTAACGTGCGGCTGCAGCCGACTTACAGATGGAACAGCGCAAATTCCACATTTGTGGCACAGCTAAAGAAAACTGCAGAAAACCTTAACCAGATTTGCCGGTAACAGGTGTCGAACCCGGGCCGCTCGGAAGCTATAAGGTGGTGCGGGAAGGAGGGGGCGATTATTATTATTATTACGTAGGCCTAACGTGTGGCTGCAGTCGACTTACAGATGGAACAGCGCAAATCCCACATCTGTGTTACAGCTAAGGAGAACTGCAGAAAACCTTAAGCAGACTTGCCGGTAACAGGTGTCGAAAGCGGGCCGCTTGGGTCAAAGTCCAGCCGGTTGATAATAGTAAGCCAAAATAAGTCTACACAAGTTACGTTTACTATGAAAACCACTGTCTGTCCGCCAGTTAATATTGATGCTATTTTTATTTTGGTATTTTAAGTAATGAAAATCTGGACTTTGAAATTTTAAGTTTTATTGTGTTATTTTCTAATATTTAAAAAACTTACAAACTTTAAATATCTATAGTTTTCAATATTTTAAATGACAATTTAAAAAGCTTTAAAACTCTCACGTTGTAAACGTCGAAACGCAAATCTTCGACTTGACTGTTATAAAACGTCGAATTATTAAAGTCTGATACTTGAAAACCTCTTAATCTCTGAGTATCGGAAAATGGAGCTCTTCAGTTGTTTGACCTCTGATGAATCGATGAATTTCTTAAGTTGTGGAGCTTCTGTAAATCACCGTCTTTGTTTCTTTAGTGCATGACAGCTCTGGAATACTAACACTAAAAGCTTGAAAGCTTTCAACTATGAAACAAAAAATTAAAATGCTCAATACTTTAAAATATTGAAACTCTTAAATTTTAAAATTCCAAATGTCAAAGACTTTAAACTGTAAGTGTTACAGAAAGAAGTTAAATCCCAAAGTTGGTTGGTATTCAACAAATCTTAATTTCATAATATTTTTCTATATACAGGGCGAGTCATTTCGCTACGGCTAGTATCCACATTTTTTATCTTAAATGGAACACCCTGTATATTTTTACGATTTTCGATTCTATATTCTACAACAGCCTTGGTAGTGTAATGTCTGGCGTGCCGGACTTTCACCCAAGCGGTCCGCGATCGACTCCCGGCGCCAGCAGATCTGGTTAAGGTTTTCTGCAGTTTTCCTTAGCTGTGACCCAAATGTGGGATTTGCGCTGTTCCATCTGTAAGTCGGCTGCAGCCGCACATTTGGGCCTACATAATAATAATAATCTCCCCCTCCCTCCCGCACAAGCTTATAGCTTCTGGGGCCTCGATTTAGGTTATGGGTTTTAGTAATTATTATATATTATTATTATATTGTGTTACAAGTACTCTTGGATAACATGTATCCCGAGATTCCGAACAGCTTTTAATTAAACCTAATTTCTTTAAAAAGACTTCTGCTTGCATGTGCTAACACATAAAGAAACAGATACCTGTAATAAAGAATAAATAGAGGTATATTTCGAATTCCTTGGGTTCGGTCTAGCTATTAAAACAGACAATAATTTTAGTGTTATTATAATAAAAGATAACGAATTGTGGTCAATCTCTTATCCAAATACTGCAACTTATTTCGTTAACCTTAAATAATTAACACTTCTTCAACATCTTCTTCTAACAGCCTTTCAGTCTACTCCTGAACATTGCCTCCCCTCCCTCCTACTTTATTTTTGATGCCATTAAGTCAACGTAACTGTGGTGTGCTAACACTACGTTTGTGTATCAGAGGTCTCCATTGTACAATACGCCTTGTCTATCTTGGATCATCTTGTCCAGCAACATGCCCTAACCAGCTGTGCTTTAAATGAGCTATGCATACGATGACAAACTACTTTAGTTCTTGTTCTAATATTCTCGTTTGTGACATGGTCCGTAAGACTTATTCCTAAGTACTCTTAGTTAACATATAACCCGAAATTCCACACAGTTTTTGAATAAACCTAATTTCTTAAAAAAAAATCTATAAAAACACATAAAAAACAGATAGAGGTATATCTTGAACTCCTTGGGTTCGGTTTAGCTATTAAAATAGCCAAGAATTTTAGTGTTTAATAAAAGAAAACGAATTGTGGCCACACTCTTATCCAAAGACTGGAACTTATTTACTTATTCCACTATCCACTACCCACCTCACACAATTACTGGCTAAATGGCCCTTTGTGTTGTCCTAAGTTTTTTATCCGATTTAATAGAGAATGTCATGGTCTCCACCCCATATGTTATAACGGATAATATGCAGGTGTTAAATTTTTCATACCCATTCAGCTTTCTAAAAACATCTTCCAATGCAAAAGTGAATAACTTTGGGAAGATGGTATCCCCTTAACTGACTTCTATCCTTACTGGGATTTTACTTGGTTGGATGTCCTCCGCGATGCTAACTATAATTGTTGCGTTATCATATATACATATTATGTTTAAGTAAATTTCCGTGTCTAGAGTCTACCCTTGCATTGTTCATGGCTTCGGAAATAGTCCACAATTCCACTGAATCAAACGCTTTGTTATAATCGACGAATGCGAGATTTAAGTGTTCGTTGTACACGTTACATTCTTTATCAGTGAGCGGGCGGATTGTACATGCTCTGTTGTACTATAATCTTTACGGAATTCAGCTTGATCTAGAAGCTAATAAGAATCTAATTTGTTTATAAGCCTACTAATTAACACATAGAAGACAGAAATGTCATCTACAATTCGCTCAGGTCCAGTGTATATATTTGTTACTCTTTTAGAATCAACCACCTGCAGTTCTGGATAGTGTCGCCTTGTCTTTAGTTTGTATAAAACGAATTAGAGGTTATTTATAGATTCATTTTATAGTTATTATTTGGGGGTCTAGAGGTACCTGTGCTTGGGGGTCCATTTTATAATAAGGTCTAGGTTAAGGCTTGCAGATTCAATTTTATTGTTAGATCAACAAATCGACGAACGCATTATGCTCTTATATAGACGGATCGACGATTACAATGTATAACATATTGTAATAATAGTATAATAATTGTAAATAATAATATTGTAATAATAATCGTCGTGTTATATCAACAAATCGACCGATTTATTATGTTATTATTATATTTACAAATTAACGAATGTAATATGTTATTTAGTGTTAGGTACTGTTTTGGTGCAAACGATTGAGGAGTTTTTAAACTTGATAGGATTGTAGATTTGCTGGCGCTAAGTATGACCCTAAGTTTGCGACCTCAAACAACCGCCGCTCGCGCCGCCATCTTGAGATAATGGCGCTCGAAATCCGTTCCTGTAGGTTTTAGAGAAAAAGTTTCTGAGTAAAAGTAAAAGGAGGGAACATAGTTTTCTACATAATTGCCACTATACATTTATTTTGTCAGACTAATATTTTCCGAGTTATAGGGCCGAACAATAGATCGATATCGATTTTAAAATGGTGCCGGGGGGCTGCTTCTGACGTGGCGCGAAAAGCATCGCGCTTATGCCTCGTTTTCTGCCAGATATATTGCTCAGGATTTTTTTCTCTGCCACAAAAAAAAACCCGACCTATTGTTCGGCCCTGTAACTCGGAAAGTATTAGTCTGACAAAACAAATGTATAGGAGCAATTTTGTAGTAAATCTTATCCTCTCCTTCTTTTAATTTGAAACTTTTTCTCTAAAACCTATAAGAAAAAAGCTATATACCAAAAACGGCTTGCTATGATTCTGGGAGGTCGAGGTCGCAATCTTAGTCATACTTAGTAAGTCTATACTCCTGCCAAGTCTCAAAACTCAATCTTTTGCACTAAAACACCTTTATGTCTCCAACGGATGGATTAATTGTTATATTGACGAATCGACGAATGTATTATGTTATTACTACACCGACTAATCGACTACTGCATTATCTTATTATTATATCGACAACTGTACAAATGTATTATGTTATTGTTGTATCAATCAACGAATAAATAAACATATAAGATGTTATTGTTGTATCGACGAATGTATTATGCTAGGATTATATCGACGAATCAACGATCGACTAATGCATTAGCTTATTATTATATCGACAACTGTACAAATGTATTATGTTATTGTTGTATCAATCAACGAATAAATAAACATATAAGATGTCATTGTTGTATCGACGAATGTATTATGCTATGGTTATATCGACGAATGCATGATGCTATTGTTATATAGACGAATCGACAATTGCATTATGTTATCGTTATATCGATGAATGTATTGCGTTATTATTATATCAACGAATAAATAAATATATAAATATGTCATTATGGCATCGATGAATGTATTATGTTATGGTTATATCGACGAATGCATTATGTTATTGTTAATCAACGAATGTATTATGTTATGAGCTATGGTTCTATCGACGAATGCATTATGTTATTGTTAATCGACGAATGTATTAGGTTATGGTTATATAGACGAATGCATTATGTTATTGTTAATCAACGAATGTATTATGTTATGAGCTATGGTTATATCGACGAATGCATTATGTTATTGTTAATCGACGAATGTATTAGGTTATGGTTATATCGACGAATGCATTATGTTATTGTTAATCAACGAATGTATTATGTTATGAGCTATGGTTATATCGACGAATGCATTATGTTATTGTTAATCGACGAATGTATTAGGTTATGGTTATATCGACGAATGCATTATGTTATTGTTAATCGACGAATGTATTAGGTTATGGTTATATCGACGAATGCATTATGTTATTGTTAATCGACGAATGTATTAGCTTATGGTTATATCGACGAATGCATTATGTTATTGTTAATCGACGAATGTATTAGGTTATGGTTATATCGACGAATGCATTATGTTATTGTTAATCAACGAATGTATTATGTTATGAGCTATGGTTATATCGACGAATGCATTATGTTATTGTTAATCGACGAATGTATTAGGTTATGGTTATATCGACGAATGCATTATGTTATTGTTAATTGACGAATGTATTAGGTTATGGTTATATCGACGAATGCATTATGTTATTGTTAATCGACGAATGTATTAGGTTATGGTTATATCGACGAATGCATTATGTTATTGTTAATCAACGAATGTATTATGTTATGAGCTATGGTTATATCGACGAATGCATTATGTTGTTGTTAATCGACGAATGTATTAGGTTATGGTTATATCGACGAATGCATTATGTTATTGTTAATCAACGAATGTATTATGTTATGAGCTATGGTTATATCGACGAATGCATTATGTTATTGTTAATCGACGAATGTATTAGGTTATGGTTATATCGACGAATGCATTATGTTATTGTTAATCAACGAATGTATTATGTTATGAGCTATGGTTATATCGACGAATGCATTATGTTATTGTTAATCGACGAATGTATTAGGTTATGGTTATATCGACGAATGCATTATGTTATTGTTAATCAACGAATGTATTATGTTATGAGCTATGGTTATATCGACGAATGCATTATGTTATTGTTAATCGACGAATGTATTAGGTTATGGTTATATCGACGAATGCATTATGTTATTGTTAATCGACGAATGTATTAGGTTATGGTTATATCGACGAATGAATTATGTTATTGTTAATCAACGAATGTAGCATGTTATGAGCTATGGTTATATCGACGAATGCATTATGTTATTGTTAATCGACGAATGTATTAGGTTATGGCTATATCGACGAATGCACTATGTTATTGTTAATCAACGAATGTATTGTGTTATTGTTATATCGATAAATGTATTAGGTTGTCGTTATATCAACGAATAAATAAATATGTTATTGTTGCATCGACGAATGCATTATGTTATTGTTAATCTACAAATGTATTATGTTATGGTTATATCGACGAATACATTATTTTATTGTTAATCAAACAATATATCAACGAATAAATAACTATATAAATATGTTATTATTGCATGGACGAATGTATTATGTTATGGTTACATCGACGAATGTATTATGTTATTGTTATATCGATAAATATATTATGTTATTGTTATATTAACGAATAAATAAATATAAAAATATGTTATTGTTAATTGACGAATGTATTATGTTGTGGTTATATCGACGAATGAACAAGTGTATTATGTCATTATTATATCAACGACTAGACGAACCAATATATTGTTGTTATATCGTTGAATACATTATCTTATCGTTATTCGAGCAATGTATTATTATTTTGTTGACATATCGACAAATCGACAAATGCATTATGCATGTGATTGTTAAATCGACGAAAGTATTATTATACTATTGCGATATCGATGAATCGACGAGTGCATTATGTCATTGTTATATGGATGAATTTGTTATATCGACGAATGTTTACTAGTATGATGTCAATCACATAAATATCGATCTTCGAATTTACTATTGATGTTTGAAGTAAAGTAGTTGCAGTTTAGTAGTTCCGTATAAAACTGAAAAACAAGTTTTCATTGGTGGTTGTCGTCTGTTAACGAGTATAAAAAATACTCAGGTTTTTCGATTTATTTACAGCTTGCTCCGGAAAATTTGCATAAAAACAGCAAATGGGCATCGTCGTCAGGATATTAAGTTATGAACGGACTCGAGTACAAATTAGATTAGAAACAATTGTTCTATGTTAATGGAATAAAATGATTAATCGCCCTCTTGTTTTTGTCCTGCTAGGTATCCTGAGTATCTGACAGAGGCTAGAGAAAACACAAAACATTTTTAGGCGTTACGTATTTGTAGTTAGTGTAGTTCCTGTAGTATTCTTAATACAGGGTTGACTCAATTAGTCATTGTCGGTTATTGTAATTGTACAGGTGCGGAAGTGCAGATGGGGCAGTTAAAAAATAAAAAAAACAAATTTCATATTAGTTGTAAGATTGTCTATCCATTGATTGGTATTGTTTTTCAGAATGTAAGTTATTGCCAGCAGCGAGAATTTTGTTGAAAGAAACTCAAAATTGGTTATTTTTTAGCACGTCATTACTCTGTATGCTTGCAATTAGCGTTATAGTCTTTTTAACATAAAAAGTGTTAGTTTTCGTGAAATTACTCATATTTTTATATATCTATTTAAAAATAAAAATATATTTTCCGTTTAATTTATCTACCACTAAAATCCCATTTGAGCGAACCAAGTCTAATAGTCAATCTACCGCCAAGGTCTGTGGTTGTATTTTTATACTTTAATTACAAATTTATTGATTTCCAAATTACTACCGATGATGACGATGACTAAAAGGCACTTAACACTAATAGTTTTCGGCAATATGTTTGGAAACAAGATAAAAAGTTTTCAATGCTTCAACCTACACGTAAGCTTTAGATATGTATAGCTGTGTATATATAAAAACATAACATAAAAAAGTTCTAACCCAGCATGACGAGAGTTCCAGCGGTTGTAGATTCCAATTGCAAAACAATTTGCAAGTAAAATAGGGTATATGAAAACCACACTGCCGCACACAGATCATTGTAGACGTGACCCAATCCGTAGCAAGATTTCTGAATGCAAGAGTGTTCCAAAAGTCTTCTGTAGTATTCCATCTTCGTTAACCAAACCTGCAATGGAACAAATTTTATAAATAAATATTTATAAATAATTCAATACGAACAAAATTTAACATCGTTACACTAACATTAAATAGCAATTTTTTGATATGACAACAAAAGTTCCTTGAAATCTTTTCTTCAGGGCGTGCATATTAATAAATAATATATGTATGAGTTTGTGGTTTTTCTGCGATATTAAGACGCACCTTATATTGTTTTTATTAAGAGAATCATTTTCTAGTGTTATATACATTCTACAAAGTACCATATTTCAGTACAATACTTTACACTTTTACAGTGCAGCCAACCTAAAATGATCTACTACAACCATGACTGCTTTAAATTCATTTTAAAAATTACCATTTAATGTTGTCGTTAACCTAACACAAAAATTAAATAAACAATTCCAAGAAGACATTGTTATAAATCTTTAATGGCTTATAAACCACGAATCTGTTTTAAAACATAATAAAGTATTACGATAATCCATTAAAACCTTTTAAAAGTTTTCTTTATCGCCAGGTACTATTAACGAAAGGTGGTATCAATTTTAGATACAATTTGGTTTAACAATTAATGTAGAAATTTAATAGTTTTGCCATACCGAATACTATTGTTTATTGCAAATTTAATTTTAACCTTGATCTCTTGATAGGACATATTTCCGGCATGTGTGCAGAAAAGAGATCGCGTCATCATAATAATTGTAATGTGTGAGATGTCGTTCTGACTGACAAGTGACCTTTGAATGCTAAAATCTTCATTCAATATTTCAATCTCAGCTATTCATATATGGGCTTGATTACATCAACACATTCAGTAGTCAAAAGAACATCTTTTTTAAGTTCATTTTAAAGCGTATTAAAGAGTTTCAACTCCAACTAGGTGATGCGATAGACCAATTTTTGCTTGTTGGTCTGATTTGCTATCAGTAGGTACCGGGCAAGCGCGGATTCACGGTGAGGGGGATTGGGGGAAATTTTGCCTCCAAAATTTATAAATAAATATACATAGGCTAGAAACAAATAATGTTTTTTTAATTATTACGTATTCAAACAATTATCTTTTCCACCCCCCCCCCAAATAATTTTCTGGATCCACCCCTGGTACCGGGTGTACAATGATGTAAACCAAACCACGACTAAATATTCTAGGTGAATTGCTGGAGTTTTCTTTCTAGGACAATTTACCGGAGGTGATAAGGATATCATTGTATCAATCGAAATCTTTGGCCAAGCTTCAAATTACCAAACAGCCTTAGGAGTCTAAAGTTGTAGGAGGTAAAGTTTAATAGATTTTCCATAGATTGTCATGTTAACTTCTAACCCCGCATTACTTCCGATATCTAGGGTTGCTTGCTACGTTGAAGATACCAATAAACTCTCCTTGACCTAAGCTTTTGCTCAATACCACCATAAGCCCAGACGCAACCTCTCTGAAACGGAACTTGAGCTATTCGCCTAACTTTTGATCACGGTAAACTTTAAAATTCTTTTGAATGGTCTAGAATTTTATTTATAATAATGTTATTTGAAGCAGAATAGATTTAGATAGCGGCCCATACTCATAACTTAACTTAAGAAAATAGGAATCCCCCTAATGGGTATTTTACATTTTGGCAGCCCATCCAAATAGTTGTTTGTCAATCGAAGCACCCATTAGGTTACAAGTGACTAAAATATGACAAACATTCTTTCATTTTCATTCAAGATTCTTGGAACGTAACGTTTATCGTGACCTCGACGTTCCCAGGACATTGGAAGCATTTCAGTGGCGTGCTATTATACTTGAGACGTTGCAATTTAAAAAATTTATTTATAATAACTAACAATACATTAAGATATAAAATAACAACATTATTGTGTTGAGCCCTACGGTATTTTCATAAATTTTATTATTTAAGTCCTACCTGTTGATAAATAAATGGCTTTCTATTTATAGTTCAGAAACGCGTTGGTACTTTAGTTTATAAACGTTTTATTCTTTGATTCTATTTTAACAGTATCTCAAAGTAATTGAATAATATTCTAAGGGACATTCCAAGATATTACCTAATTGGACTGTAACGCAAAAAACATAGATATGTTCTCAACTATTTTACATGTAAATACCTACCCTTTGGTAATGAGTTACTGTTGCCGTTACTACAAATCGACTTTCACTTGCTACAACAAAGGTAGTAAGTCTTGAGTCTTGACCGGCTATAGGTACATGCGATGTCCAGGGATTGGGAAGACTGTTTGATCCGTTATGCACTTTCAAATTGGGGAGAACGTCCATTAAAGACAACGCCAACTCTAAATGCCCTGGAACGTTAAGCACTACGTACACGCCGTGATTCGTAATATAGCCATCTAACTTTCGGTGTTGTCTTCGACGGAGTATACATCCGTAAAAGTTCATACCAACTGACTTTGACCATAAAACTGAACATTGTGCTGCCACACAATGTGTACCATATCTGGTGACAAATGGAAAAGAAACCACGTCTGTCAGTGAGGAGCTGTTTGAACATAATAACAACAGTAGAAATAATAAAACACATCGGACCGATGTCCATCGCGGTGAAGCCTAGTCCGTCGCTTTACTCTTTATATAGATTATATGGACGTTTACTGAGGACGTTTATTACTTACCATCCGGACCGACATGAAATCGAGACTGGATTCGGGAAAATCAGCTCCAGGATCGATCTGATAACCCAGATGTTAGTGGCCGTAATGAAAATAGGACGGATATTACATTACATTACAACTAAAGAAAGCCTTGAAAACGACGTGTCAACAATCGGAAAGGATACTTTGAAGAATGTGTGTAAGTTGTACTAAGCAATGCGATGAATAACATCGTTTGGTTTTCTTAGTTCCAGGCTTCTGAATATTTTTTGGTGGTCCATTAATTAATACACGTCTTAAGACACATCTCATCTGGCCTTTTATCATTATTGGCTTTCTGAATTGTGACCTAATCAGACTCATAAAGAAATGTTTTGACATAAAGTCTTTTTTAATAACTAAGCTCACAATAAAGATGTTACGCGATGTACGTAGTCATTCATAGCATTCACCACAATATTCACTAAAAAAGACTGAACTGCGAATTGGTGGAACGGTAGTAGAGAAAATACTCAGTCCCGTTTAGTTCTGAACTGAACTATCCTACGGCGGATCAAAATTGCCGAATGACGTATCAACTAAAAATAGAGCTTAGTTACAAAAACTTAAATAAACACTAGTGAAGCAGTAATCTAGACCATGAAAGAACAATTCATTTTTACCTTCGCCACACTATGCTAGGCCAAATCTAACTTAAGTTACATAACTTGAGTTGATCTTTGTTGTCGTTGAATGCCATGCCTGTCCTTACGTAACCAAGAGTTCATAAGTTGTCTCGAAAGGTGTCAGGGGTTCCATCCTGAGGAAAATAATTGTTCGATAAATAGAATTTTGCTGTATACAATAACAGTTGTAAAACAAGATCCAAAGACAAACCAAAGACAATTATTCAGAGATTTAGAGCGTTGACGAGTAATGCGCATTAGTTTATGTCGATGGTATGTGGTTCCCAGCCATTGGTATTACGGCCTGCTAAGTAACAAAAACAAATAAAGTTTTAAACTTCATAATTTATACAAGCCATTGAAAGCTGGGATTTTTTTATGCAATAGAAAGAGAGAAGGGCAAAAACATAATTTGTTTAAAATGTATATTTGCTAAGTAATTAAGCTAAGCTTGAGAATAGCAGATTAAGTCTTTTTTTTATAAGCTTGCATTGCATTCTTGCTCGGTTCTTTGGGCTTGCTTTTGCTCCCACTATTGGATATTTTTATTTCAGAAAATTAATTCTAAATTCGTCAGGACTGGCATGAAAGGCAGATATTCACAGATAAAACTTAACAAAATATGTGAATAAGAAGTTTCTACATTTTTATTTACGCTGGGGTAAAATCCCAGTGCCTTCTTCTGCTCCTTACTGTTAATCTGTTCCTTACTGTTCCTAACCTGTTACAAGTTACATTTGAAATACATAGCAAAAGTGACGATTTTCTGTCACTGGGTACTTTCTAAAAACAAAATTGGTTACTAAATTTCTGACCGGACCTTACCGAGTTATTCTAAAATTTTCTGAAATCGCCTGTCCCAATTGTGTTTGATACCATGGTACTGTTGGTTAAGAACGATCCAAATATTGAGTAGCTGAGAAATAGTTTTTCTATCCTAACAATCACTTTTTGTACTCGAAACTAAATAGAAACAAGTGCGTGATGATATTTAGATCGAACTTTTTGCATTGGATAGACTTTACTATTTTCTGCATGACTATATTAGTTTTATTTCCATGAGACTTTTTATTCTTCCACCAGAAGGCGCCCCCTGCTAAAACTTTGCAACTTCTGACATCACGATAGCATCGTATCACTGACCAACACTTACTCGAAGCACAGCGATGGTTGATCAAACCTATAAGTGAAAGTATGGCGACCTTTATTGAACGCAATGTATTATATACGGAATAGCGAGTACTCTAATAGACATCGGCGTTGCAGATATTAAGGAACCAATCATAATCTAGAAATTCTTCTTCGAGTGCCGTAATCTTGTAATGATCCGCATATCTCCGCTGCAGAGCGTTGGCGTTTCCCTCCAAACTTCTGTTGAGCCTGTCCAGTTATCACAAACACAGGGGACCTACAGCTAAAGGTGGACCCCGAACCACCCCAAGTACTTGGATTTTTTTATTAATTTTAGCGGAATATTCTGGGCAATGTCGGTGGTTTACCATTGTCTTCCAAGGGAGAAACGATATTTAAAAATCCGGTTATGTATTGGCCGAGATCATGAATATGATAATGGATGATGATATGATCATGGAATAAAATAATTAATTATAACGTTTACTGTCTCCAGCCTTATTGTGTGGAACTCCATAAACATGAAATATAATCAAATTAAAAGATCAATTTAAAGTTTCACAAGTTTTATTAGTTTATCTTAACCTGACAATATTGTTTCGACATTAAAATGTCATTATCAAAGGTAGATAAGATTGATAAACAAACACGTTGCTAAGGATAAATACATACAGAAAATAGGTAATTAGATATACTACATACAAAACTAAACATCTAACACTTCTAATAAAGGAGAATTACTAAGCTCAGTTTGTTCATTCATTAAAGGTACTGTGCGTTTATGCTTGTATATTTCAGAAGCTTCTAAAATGTCTAATTTGTATTTGTTGTTGCAAAAATGTAAGAATTTAATGTTGTTTTGAGGTGTCATTGTGTGGTTCTGTTCCAAAATGTGTTTGGCATAATTCGATTTTTCTGGATGTTTAAGTCTATAAGAGCGTACGTGTTCTTTGTATCTTATGTCGAAATTTCTAAGTGTTTGTCCAATATAAACCGAGTTACAAAAAGAACAATTCAAACGGTAAATGCCGGATTTCATGATATCTTGTGTTTTGTCTTTAGCATTGAATAAAAGTGAAAAGGTGTTGGTGTTAGTTTTATAGGTTATTTTGTAAGTAGTGGTTTTTCTTATTATAGTTGCGATTTGTTCTGATATTTTGCCAAAGTATGGTATTGATATGTAGTTTGTGTCTTGTATATGAGTGTCAATTGGAAATAATCTTTTGATAGCTAACCTATAATCTTTTTGTTGAATTAAAGTGTCAATCATACTATGGTTATAATGGTTTGCATGTGCTAATTGTTTGATGATTGAAATTTCTTTATCAAAATGTGGTCGTTTCATTGGAGTAGTTAAAGCTCGGTGTACTAAAGATCTATAAGCCGCTAGTTTATGCATTTTATGATGACATGAATCGTTAGGAATAGTGACGTCTGTGCTTGTGGGTTTTCTGTATATGGAAAAATCAAATTCATTGTTTGTATTGATTGTAATAGTTAAATCCAAAAAATTAATAGTTCTATTTTGTTCTGTTTCTAGTGTAAACGTGATGTTTGATTGAAGACTGTTAATAAGAAGTAAAAATTCATTGATAACCTCAAAAGAACTGTTAAAACAATTTAAAATGTCATCAACATAACGAAACCAAAAAATAATGTGTTTAGAAAGATCTAATTCAAATATCTGATCTTCAAAATTATCCATAAATATGTTAGCTAATAGAGGACCATCTTTTTGTAAATAAATTATATTATTAAAAATGAAATAATTTTGACTGATACAAAGATCAAATAATTGAATTAACTCCAATCTTTTTACTAATTCTACATTACTATTAACTAGGAAATTATCTAACAAAGGAATACAGTCTTGTGGTGGAATCTTTGAAAACATGTTACAAATGTCAAATCTTACAAGTTTTGAATGTGCTGGAAGATGTATGTTTTGTAGTTTTTCTACTAATTCTAATAAATTTTTTGACCGGGTATTTCGATTTGTATCCTATGATGTTAATAATATGGTTGAGTTTCTTGAACAAGGTGTGATTAAATAGGTGCGTTGATATATGATACTACTGGTCGTATAGGCATGTTGTGTTTATGTGTTTTAATCAGTCCATATAGTCTTGGTGGTTGTGGGTTTTTATGTATGATTTGTTGTTTTTCTAATTCGTTAAAGCAGATATTGCAGTTTGCTAAACCTTGTTTTATTTCTTTTTGAAATTTTGTGGTAGGATCTTTGTTTAAAACATCTAAATTTTCTTTATCAATAAAATCATTAACCTTTTGTGTGTAAACATCTTTCGAAAGGATTACCAAAGTGTTACCCTTATCTGCTTTAACAGAAATTAAATTGTTTTCTGTAATTTTATGTCTGATAGATTGAAGTAGTGACAGGTTAGATGTTTTATTCCGTGTTTTGTTCTTTTTCAAAGATATTTCTTTTATCAGATTCCAGATTTGGAATTTTGCATAATTGTTGTGATCTTTTCTGAGTATAGTTTCACATTCAACAGCCAAGATTTCTTTAATTTTGTTAGTGAATTTTGGAAAAGGACAAGATTTGAAGCCTTTGTTAAGAAATTGTGTTTCTCTGTCATTGAATTGTGTATCTGATAGGTTTATAAAGCGTGGATAGAAGTTTGTGGTATTCGGGGTATTATAATTACTTTGTATTGAGCGTTTTTGTTGGGTAAGGTTTTGTAGTTTCTTTTTCTGAGTATTGTATTTTTGAAATTTAATATGACTGACAGTTTCTCTAACATCAAAATCTAAAATGTCAAATTGAATATTATGTAATTTATGTGCAAGTTCTGTGTGGAGTACCTTTATATAAATGTGCAAATTGTCTCTAATTCTAAACAATTTCTTTGCTTCTTCTTTGGCCCATCTTCTTTTTGCATTTTTGATAATCTTTTCAGTAATGTAATTACTAGTCTTGGTTGTGATGTTGACATATCTGGGAATGACTTGACGTTTAATACATTCTTGATTGAACCAAACATTCTGGTTAGCAATTCCGTGTTTAATCATCAGTTTCTTATATAGCTTGGCTTGTTCTTCCAACGAAGATGAAATGATAAAGATGAAAAGATGAAATAAAAAAAATATTAAAAAAAAATACAAGCACAGACGTCACTATTCCTAATGATTCATGTCATCATAAAATGCATAAACTAGCGGGTTATAGATCTTTAGTACACCGAGCTTTAACTACTCCAATGAAACGATCACATTTTAATAAAGAAATTTCAATCATCAAACAATTAGCACTGCAAACCATTATAACCATAACATGATTGACACTTTAATTCAACAAAAAGATTATAGGTTAGCTATCAAAAGATTATTTCCAATTGACACTCATATACAAGACACAAACTACATATCAATACCATACTTTGGCAAGATCTCAGAACAAATTGCAACTATAATACGAAAAACCACCAGTTACAAAATAATCTATAAAACTAACACCAACACTTTTTCATTTTTATTCAATGCTAAAGACAAAACACAAGATATCATGAAATCCGGCATTTACCGTTTGAATTGTTCTTTTTGTAACTCGGTTTATATTGGCCAAACACTTAGAAATTTCGACATAAGATACAAAGAACACGTACGCTCTTATAGACTTAAACATCCAGAAAAATCGAATTATGCCAAACACATTTTGGAACAGAACCACCCAATGACACCTCAAAACAACATTAAATTCTTACATTTTTGCAACAACAAACACAAATTAGACATTTTAGAAGCTTTTGAAATATACAGACATAAACGCACAGTACCTTTAATGAATGAACAAACTGAGCTTAGTAATTCTCCTTTATTAGAAGTGTTAGATATTTAGTTTTTGTTATGTATTGTATCTAGTTACCTATTTTCTGTATGTATTTATCCTTAGCAACGTGTTTGTTTATCAATCTTATCTACCTTTGATAATGACATTTTAATGTCGAAACAATATTGACAGGTTAAGATAAACTAATAAAACTTGTGAAACTTTAAATTAATCTTTAAATTAATTATAAGTTTCACAAGATTTATTGATATTTTTATAATTGACAATTGATTCAAAAATATTTTTTAACACCCATGTGGTGTTTGAGCCATTAATAATGATAAAAGCTGATGCACCATTAATTTGTATCTAATAATTCTTAAAACTAAATACTTATGAGGTAGAGACCATTCATGTCCTTTAGATTCTGGTTAAAAATTCACTAATCACCCTCACTCGCGCACAATGGCCTGACTTTACCCAAGACACTACACAAGCTCGAATGGTTTTGTCCTCTTCAATCTTCGGATCAGATGATGGTTGTTCAGCAACTGTAGAGCTTCTACGTTGGTATGATTGTGTAGCCCTTTACCTGCTAGCAAATCTTTTAATTTCATCTCGAACCGTTGAGATGCCAAGATCATGATGAAGGTCACTATTGCGGACGTACGATGGGTCCATGGAGCAGTCACCAAAAGAGTGATGTTATGCAGCACTTTATTTTGGAAGATCTTTTCAAAAATATGAATAGATCTTGTAAAACTTATAATGAATTATTTTATTTCTATTTTATTTCATGATTATGGAGTTTCATGAAGGAAGGTTTGCTACAATCAACTCAATCATAGTGTTGCGAGCTTTTACTCTTGTATCTTGTTATTTATATGCGTATATTGGTAGGCGGTTTTGTACCGCATCTAAACGTGTGGGGGGCGGTTAAACAAAAGACAATGGTTATTATGAGATAAATCTTGAAATAATAATATCATTTTGTAGTGGCAATTTTATCTCTTTTTTCATATGCGGTTTCAATGGTTGGTGTAGGATGACCGTATCTTACATGCGGAAGAAAAACAACAAAACTTTATTTATTATCCCCATATCTCTTTTGTTTATGGACGCATCGAGATGCGTCTTCTTCTCTTATTAGGCTGAGTGGCTCGGACGATTAGGAGACTAGTTATAATAATTTTTGGCATTCTTTAACGATTGCTCTTTCTTGTGTCTTCGGTTTATATAGACCGATTTGTATGCGGTTTTCTTTATCAATTCGGTTCTTTTTTCCGATATGGAGAATGAACAACAACTAAAGTCAATGTACAAGTCCAATAGTGGAGATAATTTCTATAGTTTTGTAGTCTGTGATAGTTTCTAGTTTTAGTCTTCTTGTAGTTTCTTAGAGCTGGATAGCGCAACAAGAAACTATTGCGTCGGGTTCTGAAGGCTTTGAAGTATCATGCTTCACATCATGTTTCAGCATGCACAGTCTGCATGCTTCATTTCTAGAAATGACTAGTTTCTGTCATTAAGCGTAGCAAAGTCGAAAATGAATATTCATTTACGTTCCTCGACTTCTAGTGTAGGATATCTCCATATCTCCAAGTGAATCATTTTGGACAGCACATTTCAATTGAAAGGCTTAGACTAAGACTATGATTACAGTAGATGCGCGAGTCTTTCTGAGATTTGGTTCTAGAAATTATATTCTATGATAGTTTTAAAGGGTAGGATTTCGCCATAAAACAAAAGAAAAAATATCATTTCCATGGCCAGACTATCACTATACGGTGTATTCCTATTCAGATCTAGTGTTTAAAATAGTTTGTAAGGAAGACCTTCTATGGTGTTTTAAAATAAAATATTACAGTTAAAATCTTATCATAAAATAAATCAATTTTGAACTTAAACAGTTTGAACTATATCTAAACGTTATTCTTTAATATCCACAGTTTACGATTAGTACTTTCACAAGTTTAGCTAAATTTTCATATATTTTAACATTATTGTAAGTTTATACGATTTTTATTTTCTATCGTGTTGCGAGAATCTATTGAATACAATAAATTAAAGAAATAAACTAATATAAATGCTAATAAATATGGTATTTTGCTAATAATGTATATATATTTTACTTAAGAGATGGTAATCTAGCTCCAAGAAAAGAAAAAGTCACCTATTTAAATGTTACAATAAAATTATATAAAATATGGTAATTTAAAGTGGATATCTCGATGTTACGATTATGCAAACAATAAAAGGAAGAGCCGAAAACTTGTTCGAAATATATAAAATGGTGTAGGCATTATATTCAATAAAGTGCTTTTATTGTTTGTTGTTTTTTTACTGAAACTGACCACCCGCGTGCTATGTCTAACAATTGACAATGCGTGATATATCTTAATCATCAATTTATTTAGATTTATTATTATTATTATAGTAAGTGAGGTTTACTGTTGATATATCTTCACTGCTGTTTATAAAAAATTCAAATCATTTTTTATATTCTTTCTTCTTCTGTTCCCACAGTGTAGAAATAGAACGTCGCACAGTGGTCACTATTAAGAAACAGCATATCGATATTTCTTATTTATTAACTATGTAGCTAAATTCGCCAATCGCCATTACATACGTTTGGAAAAATATAATGTTATAAGAACTTAATACAGCCTTGGTAGTGTAATGTCTGGCGTGCCGGACTTTCACCCAAGCGGCCCGGGTTCGACTCCCGGCGCTGGCAGATCTGGTTAAGGTTTTCTGCAGTTTTCCTTCGCTGTAACACAAATGTGGGATTTGCGCTGTTCCATCTGTAAGTCGGCTGCAGCCGCACATTGGGCCTACATAATAATAATCGCCCCCTCCCTCCCGCACAAGTTTATAGCTTCTGGGGCCTTGGTTTAGGTTATGGGTTGTAGTAATTATTATTATTATTATAATTAGGTTTTCCCAGTATAAACTGTTTAAACAACTGCTTAATAACCGATGATCAGTGTTATCTGTAAACATATTTCTGTTGAGAAGTCCTGGGTGGACGGCCGGGCAGTCACTTGAGGTGACAGGTCTCTTGTCCCAGAATAGCCTGGGTGAGGAGGTACCTGCCTAAACGCGTAACGGGTAACGGACGAAACATTTAGAAATTAATGTGCAATAGAGAATCAGGAAAGCGATTCTCAACGAAAAATCATAAACGTTGAAGAGGAAACTCTATAAACATGAGTACTGGTGTGGGTGGATTCGATACTCACCGTTTACAGACTTAATCTGATGGAGAAGAATCTAGTGAGGTTTATCCCGGTTATATATATTTCGTATGAGACTTACATTATAATATATGATACAATGATACATAGAATATGATGAATACTCATATTGTATACACAATACAATATACATTATAAATTATAAACTAAACTCTATAAACTATAAAACATAAAATAAAATATAAACTATAGTTCAATACCTAGATTATTCAGCCATTGAACTGCTCTTGGTGTAAGAGTTAGTATGTCTTCAGGATTTCCATTATATCGGTGAACAGGGCAGTCTTGAACGATATGTTGGATGGTTTGATTTTCTGCTCCGCAGTCGCAGCTCGCGCTTCAGTATAGCCCCATTTATATAGCATACTTCCGCATCTTCCATGTCCTGTGCGATTTCTGTTCAGTTTGGTCCATAGCTGCCGAGGTAAGTCAAAACCTGGAGGTTTCTCTGACGGATTAACGTATATAGAGTTTATACCAGGTTCAGAATTTTGCCATTCTTCTTGCCATAGTTGTTGTATATTGAAATTGTTGTTGATTGTAGTTAAGGGAGCACGTCTTGATTTCAGTCTTGCTCTGGGAGTCTTGCATCAGGTCTTCGTGGATTGGTAGTGTTGCATCTCTTTGTATTTTTTCATTAAGTTTATATAGAGCCTGGCCTCGTCGTAGATGCCCCGGCGGTATGTGGCTTAGTGTGGGCAGCCATTCTCTTGGAGTCGACTTGACGGTACCGGTTATCATTAGCATGGTGTTGTTGAGTTGTACGTCAATCTTGTTTGTGTGTGCGCTGTTTATCCATACTGGGGAGCAGTATTCCGCCACTGAATAAACTAGGGCCAAGCTCACTGTTCTGATAGTGCTAGCTGAGGCACCCCAAGTGGTACCCGCGAGCTTCTGTACAATGTTGTTTCTTGTCCTGATTTTAGCTGCGGTAGTTTCTAGATGTTTTCTAAACGTCAATGTTCTGTCGAGGATGACACCCAAGTACTTCGGATTTTGATTATGCTGTAGTGTTGTTCCATTAAAAGTGATAGATAATGGCATGTTTGCTTCTCTGTTGTTTAAGTGAAAGCTGGTAGCTTCCGTTTTAGAGGGGTTTGGGCATAACCTCCATTTTTTGAAATAGGAATGGAGAGTGCATAGGTCTTGTGACAGTTTTTCTTCAGCGCTTTCAAAGGTATGATGTTGTATGGCCAGTGCGATGTCATCTGCGTATATAAACTTCCTGGAGTGTGTTTTCGGTAGATCATGTGTGTACAACTTATCCCGGTTGGGGGGGGGGTCTTGACCACGCCAGTCCATGGAAAACTGCATATAATATAAAAATGACACCAGGTAGATGTGGTCGGTGACGATATATGAGAATCATACTATGGCTGTGCAGTTCCAGTCTTATGATCCAAAGAAATAGCCTAGAGCAACCATTAAGGGGTGTTAATGCGAATATATAGCCATTCACGCTCAAGATAACTTCACCTTAACGGATACAAGCCGGGATCCTGCTTAGGTAGAATTAAACGAAGCGCTGACAAGGGTACACCAGGGCCATAACATACAGTAGGCCAGGCTGGCATGCTCTCCAAGTCCAGCCACATTGACGTAGGATTTGGCCGGGCAGTGAAGTCCAACTTATCTCATTGCAACAATCTCATGAGCACGACTTTATTCCCCCAATAACAGACCTGAAATCCCGCCAGTGCTAGTGGCCTATCTCTTTGGAGAAGGAACCCGGCAGGTGATCACGGTTATAGCTCTAGCAGAGCTATAGTCATGTAGAGCTAGTAAAGTGTGGATAGGCAACCTCGTTCCCACCAGTGTAAACTGGTAGTACTTTCAAAAGCTAATGCGCGCTGATTCAGCGTATCTCAATTACTTCTCTTTGAAGGGAACGTGCGTATAAGCTAACGCAGGTGCCGCACGTTAAATATTACTGTGGATCTATTGAGAAGTCCTAGTCAGGAAGATATTTAGACAGTACTTAGACGTATGAACACATTATATTTCATAGGAACGTCTCCAAAAAATACCGACCCCGATATTGATTTCTTTTATTTCATTGTGGGCACCGACAACTAAGATCATACGGCTCCATGAGATCGATTCCTGAACCAAAACATCTTTCCTGAATCCAAGCTCGATTCGATTGTGTCTCTCAGTTAACGTCAATATACTCTACATAGTAGAGTAGTAGCGATGGATATCTTCACCGCTAGGACAGCTAGACCTCCGGGATATTTATGTCTACACTCATGATTATAGAAATTTATTAGACACGTTATGAATTATAACAGTTCTGTTGTTTTATTGTTTTCATTCAACCGACAACGACTCAGTAAGTTGAGTTTGCTTCATTGTTTCATAAACAGAGATTTTAGAGATATTCACATTTTAACAATAGCTTGGCCAGTACAATTGCGGCGTTTTTTGGAATTAAATTCCCATTTCGTGCAATAGTGATTTTTTATTTATAATTTTGAATGTTTTAGATATTATTTTTCAATTCGTTGTATAGTTAGCTATGATATATTGAATTTCATAGGCAAGCCGATTCTTGCCACGCTGTATAAAAAGAATTTATTCCGAGCTATAATATACAGAGTGTAACAAATATACAGGGTGTAACATGATTTAAAACATATTTACCTAATCAACATGTGGGCGCTTTCTGCTAGTTTTCGAGAAAATCGCATTTTAAATTTTAAGTACGCCCATTGTACTCACATTGCATTAAAAATACAAAGCCAGCAAACAAAGTTATTTTTGCTTGTTTCTAGTTATATTAGGTTTTTAGTTATATTAGTTACACCCTGTATAGCTACATATATAATAAATAGCTATATCTGATTTCGATGTCTCGAAAAATCCTTATTCTTAGCTCCCAACCGAATGTTTTTTAATAAGGCCGTCCGTCTCTTCTTCGAGCAAGTCGTCAGAGAATAGCACTGATCAGTTGCTCGAACCTTTTCGTTACCTCCATACGCCCATCCTGCGACGCCTTGAAGACTTATTTGTGGAAGATTTTTCAATTATAACTGATTTCCAACGGAAAGCTGAACTAAAAGTCTAAACGCTAAAACTAAAACTACATTGGACGCATAAAACCTCGAATTACACTTTTTTGTGAAAAAAATAACTCTTAGCTCCCACATAACAGTTTCAAAATCACAAAGGGCTGTTTTTAAATGTTGTCTTTTTCAGGGTGGACAGTCTGAACCATAAGATTGAGATAAATTCATTGTTTTTAAAATGGCTGCTTTTATTAAAATACACACAGGATGGCTCACATAAGATGACCCTGTAGCGTACAATGGAAAGTAAGTTACGAAAAAAGTTAAAACCTAACTTGATTGGTATAAAACAAATTTTAGTTTTTTAATATTTTTGTATATACAGGGTTTACAGTCGTTTTGTTTGCTTGCTTTGAAATTTTTTTATTTTAACTGGAACACCGTGTTAATTTTTACGATTTTCGGTTTTATATTTTACTAGGGAAACCTCGTCAAGACATGACGGTCAAAAGGATTGAAGGATTTCCCTATATACAACATTCGTTGTGTGATTACAATCCTTGAGATTTTCGTGAGTGATTATTCAAATAAACGCAACCAAACATAACCAGTTGAAAATCATAAGCGTAGCACTCCTCTCTCCTAGCTTACCCTCCTTTCTTCCGACATATCATCCTCTCTGGCTTACCCCTCCCCTTCAGTTTATTATACATACATACATTCTACCTTATGAAATGATAACAATAAAATCAAAAATCGATCTTGTTTAAGAAATTCTTGAAAACGTCTTTTAATACATATTTCAAAAACATGGCATAAAAATAGTGTTGTCAAATTTCCGGAAATTTATTTTTTGGTAACTTTCCATGGTGATATCTCCGGAAGCTTATTTAAATGGCAAATGTCAAAAAAAAGTTGATTCCCAAAGTGTGTTCCATGGAACCCTGGGGTTCCGCGAGACCAGTTGTAAGTTCTGTAATATAACGAAAGGATACCACTTGCAAAGCCTTAAATTTTCCAACAATAACGGCCTAATAACTATTTTATTTGTTGGTGCCTTTTGCTACCACATTTTTATGTGAAATACAAAAACAAAATATCGCAATAAACTGGATGGTTTTGTGTATCAAAATAAATGTTTTAAATTTATTTATTTGAAAATATAAAACTTAATTAAATACAGATATGTGTCGACTAATATACAAAACGAAAGCTTCAATATAAAAAAAGAAACGCGCAGATTTGCCCAGAAGAACCCTCAAACGAACTGGAACAAAAATCAGCTTTGTGTTTTAAATATATAGATGAGCGGGAGTATTTCGAAACTCGCCACCGTGCAAAGTGAGATGGTGCCATAAGTGAATATCCAATCCGTGCGTCTCAAATTAAACATTTTATATTTATTTAAATTAAAAATATAAACATTAAAAAATTTTAAAAATGAAATAGTGCTGATTGATCCACACAGAGAAAGCTTCAATATAAAAAAGAATGACGTAAATCGGCCCAGCAGAACTCTCAAACGTACTGGAACAAAAATAAGCCTTGTGTTTTAAATATATAGATTATTTTTAAATTACATACTTTGGTTAACACATATCCCAGAAGACCGCACAGTTTTTGAGTAAATCTAATTTCTTTATTTTTTTTACGAATGCATCAACATTTAAAAAATTAATTTACCTATTGCAATTTTATAATAATACACCATGCTTATAAATACCTAGGTCAATGTTTTTCATAAATTTATTGTTGAATTATATACTGGGTGTTCAATTCACTATGTTGCAATTATTTATACGTGAAGATCTCAATTTGTTTTAAAATAATCGGATTTCTGTCAACCTTGGACAGAGTATTATTTTATTTATTCATTGCTCATGTATAGCATAAAGTCTGTGGTATGTTTAAAGATACAAAAAGACTGTTCTAACATTCTTAAGGCACTTTTATGAAGAGAACTGATTGAGTTAGATTTTTGTTTAATTTATTTTATAAATAGTAATAAGCTAATGTTGTCCAAGCGTACTGGAGACAGTAAAATCTTTCAAATTGACCACTTCATCTCAACATTAGGAATACAGGCTTAAATGGGCATTTTTATTTTAATTTTTTACTAGAATATTAATAATATAGTCAATAAAGTCACCTCCATATTTGTCTGTCACTGTTTTGTGAAAACCACGTAAGGGAGCTTAAGTTACGAAACAATGTTGGTCTAACTAAAACAGTCTGCTATAAAAAATTTTTAAAATAGACATTTAGAACGTTATGATCCCAACATTGCGTTATGTAATCTACAATATTTTTTTTCTTTAAATCTCATGTCCTTCAAGAGTAATTAACTATATTTCATCTGTGAAATAAATTCGCTTATTCAATCTCCATGGCATGCCTTTAATTATGCGATTTATTATCCTTTCGCGTGACATTTTACCCTATTATGCACTTGCTTATCTACAATTCGCCCTGACCGTTAGAAAATTACACAATAAACAACTGTGATGGCTTTATACAAGTGAAAGCAGAAATATAGTAATTTTCTTTAGTTATATTTACTACTATTATTAATTTTAATTGTACTTAACAATACCTAACCACAGAAGTACAATATATGTACATATTTGTGCGTAGTAATGGCAAAGTGTGATTGTTAAAGAGAGCTACAGGTAAATATTTACGTGGTTGTTAGAACCGACTGCTTAACGTGCCCTCCAACAACACTGCGAAGTGTACTGGGCGTTTTATATGCCAACGAAAAAATCCTCTCGCTAGTTCCAGTTAAGACTTAGACTCTTTACCGCATGGCCTTCCACACCACAGTGGATAGATTCCCCGAAACACTAAACAAATTAAAAAGCTATAAAAAGTAATGTACTTATATGTACTAAATCTTACGGAGCGGTAAAGATCTTTAATTTGTCAAGGCCATGAAATATTTGGTCAAAGGTCAAGCTACCATCCTTTATAAAATCCAATAAAGATAGGCATAGTTGGAATGCATAATTCAGATATTAGCCTACATAAGGCCGCTACAGTCAAAAGATAGTCCAAAATAGCAACAAAGATTAGCATAGAAATAACTATTAGAAAAGTAATGTAACCTCGACAGTAACTGAAATAATTATAGATAGTGAAGCTATAACTGTTCGAGGTCATGTATGTCTAAACTCAATGGATTTGTTTACTTTTGATGAGTCTAAAGTGTGCTAAAACGGATGTAATGTTTTAGAGTTTTGGGCTAGGCATAGAATAGAATTATAGACATTAATGCTCTCTTTTTTGATAGAAAGATTCATAACGGGTTAATTTAATTTGAGAAAAGAATCAAAATAGGCCTAATTCCGACAGTAATGGAATGTGAAAATTTTCCAAATTATGCATACTCTAGGATAGCACTATTTCAACCTAATTGTTGTCTGATCAACTAAAACTCATATGCGTTCTTACACGACTATCATATTTTGTGGACTTTGTCTATACGTTGATTAATTCTTGGTTCACATATACCATCTTCAACTTGTTTTACTCGTGAGATTGGAATGAATTAAAACAGACCTTCCTAAACGCCATTGGTCGATTCTCAAGTAACAAAGTGCATAGCAAATCGTATAGCTCAGCTACATATATCACCGCCTTTCTGCACTGAAACGTCGCGATGTTATCTGAAAGTCTAGAGATTTCAAACAATTTCTACTATGTGAGATTTCGTATGAAACCTAAAATGAGGAAAATTTTTGAAAGAATTCAGAAATTGAACCCTTCGATATCTTTAAACAATGAAAACTGAATGAAACAGTGTTGAAATTCTAGAGAGAATTCTCAAAATAGATAGTAGAGATAGTAATTTTCAAAACTTTAACATAAGAAATTTTGAAATTCTTGCAACTTTGGAAATGTAAGTTTTTGAAACATTGATATTTGGATATCTGAAACTAAAAGACAGACAGAAAGTCATACATTTTGAATATTTGAAGTTTTATAAGTTTACAACCTCAACATTGAATATTTCGAAGTTCTAATTTTTTAATGTAACCCTGACGAAGATCGGCAATGGATAAAAATATAGGTTTTAAATAAACTGATCAACTTAATTGCAAACGAAAAGAGAAAAAAGGTTTGAAGAAGCTTTTGAGAAACTTTAAAACCTGCCTTGTCTAAAAATTTGGTATCCCTGTATTTCAAGTGCGCTTGTACAACGTTTAATCTGCATAAGTCCTTGGAAACCCGAAAGCTGAATATAGATTGAAACTGATAAATCATTCATTTTCCTAGATCTTGTAGTTATAAATCTATGCAACTCTAAAATGTTTAGACTTTGAATCTTGAAATACATATTATACCTGAAACTAGTGATGGGAACTTGGGTGTCGAGTGTCGTGATACTATTGGTGGTCGTGACACTTGAAGTGTCGCGACTCTTAGTGTCGAACAGTATCGCTCTTATTAGAGTGTAATTCGAAGTTGCTTGATCATTCTTACAAAGAAATTAAAGGCTGATTTCTTGAACTAGCCAACAATCATTGAATGAGACGTACGTACATATAAAAATATTTTGTTGTGGATTTTTTTCTTTCGTATTAGTATAATATTGACGGTGATAATTTTATCTTGGGTTTTCAGTAAAATGAATTAAAATCAATAATTGAAGTTGAATAAGTTCCTCATGTACCTAATTATTATTTCAGCTTCTTATATTTATACCTTATAATGTATTTTGAAGAAAGACTACTGTCGAAACACGTGTAAATAAATACAATGATCATTAATTTTAATTAATTCAATTTATTTTTCTGAAAACCCAAAATAAAAGTATGTATCATCTTCAATCTTAACAAAAACACGTTATCTAAAGACCAGCGTCGTCAGCGAAATTACATTTTTAAATAGTTTTTATAATAAATCCAACGAATCAAGTCTATTCATTACAAGTTATTTATAGAATTTGTTTCTTTTCTTTTAAATTTCTGTTTCATAATATGTATTTGCTTTTATAAATAATTTAATGTCTTTTAATGTACTTAATGCATAAATATATAACCATAACCGAATTTACTCATATAATTGTTTTTTAATCCATAGTTTGCTTATAATTTATATAGCTATGAATCTTGACTGCTTCTCGTTTCAATTGGATTACATTTACACTAGCGCGTGCATGATGTAAAGGCGAAGTGTCGTTAAAGTATCATGAAGAGTCGACACTTCTGACGTCATAATGGTTTCGACTCTCAAGTGTCGCGACACGCGGGTAGTGTCGAGACCCCATCACTACCTGAAACTGAAAATTGAATACTCTAAACTGTTGAAGATCTTATTTTCTAAAACTAATTTTCTGAAACTTTTTGTTCATTTACTCGGTACCGGTGAAGAATTTTTAAAAGACTGTCCCCGAGAAACTGAAATAAATTTACCTAGAATGGAAACAGAAAAGAAATTGCGTTCTCCAATTTGCTTCAAACTTTATGGGATGGTTATTTCTCCTATAAAGGCCGTACTAACTAAAGAAGGCATCACTTACATTGATAAGCTGGGCGTAGCAGGGCGGTAAAGGTCAAAATGGTAACTTTGCGTAGAAGGATCAAATACTCACATGCTATAGCTCATTTTGACGGGCTCGGTGAGTAGAACAACTTTGTCATGATGTCCGAAAATTGCTACTGAGCGCAAAGTTATGTCAAGAAAACTACTAAAATATTGGACCTCCTGGTGGTTTTAAAAATTTCTTTATGGATTCAGAATGCTTGCCGCCATAAGCTGTATATCTTTAGAATCTACGATAATTTGCGCTTCAGATACACTTATACTTATGCATTAGGTCCGTGATCCGCCTAGTTCTTAGTCTGTGACATAATACTTATGACTAGTGGTGAGAAATGTGTTTTAAATGACCGGTAACTACCTTAATCCTAATGATAAGCATAACATATTATACATTTTCAGAACCTACTAGTCTAGGAGAATAACTTTCTTTTATGCGCCACCTTAATTTAAGCACTCCCTGAAAACTTAGGTCAAGTGACCTTCGTTTACAGCAGCGACTTTAGATTAAAATTGAATTTAGGTTAAATTTGTTAGAAGATTATAAAGTATTCGATATAGATTATAGAACTGTGGCCTTACTCAGTGTCTACTGGTACCTAATCAATCTCGAAAATCCGGATTAAATCCGTTCGCCGCATTGTGACTGTATCTAGTATATAAAGAGATGTAATAGACTTCTTTTCTTTTCAATTGGTTTGAAACTACCTGGTTGTCTAAATTATCCTCCGAGCGGTCACCTCACGTGGGGGGGGGAGGCTTAGGTACCGGTAGGTGCTGAATAAGGAAACAATTCTATAGTATTTAACGAATACTTTATACTATTCTAACAAAACTAACCTAAATCCAATTTTAACCTAAAGTTCCTACTGTAAAGGAAGATTACTTAACCTAAGCTTTCAGGGAGTGCTTGGATTAAGGTTAAATTGGTAAAAATGTATAATATGTTATGCTTATCATTAGGATTAAGGTAGTTACCGGTCATTTAAAACACATTTCTCACCACTAGTCATAAGTATTATGTCACAGACTAAGAACTAGGCGGATCACGGACCTAATGCATAAGTATAAGTGTATGATACCAAACATAGTATCATTTACCAAAAAACACATTTCTAACCACTAGTCATAAGTATTATGCCAAAGACTAAACACCACAAATACCGTGGTGTATCTCTCGTTGAGGCGCTTCGTATGACATCAGTGCCGGATTGTCCGCACAGGTGCATGAGGCGCGCGCCAGGGACCTTATAAATCGAGGGGCCTCAAATGTTAGGTCCCAAAAAAACAAAATTGTTTCATTTTAAATTTTTACACTCATCTTTATTACCAATACTGAATAAAACTATAATTTAATATGAGAAATTAGTAAACTGTTATGCGAATTAAGTGAATCTGAAGTAGAATATATATTATCATTAATACTTAAATGAAACGTTTTCAGTTTTTTTTAGTGGTGGTAATTTCACGAGTAAAGAATCCTTCGCTATTCACAACTAAAGTCTGGCCGTGTTAGCTATTCGGAAAGCGTAAACAAACCAAATGCGCTATTGGTGGGCGTGCTTAATGCGGATAAACGTCCAGAATTAATGTTTATGTTACACAAAATTTGGTCACAACAAAGTTCCATTTTTAGTAGTTTTCTAACATAACTTTACTGACAGTAGGAACTTTCGGATGCACAAAGTTGTTCTACTCACCGAGCCTGTCAAAATGAGCTATATCATGTAAGTATGCGATACTTCTACGCAAAGTTAACATTTTCACATTTACCGCATACCTAGCTGATCAGCATAAATGATGCCTTCTTTGGGAAATTATGCCGTTATGGACCAAATAATCATCCCTGAAAGTTAGAAGCAAATTGGAGTACATAATTTTTTTTTCTAAATACAAATTTGTGCAGTTTCTCGGAGACAGCCTCTTTGACATAATTGTGAATTTTATAACAAAAAGTATTTTTGTTATAAATAATAATGAAATAAAAACGAAAATCATAAAGTTTAAATGAGAACATAAAAAACATCAAGGTTTTACAGATATACAAAAGTGTGCCATTTTGACACACATTGAATAACCACTGGACGTAGAGATGCATACCTAAGCATCTGGACCTTGTAAAACCATAATTATTTTAATTATCTATTAACGAAATCTAAAAAGTTGGATAACCTTTGTAGATGTAATAAAAACATTATTCGACATGGCCTCTAAACTTTGTACTGAAACCTTTCAGCAAGTACTTGATTTATGTGCTGAAAAGTTTAGTGTACGTTCTTGTAAACATTTGTTACTGTTTTATAAACAGTAGAGATAATAAAATGAAACCTTCTACTTATTTTGTAAACCACAAAAATAATCGTTGCCTACTTAAAAAAATTAAATTATTTAAACAATTTCGAAACTTAGGAACAAGAAGCAATTTATGTCATTATAAAAAAAAATGATGCGATTTCCTGAAAGTACAGCTTTCTTTATTTTTTACATATTCTATTGAAGATGAAACATTAACACAAATCAATTCTTATCACTATTCAATATTTATATAAATTTGAATACAAAATGCAGTAGTTATGTAAAATATTTGGAAATTTATACAATTTGTGTTTACAACAAATCTAAATTTCTCTACAGATTATAAGATTGTGTTTGTAAATCCTTGCAAAACTTCGCACATAAAAATATCTGCAATTTTATGAAGATTTCACGCGAAGTTGATCCGGAATGTTAATAACGACTTCACACCTCAATTTTAAGAACTAAATGTTTTACCTATCAGTTTAATCAATAATTTTATAATTGAGTTTATTATTTCCTGCCTTACTTGGTGAAACTTCATAATCATGAAATAAAACAATTATTAGAAAGTTTCGCAGTTAAATATCTATTTGCCTGACAATTGTTTCATCATATAATATGACACTATCAAAGGAAAACGAAATAAAGAAACACGTCGCTGTGAAAACTAAATAAATTACAATAAAATAAATCTCTTAAGATTTTCAGTAACGAAGAATCACTAAGACCAATAGTTCGTTCACTAAAGTTAGTTTGTGTTTGTATATCTCGAAAACTTCTAAATGTCTAATTTATCTTTGATGTGAATTGATGTTATTTTGAGGTGTCATTGTGTGGTTCTATTCAAAAAGGTGTTTTGCACACGTGGATTTCTCGGAGTGTTTATTTCTGTAACAACCTACGTATTATCTTCCCAAGCAGCATTTTTAGTCATCGCTACGTACCAGCAACTACCAGTGGAACTATTAAGTTTTTGCCAATGGTCACAAGCACATAAATTTCATTACGTGCCTGGAACCAAAATGGGGAACAATTTTTGGGTAGCAGATACGTGGCGGCGTAGTAATTGCTACTTTCGTGAAACTTCTTTTCTTTTTGACACATCGTGTCGCTTGGTTACTCTCTCTTACTCTAGCAACTTCTAAGCATATATTATGTGGCGGAATTAGTGACTAAATCTTTCGAGAATGTTTCAACTATTGAGAAGGCGGTTGAAACATGCCGTACCGTACGGGGATCGAAACCTGATTAGTGACAATGATTTCCTACTCTCAGAGGTCACTGACCAACTCACAACAAATGAAGAAATGGTGAAGACACAGATGAAGTGACATTTATTACTTTTGACCGTGGCGGCAATGAGGATTGCGACGCAACCTCGGACAAGATTCTTCAGGGCGCAATTCCTTCCTGATCCTTCTATGGTAACTTCACCACAATATATCATTCCACTACTAAAAATCGAAAAAGGACTAAAAATAGTTGTGCAGTTTTAGATCAATTTTATTACATCATCTGGGGCAAAAACCCGCAATTACGAATTCTTTCAATAACAATTTATTGTTCCAATTCACAGTATTTTGAATGAAGGAGTCTAAATTACGTAGAAATTTGACAAAAATGTGAAAGTGCGGGTCTTGTCACCACATACCCTAACCTCAATTTTGTAGATGATTTAATGGAAAATCAAGGACATCTATTAAAATTCTGACGCGCTGTATCTCAGAAACTTTTACTCTGTCTTGGAAGAAAGAACTGTTAGGCGAACTTGCAGTTTACCTAACCTAAAAAAAGTAAAGTATATTAAAAGATTTAGTTTGACAAAATTTAAAATTGTGTTTTTGCACTTTCTTTCAATTTAGTATTTATTTCGTAGGCAAATAGTAATTTAAGTCAAATAGCGCTTGTCTAGGCAACTAGTACCTTATATTAATAATTTATAGTAATATTTATTACTATTGAAAGGATATTTTCCTAGATAAATAGTATTTGCCGGAACCGCTTTTAGGCAAATCGAGTTTTAATTCTTATTTGAGGTTATGTTTACCTAATGCTTATGTTGTTCCGCTCTTCATATTTACCAGTGTTTTGATCATGTAAGTTTTTTTTTATTTGACGCCTACACTACGGGGGAACCAACATCTAAGGTCATCTGTCCCCCATCTAACATGCAACACGAATACACACATCCATAGTTGAGGTGACGGAATTCTCCAATTAGAAAAATCCCGCCGCCCCAAGTGAGATTCGATCCCACGACCCTTGGAACACGAGTGATGCACTAACACCACTCGTCTACCGCCGGCCATATCATGTAAGTTAATATTCATTTTATCTAATACTTGTAATGCCTACTATGACTCTTCATTATTAGAAACACCATGGTAGATAAAGATGAATCTTATTCACGGCTGAATGCAAAGTATAACCAAACAACAATAAAAAAGCTGTAAAACCTGTAACGAACCAACGAAATTATTGATATTTTAATAAGTTACCGATCGGAACAACCTCAGAATAATACTCAGACTCTCCTGGAGATATCCGGCGGATCAAAAGTTATTTTAAAAGCAAAATCTGTTGAAGACGGCCTAATTTATGTTACAGCAATTGAAAAGTTTTTTAATAAAATTAATGAAGAACACGTAGCGACTGGACACGGGGAAAGAGACAAAATGCTTTACAATTTAAAAAAGAAATTAATATTCAAAGTCGGTAGTTCAAGTACGCAGAATTGTGTAAGGCTTGGAACTTGGAAAAAGACGCGTGCTGGTTTGGTTGTAAAACCAATAACATCAAAAGATTTCAGTCTAAAAGGATAAGTTAACTTTCAATCCTGGTCAGATGGAAAATATAAATGGATTTTAAACTACCAAGACGATTCCAGAATTTTTAAATTTAAGACCATTAGAAACAAAAAGGTCTGCGGAGGTGGCCACCAAATCACTGAAAATTTTTCCTGAACAAGGTGCACCAGTGAGCTTGCAGAATGATAAGGCACGGGAATTTACTTCCCAAATAATAAAAGAATTGGTTTTGTTATGGCCAGAATGCAAAATTGTACATTGCCGTCCCACAAGTCAAGGGTTAGTACAAAGGGCAAACCAAGATGTTGAAAAAATGGAAGAAAGTAAAACTTCCAGTTGGTCCATCGGGTATTACTTGTGGAATGGCTAGAAAATATATCATATCATTGTATCTTTGGCAGGTCGCCTTACAAGAGTCTTTTTGGTGCAGATCCGATAGGGGTACAATAGGTTTACGATCTACAAATCTGTCGTTAGTTCTTACTGATAAATATTAACGGAAGACGAGTTAGAAAGCTTAAACATAAACAAAGGTGATGGTAACAGAAAATGTTTCCGCTTAAAAAAATTTACTTGTCTAACAGATGCTTGGGTAAATATTATTTGCCCGGGCTAATAGTATCTGCCCAGTCATTTAACAACTACAGAAGAGAAGATTCTATTAGCCAAGGCAAATACTGCTTACCTAGGCAAAAGCTATTTGCCTGCTACATATCTACTGTTTTTTATAAATTTTAATGATTTCTCTAGTCATAAAAGTAAGTTAAGAATTTATACATTTTTGAAAAGTATAAGAGTTTAACTTTGAAAATAGGTAATTATTTTATAATACCCTGTAGACGTGGGGAAAAATTAAACAAAGCTGAAAGAAATTAGTGCAAAATAAAACTAAAAGACTATAACTTTCCATACGTAAGTTACTTTACGTTCTCTACCATCGTACCAAAATTCATGAAAATATAAAAGAACAGACAGGCACATAAATATGTATACATAATCAATAATGACAAAAAACAAATACAGCTGAAAGTTCATACAATACACATACACACAAATAAATTAAAATAATCAGTACTGAAAAACAAGTAAAAATTGAACGTAAACAGAAATATCGTGAAATATGGGCAATAATACGAATAAAGAACTTGCACACTTTTATCGTAACAAAACTTCTGACGAAGTATGGTCAAGTGACTCATATTTTGAAATACGCGTACAATACAGCATAACATAAGTAGCAAATACACATGCCTTGCAAGCAAGGCATATGAGAGTATTATTTTATTGAGATCTTATATGAAAGAAAAATAACATTGAACATTTTTACTTGTTTACTAAATTACAAAACTGTTTATTAGATTGAAGTACTAAACTATACAAAACACTTACGTTGTTAACTTTAAGACACAAAACCAAGAAATTTGGGTTTAAATGAGGTGAAAAACAGAACAAGAAATTAAAAACAATGAAAATGATTCAGTGCATAGCTGTAAATGATTCATATTTTGAGATACGCGTACAATACAGCATAACATAAGTTGCAAATACACACGCCTTGCAAGCAAGGCATACGGGTATCATTTTATGGAGATCTTATATGAAAGAAAAAAAACATTGAACATTTTTCCTTGTTTACTAAATTACAAAACTGTTTATTAGAATAAAGTACTTAACTATACAAAACACTTACGGCGTTAACCTTAAGACACAAAACTAAGAAATTTGGGTTTAAATGAGAAGATGAAAAACACAACAAGAAAAAAAAATAAAAATTGAAAAAGATTCCGTGCATAGCTGTCAAGTGACTCATATTTTGAGATACGCGTACAATACAGCATAATATAAGTAGCAAATACACATGCCTTGCAAGCAAGGCATACGAGTACTATTTTATTGAGATCTTATATGAATCAGAAAAACATTGAACATTTTTCGTTGTTTACTAAATTACAAAACTGTTTATTAAATTAAACTACTAAACTATACAAAACACTTACGGCGTTAACCTTAAGACACAAAACCAAGAAATTTGGGTTTAAATGAGGTGAAAAACAGAACAAGAAATTAAAAACAATGAAAATGATTCAGTGCATAGCTGTAAATGATTCATATTTTGAGATACGCGTACAATACAGCATAACATAAGTTGCAAATACACACGCCTTGCAAGCAAGGCATACGAGTATCATTTTATGGAGATCTTATATGAATGAAAAAAAACATTGAACATTTTTCCTTGTTTACTAAATTACAAAACTGTTTATTAGAATAAAGTACTTAACTATACAAAACACTTACGGCGTTAACCTTAAGACACAAAACTAAGAAATTTGGGTTTAAATGAGGTGAAAAATAGAACAAGAAATTAAAAACAATGAAAATGATTCAGTGCATAGCTGTAAATGATTCATATTTTGAGATACGCGTACAATACAGCATAACATAAGTTGCAAATACACATGCCTTGCAAGCAAGGCATACGAGTATCATTTTATGGAGATCTTATATGAAAGAAAAAAAACATTGAACATTTTTCCTTGTTTACTAAATTACAAAACTGTTTATTAGAATAAAGTACTTAGCTATACAAAACACTTACGGCGTTAACCTTAAGACACAAAACTAAGAAATTTGGGTTTAAATGAGGTGAAAAACAGAACGAGAAATTAAAAACAATGAAAATGATTCAGTGCATAGCTGTAAATGATTCATATTTTGAGATACGCGTACAATACAGCATAACATAAGTTGCAAATACACATGCCTTGCAAGCAAGGCATACGAGTATCATTTTATGGAGATCTTATATGAAAGAAAAAAAACATTGAACATCTTTCCTTGTTTACTAAATTACAAAACTGTTTATTAGAATAAAGTACTTAACTATACAAAACACTTACGGCGTTAACCTTAAGACACAAAATTAAGAAATTTGGGTTTAAATGAGGTGAAAAACAGAACAAGAAATTAAAAACAATGAAAATGATTCAGTGCATAGCTGTAAATGATTCATATTTTGAGATACGCGTACAATACAGCATAACATAAGTTGCAAATACACATGCCTTGCAAGCAAGGCATACGAGTATCATTTTATGGAGATCTTATATGAAAGAAAAAAAACATTGAACATTTTTCCTTGTTTACTAAATTACAAAACTGTTTATTAGAATAAAGTACTTAACTATACAAAACACTTACGGCGTTAACCTTAAGACACAAAACTTAGAAATTTGGGTTTAAATGAGGTGAAAAACAGAACAAGAAATTAAAAACAATGAAAATGATTCAGTGCATAGCTGTAAATGATTCATATTTTGAGATACGCGTACAATACAGCATAACATAAGTTGCAAATACACATGCCTTGCAAGCAAGGCGTACGAGTACTATTTTATTGAGATCTTATATGAATCAGAAAAACATTGAACATTTTTCGTTGTTTACTAAATTACAAAACTGTTTATTAGATTAAACTACTAAACTATACAAAACACTTACGGCGTTAACCTTAAGACACAAAACCAAGAAATTTGGGTTTAAATGAGGTGAAAAACAGAACAAGAAATTAAAAACAATGAAAATGATTCAGTGCATAGCTGTAAATGATTCATATTTTGAGATACGCGTACAATACAGCATAACATAAGTTGCAAATACACACGCCTTGCAAGCAAGGCATACGAGTATCATTTTATGGAGATCTTATATGAAAGAAAAAAAACATTGAAC
Source organism: Agrypnus murinus (assembly GCA_929113105.1). NCBI lineage: Eukaryota > Metazoa > Arthropoda > Insecta > Coleoptera > Elateridae > Agrypnus > Agrypnus murinus. The sequence continues at coordinate 94,275,938 of OV816023.1, forward strand.
ATTTTTCCTTGTTTACTAAATTACAAAACTGTTTATTAGAATAAAGTACTTAACTATACAAAACACTTACGGCGTTAACCTTAAGACACAAAACTAAGAAATTTGGGTTTAAATGAGAAGATGAAAAACAGAACAAGAAAAAAAATAAAAATTGAAAAAGATTCCGTGCATAGCTGTCAAGTGACTCATATTTTGAGATACGCGTACAATACAGCATAACATAAGTAGCAAATACACATGCCTTGCAAGCAAGGCATACGAGTACTATTTTATTGAGAACTTATATGAATCAGAAAAACATTGAACATTTTTCGTTGTTTACTAAATTACAAAACTGTTTATTAGATTAAACTACTAAACTATACAAAACACTTACGGCGTAAACCTTAAGACACAAAACCAAGAAATTTGGGTTTAAATGAGAAGGTGAAAAACAGAACAAGAAATTAAAAATTCAAAAAATTGCGTGCAAAGCTTGACACAACTTCCTAATTAAAATGTCTCAGGGGCCCAAAGTTCCATAACGGACAGTATCTGAGTTATAGCTTATTAAAGAATCTCTGGTTAAAGCTCCATGCGAGGCCCGTTTTCAAAGTTCAGTTATTTTGTAATTTGGTTTTACACACCCAATTTATTTAATTCTGTTTGCACCCCGTTTAATTCAAATCTAACTATTTAGTCTACTCAAGGTAGACAACACTACTGTAAATGTGTACTACATAAAATATTCATGAGATCTTAAGCAAATACTAATTTGGTCTAAAGAATATGCAATCTTTTTTCAAAAGATCCCATGGATAAAAAAGTGTACTTTTTCATAACTCACCCTCTTGCAATTCTAAGTTGCTTTAACAATAAATAATTTAAAGTTCACCTTTTTACTTTTAAGTACCAAATACCCTAAGAGAAGTTCCTTAAATTTTTGGTGCGTGACAAAATGAAGATTCCTGTAAATTATTTATAACACCTATTGAATAAAATAAAATTGTTACCCGGACAAAGTAAAGAAGTACTAACTAGGGAATTTCATTTAAATAAAACGTCTACCTGGTTTATATCTTTAAAACGTGTTCCAGAATAAATTTCGTTCGTTTTCAAACGAATGGAATTTTTGAAATTCTTCCAACAAACGAAATAGATTTATACACGCCTAATTGACTTAAAATGATCGCATGTAATGTACATTTTAAATATTTCTTGTGGAGTGACAGGATTGGGGTGAGTTAAGGAATAATAACAATGACTTATTCTGTGAGGAGTGCATACTAAAAAGTTGACTCACCGTCGTCAGGTGGAAAACAGGGTGCACACCCTCCGTATGTATTACTGTACTTTACAAGAGTCTAGCACGCACTGGCGGAGTTTTTCTTGTGGGGTTTCCCAATAAACACGCTTGGAATATGATAGCCAAGATCTAATTAAATGTGTTTATAACACCATATGTATATACCGTTATTACAGTATGTAAGAAGAGAATATCACAACAGACAAGAAACTGGAAGGAACTCGATATAACTGCTTATAGTTTAAATTACCCTAACAATAAATATTGATTAAAACACCTGATAAAATTTAACTTACAACATGCAAGTGATAAGCTAATTGGTAATAATGTTCATGTGTTTTGCCTTTAACTGTTCAGTATCTGTTCTAGATCAATCTCTTTTCTGCATAATATGGCGAAATTTGTAGTAGGGTAGAGATTAAGTAACGATAGTGAAGTACAAAAAACTATCAAAAGGCATTTTATCAATATTGATTTGTATTTCTAGTTGATCCTTTGTAATTAGGTCAAAATTAAGGCATGAAGTTTTCCTGAATTTATAGTATTTAATGTTTTGTCATTATTCATGTGGGGTAGTTATTTATTTTGGAGTTGATTTCGAAAATAGATTGTATGTCAGTAATTATCCCAAAATTATGACATGGGCTTTTTTCTTATTGTTATTGTGTATCGGGTGTTCGGGAGACCACACGACGTTTATCCATAAAACTGGCTGTCTTCTACCCTATCCTTGTTTCCTTGGAAACTGGGCAATGGATGAAGCTGTCAGGTCAAGTATGTGGTAGAGAAATTCGTGAGAATTCTCTACGGTTACTCATACCGATCGGAGCCCTGGTATATCCTACCGGTGTGGGCGGATTCGAATCTCGCCTTGGATAAGGTCATTTATGGTCACCAACAGAACCCGCTGTTTGACCGAGGTCATTTATGGTCACCAAAGGAACCCGCTGTTTGACTGAATCTTAAGTGAGGTTTATCCCGCTTTTTGGCATATGGGAAACTGCATGCCGCCAGGTAAATGTGCTTAGGAGCTATCCCGACCACCCTATGATCCGGACTGCAGCCGGGTACAGTGATTAGGAGAAGCTCTGAAAGCCATTACACTTAAGGAGAGTTGAAGCGAATACATAGCCTCTCACAATCATGACAACTTCACCTTAACGGGTTCACACTGGGAGTCTATAACGTGTAGACTTAAACGAAGCTCTGTCGAGGGCCCACCAAGCCTATATATTGGTAGATCGGGGTGGAAAAACCATTAAAAAACCAAGTCCCGCCACAATTGAGGTTGGATTCGATCGGGCAGTGGCCCCAATCCCTGTCACGGAGAGGAGCTTGTGAAGGTATGAAGTAGGACTGGAGGGCTCTCTCTATTCAACTGAGTTAAGTTGGGGGAATAGTTCTATTGCTGGACGAGGTACTTCACCCCGTATGAAAGAGGACGGGAGGGTACCGGCGGGTGAGCACGTGTTAAGTCGATCGCTCCGGTATTAGCCTGGATAGCTAGTAGAGGGTGGATAGGTAAGCTCGCTCCGACCAGTGAGCTGACTGGGAGCAATTGCTATGCAATTGCGCGCTGATTGAGCGTATCTCAATTACTTCCTCATTGGAAGGAACGTGGAGGTATATTAACCCGGGGACTCCACGTAAAACATACAGATAATCTCTGTTATTGTGTATATGTTATTGTGTTTAAATTTTTTGCCATTATTCATGGGGGTGATTTTTCTATTTAGGCGTTGACTTCGAAATTAAGTTGTATGTCAGTAAATAGTCTTTAATTAGTCCAAAATTATTTCATGAGTTTTTCCTGAATTTTATCGTGTTTAATTTCTTGTCATTATTCGTGTAGGGTAGTTATTTCTCTATTTAGGGACTGATTTCGAAAATTGATTGCATGTCAGTGATTGATCTTTAATTAGGCCAGAATTATGGGTTAGAGTAATTTTTAATGCACTGTTTTGTTCATATTTTTTACATTGTATTTCATTTCATGACATAACTCTTGAGGGATAATTTTCTAATTTAGAAGATTATTTAAAACATTAGTTATTTGTCAATAAATAGACCTTTAACTAATCCAAATTTGGGCACGGTTTTATCAGCATTTTTATTTAATTCCGTGACATTAGTCATGGGAGTTGGTTTATCAATTTAGGAAATTATTTCAAAAATGAGTTACCTGTCAGTAAATAGTCTTTAATTATTCCATAGTAGGGCTCAGTTATTCAAGTTTTTACTTAACTCCGTGATACTATTTATGGGGAGTGACCTATAGTATTTTCTTCGAAAACCGTTAGGCGTACGAAAAAATGTAATAGATGATAATGTGTCCTCTAGATCTATAACTTTTCTTTAGAAGATTTTTTTGATATCATCAATATTTTGCAAGATAATCAAATAAAATCGACTTTTTTGAACTTAAACAACTGTTTGAATATTTTAGGGCCCAGGGGTACCCTTTCCCTTTATCCAATCGAGCTGAAATTTTTCACAAATTATTTTTTTATTGCGTTTACTGTCTCCAGCCTTACTTTGTGGAACACCATAATCATGAAATATAATATAAATACAAAGATTAGTTAAAGTTTCACAAGTTTTATTAATATCTTAACCTGACAATATTGTTTCGACACTTTGTGTCATTATCAAAGGTAGATAAGATTGATAAACAAACACGTTGCTAAGGATAAATACATACAGAAAATAGGTAACTAGATACAATACATAACAAAAACTAAATATCTAACACTTCTAATAAAGGAGAATTACTAAGCTCAGTTTGTTACTGTGCGTTTATGTCTGTATATTTCAAAAGCTTCTAAAATGTCTAATTTGTGTTTGTTGTTGCAAAAATGTAAGAATTGAATGTTGTTTTGAGGTGTCATTGGGTGGTTCTGTTCCAAAATGTGTTTGGCATAATTCGATTTTTCTGGATGTTTAAGTCTATAAGAGCGTACGTGTTCTTTGTATCTTATGTCGAAATTTCTAAGTGTTTGGCCAATTAAATTTTAATTAAACGAAGTTACAAGCATTTAAAGTTTACAATTCCCGTAAGACCCAATGCTTTGCAAAAATTTGTTTATTTTTTTTTAGAAAACCGGCTACAAACTTTACATCGAAACCTACATGAAAAAATTGATCTAATAACGGTGCATCACGTACGATAAATAACTCCAAAATTATGAATTGTGCCATTTTGCACAGGCCAATTTTCGGCCAACTTTTTTTGGTATAACAATTAATTATAAGCTATCGAATACAACTAGTCCCAGATTTTACTCTCAAAACCAACACCACAAACATCAAAACTAAGCGACTTCTCGGCGAGCGGTCACTCTACTTAAAATACTAAGCAACCAAAAAAGTTTTTTTTTCTTTTTTGGTATTTTTAATATAATGTGAGTATAATGGGCGTACTGTTGTTGATAAGGAAAATATGTTCTAAATCATTTCAGATACCCCCATTACGAGGTTTCTAGCTAAGTATATCAGTTAAAAAAAATAAGAAATTATACCGTTGCCCTATTATAATCCATTTAAGGAGCAGTTTTTACATACATATGTGGAAGTCTATAGCTTCACATTCTTTATTCTTTGTTGCATAGTTTTCCTTGTTTAAGCATCTATGTATACTTCCACACAGTAGTACTACTATTTGGGCTACTTCTTGAATTTAATAAATTTGGAACATGATAAATGGAATTCCAGTCAGAGATGTCAATCCAACCAAAAATCTACATAATTTATTTGGACAGCACAATAATAAAAAAGTAACTAATAACCTATGCCGCGAATTCTCTAATCACATTGCGAACATATGTCAGGTTACATAGTTTAGAAAGCTCTTAATTACAAACCGCTTATAATGAAGCAATTAATTATTTGAGGTGAAATAACTGACCGAAAAAAAGGTATGTTAGACCCAGGTGTTTCGATTGATCAAACTTGCATAAATTTCAAATTTATCAATATAATTATTATTTAAATAATATTGAATATTGCATTGGATAAAATATACATATAGAAAGGAAATTATGTAAAATCTTGCTAGACTGTAATGTCTGTCTATATATTTTTTATTTGAGGGAAGGAAGCGATAGTCGCCAAACGGCATCTCTTTGGATTTAATTAAAGTGATAGTATTATTATTTTCCTGAATGTAAGTATAGTTACTATAGAAGTACTAGGCAAACGGTACTTGTGAATGTATGATAATTTATTGGTACCTGCGTGAAAAGCAAATGCGTACGTTTGTTTTCGTTTAATGAGGAAAAATTCTGCAGGGAAGTGAGAGAATGACTTTGACCCCTGAGGCTGGATAGTAGTACATAGTAGATGCTGCCATTGATAAAAGATGGTTTAAGTACGATAGACATAGACCAGTATTATCTGAACTGAAGTTCAACATTTTGAAAACTAAACTAGTCTTCAAGAATAAATTTCTATTTTATTAGCTTAAATTAATTGGTTTTTAAAAAATAACTTTATTCAAACTTAAACTTAAATTAGTTATATTAATGGCCTAAATATACTGCGATCAGACAGGTTTCTTTTTTGCCGTTTAAAGTACAGTTATCATCTTATCAATACTTTATTCCAAGTCTTAATAGGCATATTAGATCTGCAAAAAGTTATACGTGTATCTACCTACCTATATTATACAAGAAACGACAGTATCATTGATATTAAATTACAATTTTCCTTCACATTCATTTCGGTGCGTATGTTGCTACCACGAGTGCGCAGTGAGTAAGTAAAGGAGGACGTGAAGGAAATCAAATATAAAAATGAACTAGTTGTACAACCGGTTCGGCACCGGTTTAAAAAAATATAAAACATGTTATATGTCAATGTCTGATGGAAGGAAACTGAATCAATACGCTGTGGTTCTCAAAATAAAACTCCAAGTAGCCAGCCATTTCGAAAATGATATCGTTGATTGGTTTTATATTGGATGGCTTATCCTTCAAACATTGCCCACGAACTTTGCCCACAAAATAAATACATAAAATTTACATTTAACTGTTTTGCACCTGTTGTATTTAATCTTTCTCTTTATATTGCATAATGTCCCGTATATCCTATAAATGTCATCATAACTTACGCACTGGGGTTTTAAAATTCCATGTTTAGCTAATTCCTTGCGTGTAATTACATAAGATTATTAGTATATAATTTTAAAATTTTTCTTGGTTTCATCTTGTAATTATATGAATATTTATATCCTATTAATATGTGAAATTTTCATCGACGAAAGTTTTTATAAATCATTATTTATGAATAAAATACATATACCTATACTGTCTCTACTTCCGTATAAAGTAATTATTCAAATGGTGAATAGAAAACGGTAAGAATACTTATACTACTCCTACCTCTTAATTATATAAAAATTATTTAAATTAACACTTAATCACTAGTCACAAATTGAAAATAAATTTTATTTAATATTTATTTACAAACTTTTATGAATGTTTCTAAAAAAACAGGCATTACTTTACTCGATAAAAACTTGCCAATACGTTCTCCAACACATTCCCTATATATATATATATATATATATATATATATATATATATATATATATATATATATATATATATGATCGATGATTGACGTTAGCGAATGTTTACTTCAATAAAATTTAAAAAAAATAAATTGTTAATTTAACCTCCCCTAAATCCAGACAATGGGGTTAAACAAACAATAAAACACAAGAATAAGCATGTATTCTCACTACGGTAAAACGCAGGACTAAATTTGATTTTTTATTCACGCATCAGCACAAGTAGCGTAAGAAATACTATACCAAAAATGGCGACCATGTTGCACAGATAGCCAACTCCTCTCCGCAACTATTACGTTCGCTAAATGCAACCAATGTGCCTTTTTTCGAATTCTAAGGATACGTTTCTGACAAAAGCCAAATTAGAGTACTGGGAAAGAATTTTAGAGTTAAAATTTAGAGTAGAAAAACATTTTTTTTACTCTATTCTTATAACAAAAATAATTCTTCACTACTGAAATCTATTTTCTCTCTATATTATTAATGAACTCTATATAGATTAAATATTAAATCTAATAATATTCTACGTTAAAAGTATAACAAAATCCTCCCTAACTTTAATTTTTTTAAGAGAAGAAAAGTAATCTAAATTGGTAAAAAAATGTTTGCTAGTGTTCATGTTACTCTAGTTAGAGTAAATAAAACGAATTGGCACTAATATGCACTTGATAGTGTTGTTGACAAAAGAAGCATGTGTGCAATAACGACACTAACAAAAAATGACGACAATTAGCTGTCTGCTGTATTTGACTTCGACTTTGCAGTTTCGAAATTTACTAAACTTGGTGGAAATTTCAAAATTTTTCAAATATTTAAATAACTTAACGTAACTGTACAATTTAAAACGTAATGAACAACTAAGCAAAATTTAGAGCTCAGAATTATATTGACTAGACCAAACACATGGTATCTGTACATAAATAATAGTAGGTAGCTACACTAAGTTTAGATTTGTGAGATTTTGAAATTCCCGCTATTTTTAGTAACTTTTCAAATTCCAAAGTTTTATAAACAGATATAACTAGAGACCTGCTAGTGAAAATATATTTACGTCTTTTTACTGCGTGTGAATGTGACTCTTCCCAGTTTGTTTTAATAATTAACTAGGGAAACCTCGTCAAGACATGACGGTCAAAAGGCTAATTTATTGAAGGGTCTCCTTAACAGCGTTAGCTGTTGATTACAATCCTTCGGGTTTCCAAGATTGATTATTTAATAGTAAAATTTATTAAATATAATCGAACAAAAATAGTTGCAAATACTAAGCTTACCATTCTCAGAAGAACTTTTGAACGCGTTATTTAATAAACACCCCCTTACCCCTCCACAAATAATCCCGACTGATCGTATCTTTCTCCTTTAGTTACCTTCGTCTTGCCCCTCCTACTTATCTCTTTATCAACTTACCCCTTTCTCCCGGCTTACCACCCCCCGACTTATCTCCCACTCGGACTCATCCCCCCGACTTATTCTTATCAGAAAATTCTGCATTGAATTCATATATCATATATGTTTACTTAATATACCAGCTTTTGAAACTTTGTCGGTTCTTTTGCCCATGCTCCTTAAGAGCTAAAACATTAGTTCTTAGACATTCCTATTCTACTTTTTTATCAAACATTCCAATCTGCAAAATTTAAAATTTTCAAAAGAACAAACGCGCAGAGACAGGCAGAAATTTCAAAGTTTGTGAAAATGTTCCACAGCAAATACTGTGAAACTCGACTAAGAACTGCTGGTGGCATAGTAAGTAGGTATAGGGAGGATGTTTAGTACCAAAACGTGACGAAGCAATTGACCTTGGAAATATTGAAATACATCGATTATAAATAATGCTTAAAAATTAAAAATAACAGAACTAAAACTCCACAGACTAAAAAAAAGGACGGTTTTAAAAAAAAGTTAAATACAAATAAAAAGAAAGTAGTGTTGACTAGTACCTAGATTAGTAATCGTGAATAGTTCTAAAACTTACCACCGTAGAAAGTGAAAGGACGCTGTGGCGAATGTGCGATTCACGCGTCTCAAATTAAACATTTTATATTTATTTAAATTAAAAATATAAACATTAAAACTATATAAAAATTAAATAACGTTGACTAATTTACACAGCGAAAGCTTTAATATAAAAAAAAGAATGACGTAAATGGCCTGGTGGAACTCTCAAACAAACTGGAACAAAATAAGCCTTGTGTTTTAAATACTACTAGGGAAACCTCATCAAGACATGACGGTCAAAAGCATTGAAGGATTTCCCTATATACAACATTCGATGTGTTATAACAATCCTTCGGATTTTCGTGAGTGATTATTTAAATAAACGCAACCAAACATAACCAGCTGAAAATTCTAAGCCTAGCACTCCTCTATCCCACCTTACCCTCCTCTCTTCCGATTATATTCCTCTCTGGCTTACCCTACCCTGCCGGTTTATTCTACATACATACATACGGAAATGCTACCTTACGAAATGATAATAAAATCAAAAATCGATCTTGTTTAAAACATTCTTAAAAACGTCTATTAGTACATATTTCAAAAACATGACATAAACATAGTGTTGGAAAATTCCCTGCGTTTTATACAAACAATATGAAACTGCTCTGAATAAGCAATTGCCATCAGCTATTATTTTTATAATTCGTCTGCTATCCATATTTTTCAACGATGCGGGTTTTGTTTACACAACCTAACAACTTTTTAAACATTAACCTCTTATTAATGATGGAAGTGGACGGCTGCATCACCCTTTTATATTTATAAGCGGGAGTAGTTACGAAATTCACCATCGTAGAAAGTAAGAGAGCGCCCCAAGTGAATGTCCGATTCGTCCGTCTCAAATTTAACATTTTTGAGTTTTTCAAATTAAAAATATAAACATTAAAAAAATATAAAAATTAAGTAGTGTTGGCTAATCTACACAGCCAAAGCATAAATATAAAAAAGAATCGCTTATATCGGCCCGTTGGAACTCGGTTTTGTTACATAGGCGAATAACATGTAAAAACGTAAGTTTTTAAATATTAGCTCCCCTAATTATTTTGGAGGAAGAGCCACTGTAGCAAAGTTGTAGATCTTATTGAGTACTGTTCAAGACTTTAATGTTTTGTGTTAAATAGTTTCCAAGATATACGTAATTTTCTGGTATAGAGAATTAAACATTGTAAATCAGAAATTTGCTAATAGCAATTACCACGTTAGATCTAGACAAAGCCACTGGAAATCGACTAACTATAATTAATTAATACATAAATCGAATGAACTAATCTAGTTATTTCGAGGAAGTTAACTCTAATTTAACTTCTAATCTCTAACGCAAAGATATATCGAATTTTTTGTTGTTGTTTTTTGAAGTTGTTCAACTCGAATTTCCTACGTAATTATATTTGTTTTCGATCTATGTATCAGTTTATGATGTGATATTTTCACTTAAATTAGGCCACGCCCCCTTCGGTTACTCTTTCAGAAATTTCTAGTTTTTAGTTATAACCTAACCTAACCTTTAGTTATAGGTAAGTTAGACTACATTTTATATTATTCGTTGAGTGCGTTGAGCTTCTAGTGCAAACGGGTATTACTGAGAAACTACGTAGTTACTTTTTTAATTGGTAACCTATATTTATAACTATATTTTTTTCTTCGAGCTAGGTGAACCCTGTAAGAAGGTCCTAGACCATAACTGGCCCATCCAATACCAGTTACTCTAACAACATTTTACTTAATAACAAAAACGCGATTTCCATCAAAAAAAAATATGCTGACATTTGGAAGTACAATCCATAAAATATATTTCGAGTGATAAATTTTCTTTTAATAATTTGTGAATAAAACTGTCAGAACTGCTACAATAATATTATCTATTTTTCACGAGTAATAATTCTGTAAACTTTTAAACAGTACATGTTAACATGACATTTACACTGTCAACGAAAATTAAGTGGTAAATGTTGCATATTTTTAACAAACTTAGAGCTAAAAATAGGTATAGTACTTGTAAACTACTGGAAGAAATAGAAAATGGTACAGATTTCCACATATTGTGATATAATTTTGCAGATTGATGATTTCCGAAACCAGCCTCCAGGCTAACGCGAATCAAATAAAAACGTGGAAATACAATTGATAAATAATCTTTCTATTACTATTCCAGCTTAATAAATCCGGCGCAAGGCAGCTCAATACCGTTAGGAAATACTTCTTATGTCACCACATTCTATACTATGAACTATGACTTTTATTACATGATCTTTTGTCTGTGACTATTTTCAAACAATTGTCAAAATACTTTTCAATGCTAGCTATTATGATTCAAGAGAAGTGAGTATTAGAAAACAAAAACGTCAACAAGAAGCTGATTGCCATCTCTTATGTTAGCTTTTAGCCGTATTAGCCGTCCCTCAGTTAGCTCAATGTCAAATCTGCTGTGACTCGATGGGCGGAGTTTAGTGAACGACTAGTGTTTGTGTAAACCTGGATAAACAAGCCAACATGTCCCATCAAACAAAATTACTTATCTCGATAGTGAATCAGATTTGTTATTGGCACCAACCAATGCGCGTTCCTGAACCTGGTCATAGGTAAGTGAAAACGTAGCTAGAAAATAGTAGTAGTAGTAGTAAATAAAAGTGCAATTGTACAGGATTGTCTACAGTTACCCCTGGTGACGAGTATATAAATAGTTCGAAACATATAGTTAGCGCCTCGGTAGGCAGTGCTTGCATAATTACATTAAGTTAGATAAATTAGTCCAGGATTATTTTTTTAGTTTGTCCTTACTTAGATATTGCAATATCCTTACATGCGATATAGAACCTTTCGACTACGGTGTTTCGATGTTAGATCGTTTCGGCGCCGGCGTTTTTGACGAAAGTACATTTCGGCACAAGGTCCTTTCGGTGACAGAACCTTTCGGCGTCAGTTCTGTTAATCGTGTTGTTGCTATGTATGTATTTAGAAGTTTGTGTATTGCTTTCCTTAAAAAATAGAAGTAATTTGATGATGTTCTTAAACTTATTTATTTTCTGTTATTTTTGTAGGTGAGTGTTGGCACGGAAAAAAACGTCACTGAAACGACGCCGCGCCGAGACGTTCTGGCGCCGTACAGTGGGTGAAAATACTGTAACGTTCTTTTTAAAATAAAAACAAAAGTGCTGTTTAAATCGTCTATTAATAAGAAATATTTATTTACAAACACTAATAAATACACTATAAATTAACGCTAGTGTTATAAACCACTAAAACTATAATGAATTTCTAATACAACATTTATCTTTACATTTACTATTTATTTCGTGATACCCATCTAAATACTCGCTGTTGACTGACTCTTTTTATCCGCGAAGTCGATTATATACCCCCATGTAAATCTTCTAGAACCCGCTAGAAACTACTATATATTTCTAGAATAACCGCGTCTCTTTCACCGGCTTCGTGCGATGAGTAATCCTCTCGATTGCTGTAGAATATTCCATTTGTTGTTCGAGAAGAGGTTCTTTCTTTTTCTCTCTTGTTACACTGCCCCCCTCTTCAAGTCTGTTCTGTCCCAGAACAGGTTTTATGCTCTGGTTCCTGTAGAACGGGTCATGACGATATCGACAGTCTTCACCTCGACTACACGTTCCATTACGGTAGAAGTAACAGTCTACACTCTTCGTTGGCCTTAATGCGGGCTGTGGGTCAAAACTGCAGACGAAGATCTTGACGTCCGTACCTCTAAAGACAACTTCCAGCATGTTTCTAACGATTCTCCAATCCAGCTGGTCCCGCCCACAACCCAGTTTGGGAACTGCCAGTTTGTTAATACCCCTGGTAAGCAACTCGGTCTTCAAATCCTATAATGCCCTCCACAAGTCGGCGTAACTCGGTTTCTGGTAGGAAAACTGCTTGGTTACCAAGTAGTAAATGGAGCGGTCATGATCAGGCAAGTGTAAGGCTTTGCCAACAGAGGGATTCTGATCTCGAAGTTCATCCAGCCGTCCAAATTTATTTCTAAGCACAACTGCGATCCCCCTGGACATGCGGAGATCTTCGGAGACACAGTGGGCAATGGAATAATCACCAGGGACTCGGAAGAGGTCTTGTTGCATCTCGGTCGTGACTCCGAATCGGGCTTTTCTAGTTCCGGAAAACGCAGCCATAAATTCTCTAAAGGTTGGCTGATCATCTTCAGGCCTTACGGTATTGACAGCCACCTCAACATCATCTTCTCGATCCGCGACTACGTTATTGTTTCCCTCATAGTGCGCCAGACGATTGGAGTGTACCACCTTTGGTTTCCCTCTTGGCAATTTCTGGATGCGATAAATCAAGTCATTTATTCGTTTCTTCACCTGGTATGGGCCCTCCCAATTCCGCTGTAACTTTGGAGAGTAGCCACGACGTCTTTGCGCGTTGTATAACCAGACAAGCTCTCCAGGTTGAAACCCTCCTTCTTGGGCTCTCACATCGTACGTAGCTTTCATCCGGTCACTCGCGATTCGGCTAGTGTTTCGGGTTCGGTCGTGAATATCCTCTAACTTCTTCTTTAAGTTGATGACGTAATCGTTCCCGGCTACCTCTTGCTCTATAGGTGGGAATTCAAATTCCAGATCACACGGTAACCGTAACTCGCGTCCAAACATCACAGACGCTGGTGACTGACCGGTTGTTTTGTGGACCGATGCACGATAAGCCATTAGGAACAGGTGCAGATATTGGTCCCAGTCTCGTTGATGATCGGAGACTACCTTGGCCAAATATTTGCCCATTGTCCGATTCATGCGTTCTACCATTCCATTGGACTGCGGATGTAACGGTGTGGTCCGAGTCTTGCGAATGCCCAACAATCGACAGACTTTTCCAAAGAGTACAGACTCAAAATTGCGGCCTTGGTCTGAATGCAGCTCCATTGGCACTCCGAAGCGACTGAAAAACTCTTTGACTAGTACGTCAGCAACAGTTGCAGCTACCTGGTTTGGTAGGGCATATGCTTCCGGCCATTTGGTAAAATAGTCCATTGCCACTAATATGTATTTATTCCCATCGTCGGTTTCGGGAAATAGTGCGGCAATATCTATAGCTATTCTTTCCAGGGGACTACCCATATTGTACTGCCTCATAGGTGCTCTTCGTTTCCCCAAGGGTCCGTTGCCAGTGGCACAAAGTTCGCACTTTCGTGCCCACTCCTTCACGTCTTCTTTACAATTGACCCAATAGAAACGCTCTCTAACTTTCTCCAAAGTTTTCTTCACACCAAAGTGTCCTCCTGAGACACTGTCAAGGAGATGTCGCAATACTGTAGCCACTCGGCTCCTTGGAACCACGAACTGAGACCTAATGGTGGTGCCATCTTCACTCTCCAGTACTCGCTTCAGGAGATCGTCTTCCACCTTCAAGGACTCCCATTGGGCCCAATATGCTTTGAGGGTTCTGTTGAAAGGACTGACAGCTTCCCAGGCAGGCCTTTCTCCCACACGCTTCCATTCCAGTACCATTTTTAGTTCGGGATCAGCCTCCTGCTGTCGTTGCAATTCTTCCGGCAACCAATTGTCGTTGACGATGGTAGTCCTTAATACTTGGCAAACCCTCTCTCCCAAACGAGAGCAATGACGGCAGTCCGTTGGACAGTGTCTTCTTGAAAGAGCATCGGCATTTCGATGACTAGTGCCCGCTCGATGTTCTGTGTCAAAGTCGTATCCTTGTAATCGTTCGATCCACCTTGCGACCTGGCCTTCAGGATTACGGAATTGTAGAAGCCATTTTAACGATGCATGGTCCGTCCTCAATAAAAACTTCCGTCCGTACAAGTATTTGTAGAAGTGCTCAACGGACTTCACGACGGCCAATAATTCTTTTCTGGTCACACAATAATTCCTTTCGGTTTTCGACAAAACCTTACTAAAATAGCCGATGACCTTTTCTTGTCCATCCTGTATCTGAGAAAGCACACTCCCAATGGCCAGGTTACTTGCATCTGTGTCAAGTATGAATTTCCCTTCTGTCCGTGGATAGCTCAATATTGGTGCTGTTGTCAGGGCACGCTTCAACTGTTGGAAAGCTGTTTCGCACTCTCCGCTCCAAACATACTCGCGCCCATCTTCAGTTAACCTTGTCAGGGGCTTCGCTATATTGGCAAACCCAGGAACGAAACGCCTGTAGTAGGTACATAACCCAAGAAAACTACGAACTTGGTGTTTATCTCTAGGTGTTGGCCACTCTTGGACTGCATGAATCTTATCGGGGTCGGCTGCCACTCCATTTTCTGATACGACGTGCCCGAGATATTTCACTTCCTTTCTGAATATGTGGCACTTTTTCGGACTCAGTTTCAGATTGGCTCCACGTAATCTTCGAAACACTTCCTCTAGATTTTTCAAATGTTCGTTGAATGATTTTCCGACTACAATCACATCATCTAGGTATACCAGGCAGGTCTTCCACGACAGCCCTCTCAGGATGGTCTCCATTAGACGCTCAAAGGTAGCCGGAGCGTTACATAGACCGAAAGGCATAACTGTAAACTGCCATAGTCCGGAACCAATAGTGAACGCGGTCTTCTCCCGGTCTTCAGGTTCCATTTCAACTTGCCAATAACCACTCTTCAAGTCCAAAGTCGAAAACCATCGCGAACCAGACAGGGTATCTAACGTGTCGTCGATGCGTGGTAAGGGATAGCTGTCTTTCTTGGTCACGTTATTGAGCTCTCGATAGTCCACACAAAATCTCGTTGACCTGTCCTTCTTACTGACCAGGACCACCGGTTATGCCCATGGACTGCTGGATGGCTCGATGACCCCTTGTTCTTCCATATCGGTAATAATCTTCTCGGCTTCTGCTCGCCTTGCTAGAGGTAGACGCCTCGGCTGCTGACGGACAGGCATAGAGTTGCCTGTATTGATTTTATGTTTTACTATATCTGTTCGTCCCTTCTGGATATCGTCAAGAGCGAAGATATCTTGGTACCGGTGAACCAAACCCTGTACCTCTTTCACTTCCGTTCTATTTAGGTCTTCGCACGAACTAACAACCATACCCACTAATTTTTCACCATGGTTTTTGGGCACTGGTTTTGGAACATCAGCCATACACCTGGCTACTCCGAATACTGGCACACACTGTCCCACAAGGGTACTCTTCTTCAATGTCACCGGATCCACATTAACGTTCATAATTCTCACCGGTACTGTCTTTCCAACCTTGATCAGCGCTTTTCCCACCAGTACGCCACTATGGATCTTCTTATCACAAACAGGCTCCATCATTCGCACACATCCTACCAGAAGATCTCCATCCAAACCTGCCTCGACAACTATCTCGCTTTGACCCAGCAATATCACATCTTCTTTCAGCAAAACCCTTACGACAGGATCTTCTCGTGGGTGCAACGGAAGTTCTTCATTACCAACCTTCAAAACACCCTCCTTCAAGTCCAATGTAAAACCAAATTTTCTCAGGAGGTCCATTCCCAAGATGAATTCGTCAATGATGTCGGCTACCAGCACCTCATGATCACGTTCTTCACTTCCAATGCCAATCCTCATCTTCACCACTCCGCGTGTTGGTATCACTTCACCTGTTGCTGTACGGAGTTGAGTAGTTGTCGGTAACAACTTAATGCTTCTTCGTAGAACGTCAGGACGTATAATCGATTTTGTCGCCCCCGTATCAATGAGTAGGGGGACAGTTCGATTAGCAATCTTCCCATCTACAAACAAACTGCTGGTATTGTTCTTCGATGTTACGGCATGGATGGTGATCTCCGGGGCATCTCCACTCAAGGTCAACGTTCGCCCCCTTTCGTCGACCCCCTTTAGTTTTCCGACTGCTGAACTTGTTTTGGTTTAGGGCAACGACGTCGTATGTGCTCTTGTTCGCCGCAATTCCAACAACGAGGCCCTCGAACTTCTTGATAATTCTTCTTACGGCTTTCTTCCTTCCGAAGAACTCTCAGTACTAACTCCTCTAGATGATCTTTAGAACCTTCTTCTTCTTCCACAACGGCCCGAACACGCTCGTGACCTTGGGACGCTTGTTTTGCAGCTTCAAATTCTAAGGCGTGAGCAAGCGCATCATCAGTTGTTCTTGGTGGTGCCAGCCTCAATGATTGTTGTGTTTCCCCGTCTCTTAACCCATCAATGAAGGTTTGCACAGCGAGTTGTCCCAGAAATGAATCGGGTGCCGTAGGGTACGCCAATCGGACAAGCCGCGCAACATCGGCTTCAAACTACTGAAGGCTTTCTCCATTCTTCTGGATACGATTCTTCACTTGTGCGTGATACACTTGTTGAAGATGCGCGTCTTCATATCTCATCTCCAATCTAGACACTAACAATTGGTAATTATTTTCCTGTCCTGCTGGGATTGTTTGCAGGACGTTCAACGCGTCTCCACGCAAAGCCACAGTTAAAGAAACGGCCTTTTCCTTGCCTGTCCATCCGTTGGCCCCAGCGGCCGCCTCAAATTGTTTGTAGTAGGTGGACCAAGGTATCTTTCCATCGAACGTGGGTGGTTTTATTTTTATCCCTACGGCAGGAACCGTTTCTTCTTTAAATCGCTTCTTTACTTCATTAAACTCAGAAGTTGAGGGGAACCGTAGTTGCCTCATTCTATCTTCCAGCATTTTGGTCATATCGTCTTTCTTAGTTGTTGGTGGTAATTGCATTTGGGCTATTTTCTCTTCTACCATCTTTATTACCTTATCCTGTTTCTCTAATTTAATTTCCAATAGTCCTAACGCGCTGGAATTTTCCAACAATTCTTCAAAAACTTTTTCTTCTAACGCTTTGACATTGTCCAGTAATTCTCCTTTAAGCCTTTTAGAAGTTTCTTCGGACTTTTCTAGTAATTCTTCTTTAAGCCTTCTTGAGTTTTCTTCGGATTTCCTGGAATTCTCCAGTATTTCTTCCTTTAGCATTCTAACATTTTCTTCGGCCTTTCTAGAATTTTCCAGTAATTCTTCTTTTAACATTCTAGAATTCTCTTCCGACTTTTCTAGTAGTTCTTCTTTTAACATTCTAGAATTCTCTTCGAACTTTTCCAGTAGTTCTTCTTTTAACATTCTAGAATTTTCTTCGGACTTTCTAGAATTATCTTCCATTTTACTTAACAACAAACGTATCAATTGCTGATCCAGGTATTTCGAAGAGGTAATTTTCAGGATCTTCCTTCTGTTCCAAAAGCCATTCTCTTAGCCTATTTATTAACACACTTTTAAGGCCCGTTGTATCTAAATCCCGTTCTTCCAGTTCACGTTTTAAGTCTATTACCTTCAGATCTTTTAACAATTCCATCGCCATTTTAATTATTAGTTGTAATTGTTTTTAACACTAACAGATTATTCTCACAGCACTTTGTTTATTACACGATTTTATTTATTTTAAAACCCGACACCTGACACCACTGTAACGTTCTTTTTAAAATAATAACAAAAGTGCTGTTTAAATCGTCTATTAATAAGAAATATTTATTTACAAACACTAATGAATACACTATAAATTAACGCTATGATTATAAACCACTAAAACTATAATGAATTTCTAATACAACATTTATCTTTACATTTACTATTTATTTCGTGATACCCATCTAATTACTCGCTGTTGACTGACTCTTTTTATCCGCGAAGTCGATTATATACCCCCATGTAAATCTTCTAGAACCCGCTAGAAACTACTATATATTTCTAGAATAACCGCGTCTCTTTCACCGGCTTCGTGCGATGAGTAATCCTCTCGATTGCTGTAGAATATTCCATTTGTTGTTCGAGAAGAGGTTCTTTCTTTTTCTCTCTTGTTACAATACCCTGAAAGTGCGTCAAAATTATTTTTTATACTTATTATACATTTTGTAATATTGTACAATAAGTTGATGGAACACATTGGGGGTTATTTTAGACCAAGAATTTAATAATAAAATAAAAATTAAAAAATTTGTATATTTATTATATTCTATGAAATAAAACAATCTTAAAAGACAAACATAAAAAGGTACAATAGTACTTTCATAAGCTTACTTTAGTAAAAATATGTGAAAAATGAAATTAACACAAAACGTTAAAAAAAATCTTAGCTAGGAAAAACAACAGATTGGCCGAAGCTGCCGTCGCACCCCCATTTACTAATTAAGGTTAAACTTGAGATAGTATTCATATCTAAAGTTTCTAAACTTGGAATTTCGGTAGAAATTAAACGTCCTGTGGTATGATGTAACAAATTTTGTAGTTTTTGATTTCGGAACTTCAGCTGCAGTAACTGTTATAGACTCTTTTTTCGTATAACAACGTAACTTTGCTGCTTGTACGTTCCCATGCGCAGGAAATGCATAGCATCCTATCTCCATATGTGCAGATCTTGTCTTAATACTGTAACGGGAGAGAAAAGGAACGAACCTCTTTTCGAGCGACAGGTGGTGTGTTCTGTCGCCTTCGAGAAAATGACGCATCGCACAAGCATGTAAATCAGACGTGGTTTATTCTAGCATTTTCTAAGAATACATAGAAGGTTCCAGCGATTTCTGGTGCGTTTATATGAGGATATAAAAGCGGATTGCGGATAAAAGAGAGGCAGTCAACAGCAAGTCATTAACTGTGTATTACAAAATAAATAGTGAATATAAATGTTGTATTAGAAATTCATAGTCTGTAAATAATAGTTTTTAATGGTTTATAATCATAGCGTTAATTTATAGTGTATTCATTAGTGTATATAAATAAATATTTGTTTGTGAATAGACGATTTAAACAGCACTTGTATTATTATTTGAAAAAGAACGTTACAGTGATGTCAGGTGTGGTGTTCTAAAATAAATAAAATCGCGTAATAATTAATTAAAGTGCTGTGAGAATAAAATTTTTGGTGTTAAAACATAATTTCAACAAACAATTAAAATGGTGATGAAACTATTAAAGGATCTCTTAGTAATAGATTTGAAGCGGGAGTTGGACGAGAGGGACTTGGATAGTAATGGAAAGAAAGAAGTTTTGATAAATCGGCTAAGAGAATGGCTTTTAGAACAGAAGGAAGATCCTGAAAATTACCGCTTCGAAATACCTGGACCCGCAATTGATACTAGTTTGTTGTTAAGTAAAATGGAAGAAAGTTCTAGAAAAGCCGAAGAAAATTCTAGAAAGTCCGAAGAGAATTCTAGAATTTTAAAAGAAGAATTACTGCAAAAGTCCGAAGAGAATTTTAGAAAGTCTGAAGAGAATTCCAGAATGTTAAAAGAAGAATTACTGCAAAAGTCCGAAGAGAATTCTAGAAAGTCCGAAGAAAATGTTAGAATGCTTAAACAAGAATTACTTGAAAATACTAAAGCACTGGAAGAAAATGTTAAAATGATGAAAGGAGAATTGTTGGAAAATGTCAAAGCGTTGGAAGATAAAGTTTTCGAAGAATTTTTGGAGAATGCCAGTGCGTTAGGACTATTGGAAGGTAGATTGGCGGAACAAGATAGGGTAATAAAGATGGTAGAAGAGAAAATAGCCCAAATGCAATTACCACCAACAACTAAGAAAGACGATATGATCGAAATGCTGGAAGATAGAATGAATCAACTACGGTTTCCCTCAACGTCTGAGTGGCCGTTTAATGAAGGAACGAAACAATTTAAAGAAGAGAAGGTTCCTACCGTAGGGATAAAAGTAAAACCACCCACGTTCGATGGAAAGATATCTTGGTCCACTTACTACAAACAGTTTGAGGCGGCCGCTGGGGCCAACGGATGGACAGGCAAGGAAAAGGCCGTTTCTTTAACTGTGGCTTTGCGTGGAGACGCGTTGAACGTCCTGCAAACAATCCCAGCAGGACAGGAAAATGATTACCAATTGTTAGTGTCTAGATTGGAAATGAGATATGGAGACGCGCATCTTCAACAAGTGTATCACGCGCAAGTGAAGAATCGTATCCAGAAGAATGGAGAAAGCCTGCAGGAGTTTGAAGCCGATGTTGCGCGGCTTGTCCGATTGGCGTACCCTACGGCACCCGATTCATTTCTGGGACAACTGGCTGTGCAGACCTTCATTGATGGGTTAAGAGACGGAGAAACACAACAATCATTGAGGCTGGCACGACCAAGAACAACTGATGATGCGCTTGCTCACGCCTTAGAATTTGAAGCTGCAAAACAAGCGTCCCGAGGCCACGGGCGAGTTCGAACCGTTGCGGAAGAAGAGGAAGGTTCCAGTTCCAAAGATCGCCTAGAAGAATTATTAATGAGAGTTCTTCAGAAGGAAGATAGTCGTAAGAGGAATCCTCAAGAAGTTCGAGGACCCCGTTGCTGGAACTGCGGTGAACAAGGGCACATACGACGCCGCTGCCCTAAACCCAGAAAAGTACAACCGTCGGAAAAGTTAAAAGGGGTTGGCAAGAGGGGGCGAACGTTGGCTGCGAGTGAAGATGCCCCGGAGATCACGATCCATGCCGTAACATCAAAGAATAGTAACGGCAGTTTGTTTGTAGATGGAAAGATTGCTAACCGAACTGATCCACTACTTATTGATACGGGGGCGACAAAATCCATCGTACGCCCTGATGTTCTACAATCAAGTATGAAGCTGTTATCAACAATTACTCAACTCCGTACAGCAACAGGTGAAGCGATACCAACACGCGGAGTGGTGAAGATGAAGATTGGCATTGGAAGTGAAGAACGTAATCATGAGGTGCTGGTAGCCGATATCACTGATGACTTCATCTTTGGAATGGACCTCCTGAGAAAATTTGGTTTTACGTTGGATTTGAAAGAGGGTGTTTTGAAGGTCGGTAACGAAGAACTTCCGTTGCACCCACGAGAAGATCCGGTTGTAAGGGTTTTGCTGACTGAAGATGTGATATTGCCGGGTCAAAGCGAGATGGTTGTCGAGGCAGGTTTGGATGGAGATCTTCGGGTTGGATGTGTGCGAATGATGGAGCCTGTTTGTGATAAGAAGATCCATAGTGGCATACTGGTGGGAAAAGCGCTGATCAAGGTTGGAAAGACAGTACCGGTGAGGCTTATGAACGTTAATGTGGATCCGGTGACATTGAAGAAGAGTACCCTTGTGGGACAGTGTGTGCCAGTATTCCGAGTAGCCAGGTGTATGGCTGATGTTCCAAAACCAGCGCCCAAAGACCATGGTGGTAAATTAGTGGGTATGGTTACTAGTTCGTGCGAAGACCTTAACAGAACAGAAGTGAAAGAGGTACAGGGTTTGGTTCATCGATACCAAGATATCTTCGCTCTTGACGATAGCCAGAAGGGACGAACAGATATAATAAAACATAAAATCAATACAGGCAACTCTATGCCTGTCCGTCAGCAGCCGAGGCGTCTACCTCTAGCAAGGAGAGCAGAAGCCGAGAAGATTATTATCGATATGGAAGAACAAGGGGTCATCGAGCCATCCAGCAGTCCCTGGGCATCACCGGTGGTCCTGGTCAGTAAGAAGGACGGGTCAACGAG
The DNA here is from genome assembly GCA_929113105.1 of Agrypnus murinus. NCBI lineage: Eukaryota > Metazoa > Arthropoda > Insecta > Coleoptera > Elateridae > Agrypnus > Agrypnus murinus. Next base: position 94,298,206 of record OV816023.1, read on the forward strand.
ATTTTGTGTGGACTATCGGCAGCTTAATGACGTGACCAAGAAAGACAGCTATCCCTTACCACGCATCGACGACACGTTAGATACCCTGTCTGGTTCACGATGGTTTTCGACTTTGGACTTGAAGAGTGGTTATTGGCAAGTTGAAATGGAACCTGAAGACCGGGAGAAGACCGCGTTCACTATTGGTTCCGGACTATGGCAGTTTACGGTTATGCCTTTTGGTCTATGTAACGCTCCGGCCACCTTTGAGCGTTTAATGGAGACCATCCTGAGAGGGCTGTCGTGGAAGACCTGCCTGGTATACCTAGATGATGTGATTGTAGTCGGAAAATCATTCAACGAACATTTGAAAAACCTAGAGGAAGTGTTCCGAAGACTACGTGGAGCCAATCTGAAACTGAGTCCGAAAAAGTGCCACATATTCAGAAAGGAAGTGAAATATCTCGGGCACGTCGTATCACAAAATGGAGTGGCAGCCGACCCCGATAAGATTCGTGTAGTTCAAGAGTGGCCAACACCGATAGATAAACACCAAGTTCGTAGTTTTCTTGGGTTATGTACCTACTACCGGCGTTTCGTTCCTGGGTTTGCCAATATAGCGAAACCTCTGACAAGGTTAACTGAAGATGGGCGCGAGTATGTTTGGAGCGGAGAGTGTGAAACAGCTTTCCAACAGCTGAAGCGTGCCCTGACAACAGCACCAATATTGAGCTATCCACGGACAGAAGGGCAATTCATACTTGACACAGATGCAAGTAATCTGGCCATTGGGGGGGTACTTTCTCAGATACAGGATGGACAAGAAAAGGTCATCGGCTATTTTAGTAAGGTTTTGTCGAAAGCCGAAAGGAATTATTGTGTGACCAGAAAAGAACTATTGGCTGTCGTGAAGTCTGTTGAGCACTTCTACAAATACTTGTACGGACGGAAGTTTTTATTGAGGACGGACCATGCAGCGTTGAAATGGCTTCTACAATTCCGTAATCCTGAAGGCCAGGTCGCAAGGTGGATCGAGCGATTACAAGGATATGACTTTGACACCGAACATCGAGCGGGCACTAGTCATCGAAATGCCGATGCTCTTTCAAGAAGACCCTGTCAAACGGATTGCCGTCATTGCTCTCGTTTGGAGGAGAGGGTTTGCCAAGTATTAAGGACTACCATCGTCAACGACAATTGGTTGCCGGAAGAATTGCAGCGACAGCAGGAGGCTGATCCCGAACTAAAAATGGTACTGGAATGGAAGCGCGTGGGAGAAAGGCCTGCCTGGGAGGCCGTCAGCCCTTTCAACAGAACGCTCAAAGCATATTGGGCCCAATGGGAGTCCTTGAAGGTGGAAGACGATCTCCTGAAGCGAGTACTGGAGAGTGAAGATGGCACCACCATTAGGTCTCAGTTCGCGGTTCCAAGAAGCCGAGTGGCTACAGTATTGCGACATCTCCATGACGGTGCCTCAGGAGGACACTTCGGTGTGAAAAAGACTTTGGAGAAAGTTAGGGAGCGTTTTTATTGGGTCAATTGTAAAGAAGACGTGAAGGAGTGGTGCCGGAAATGTGAATTATGTGCCACTGGCAACGGACCCTTGGGGAAGCGAAGAGCACCTATGAGGCAGTACAATGTGGGTAGTCCTCTGGAGAGAATAGCTATAGACATTGCCGGACCATTTCCCGAAACCGACGATGGGAATAAATACATCTTAGTGGCAATGGACTATTTTACCAAATGGCCAGAAGCATATGCCCTACCAAACCAGGAAGCTGCGACTGTTGCTGACGTACTAGTCAAAGAGTTCTTCAGTCGTTTCGGAGTGCCCATGGAGCTGCATTCGGATCAAGGCCGCAATTTCGAGTCTGTACTCTTTGGAGAAGTCTGTCGATTGTTGGGCATTCGCAAGACTCGGACCACACCGTTACATCCGCAGTCCGATGGAATGGTAGAACGCATGAATCGGACAATGGGCAAATATTTGGCCAAGGTCGTCTCCGATCATCAACGAGACTGGGACCAATACCTGCATCTGTTCCTGATGGCTTATCGTGCATCGGTCCACGAAACAACCGGTCAGTCACCAGCGTCTGTAATGTTTGGACGCGAGTTACGGTTACCGTGTGATCTGGAATTTGGGTCTCCACCTATAGAGCAGGAGGTAGCTGGGAATGATTATGTCATCAACTTAAAGAAGAAGTTGGAGGATATTCACGACCGAACCCGAAATAATAGTCGAATCGCGAGTGACCGGATGAAGGCTACGTACGATGTGAGAGCCCAAGAAGGAGGGTTTCAACCTGGAGAGCTTGTCTGGTTATACAACCCGCAAAGGCGTCGTGGCTATTCTCCAAAGTTACAGCGAAATTGGGAGGGTCCATACCAGGTGAAGAAACGAATAAATGACTTGATTTATCGCATCCAGAAATTGCCAAGGGGGAAACCAAAGGTGGTACACTCCAATCGTCTGGCGCACTATGAGGGAAATAATGACGCAGTCCCGGATCGGAAAGATGAGGCCGAGGTGGCTATCAAAATCGTAAGGCCTGAAGATGATCAGCCAACCTTTAGAGAATTTATGGCTGCGTTCTCTGGAACTAGAAAAGCGCGATTCGGAGTCACGACTGAGATGCAACAAGATCTCTTCCGGGTCCCTGGTGATTATTCCATTGCCCACTGTGTCTCCGCGGATCTCCGTATGTCCAGGGGGATCGCAGTAGTGTTTAGAAATAAATTTGGACGGCTGAATGAACTTCGAGAACAAAATCCCTCTGTTGGTAAATCCTTACGCTTGCCTGATCATGACCGATCCATTTACTACTTGGTAACCAAGCAGTTTTACTACCAGAAACCGAGTTACGCCGACTTGTGGAGGGCACTATGGAATTTGAGAATCGAGTTGCTTACCAGGGGAATTAACAAATTGGCAGTTCCCAAACTCGGCTGTGGGCGGGACCAGCTGGATTGGAGAATCGTTAGAAACATGCTGGAAGTTGTCTTTAGAGGTACGGACGTCAAGATCTTCGTCTGCAGTTTTGACCCACAGCCCGCATTAAGGCCAACGAAGAGTGTAGACTGTTATTTCTACCGTAATGGAACGTGTAGTCGAGGTGAAGACTGTCGATATCGTCATGACCCGTTCTACAGGAACCAGAGCATAAAACCTGTTCTGGGACAGAACAGACTTGAAGAGGGGGGCAGTGTAACGGGAGAGAAAAGGAACGAACCTCTTTTCGAGCGACAGGTGGTGTGTTCTGTCGCCTTCGAGAAAATGACGCATCGCACAAGCATGTAAATCAGACGTGGTTTATTCTAGCATTTTCTAAGAATACATAGAAGGTTCCAGCGATTTCTGGTGCGTTTATATGAGGATATAAAAGCGGATTGCGGATAAAAGAGAGGCAGTCAACAGCAAGTCATTAACTGTGTATTACAAAATAAATAGTGAATATAAATGTTGTATTAGAAATTCATAGTCTGTAAATAATAGTTTTTAATGGTTTATAATCATAGCGTTAATTTATAGTGTATTCATTAGTGTATATAAATAAATATTTGTTTGTGAATAGACGATTTAAACAGCACTTGTATTATTATTTGAAAAAGAACGTTACAATACATATATTGCTGTCTGGTATACTTGTTTTCCACAAATACATATAAAGTTCCATTGCTACGAGATTCATTAGGTAAGCCATTCAGTAGTTGGGCGGCTCTTGTAAACTTCCTATTTGTTTATCAGCTAAATCTTTTAAATTATTTATTTCTAAAACGAAATTTGCCAGTTTTAACATTACTAGCATAGTATTTTTTCTCCCACACGTAAACTATTGATCATCTCTAAATGGCTACAGGTACGAGGGTGGTCCCAGAAGTACCCGACCCAACAAAGAAAACACAAAAATTTTGGAAAAAGATTTATTTATTTTTCAACGTAATCTCCTTTCAGCTCTATACACTTTTCCCAGCGGTGTTCAAAAAGTAGGATACCCTTTTTATAATAAGAACTGTCTTGCTCCTCAAAATAGCCATTAACTGCTGACATCACTTCTTCATCGTTGGAAAATCTTTGACCACTGAGCCATTTTTTTAAGTTTGGGAACAGAAAATAATCCGAGGGGGCTAAATCTGGCGAATATGGTGCATGACGTAGCAATTCAAACTTTAATTGATTAATTTTGGCCATTGCAATAACGGATTTGTGAGCTGGCGCGTTGTCGTGATGAAACAACACTTTCTTTTTCGCCAAATGGGGCCGTTTTTGCTTGATTTCTTCGCTCAAACGTTGCAATAAGTTTGCATAATACTGGCCGTTGATAGTTTTTCCTTTTTCGAGATAGTCAATAAAAATTATTCCACGCGCATCCCAAAAAACCGACGCCATAACCTTGCCTGCAGATGAAACGGTCTTCGCCTTCTTTGGAGCAGGTTCTCCCTTTTGAGTCCATTGTTTCGATTGTGCTTTTGTCTCGGGTGTGAAATGATGGACCCATGTTTCATCCATTGTTACGAAACGGCGCAAAAATTCTGCTTTGTTGCTGTGAAACTTCGCTAAACACTCAATTGAAGCATTTTCACGACACTGTTTTTGCTCGAGTGTGAGCAAACGCGGCACCCATCTTGCACACAGCTTTCTCATGTCCAAATTTTCAGATAATATGCGATTTACCGCACTTTTTGAAATGGCCGTAATGTCTGCTAGCTCGCGCACTTTCAGTCGACTATCATCAAGTACCGCTTTGTGGATTTTCTTCACCATTTCTGGAGTCGTCACCTCATTTGGTCGACCACTGCGATGCTCGTCTTGGCAGCTCGTACGGACTCGTTTAAACTCAGCTACCCAAAATTTAACTGTTGTATACGAAGGAGCAGACTCACCCAGAGTAGAATCCACTTCAGCTTTTATTTTGGTTGGGCTGAGGCCTTTCAAATAAAAGTATTGTATCACATAACGATGACCAATTTTCTCCATTTTCACAAATTCACTGACAACGTTCACTATTGATGGCTGCCAAACAAATACTGAACAACGTGGCGCTTTCAAACTTGAAACATATGCTTTATAGACTGCGTACTTTCCAATACAATGATATTTTCAAACAACTACCGCCACCTCTTGGTCAGGTCGGGTACTTCTGGGACCACCCTCGTAGTAGCTGGAAACAACAATAAGCATATAATTAACAATAAATAGTCGCTGCAAATGCCTAAGCAAACCTAAGCAAAAACAGATTAATGTCCTGTATTAAGAAACGAATGCAGAATCTTTTAACCAAAAAACAAAAATATGCTTTTTTATGTATTTTAGAATTTCTTGTACAAAGTTGTATATTGAAAACAGTAATTCTAAACTTTCGCTTTAAATAGCATGGTGGTAACTAATAAATTATAACAAATACATAAATTAATACAAATGAATTACACAATACCAACCTGCACCAGCATCAGCCAGTATAAATGGTTATCGTAAAATATATTTGAAATAATTTAAATCCAAGACAAACTTCAGACGTTTAGTATGTATTTACACTTTACTTGCACAAACACAACTACCCCAACTTCCCCAACCGATAACACAATAAACAATAGTTGCACTTGCAAATGTTTATTAAAAACATCTTTAGTAAGATTTTAAGTGTTGTAAAATGTAAATATATGTTATGTTTTGTGGAATTTATTTTTGGGATTTTGACGCACTTTAACTGTAATATCACCCACAGTGCGCGGTAACGGTGGCGCCAAAACATTACAACGCGCAAACCGTCCGTTAATCTTGCGTTATGCGAGATCTATCATACAGATTCTTATCTTTTAATTGAAAGATACTTTGCCAATATACAAATTCGCACATTTCCGACTTTGTTGGATCAAGAGAGCCTAGTTGGTAGCTTTCCGTTGTCTAACAGGTCTATATAGCTTTAGCAGTTCCTGATTCACTGTACTGTTTTAAGAACGATCTTTCTGGATGAATAATTCCACTACGGTTTGATAGGGACTTATAGACACAGTTATAGGTACTGATTTATATTTTATTTTACTTAATCTCGTTATAATTACCTAAACCTGTTTTTTTTATGTATGCTAATTCCCTAAAGAAGGGAATTGGGCGATTGGAGTTGGGAGAAGTGAATGTTCTTTTTCATATCAGATAGAAGATCGTTAACAAAGATCTGATGTGGGAAGCAAATGTGGTGAGTATCTGAATGTAGGATTGCTGTATGTAAGTTTGAACAGTAATTTAGAATCAGCCACAATGGAAAGATGCGAGATTATTGTTCTAAGTAGAGAAAAGGTTATGTATGCATGCAGATTGGCGTTCGCATTGGCGAAATGTACTAAAATATTTGATTTATTATTATTGATTATTTATTAGATTTGGTATTTCTTCCTCTCGGGCAACTCTTCATGAAGCATCATCCATCTTAAAGCATCATGATACCATCTAACTCTTTCTATGCCATCTCAGTTATTTCTGAAAAATAAGGAAGAGATAAGAAGTAATGGAACATAATGATGACGAGGTATATTCTGCCAAAGTACATTAAGTTACAATCTTAAAGTTCATACTATTGATTTACAGTCATGTTACCAAAATACATTTGGCAAAGCTATTTGGATAATATTGACAAGACTGTCATTATGATATAATAACAAATAATATATCATCACTGCAGATGACTTTGAGGTAATAGTATAAAGGCAGTAGACGATATTGTCATATTGTATTACTCCTAGTAGTATTACTTTCATTACAGTTACTTTTGAGGGTTAGTGTAAATGAAGAAACCTCAAAGGAATGAAAGCTTCAAAAATAAGGAAAATGTCTTAAACCGCATAATCACACTTCAAAAAAAAACATTTTATTGAAACGTAATCGCTTCTTTTCTCAAGACCCTTTGCTCTTTAAAAATATTTCTTAAAATGCCTAAAGAAAAGTTTTTCTTTCTTTGGTATATCGATTTACCAACGAAAAATGTATACATACATAAAGATGATTAGTATAATGAACCTGCTAATAATAAAAAAATCTTTATTACTAAAAAGTGTAAACTCAATTTGTAAAAAATTAAAATATTTATGTTTATTGTAACATCATTGATATGCAGGCGTAGTAAATTGGGAGCGTATCCGCCCAAAAGTTTAAATGCAATAAAAATCTGAAGGCAACAGTAGAAATAATGAGCATATGTAAATTCCAATCAACCAGAACATAAAAATGTCCATAATATCAATAATTAATTAATTTTTGGGTGTTTTCCAATTACGAAATGTTATCATAGAGGTGTCTTCAGTTTATATTCTTTCACATTATTAGTATTTAGAAGTATCATGTCAATATGATTCATTAACTGTGTGAAATAAACACTTTTATTTTTTAGGGACTGAATCGATTTTATTGGTCATAAATATTTTCCAGCAAGAACTGGCATTTTTATATCTACATATAAATTTTTTGGTTTTATTAATCCCTGGTTAAAAAGAACCAAACCGTGGGATGTATTAATGTATCAAACTTAATTTACACGTTCAAGTGATTATTTCAAAACAAAGTTTTCAATTATACGTTTAAAACAATTTTCGAATATTAGTAAATAGATGGAAATATTTTTAGTTAACTTTAAATTAAATTTTTAATTCTCTTTTTAACTAAAACTTCTCTACGAAGAAAACTATTTAAGACCATTGACTTCTCGAATCCATTTCCAGTCAGTCAACAACAGGCAGACTATGCAATATTTGTTTAACGCAGCCCACTGGTGTTAGCTTATGACCACGCTCTTCCTTACGAGACTACGAATTGAGTTAGGCTCTATTAGCGCGTCAGTTACATTTGTAAGAGCTACCAGTACTCACTGGTGGGAGCAAGGTTGTCTATCCACCATCTACTAGCTCTCCAGACCAGTGTCGGAGATATTAAAGTGCTCACCCATCGGGGTCCGTCACCGAGGGAGTCCCACCATCCCTAGTCCAGCTTGCGGACTTTCACTGCCCGCACCAGTCCAACCTCAAGTGTAGCTGGGACTTGAAAACTGGACCTGCCTAGGATATCCCAGAATCTAGCCACCCCGTCCTAACATTATTAGGCTTGGAGACCCTAACAGCAGACAGGCAGAAGTCACACAACTAAACTTTTCCTTATATCTTCTACAATAAAAATTGCCAAGCCGATAAAAAATATTACAGAAACTTGCCTTGGTCTTGCATGATTGAAGTTGAATGATCTTGGTGAAAGAAATCGCCGTTGTGTTTTCCGCCTAAAATCAATTCAAATTGGTGCTCGTTCAGGAGTTATGGATCTTCTCACGTTAACATCGTAACAGTAACTAAGAAATCCTCAACTTTTTACTTCACGACACATGAATGTTCCAGGTAGACGTTCTTAACTTTGGTCCTAGGATCCATCGCTCTACATGGTTATACAGTAGTACAGACTTGTCCCGTCCCAGTAGTGTATAAATAGTTGATATAAAATCATATCTATGTTAACTTTTATATTCATGTCAGTATTTCTAGGAATACGTCTTTGGAAGCTTAGCATTCTGGTCTGCCTGTCCTAGTTCAATAACGTACATTTTCTTTTTGAAGCAATTTTTGTCGTTTTGTTAGCAACAGATGAAGTATTGCTAAAACTGAACTTACCTTATTACTCATCTTTTATAGGTTTATGTTCATATCAGAAGTGCTATTAACGAAATTCCGTCACTGTCTTTTTTGCTTCAACTTTTTCAGTTTAATTATCTGTGAAACGCTGATTTGTGAAAAGCGTTTGCCAAAAAAAAAAGATTAATATAGGCCGTATATCCGCACTTACTTCTGAAATGAGATGAGCGTTATTAAAAAAAATTCTATACATATGAAGGCTAAGATGATCACCTATGATCACCTACCGCCCGACTTTAATAAAATTTACTAAAATTAGAGATTTTATAAGTCAAACAACAAAATGATAAAGAAAGGTAGTACCCATAGTTGAAATGGTTATTATTGTCAAAAATCATTAATGTAATTTTAATAGTATTTGGAATCATTTAAAACGATTTCCCGCTACCAACTTTATTTTCTTGTGTAAAGAAAAACCCCGTGAAGCAGCAATAAATGAATTTCACCAAGGTGATACAGCTTACACTCTAACACTCTTTAACTTCAATTAATCTTTGTTTGTGGTCAGTGCTGGATTAATAACTCACGGGCCCCTAAACAATTGAAATTTCGAGGCCTCCTTTTTATATACGAGGGTCTTTTTTTTCAACCTCCGATAAGCTATACATAAAAGACAAATGTATATAAAAAAATCATATTTTATTACTAAAAGTTCTGTATACTTATGGTTACTTTTCGACATACTCACCATAAAGATTGAGGCATTTGTCGTATCTGTGGACAAGCTTTCCGATACCGTCTTCATAAAATGTTGCCGCCAACGCATTTAAATGAGTCTTGACGTTATCTTGAAGATCCTCGGTAGTTTATTGTGAAACTTTACGTCGTTTGCGGAGAGACGTTCAAAACAAGAGAAGAGGAATGCTGACTTTTGGAATTTGTTCTGAACCATGACAAGCCCGTCCACACAGTGCTGTTGCAACCCAACGGCTCCTTGACCAATTTCAATGGGACATTTTCGATCACCCGACATGCAGTCCCGACCTAGCATCGAGTGACTTTCATCTTTTCCCTGTCCTGAAGACGTGGCTAGGAGGACAGCGCTTCCAAACTACCGAGGATCATCAAGACAATGTCAAGACTCATTTAAATGCGTTGGCAGTAACATTTTATGAAGACTGTATTGGAAAGCTTGTCCACAGATACGACAAATGCCTCAATATTTATGGTGAGTATGTCGAAAAGCAACCATAAGTATACAGAACTTTTAATAATAAAATATGATTTTTTTTTATATACATTTGTCTTTTATGTACAGCTTATCGGAGGTTGAAAAAAAACGACCCTCGTATATAAAAAGGGGACCCTCGAAATTTCAATTGTTTAGGTGCCCGTGAGTTATTAATCCGGCACTGACCACAAACACAGATTAATTGCAGTTAAATCGCATTCAAAAATCATTCAGCATTCTGAATCTTTGAAACCCCTAAACGAAACCTTTAAACGTTAATATTTCAAAACGAAATCTAAAAGGTGCGAGATTCTGAAAATTTAAAGTGTTTAAGATTTTGTAGTAGGGAACATCGGGATATATCTTCCGAGTTTTTTTCCTTCGATAAAAAAGTGATTGGGAGACAAGGACAAAAGTTTAGTACAACGATAAATTTCTAACCTAACAAATCAGGTTGCGCCTTTAGGGTGAGAGGAAAAGACAAAGTTTTCATGGATTTGGCTTAAATTAACTTTGGTTAATTTAAGCTGATTTGTCAGCTGCTATTGGGTTCTGTTACTTGCCAACCCTTTTGCTTCAAACTTACACCACAGCATAAAAATATACAGTATACCCACTCGATTATCGGCACCTTGAAGTTGATAAGACGCTTCGCATATCGGATACAACAATGACAAACTACGGTCAGTTCGTCGAGGCTTGCCAATCGTCATTGTATTGTATGCTGCTAATAACGAAGATCCTCACAGCATAAATCGATAAACAAACAATCACATCCAGGGGATATTACAAGGGGATATTAGTAGAAAGATAGATAATAACCTGGAGACACTGAAAAAGTTCTATAAAATTGCCGGTCTCTTCTGAAGCATCCTCTATTATACCTAGTTGACTCTTGTAACGTTCAAATTTGAGTTTTCGATTTCTTCCATTGGATTTTTTTTATGAACTAATTCTGGAACACACTGTACTCATTCATTTTAACAAATTTTCTAAAATATGGTTAGTAGGCATTAATAAATTTCGAAAGGTCAACTGTGCGAACGACGCATTTTTGTTTTTGGTTGTTTTGTGACTTTTCCGATTTCCGTGAAGGAAGTTGTTCATAAAACTTGACTAAATGGTGGGCCCTCTGTGGTAATTTAAATAGAAAGGAATATTTATATCTAATTGGTTTTGGATACTGATTCTTCAGGATTTATCCTTTTTATACTATTTGATAACTTTGGGAACAATAATTATTGCAATTGTTGATTGGTTAGTGGTTATCAAATTGCTCGCTTAGGCGGATTTTGGAATTGCCACGAGGTACGTCATCATTTAATTCTTTCTTTTCTTTTCTCGAATAAATCGTAATTGATTGTAGGGAACTATTTAACCCCCGAACTAACTAACCACCGAACTGTTTGACCATCGAACTGGTTAACTACCGAATTGATTGACTACCTACCTGCCGGTGTCTAAGGACATTGAACCTTTTTTTATCATACGAAGATCAAGTATTCAACGTAGACTCCAGTGCATACGCATCGAGGATTACCCTCTACGCTCAGTACTAGCTACTGACTGCCACGGTATTCAGAAGCAGAAGATATATCCGTTGGGAGATACAGCTACTGGAATTCACCTATTTACCAGGTGCAAGTTTATAGAGAGCGAGTGTGCAAGTTTATAGAGAGCGAGTACAGAAGGTCAGCTCTTCATAACCATTATTATTTTGTGTGTATATTTTGGGAAGATTAATCATAGGTTCTTTGTTTAATAGTAATGAAATCATTCTATTTTTTTTTGGTTACCATGATTCACATTGGATATACAGGTTAAGATATCATGTCAGTTATTTACGAGATTTGCTGAACTGTCAAAGTCCGACCATTGAGTTCATTGCTGATACTAAGTAAATGTTAAATTGGACTTGTTTTGTAAACAGAAATTAAATTATTATTTAAAATTTGGTACCGTACATTTTCTTTTGAGTATTTATTCTTATCAATGATAAACGCTGGGCCTCCTAGTTCGTTATCGTGATAGCGCGTTTATTTGGTTGGTTATTGAATTTTATTTAGTCTGGTTAATTATTATTAACCTTTCGTTTATTACCTTTAAATAACAACATCATTTTCTTAATTTCTGTAGATAAGTCTGTCTTATATCTGCAAACAAAGATACATAAGAAGAGGTAATTAATCTTTGATGTATAAAAGAAAACATAACAAAAATACTCAGAGCTTTTGATAAACTTCATTCATCTTTCATATTTATATAAAGTGTGTATAAGTAGTAGTGAATTTCAATCATATATAGTGTGTACTTATTAACAAAAAAAATTACATTAATCATTTTGTTGACTTAACCCTACTATTATTGTATCTTAACTATTGTACTATAATATAACCTACTTTCTTTATTATTAAATATTATATCGTTCCTACCATTCCGTTATCCTTTTATTGCTTGTGTATTCCTTAGTCTTGGCTACTTACCGTATCTTGGAGTTTAGTAATTCTCCTGCAAAGATTACTTGGCGCCTATATTTCCGAATTATTTTCTTGTTGGTAAGTATAATAAGCTTAATTTATACCAGGAACCCACACACACAGGAACACTCTTCACTGAGCTACCCTCCCCCATATCGACGTCTCATGAATACTCCTCGCACTCTATCAGTTTTTGTCTTTTTGTCTACTGTCCTACAACTGTAGAAGTGCAGCTAGTGCATTGTTAACGTTGAATAGACGAATTATACTGCAATATCATCATTCACATTTATTCTGCAGAATATTAGCTTTAATATACTAGAATTAAATAAAATTAAACAAATGGTTGCATATAAAATATTTTGATGAAATCACCAGTGGGTATCTTAATTTGGTTTTTAATTAAAACAAACATTATTAATTATTGTCGTTGTTTATTATAATAGTAACTAAATCTGGGACAACATCTCAAAAAAGAGACCGATGATAAAAATGAAATTAAGTTTTTGAGAGTTCATACACTAAAAAGAACAAACTAATATGAACAAATTATTATTAATTTAAACAAAAAGATATTAATTCGGGACGTAAGTGAAAATTAAGTTTAGTTAATGGCCGTAAGATAAATTCTTTAACTATAAATTTTATTACTTCCTCTATAAATAAAAAGAAAACATTTGTTTAAATGAGCGTGAAGAAAAAACTACAAAAGGAGCAAGTAATTCTGATGATGCCCCTGGTATCTATAATTAATAACAGTTAGACAGTTTACCGTTAAATAATTAATTCCTTTAAAATGTCTCTAATATATAAAAAAAATGTCATAGCATAGATATCTGTTCTATTCATTTTACGCGCTCCTGCGTTTGTAACTTTTTCTTAGATATAATATTAATTGAAGAAGATTAATTATATAACATTAACTCGCCTAAATTTTACGGTTGGCAATTCAGTATTTTATTTGTAATTGCTATTTTAACAGTTACGCTTAGAGTAATTTAATTATATCTAGTACTTTGTTCCAGACTATCGAAGAACAGAAATTTTACGCTGGTGTGTAACTTTAAGTATTTTAACGCTAGAGTAACCTGCAATTCTCTGCTGCAAAAATATAAATTATACATGTTTAAAACATTAACAAATTGTTTATATATTCTAAGAATCCACTGATTAATTTAATTAATTTCTTGCTATTTACTTTTTACTAATATATGCAAATGCATTGATTGCTTAGGCGCTGATAAATTTCTTGTTTAGACCATAGAGGAAAGGTTGGGTACAGGCAGGTTTTCATTCAAATTATTGAATATAGCCCATAGCAATATTTTGCTATGAATTATAAGAGTACAAAACATATCCTATAATAAATTTAGTTTTTACTAATATGTTAAAAATAATTATAACCATTTGATTAATGTAAAATCGATAACTATGCCTTGATCGAATTGCATATCCTGCTGCGGGCGCGCGCGTTTTTATTCCTCTTAGGGGGATTAATTGGTTACATTTGTTAAATCAGTATATTGATAGTAAACCAGTGTCAACTAACAATAGATACTGTCAGTGTGAGCTTGAAGTGGTATTAGTAGTATAAAATATGTGGAATATGGTTTGTAATTTAAAACAATCGTCTTCTGTCCTTTATCCTCTGCCTTCTGTCCTCAGTCCTCAATGCTCAGTCCTCAGTCCTCAGTCTTCAGTCTTCAGTCTTCAGTCTTCAGTCTTCAGTCTTCAGTCTTCAGTCCTCGGTCCTCGGTCCTCGGTCCTCGGTCTTCGGTCCTCGGTCCTCGGTCCTCCGCCCTCGGTTCTCCGCTCTCAGCCCTCAGCCCTCAGCCCTCAGCCCTCAGCCCTCAGCCCTCTGCCCTCTGCCCTCTGCCCTCTGCCCTCTGCCCTCTGCCCTCTGCGCTCTGCGCTCTGCGCTCTGCGCTCTGCCCTCTGCCCTCTGCCCTCTGCCCTCTGCCCTCTGCCCTCTGCCCTCTGCCCTCTGCCCTCTGCCCTCTTCCCTCTGCCCTCTGTCCACTGCCCTCTGCCCTCTGCCCTCTGCCCTCTGCCCTCTGACCTCTGACCTCTGCCCTCTGCCCTCTGCCCTCTGCCCTCTGCCCTCTGCCCTCTGCCTTCTGTCCTCTGTCTCCTGCCCTCTGTTCTCGGCCCTCTGTTCTCCTCTTATTCTGCACTCTGTCCTCTGCCCTTTGTTCTCTGTTTTCTGTTCTTTACGCTCTATCACTTGTCATCTGTTCTTTGTTCCCTGATCCCTATTCCCTGTCTTCTGTTCCTTGCTCCCTGTTCTCTGTTCTCTACTCTTTGCTCCCTGATCTCTGCTATGTGATATCTGCTCTCCGCTTTCTGCTTGGTGTTCTCTTTTTTCTGCTTTTCTTTCTCTACTACTTACACAGTCGGCCATGGAAGATAGATATTTGCCTTTATATCAAATCTATATAAAATCTTGGGTAATTTTTTCAAAAATATACAATTAGGCGATAACATGAAAGCTGACAAACATCGATAAGCCTGAAGCAACGGTTTTCCCGTTTGATTGCGCATCAATATTTAAACAGAATGGTGCCAGTCACCAGAATAAACAACTGCAACATGGCGCTATAATCACAATCATCACATCACGCATTATCATGTTCATGCATCTCATTCCTACTGAAAGATGTGGAGTATCGAGAAGAAACATATAAACATTTCAAAGAAGTTGCTTTCATAAGTACCAATTTCGTATCTTGTACCAGTTTTAGTTCTTGATGGTAAACTAGGAAAAGCTTAAATCATTAAAGATGGTTGTTGTCCAAAAGGAAAATAGTTATAATTTAATTGATTCGCTTACTTTTAGTTCTACAATTGATTAATAGATTAAATCAGAAAACAAAAAATAATAAATAAAGACGCAATGCATAGTTGATGTGGATTACAGTCAAGGATGTCATGACGATTGTTAACAGCATTATTTACGAAGCGCGCAGCGCTACTAAAACAAGCTAAGTACGTACTAAGGTCCATAAATTACCGGTCTGGTCCACTTTTGGTTGGGGGCCCATTGCGTGGCTCGGCATCTGTCCTTATTGTATGTACCGCCGCACCCCTCTACTTCAGTTACCCCTCTACAGTTAGTTTAGTTTTAACCTTGATTTAAAGTAGATGTGATGACAAGTGTTTTAAAATGTTTAAAATCGAATATCATGCGGTGATCAAATTCTTGACCAAAGAACGTCTTACATTGATGCAAATGAAAAACGTTGAGATGATGAGTATGGGAAATCTTTAAGACCGAAGAAATAGCTGCAAGACTATAACTATTGAAAACAACCGTAATCAAGATTATTAAATAATATTTACATACGAATAAGGTTAGTGCAAGAAGGGTTCCGCGAGTTGTTGCCGAGAGTTTTTAAATTATATAAACTTTATTCAAAACATTATATAATTAAGACAATAATAAATTAATACAATCTCCATCCAGGACAATTTTTGGGATCAGTTGTTACTGGAGATGAGACTTTGGTGATATACTACCTCTGTCCAAACGGAAGTAGTAAAATGGAGAAAACTAAAGGAGTTCTCCCCTCAAAAGTCCAAATTCATGCAGTCAACAAAAATATTATGGCCTAAAAATATTATCAGCTTTTGGGTCTCATGATGAATTTTGCTTATTGTCTACAAAAAAAGTACTATAAGCGCATAGTGCTACGGAGTTCTACTACACCGATAGGCAACCAAAGAGAGAAGATGGGTAAAACTGGCCCATGGTGTTAATGCCAAGGGAGCTGCAAAATAATGCGGTTTTAAGTAAATCTCCCACACTTCCGACGGCCCAAGCTTGCCCACCAGCGACTACTATCTGTTCCTAAAATTAAAATTCGATTTTCAGGGGAGAAGAAAACTATTTTAAGGCATAGAAATGCTGCCAAAGAAATGTAATACATGTATTAAAGGCGATCATATTGAAAAGCAGTAAGTACCATTTGTTTTTTTACCTTCGTTCTACCCTAGGCCGAAAAATTATGGATCTTACTACATAAGTAAGATCAAGATAACTAGTTAAACTTAATCGATCATATAATGAAATAAATGGTTAAATAATTAATATAAATTTGTGCCATGGAACTACTTGACTACCTGAACCGAACAGGTTATAGAAATCGAATGGATAAACAAGTTTGGTTAGCCAAAACACTCCTAAAACACCAGACCATAGAGACAGATGGGATGGAGATACAGCTGAATCGGTCCTTGTTACCCCGTAGTATACAAATAACAAAATCAATAGACCTCTTCATCTAAGGTCGAATCTTCGCAACTAACAGTTGTAATTACCAGAAACAGATACCTAAAATTCTTGGATCACTTCAGTGTAGAACCGTTTATTTTAGATCTATATTTAATACAGGATATTAATCAAGAGCATTACTATAGGTCGGTACGTATGACTCTTGAATAAATTCTCTGTAGAACGATATTTTTCAAGAATATATAAATATATAGATTAGCAATAGGAGCTGTCCATAAACTACGTCGATAGTTGTCGGTATTTTTAACGCCCATCCCGCTTGTTACACTTTTTCAGAATCTTGTAACCTCTCCTTAATCGTATGTCACAATATTTTCTCTCCTAAATTTACAACTTTATTAAACCTGCACAATAGAATTTATCTACATAAACTTTTCCTAAGTGCACTATGACATCTTATATTTTACATGATATCTAAACTCCTCTCCCCCCCCCCGCCTTCACACATCACACATTATAACTCAGAGCACTATCCTCCCTACCCCGACATGCATGGCGTAAGGTATGAACAGCTTCTTTGCTGTAGCTCAATTTTGAATTAATTAATTCAAAAGTTACCACAACTTTTATTTGGAAATATGTGTGTCTAGATGGGGCTAGGTAGAGATAATTTTTGGTTGATGGAAGATGGAAGTCAAAAGAACAGAGAGCAAATATTAGGAGACATATTAGGTTGTAGTTAGGTTAGGTTATGTTTAGAAAGTTTAATCCATGCCTCGAGATTAGTTTCGTTAGACTAATCAAGTGCTTTCAGAAAAGATAGGAGTGGTCAAACATTTCGAGTGTCCCAAAACGAATTTTTACCTTAGCTTCATCAATTTATTTTGATAAACAATGAAATTGCTTTTGATCCTAATGCTAATCTGACAGTTAGTACAGGGTGGATAGCAACCTTGCCCGCCACAAATGTGAACTAGGACTACTACTAAAAGTAGTTAGTGCCGCGCTAATTGAGCGCATCTCAATGCCTCGCCCAATAGGGCAGGACATAGGATGTGGCAGTTAAACTTAATGATTGGTACCTTACAAATTGGAAAAAATTGTGATTATTAAAATATTTACCTTTTGATCTAACTCATTTTGTTTGTTTATTTATGGACTACAGATTTTAAAAAATTGGCACACTTTGCACAAAAATTCAGTTATTGCGAAAGAAACTTAAACCAAAAACATAAAGACGAATATGATTTAAAAATTAAGAATTGTAAAATGAGCATCAATTCCTTTTTTCAAATACAGTGTGGCTGTAAATATATGCTAGCAGTTCATAAAACTAAAAAATATATATTTGATCGCTGTAAATTTCTCGTCATTTTTTAAATCAAAGTACTTGACATAGAAAATAAAGAAAAAAAATTATATAAGCTGTAGGTGATAAACTGCATTTCATCATAGTGATGCAGATGTGTTTCATTTCATTGAGATGATGTTGGAATTTTAACAGGCGTTACTTAAAAAGAGCAGGCGATTTCGACACTTAGCTTGTTTATAATAAATGAAGATCCTTTGACTTTTAACACTAGGCTGTTTATTTTTATTAGGAGCTACATGCTACTACACATAGGTTGTAAACAAATACGTTAAATATATACTCGTTCATTTTTAGCTTCAAACTTTGGCAAAAGGTTATCATCCAACCTTCTTGATGATTGAATTCATTGATACTTCAGTTTTCGAATACATTTTAAAAATAACTTGGGGTTATTGTTACAAAAATTGGTTTGGCAAGAGATACTACTAACATTATAGTAAAAAAAAGCTTGCTACCAGTTAACACTTTAGAGCATTCCGAGTTTTTCTTAAAATATCAAGTTACCATAAAACAAAAGATCTAGCATATAAATAAGATAAAGTTATGCGTAAAGTAGTGATGCTATTTTAGTTGATAAGATCTTTTTTATATAAATAATTTCATTTTGCGGATTTTTAAAACATTTTTTGCTGGAATGTGGATGTGGAATCCGTATAATATTGTTTGTAGTTATGTATACATTTAAAGTCCAAAAAGTTAGGTTAAGGAAAGATATAAAACATGATAAAAATCCAAAGATTTATGTAATCAGTAATCACTTGTTGTGAATGCAAACAAGAGCGCCAATTTCAGATTCTGTAGATTTCTGTGAGCAGAAGAGTAGACTACAACAGTTTTCACTCAATACTCTTCTTACCCTCAAATGGTATGGTGGGGTATTTGGACACCCCCAATGCTGTAGTTTTTTGAAATTGTAAAGCTAATAATTGTCTGTATTTTGTTATGCTAGTTATTCTGCAATTGCTTTATGACTTTGGGACTTGAATCTTTTTATAAAAAAGGGGCAGCCGGGCTGCGATTATATTATGTTATTGTTTAGTAACTAGCATAATACCCGTTGAAAAATCAAAGGGCCTCTTCTGGTCATGTCACTCGTCTGGTCTATCTATGAAATAAGAAAACAGTTCTACTTATAAAAGTTAATTTCTGGGATCAACCACCAACACTCTCCCACCTATTTTAGTAGTCCTTAACCCTTACCGTAAATAATTACCAGTTTATATGCACGCATGCTTGAGCATAATGTTGAGTAGCCTTGGTGGACGAACGAACATACAGACTAACTAACGGACATGATTCCTTATTTGAATATTTCGTCGTACACAAGGTTTGTCGTAACCTTTTCCTTTTTTATTCCTCTTGTTCTTTATTTCTATCATTTTTCTTCCTCTCCCTATCTGCCGCTTTATTTCCAATCTTTCAACGTCTATTTCTCTTATCTTCCAACCTTTCTTTTTCGATTTCTCATCTTTCTCTCTAGCATTTTTCTTCGTCTCCCTGTCAGCCTCTTTATTTCCGACACCTTTGCACGTCTGTTTTGTGTTATGTTCCAACCTTTTCTTTTTCGATTCCTTATCTTCTTTCTCTGTAGCATTTTTCTTCGTTCCTTTGCCAACCTCTTCATTTTCGACCTTTGTATGTCATTCTCTGTTATCCTCCAAACTTTTCTTTTTTGATTCCTCACTCTCTTTATCCCTGACTTGTATCTTTCTTTATTGCAAACGATCTTCTCTTGGGCCAGACTCTTCGTTGTCTCTCCATCTCGCGTTCTGACTTGAATCTTTTTGCCCCTAATTGTTGTTGACTTCCTTTTTTGTGCTTCTTTCGAACAGACCCTCCGTCTTCTAAACCTTCTTGACGCGGTGTTTGAATTTCCTCTAACACATCAATGAGACCCTTTGAGTCTCCCAGAGTAAATTAGCCTTTTTGTATGGAGGTCAACTTGAACCTGAGGTGTAGTCTGATAGAAGAGGCTGCCGTCCCTCCACGCTTCAAATACAAATGGGAAGAGTTGGGTAGCTGCAATAACTTCACACAGCGAGTCAAGTTCCACCGAGGCCCATCTCTGCCTGGTATTCGGTAGGAGTTAGGTAATTACCGTCGGCGGGAGTCGAACTAAGGACCTCAAACTCTTGTTGTTGCACTCGGCCGAAAATAAGGTTCCTTACTACCTCGTGCACTGTCTAACTGTTAAACACACAGTGTGCGATAGCTCTAAATAGACAGTTCTTATCGCCACTCATTGACACAATGCGACGGGAGACTTTACCGTCTTCCATTGTCAGTTTCTCTATAGTAAAAATCAAATATTAACAACTCCGTTACAAAGTTTGCTAAATCCAAATCCGAAGTACCAAACAAAGTTCACGTGAATACGAACAATCCAAAATGGAAAGCCAATTTCAAGCCAATTCCGTAAGTAAGTTTCCTAAATGCAAATCCGAAGTAAAAAGAAACTCAAGTTAAAATGGTCGAAATAAACTCGCCCGATGTTGCGTCGTTCCTTATATAGCTCCTTGTAGCTCAGGATGTGCTACACCAAAGGAATTTCTATTTTCCTTAATAATAAAGTCAATGGGTTCATCACATGTAACGTTGTAACTATAATTTAAAATAATTACGTTTGATTCATAATTAGGAATGCCTTTCTTCGTAACTACTAACAACCCCCAAACTTTTTTTGCTCAAATAAATGCTATACAAACACATAAGTAGGCTATTTTGCAAAATAACTTTAAACAAATGGTAGGCGTGTTCAAAGAGAATACATAATACAGATATTTTAATTATACTATATGTAGTTTTTTTATTATATTATGTACTTTATATTAGCATAATATTCGTTGGAAAATCAACGATGTGTGGAGGAACCGCAGTTGAAAACGCGCCATCGATTGCTGGCAATCAGCGTGCAACTTTGTAGTTTTTGTAAAAACTTTGAATTTTGATGCCGCTTTCACCATTTGATAGCTTGTTTCTTAGAGAAGGTTTATATGCATACAGATTGTTCGGAGGATCTTTCGAGAGTCGTGTAATAAGCAAACTGTGAAATAAGTAATTAAGAAAATTGGATCAAACAGGGACAAAACGCATTACGCTGCAAAAATGATAACAGATAAAGGCAAACTGTAAGCGAACGAATTGTAGATCTCAAAAAGATCTACAAAAAAGTCCGGGATGGGATCAACGTATCTCTTACAGAATACTCACAATCAAGATTTTTATAATAGTTATTTTTGCTGAAAACTCTTCTCCCCCTGGAATGTTGCCTTACTCCGCCCCTAGATGAAATGGCGGTAATTTCTGTATTTGTTTGCAGCTTACGGCACTCAAGAGATATATAGCCACAATGATTTTTGAAGAAATGCTTCCCCCTGCAACCCCCTCGGGTTTTTTAGGATTAAGAATATACTCATGCACCCCTTTGGGGTAAGGCCCACCTGCCTGTAAAATTTCAGCTTTCTAAGTCTTCTAGTTTTAGAGATATTTTTCGGTGGACATCAGACATCGGACATCGGAACTGGCTATTATTATATTAGGAGATGTTAATTTATGCCCTACGATGCATGCAGTAGCTGTTACAGGGTTGCCAGTTGAGCGGCTTTATCGCAGAATTAGACTACCTAAAATGTAAAGTTGTGTAGAAGTTTTGTGATTGATGATTACCGCAAATTGAGCAAAATTGAGTTCTATATCTTTTTCTACAGGGCGAATCAGAATTATTCGTTTTAGCTTGTAATATTTAATAATTTGAGGTAGGGTACAAGTTTTATGTGCTAGATATAAAGACAACACTACAACCCATTATTAGTTACGTGTCAAGTCGAGAAGCAGCAAGCGCATGAATCAGGCAGACACAGCATAGATAGGGCAGAATTTATGTTAACAGAATTCTAATACTTACAGAACTGCGAGTAGATTCTGTTAACATAAAAATAAACCATATGTTCATTAATTGATTGACATGTAGATAACCCTGAAGAAGAAACAAATAAAATAGTTTCGAAAGCTCGGTAAAGTAAAGAACAAAGAAGTATATTTATTGACTTACTATATACCGATATCCCAATAAACCTTAAATCTTCTATTGACATATTGATGAATTAATAAATAAAATACACCAAAGACTGAACCCCATGAAGTTTCTTTTTGTAAAAATGTATATTATTATTCCACTGACACCCGCACTGTAAGGATCTATTTGACAGTACGGGGATCCGGCTTTGGCAGTGCAGTTCCAGTCGTCGGATTCCCAGAAATCGTCTAGAGACCTACGCTTAAGGGGGGTTGATGCGAAGATACATAGCCTCTCACGTCCAAGACAACTTCACCCTAACAGGTATACACCGGGATGCTACTTTGATGCGCCCTATGAAGTAGCGTCGAAACGAAGCTCTGGCAAGTGCACACCAGGCCTATAACTGGAAGATCGGGGTGGCAAAGCCGCTTAAAACATCCCAGTCCCGCTACATCTGAGGTTGGATTCGATCGGGCAGTAGCCCCAACTAAGGCTTGGTGAAAGAACCTTCTGGAGGGTTTCGATGTAGCTAACCTAGGTTAGGGACTAAGCCTAATGCTGGACGAGGTACTTGACCCCGTATGAAAGAGGACGGGAGGGTAGCGGCGGGTGAGTACGTATTAAGTTAATCGCTCCGGCACTAACATGGTGAACTAGTAGAGGGTGGATAGGCAACCTCGCTCCGACCAGTGAGTAACTGGAAGCAATTGCCATGCAATTGCGCACTGATTGAGCGTATCTCAATTACTTCCTGCTGGAAGGAACGTGGGGATAAAGTTATTACAGGTGCCCCACGTAAAACATACATGATAATCGTGTAAGGATCTATTGGAGTAAATTCTAGCTTACATTAGTCCACAAATGATAAAATCAATTTTTCCCATAAACCCACCACAATAAAGTGAATTGCATTTAGTCCTCGCCATTTAAACTTGTCAGAACGAGTACAAAAATAACCTTTATCTTTGGGTGTGTCATATCAGTACTGTGATGATCGTCGGTGCCTTGAATAATTTGTAGTATCCAAGGAAACAAACGTAAACAGAGTCAGAAATTAATCCATAAAAAAAAGTCAAAACATTGATTTTCTCGTCTTGAACAGTAAAAGAATAAAGCTTATATACCATAATCCGTCTTTTACTCGACGTAATACAGAAGATATTACAGTACTATTAACTTCATCTAAAGTGGGCAGTTTTGGGCTAGTTTTTTATAACTTTTGCTGCTGTTTCATGCTGTCTCATTATGCTTCTTCAGTTAGGTGGTGGACTGGTATATGAATTTGGTGGTCGGAGTATATCTTGTGTGCGTTAAGCCGGCTCCTTACTATACGTAACTGTGTTATACTTTGAGTGCGTTAAATTTTGATTCATACACACCAGAGAGGTTGGACGAAAACTGCACGCATCAAATGGATTGTTTCGAGTCATGCATAATGTATATAGTTTACATGTACATGTCTGTGTGCATATTGTATGTTGACTTTTTACGATTCGGTGTAAGCAAGAAAAGCAAACAACATACTAAAAAGCAGAAACTTTACTTCGTGAAAGCAGAGATGAAGACAACGTATTGTAATGAATAGTAAACCCGTATATGACATCGAACATTCTAGATGTATGAGTCATCAACTGTATAACTCATCAATAACACCTGAGTGTATGACTCATCGACGCGACTTATCGGCTTGACTCATCAACAGCTGCATGTGTGATTCATCGGTTATGTTCTAGAACTTATGAAAGATATAAATTTAGTTCGCGGGTAGAAGGAGTTCAGTTAATGTTTGACCGGCATAGTGAAATGTACTCTGAATAATTAGTTAATAATTGTTGTAATACATAAATAGTTTTCATATAAATAGTGCTCAAATAAATTTGTAAATACCTAGCATTTAGATAATAGTTCGTTAAATAGTTTTTAGTTACAGTGTTTTTAATTAAGTGCATTGTAAATAATCTTTTCTTTATTAATAGACGATTTAAACAGCATTTTTTGTTATTATTTACGTTACAGTGGTGTCAGGTGTGGGTTTAAAATAAATAAAATCGCGTAATAAACAAAATACTGTTTAAATCGTCTATTAATAAAGAAAAGATTATTTACAATGCACTTAATTAAAAACACTATAACTAAAAACTATTTAACGAACTATTATCTAAATGCTAGGTATTTACAAATTTATTTGAGAACTATTTATATGAAAACTATTTATGTATTACAACAATTATTAACTAATTATTCAGAGTACATTTAACTATGCCGGTCAAACATTAACTGAACTCCTTCTACCCGCGAACTAAATTTATATCTTTCATAAGTTCTAGAACATAACCGATGAATCATACATGCAGCTGTTGATGAGTCACTCCGATAAGTCGCGTCGATGAGTCATACACTCAGGTGTTATTGATGAGTCATACAGTTGATGACTCATACATCTAGAATGTTCGATAACGTCATATATGGGTTTACTATTCGTTACACTGCCCTCTTCAAGTCTGTTCTGTGCCAGAACAGGTTTTATTCTCTGGTTTCTGTAGAAAGGGTCAAGACGGTATCGACAGTCTTCACCGCGACTACATGTTCCGTTACGGTAGAAATAACAGTCTACACTCTTTGTTGGCCTTGATGCGGGCTGTGGATCGAAGCCACAGACTAAGATCTTCACATCCGTATCTCTAAAAATAACTTCCAACATGTTCCGAACGATTCTCCAATCCAACTGGTCCCGCCCACAGCCGAGTTTGGGAACAGCCAATTTGTTAATACCCCTGGTAAGCAACTCGATCCTCAAATCCCATAATGCCCTCCACAAGTCAGCGTAACTCGGTTTCTGGTAGTAAAACTGCTTGGTTACCAAGTAGTAAATGGAGCGGTCATGATCCGGCAAGTGTAACGCTTTGCCAACAGAGGGATTCTGTTCTCGAAGTTCATTCAGCCGTCCAAATTTATTTCTAAACCCTGCGATTCCCCTGGACATGCGGAGATCCTCGGAGACACAGTGGGCAATGGAATAATCACCAGGGTCCCGGAAGAGATCTTGTTGCATCTCGGTCGTGACTCCAAAGGTTGGCTGATCATCTTCAGGCCTTACGGTATTGACAGCCACCTCAGCGTCACCTTCTCGATCCGGGACTACGTTATTGTTTCCCTCATAGTGCGCCAGACGATTGAAGTGTACTACCTTTGGTTTCTCTCTTGGCAATTTCTGGATGCGATAAATCAAGTCATTTATTCGTTTCTTCACCTGGTATGAGCCCTCCCAATTTCGCTTGAACTTTAGAGAATAGCTCGCGCTTGTATATTAGATATGTTGCTACGTGCAAAATTATTTCAATTTTGTAAGAAAAAGAACGCTATTGTCAGTTGTGTACACATTTGACATTTTTTTCTCTTTGTCACAATAAGTGGTGGTCAGTCCAAGTACTGTAACAGCCAAATAGCAAGCTGAATTTGGTTTTAGTAGTTTATAATACTTTTCAATGCATAGCATTTATTTTAATTTAATTTTGCATGACCTTCAGATTTATTTTGCTTAATACAACTTTGTACACTTGTTCACTAGGTCTGTAGCTTCAACTGCTGTATTGAATCAAAGCGGAGTTTCTAACTATTAGTTAGCTTTTATATTGGGCCAATGTAGGGATTCAAACGATTTAACCTCCAGAAGTCACGGGTTAGATCTTATCATGTCCACCAGATCTTGTCCATTCAGACGTGCTGGTTAACGCTCTCAAGATGTCAACATGTAATGTGTGTTCTGAATTAATAACGAAAAATACAAGAAATGCTTCAAGCAAAGGTAATACTATCAATTGTGTCATTTGTCACTCAGATTTTCATATCAAGTGTGTAAACTTAACACAAGAAGAATTTAATTTTATTCAATCTAAATCAGAAAAGTGGAAATGTGCTGATTGCATGAAACAAGTTAAAAGATGAAAGTCAGGTGATAGTTTACTTGAAACGGATGATCAATCATACTCACTTACTGATATTATGAAATACATCATGAAAACTATAGATGAAAATCATAGTTTTGGATGATCAATCATATTCACTTACTGATATTATGAAATATATGAAAACTATAGATGAAAATAACAAGAAGCTTATCTCCGAGTTAAAAGCAGATTTAAACAAATCTATTGAATACGTATCTCTCCAGAATGAAGATATCAATAAACTGTTAAAAGAACAAAACGAAAAATTAAATTGATTTGAACGTAAAATAGAGGAATTAGAATCTGAAGATAAGCGAGTGTTGAAAGAAAACCAAAATCCCAATGAAGAATTAAATGATTGTGAACAGTACAGCCGTGCTAATTGTATATAAATACACGGTGTACCCTACGTGCCTGGCGAGAACATTATCAAAGTTGTTACAGATGTGTGTCGAGCTGTTAACTTTAAGTTAAATACAAAAATGATTGACGATTGTCATCGACTTCAAAATAATAAGAATAAGTCAGAAGTCTCTCCGGCCATTATTGTTAAGTTTGTAAGCAGGTTGGACAAAAAGGAACTGCTTCGACTAAAATCTATCAAAAGAATCTTGACTACCAGACATTTGCCAGATCCCTACACCAAATGATAACGGCGGGCAATATCTACATAAATGAAAATCTCACGGCAACCAATCGAGTTATCTTAGCTAAAGCTCGAGAGAAAATGAAAGCTTTGCAATGGAAGTTTTGTTGGACCAAAAATGGAAAGATTCTTGTTCGATGTACAGAAACCAGCAGAGTCATTCCGATAAAGTGCTTAAATGATATTCAGCTCATTGATTCGGCCTATAATAACCAAAATAATAGTGCCACTTCTGTTCCATATGGTACAGCAAAGTGAATTATTGATTTATTATCAGAATACACGTGGTCTTCGAAGTAAAACACATCAATTTTTAACTCAATCGTCTAGTGCCGAGTTCGATCTAATAGCATGCATAGAGACGTGGCTTAACAATAACGTTTTTGACTGAGCTTTCTACTGATAGCTACTATGGTTTTAGGAAAGATAGGAATAAAACTTATTCAAATAAAGTCGATGGTGGAGGTGTTGTATGTGCCATTGAATCGACATTTGTAGTAGAGAGATCTCTTTAACGAGCGTAATTGAAATTCTTTATTCGAGACTAAAGATGTTGAAGCAGCCGTAGACATTTTTTACCAAATTTGCTTTGAAATCTTGTCTCAATGCATTCCTAAGAAAAGACAATTTAAACGAAAGTTTCCACCATGGTTTACGCATATTATTATAAGAAAAAAAGGAAAAATTGCACAAAAAATTCAAACAATCTGGATTACAATCTGACTACATAGTTTTTTCGGAAATACGGAAGAAGATAAAAAGTGATTTAAGTGAAGCTTATAAAAACTATTCTGAATCATGTTTCTCAGACATACAAAAGTTCTGGAATTATGTAAAAAGGAAGAAAGTACGCAAGGGTGGAGTTACTATGATGAAATATGACGAAATAAACCTTACAGGCAAGACCTATATTTGTAATGCATTCCTGAATTACTTTAAATCGGTTTATAGACAAGATCAACCGGAACTTAATTTAATTTCTATACTTGAGGAGTCAGTTTCACTAACTCTTGGTCACCAACGTATTAACAGTGTTACTGAGGACGAAGTCAAACTTGCAATTAAAAAATTGAAAAATAAAAAGTCGTTTAGCTATGACGGCCTTCCCATATTCTGTTCAAGAGTTGCTGTGACTCCCTAGTGACTCTACTAACGAATATATTTAATCTGATTTTGTTAACCTCTCATTTTCCTTCTATTTGAAAAGTTGCAAAAGTTTTTCCCATACACAAAGCCGGAATGAAATAGAATGAAATATCTAGTTATCGTCCAATTAGTATTATATGGGCCCCTTGTAAAATACTTGAATGCATACTACATCAACATATCTTTCAACATGTTCGAACTGCGTTCAGATGTTCAATGTTCAGAGTAGTAGTCAAACAGATACTATTTCAGATTATTCTAAAGCGTTTGACAAGGTTCATCATAATATCCTTTTGAAAAAGTTAAGATATTTTGGATTCTTGCAAATTTGCTAAAACTTTTTATTTCATACTTTACAAACATAAGGCAAATGATAGTTTATGAAGGTGTTAGCTTAATTGAATTTACCATCTATTCTTCAGTCTGTCAGGGTAGCATTCTTGGCCCGTTGATGTTCGTTCTTTTAATTAATGATCTCCCCGACGTAATAAAAACATCAAAAGTACTTATTTTTGCTGATGACATCAAGATCTATAAAAGTATAAACTCGTTAAAACACTGTCACGAACTATAGACGGATCTTGACGTTTTAGTAAACTGGAGCACAAATAATAAACTAGAATTAAATATCAACAAATGTCAATTTATTGCATTCTCTTTAAAAACCAACATTTTGCTATATGAATACAAAATACATAATGTGCCTCTGAAGAGAAGGAGGTGGTGTGTGATCTGTGCATTTCGTTGGACACTAAATTGAGTTTTAACCAATACTTGGAACATATTTGTAATAAGTCTTTCCGAATGCTCGGATTCGTAATTAGAAACTCTCGTACCTCCAACTTATCCAGAATTTGTACAACTCTATAGTTAGAAGTGTTTTAGAAACTAACTCTGTCAATAATAACTGAAATTAAATTTATAGAATATAATTAAATAATTTAATATAGATAGACATATTCAATATAGGTTAACAGTTTTATTTTGTACTCCAGTGCTGAATGGTTTATATACAGCGTGTCCGGAGATAGAACGCATTGATTTTAAGGGGTGATAGAAGACACCAAAGGGAACAAAAAAGTCTTATACAACTTTGTTCTAGAACGTACCACTTTTTCAGAAAAAAATAAGAAAGTTGGAAACTTTAACATCATTTTGCCGCGTTAATAGTAGTACTTCAAGTATGGGACTTTGTCGGCAGATCCATCTCATCTATCACAACAACAAACCTTAATGACATTTTATCGTATCGTATACCATTTAGGCGTTAAATTGAATTATTTTTACAATTAAAAATTCATTTTACTCAATTTAGAAACGTGACAACCCTGTAAAGTTTGTAATCAAATCTGTAGACATCCGCCAAAATGCTGATCTGGACATCTGGACATTGAAAATAAAGCACGTCTTGTTT
Source organism: Agrypnus murinus (assembly GCA_929113105.1). Classification (NCBI taxonomy): domain Eukaryota; kingdom Metazoa; phylum Arthropoda; class Insecta; order Coleoptera; family Elateridae; genus Agrypnus; species Agrypnus murinus. The sequence continues at coordinate 94,327,274 of OV816023.1, forward strand.
ATACAACCTTTAAGAATATTTGGGTCAATGCCTGATCACAGCTATGTTAAAATAATAAAATTGTAAATAATACATACCCTTGAGAAAATACTGCGTTTGTAGTTCGTTGAACTTTGAAATAATAATTTGTCTATAACGCAATTCGCAACTTGCTGTTTATTTAATAACAGTTTTTAATGATTTTATAAGAGAATATCTTTTAAAGAGAAGATTTATCTAATTTAAATTAGGTAATTAGGTTAAGGGATTTTGTTGACACCTTGTTTTGGCTACATTAAAAAATCTTTAATTTTATGCTAATTAGGTGCCTTAATCAAATTTTTTTACATAAGATAGTATTCTTTAATAAAAAAACAAATACGTCAAGACATTTTGAAAATATTCCGAAAATTAATAAAATGTAGGTCAGTTATTGTTTTATTTTTACAGTTGGTTTGTTATGAATCAGCGTGTTTTTAACGTCCTACAACGTACAAATTTTGTTTACGGAAACAGTTCGGATTACAATTTTCATAGAACTAGTCCCCGACTAATCTGCTTTGGATGTTTATTATTTTTAGACGACGACTGTCATCATCAGTTTGTTTGTTTGATTTTCTAAAACAAGGTCAAGTCCCAGCTGCGATTATACTTAAGCAAGGTTGCCAGATATGGCAACGGTTTTTTCTAAATTACGCGAAAGCTTATTAACATAGAAAAAAATTTATGCAGACTTTTTTGTTCCTTTTGATGTCTTCTATCACCCCTTAAAATTAATGCGTTCTATCTCATGACACCCTGTATATATTAATTTGTAAGATTTGCATGTTATTGGGAAAATATTCCTGTCTGCAAATAAACGTTTATTATTATTATTATTATTATTATTATTATTATGAACTATACAAAATAGGGCATTAAACTAAAGCTATTGAATCAGTTTTCAGCGATCATTCTACGTTGAGGGCAAATAAGTCTACCCTCAAGTAAAAACGGTAACCCAGAAAATCTACTCACGAGTCGTCTTAATTTTCTCATGGGCTCTCTGAAATGCGAAAAGAGTATTCTACAATGAGGAATCAAAAGATCCAGTCCAGATAAGACAGTAAAGAGTACTCTTGTGCGTGATTACTGTTGCACAATAACATGCACAGGAAAACCAGATATTTATCGAATAAAAGAATGAGGGATTTACTGAATAATGTCAGCGTTGTTGTTGCCCTTAAGAATTTGGATACAAAATATTAAACAACTTATATTGACATTGCTCGAAACTTCAGTGATATCAATAACTTTTCCGTATCTTAAACAGGAATAAAATTTTAAAAATTAAATCTATTCAGTGGAAGAGTATCCCTACGTTTACCTACTTACCCCGTCCTGGGGTGGTGCTCCTTAAGTCGGTTACTAAGACGTTTAATGAAAAGAATGGTTGAAATGGCGCCTCTAAAAAGAAAGAATTGATGTTTATGTCAGCTAAATACAAGAGGCTGGCAGACCATAAAATATATGAGTGAGGTCCTGCAGGAACAACCGTGTACATGTACACATCTGTAATAAACCACCCAAGCTGCCTGAAGCAGATATAGAAGCAAGACAACCCTGGATGAAACGACTTTTGATATTTTGCTTCCTATTGCTACTTAATAATTTATTTAATCAGAAATTGATATTGGTTACCAAATTTAAATAAAACACGATTTAACTAGACACTAAATTTATTCATTACAAATTCTGCCTGTTAAAAAGGGCTAGAAATATAAATTGGTTACATTAATTAATATAACTTTAATTTTCACCATAGATTATTAAGCTTCGCAACGCCGAATAAACCCATATTCAATTTTGTATTTACCAACCGTATGAACCTGATTCGGCGTAACTCTTGGTTTTTATACCAAACAGGATGTAATTTCAAAAGCCAATAAAGTAAATTTTAAACAATGAGAGGATTTTATAAAGATCCAATAGTGCACATTCTGCTGGGATTTGTAGTTGAAGTTAAAAAGATTTGTTAATTTTAGCAAATTACCGACTTGCGTTGTGACACGCGTAATAAATAGGCAACAGTATAATGGGGTACTACATTCTTATAATACAGCGATTTCCAATGCAAACTATCCACAGTATCCACCCTAAATATTTTTCTTCTTGGTAAGTTGCAACATAAAATTCACTGACTCTGTTTCAACTGCCTTTCCCTGGCAGCCACCGTCTAAAAAAACTCAAATGGTACATATATGGTCGTTTGATACGTCTTTGATGACAATCATATTTTTTTATTTTTACTGCGTTTTCAGGGAATAAAGGTATGGTATTTCAAGAAATAATAATTGTTAGCAATATTTTAGCACAACAAAACGATTTAATTGCAATAATTATTTTATGAGGTATTCAAAATTTTGTTGACACATAAGTAGATTTTCGGAAAGACTCGTCATTTGGTATGATATCCTGGGTGAGTTGCTTGAAGGTATAGATCCACACGTAGCCCAGATATTAGAGAACGAAAATAATCTTTCCGAATATGTACTTATGCTTCAGCAAGATGGAGTGCCTCCATTATGTTGCTTATGTTTGTCAGTTCCTGGATCAAATATTCCCCGCGAGTCGGTAAGTAGTCAACGTCTCAGTATTTGAAGACAGGACAGTCTCTGAAATTAATGTTATTAAGCTGAGAAAGTAGAAAAATTAATATTGTATTATAATTCACCTGGAAATGTATAGGAGTCTAGGAATATCCTAATATTACTGCAATTATCCACCATTACATACAGGGTGTAACTAATATAACTAGAAACCTCGCAATGGGGGTGTAACTGTAATGATTTAGAACCTATTTTCCTTTTCAAGATGTGATCGTTTCCTGCTAGTTTTCGAGAAAATCGCATTTTAGATTTTAAGTACATTACGTTATTGTACTCACATTACATAAAGAATAAAGCACGAACTCTAACTAGCAAGATTGCTCATATTCAAAATACTCGCACTACATTCAGACCAAGTTTTCGTACTAGTCCACGAAACTTACAGACCACGAAATACAACTAATAATCTCCGATTATCTCCAGTATGTTATTACCACGCTCGATTCCAAGACAGAGACCGGAAATTTGTAGGTAATTACTCCTACCACAAAAAAGCTATTGTCAGTTCTGCTATTTTAGATGAGGCTAGCAGAGTTTTTCCAGATGCCTGGTCAACTTTTATTATCTTAAAAGATACAGTAAACAATATTCTCTTAATCGTTACTGCTTCAACTTCTTGTATCATACCAACGAGATTAGCTCATATGTTCCAAGACCAAGTCAATCATCTTTATTTTGGCTTTGACAATTGACTGACATTTTCAATATTCAGTCCCAACCTTGGAAACTTTCTGTGGCTATTCCTGTCACATTCCCGATTCTTGGCCTGAATTCTTTACGTCAAAATAACCTCCAATTCGATTATGTCAATCAAAACGTCATTTCTCCTATTATATCCTATTAATAAATTATATATATCACCAAAACTGATCTTCCTGTTCCTGAAAAAAATTATTCAAATGTTACTAATCCCATAACAAATTTGACAGATGCTCAAAATATTTACTTAAGACTACCATATCGAGAATTTCCAGAACTATTGCAGCCTTTTGACTATAACAAATTTGTCCAGCATTCTGTTACACATAGAATAGAAACACAAACAGGATCTTCAGTTAAGGCTAAATCATGAAAATTTAATCAATTATGTTTTTTAGAAAGTCATTTAGACAAACTCATGAAAGCCGGTATTTAAGAGCGACCATCTAGCGACTAGTCCACACCAATACATGCGTTTCCCAACAAAAATAATTTACCAACAGCAGACACTTATCGGATGGTAGGAGATTACCGGCGGCTAAAGTTCATCACAGTTCCAGACCGGTGCCCTATACCCTTCCTGAGCAATTTTACTCGGAAAATACAAGATGCGAGTGCGACGATTTTCTCCAAACTGAATCTGAAGAAGGTGTACTTCGTCATTCCCATTCACCCTGCAGATGTTCACAAGACAGCAATCATAACACCATTAGGCCTCTTCCAATTACAAAGGATGTCTTTTGGATTAAGAAATGCAGCCAGTTTTTGAGCACGGTTTATGGACTCCATAGTATTAGGCCTACCTTTTATATTCTTTTACGTAGATGATATTTTAATGTTATGTGATGTAATTTCATAACAGCCTTGGACTACCTTAACTGTATTCTTCCTCAATGCAAATTTAACGGGATGGACTATTTAACGCATGTGTAAAATCGCGCTACTTGACCGTGCCTTTGCCTATGTTGTACTTAACTTTACTTGACTGCCCCCGAGAAGGGAAACTCTACTAAAACTTAAGAGGAACTAGTGATCCCAACCAACCACACAGTATTCTTAACGTCAGTAACTACCGATGAATAATCTGAACGAAATTTTCCTGTAATATTGTGTAAAGGGTACACAAAACTATTAAACTCAAACAATATTTATCAGAATGCAACCAATTATCAACTATAAAACTGTTAACAAATGTCCAACATAAATGTTGGAAAATGTAATTTTGGTGTACCCGAACTTGACTTTTTGGGACACACTGTAAATGCTAACGAGATTCTAGTTCAAAATTCAAAAGTTGGCGCAATTGCAAACTTCCCATTACCTGCTAATCAAGAGAGCATTAGGAATTTTGTCCAAATTGTCCTGAAATATTAGCGCCGCTCAATGATTTTGTTATACCAGAAAATGCCTCTCAAAAACCTATTGAATTGAATAACAACCAAATACAGGCCTTTAACAAGACCAAAACTGCTTTAATCAACGCTACACTACTTGTACATCCGAAAGTTGACGCACAAATTAGCAATGCAGCTAGCAGTTCGTCTACCACGATAGTAGGAGTACTTCAGTAGCTAGAAGATGGCATGTGGAAGCTATTAGCATTTTGTTCACAGAAGCTAACCCTTACGGAAGAAAAATACGGTGTTTCAAATTCACTTTTCGCTAAAAAATTTAGATATTATGTAGAATGTAGAGAGTTTCATATTTACACCGATCATAAACCTTTATGCACAGCAATAAAGAACAGTAGTGATGCGTAGTTGCCACGCAAATTTCGTCAACTTGAATATATTTTCCATTTTACTAGTGACATTAGACATATTCAAGGACAACAAAATATACCCGCTGATGCATTAACAACAGTGCAACTAATCAATATGCCCGATTCTTCAATTAATTTCGCAAAATTTTGTTTAAAAGAAACAAGCCTTCGAGGGTGTAATAACTTCTAGTCAATTCAAATGCAAAACCATGACCAATCACCTGTTTGAGTAAAAGTATGTACGGTTAATCCTAGATCCTACGTTCCTCTGCAATTTTCAACAATTACATGTTGAGGCACATCAAGGTATAAGAGCGATTACTCAACGTTATCTGCGATCTTGTATGAAACAAGATATCAAAAGATGGGTTATTTGCTGCCCTGAATATCAACGACATAGTTCTTTTGTCACACAAAAGCTCCTTTGCAGCCAATTGCAGAACCTGATCAGTGATTCAAAAAATCTATCAAGATCTGGTATACTTGCCATCTTTAGAAGCTTACAAGTATTTATTGACAATTAATACTGGATAGCTTCGGTAGGTGGATGGAAGGAATCATCATCCTATCAGTCAAGGAATCATTGAGAGATTCAACCGCACTCTCAAATAGGCCATTTGCACCACTGGTATTCTTCTTGATTAAAGAAGCTACTGTGCATACTGCTTAATTTACAAACTACGATAAAATCTGACTTAGATGTTTCAGAACAGTCAGAACAGTAGGGTCAAAACAAAAGACCCTAATGAGGATCTTTGTATGCTTCAATTGCTTCGTCAAATGAAATATCATATACAGAATAAAAGTTTCTAGTAAGTCGTAAGTCGTAAGAATTTCTTGAACATTTACCATCTACCAAGTGACCCCTGTACTCTAGTTTTAACTAAGTAAGATCAAGTTAATTAGATTATAATTAAATACTTAAGTAGGTTTTCAAATCCTTAATTTAATTTAATGTAAAAACCGTTGAATGGATCAACCCCAGTAGTTTTTTTGTAGCTGGAATCTATCATAGAAGATACTTCTAAGGAGACTAATAGATTCCCTCTTTTTTTCTACAGGCTATATGAATGTCTTTTGCGCGATGATCGGTATAATTCAGTCTTTTTTTACCGGGGTGTAAATGTAATCATCCGTCATTACATATAATGATCAGGGAGGCATTCAATGTATCAGAAGATTGCCATGAGATGAATAGAAACAACTTGAATACATAATAAGGGGCGTCGGAAGTACGAGTCAGAGGGAGTGGACAGCTCTATTTCAAAACAGAGGGGGCGACCCCCCCCCCATTGAAACAATGATGAAAATATAATCTATATTTATTTATTTTAATTAAATATTATGCGATCAATATTTGTTTTTACTAACTATAAACTATTATTAAAGTGATTTAGTTTAATAATTGTTTATTTATTTTCTCTTATAGTTACTTATTCTTAAGGGATAGCCAGAGTCCAAAGTTATGGATCCGCGCTATTTTGACAAGTATCTTTTTAAGTATTTCCACCACTCTGATTACGAAAATGAAATTTATTTTTCCCCATCAAGTCTAAATTTTTCACAAAACGACTTCTTTCAAATTTACCATTTACTTTACTTCAATATTTAAAATTTTTAATAATACAACACTATCTAAGCCAATCAGCAATCAGGATATACTAAAGTTCCATGTTTTTCTCCGAATGGAACAGTCGAGCACGAGATAGGCAGTGGCCCTTATGAGCAAACCTAACACCGGGAAATAGAAACGTCACCCAAACTAGTTTAGTTAATCGTCAAAATGTTTCGTTGCCTTCTCTACAGATAAAGGTTTGTCTGATCAAGCAATAATATGTGAAGATTCTTAATAAAAATGGACAATGCTGCAAGAATTTATGTGCAAGGTTTCCAGCTTTCTCCGAAGCCAAATTCCTCGCCCCAAAGCCAGGACCTCAAAAAGGTCATTGTTCAAGGACTTCGAAAATACTATCAGTACTACTGAGAAAAATACTTCGACGTCTTTTAAAGAAGCAAATGAGAAGTTCTTAGGAAATCATAAAGACAAAAACTAAAAAATATCGTAAAAAAATGTTAGAAAGAAGTTTTGAGATGCAGTTTTAGTCTTTTTAAAAGGAGAGATTAATTTTTGAATGTCTACCCCAAACTCAAGAATGTAAAGAAATAACGAAACCAATTCTTCTAACCAAGAATTTCATTCCAATTCACTTTCATCACTCACTCCGTTTCATTATTAAAAATAAAATAAATACAGTCAATGACTTTGACAAAACATTAAATCATGTCAAATAAGGTGTTTTGAGGTTATCTGTGCAAATATATAACGTAGCCATAAAGAAGTCTGGGTCAAGTTGTTTATTGTTATTTATTAGGCTTTCGCTTGTGATAGTATGCGCATACGCATCAAGAAAGCGTCGTAGTCGTTGTTAAAATTCACCATCATTTGCAATAAACAATAACTAAGAAATCATCTATTATTTTATAAGGAGCTAAAGTGAACCTTTTTGTGCTGAGGCTGTTAGTGTGACTAACAAGATTTTATCTTATCTTCACACGTAAATAATAAAATGTAAATTTTTTCAAGAATTTGTTAGAATTTTAGTGAAAAGTACAATGAGGGAACGAAGCGTTTTGAAAATTATATCTATTGGGGCCTGCCTCACCACTAGCGGCATGTAAAACCGTTTATTCACAATCATATTGCAATATGTACATTGCTATAACTGTAAAAATCTTGGAAAGTAAACTATTGCTATTGCAATAGCAAAGTGGTTAACAGTCATGGTCAACTTTTATTTGTAAATAATTGAAAACAAGGCGTTTTATCCGATTTAAATTTAGATTTTTAAAAATGTATTTCACGCTAAAAATTACTCTTTATTTAATATTAGTTTTATTTTTATTTTTCCGTATTTTATATTTAATAAATACGATGGAATTAATTAATTTCTAATTTTAAAGTACTGAGAGTAGGTATACATTGCCATCTAGTGGCGAACAATGAAACCTTACTTAAAATTTTAAATATTATTTAAATTAAAGTTTTTTTTATTATTTTTTACTTTGATTAGTTAAGCCTGATGATTGTGAATAAAATAGTATGCATGTTTTGTTGGTAAAGTTTCCAAGCCTCACGATATGGCTTGGCTTGTAATGATGTCTTTTACCAACTCAGCATGTAATATAACTATTATTTCCACTTTCTATGTAAATGACGCTTTATATGCATTTATGGTAACTAACTAAATGAGTTGTTACAGCTACAGCCTTGTAAGATTTTACGGGCTCCTGAAAGAGATTTGTAAAATTCTACAATGCCCATCAACAAAAAATCAGTTTTCATTAGCTTAAAAGGAAGTGTGTGGAAGCTTGGTGTGTTAAGCACAACAACAAGACAACATCACTAGCAATAAATTGTCCTACCACCTTTGATTATAAAATGTCTTTTTATGCAAAATATACAATAAATTAATAAAAAAGGCTGGTGTAGGTAAAAATAATGATTTCTTCCTAATGAAACAACTAATCTTTAATACCTATAATGCAGAAGTGTTATTATTTAGCATAATTAATTTTAAGAAGTAAATTACAAACGGCGCTGCATGTGGCTATACAAATCATTTAAATCTCCCGCTTGTTTTCCGTAATGCGACGTTGCCACTATGGGATAGCTCCCATGTAAATTTCTTCAAGAATTTGTTAGAATTTTAGTGAAAAGTACAATGAGGGAACGAAGCGTTTTGAAAATTATATCTATTTGGGCCTGCCTCACCACTAGCGGCATGTAAAACCGTTTATTCACAATCATATTGCAATATGTACATAGCTATAACTGTAAAAATCTTGGAAAGTAAACTATTGCTATTGCAATAGCAAAGTGGTTAACAGTCATGGTCAACTTTTATTTGTAAATAATTGAAAACAAGGCGTTTTATCCAATTTAAATTTAGATTTTTAAAAATGTATTTCACGCTAAAAATTACTTTTTATTTAATATTAGTTTTATTTTTATTTTTCCGTATTTTATATTTAATAACACTTGATAGCTCAAGTGTACAATTGACAAATTCTTCGTATTAATTTTTTTGGCGATAAAATATTTTGGTGTCAATTTCATTAATCATTTTTTATGAAATTATTGTAATAAATGTGTAAATAAATTTACCATTTTGTGTAAGATCGCATGTTATTTTGAAATGCAGTTTTTGCAGTAACAAACTTCCTAAACATTAAATACTTTAGGAAAAGTTTTTACGCAATAAAATCTATCAACTGCACTAATTTTTGTTACATGTTCATCACTTTTCTCTAGAACCACAGCTCCCCTTAAAATTTTTTTTTAAATTCTTGATCAGTCATTTGTCTCATAAAAGCGGGGATGCCAACTCTCGGCGAAAATGGTTTCAACTTTTTCGTATAAAACAGCGCTCCGGTCAATACTGGTGATTATTATTTATTGTTTATATTATCTATGTAACCGAAGTTCGCCCCACCCCCTAAGTGAAAATACTTCCGACGTTCTTGTACATAATTCTCATTCTGAAACGTTATAATACATTGAAATTTCAAAAATTATGAAGTTATACGTTAATTAATAGTAACTATAAATAAAAGTAAAGCTTAAGTAATTTTTTCCCATGTAATAACTGTCATGATCCAAATTTAGTAAGGTGCTAATATTCAAATGTTCAAGACCGGGGTCATCTACCACTTATCTATTGAAGGAAGTACCTAAACAAATAATCTACTAAAAACTCTCATCTTGTGAATTTATCGTGTGAATATAATAAGCTAGACAGAACACTTTTTAAAATAGAGATCATTTCAACACTTATACCTTTATAAATATAAGTTAAAAGAAACAGAAATTGAAAAGATGTGAAGTGATGAATATTTCTTCAAGTACCTACCTAGTCTACTTAAGATTGGTTTATGAAATGTAATATATATCTCTGCAGCACTTAGCGTGTGACATCTTCAGAAAATATCCTCCCATATTAAATCTGTCAGAATAGGTATACATTAAATTTTATCGGTTTTTGGGATATTTTTTATTTTTGTTTTGGTTACGTTAACAGAATACACTATCACAGAAAACGTTGTGAATTCCTAATTTGTATTAATCAAGCGGACTAAATAATAATTGTACTCAAAGAGCTTTGTTATATATGGAATCTCATAATTTTACTAAAATTGTCTGCTAATGCTGTACTACTAATTTTGTAAATTCTTACTTCATGTTTCTTTAGTTTAATAATTGCTCTAATTCGCAGATAAACAGTAAAGTTAGTTATCCGTAATAACAGTTTATATTTATACCATAGCAGACAATGTGTTTCTCTTCACAGCTTGACACCCATGTATCTTTGTCCCAAGGTATAGAAGCGGTACGCGGCATTTGAGCGCCGGTGTTTGGGCGCCGGCGTTTGGGCGCCAGGCGTTTGGGCAATAGCATATGAGTAATGTTTTTAAGTTTTTAAAGCAATTTTAAACCTGCCTGCCCTAAACCTGTCTGAAAGTAATAATATACTAACATCTAAAAAGATATTAGTAAAATTGTTTAAACTTGTTTTTTGTTGGTTAGAACTGTAAGGGATTAATTATCGTGAATGTACAAACTCCCTAGAACTTCAAATCTTCTAATTTCCTCTAACACATGTTTTTTATATTATGACAACATGCGACGGTCTATCTTAACTAGAATTATATATTAAAGCGCTTAATCTTTTACGGTTCTAATTTAAAAAAACGAACTTTTATAAAATTTTATTCTCTTCACATCTAAAAAAAGGTTCAGAATAGTTATTTTTGTAAATAACTATCCTGTAACCGAACTGATTGTAATATAAACTAACATAACCTTACGTGAATGGTAATGTAAAGCAGCGTCTTGAAAGTACGTTATGTTATGTAATGTTATTACATTATATGAGCTCGACCATACTAACTAGCATCTAATTTTTGGGGGGCTAAAGTTCGAAATTGTGCCAAGGGTGTTTCGTTGCTTGAAATACTTCATAAAAGACCTTTTCTCTTTTCCGTTATTATATTTATTTTATTGTCTAATTAGTATCTAGCTAGCAGCTATGTATAGGTGTTTCGGGATATCATATCATGTATTTATGCATAATGTAGGTAACATGGTGACTCACATTAGATGACTCTGTAACTTTTCTTGGAAACTGTAAGAGTTACGAAAAAAAGTTAAATACCAAAGTTGGTTGGTATAAAATACATTTTAATTTTATAATATTTTTTGTATATACCAGGTGAATCGTTTTACTACTGCCACTTTCAACTTTTTTATTTTAAATGGAATACCCTGTATATCTGGTTACATGTCTAAATATCACAGTCATAATATCAAACGACAATATATCATGGTCAAAATACCACATGCAAAAATATCCTAAGGACAGAATATCTTCTGAAAAAATATCCTAATAAAAAATATCACTATTATGTTTAAAATATAGTAATAGTTATTAAAAATTGTCTGAAACCCCGAACCTCTGTACCTGTTGCTTCTTTATATATAAATCTCGAGTTTACATTAATAATAGTAACAATTACAAGTGGAGACATTTATATAATGTTATCCTAAAGCAAACTTCCAGGTACACTCGGAAGTAAATATTATTAAATATACAATTTTACTAAAAACAAAATTTTAATAAAATTATTTTATTAAAAATAAAATTTTCGCTTTTGCTGTAGAATAAATTATTTAAACATCTACAATTAAATCTTGGGTATAGCAGCAAATTAATTAAATCATTAAAATTGATCATATAATAAATTGAGAGGCACAGGGGTGTTTTGTTTGAAATTCTGTGCCTCTTAATTGCTATCATCAATTGTATTCGTTGATTTAATTAATTTGCCGCTATATCTAAGTTTTAGTTTTATATGTTTAAATAATATCTCATTATATTTTTAGACAGCCTTGGTAGTGCAATGTCTGGCGTGCCGGACTTTCACCCAAGCGGCCCGGGTTCGACTCCCGGCGCTGGCAGATCTGGTTAAGGTTTTCTGCAGTTTTCCTTAGCTGTAACACAAATGTGGGATTTGCGCTGTTCCATCTATAAGTCGGCTGTAGCCGCACATTGGGCCTACATAATAATAATAATCCGCCCGCCGTCCCTCCCGCACAAGCTTATAGCTTCTTGGGCCTTGGTTTAGGTTATGGGTTGTAGTAATTATTATTATTTTATTATGTGTAAAATCTATGATTATAATATATTATTCATATTTTCTTACTAAGATATGTGATATTTTGTTCATGCGATATTTTTTATGATATTGTATTATGTGTAAAATATATATTATTCATATTTTCTTACTAGCATATCTCGTCATGTGACATTTTGTTCTTGGGATATTTTTTATTATGATATTATGTTTTGTGATATTTTGTCAGATGGCATTCCGACTGTGATATTTAGACGTATACATGATGATGAAATTTTGTTCTTGGGGTATTTTTATGATATTGTCTTATGTGCAAAATATATGATTATATTATTAATTTTTTTCCAGGATATCTTTTCATGTGATATTTTGTTCTTGGGATATTTCTTATTATATTTTATTATGTGTCAAATCTATGATTATAATATATTAGTGATATATTCTTACTAGGATATTTTTTAATATGATATTTTTTTCTTAAGATATTATTTTTTATGATATTTTGTTATGTGGTATTTTAACCGTGATATTTCGTCGGATGATATTACGACTGTGATATTTAGACGTGACACCGTATATTATACTTTTCGATTCTACATTTTATTTTAAGTATTTTTGGTTAATGCATATAGTATTCAGAAATTTGTCACAATTTTCGAGTAAATCCAGTTTTTCAATTTTTTCTAAATAGTATACAGTGTTATTAGGATTAAAAATGACACTTTGCTTTACGAACAATTACGAGCAAAAATTACGAGTCAACCAAAGTCACTTTTAATACATATTTATAGCACATGCTATTTTTTTCTCCGAGGATTAAATACAATGATAAAATATTAACAGAATTAAAAAAAAATTCTAGGTTTAAAAATAGTAGTTGCCTTAGCAACGAACTTTTCTTTTCCTTGTTATGAAAACGCCAACTTTATCTTTTAAAAAGTCATAACAATTTTTTATAATAGTCATAAAAATTTTAATCCGTCTGGAAAAAAATATATTTAGACATTGCAAATTACATTTAACTAATAATTGTAATAATACACGACGTTTATAAATTTCTAAATCTTTTCTTAAAATTGTCGAATAATATACAAAGCATTCAATCCACTAGCCCGGACATACAATTATGTTCTAACTTCGAACATAAAAATCACAATTTCTTTCAAACGAAACACACTGTACATTTATATTTCAAATGATTATCACTGCTTCTATGCTGTCTCGATATTTTATTATTATTTATAACTTATTTTTTATTATTAATATTTTTTTATTTGTACACGGTTTTTTAATGTGTAGATGAATCGGAGTTCGGCATTTATAATCGGACTGATAAATTAATTTTAGAGAAATAGCAATGCAGTATAAAAACGCTCTGATAGCTTTAAAACTGTTCGCTTTTGACATAATTATAATATATCTATATTAGTTGGTAAAAACTTAAAAGCTCAATCGTATAAAATATAAATATACAGGGCATTTATTCAACAATAAATTTTGAGATAACGTTGACTTGAACGTTGAGGTATAGAATAAAAAACATCGGAAAGCAACTGCGTGAGGCTATGAGAGAAAAATCTTTTGTGGAATGGTGTGGCTATACCCAAAAAGGACGAGGGGTAATACTATTCAAAGAAGTGAAGACTGCAAATAGATGGATCTATAATAAAAACGGTCTAACGAATTCTGAATGGAGAGATTGTCTTAAGATTAATTTATTAATTTGGAATTGACAAAATTCCAAATATAATTTGAAAATTATTTTGAATTGGGGTGCTAGTTTTGATTTTGGGCGACTATGATCTTGGCGCCGAAATGCCTGGCGCCCAAACGCCGGTGGTTTAAAAGTCCTGGCGCCCAAACGCCGCTGCTCTGGCATAGAACATCTTAAGGAGATTTGTGTGGACTTAGAATCCCCATTTATTACAATCCACCAGCCTACTACAATCAAAAATAAATATAAATGACCGAAAATACATAGTAGACCTTGTTTAATCGTAAAAGTCGTTACGGAGATTTGGTCTTGATTACTTGAGAACAAAACCAACTTAAGAATCATCAATAATTGTTTTGAACGCACAATTAGAATTGAATTAAAATTATTAATTTTTGTTTAAAAAAGTGCCATGGAGATTTATAACAAAATCTTGTTTACTCTTAAATATCAACTTCCTGAAGTATCGAATATTTGCATTTGTTTGAAACATACTGTTCTTATGCAGATGTCTATCAATAAACTTTCGAGCTGCGTCTTTAATAAACGAACGATTATTATTAATTATTATCATTATCACCAACCAAACGAACTGTTTTCCCTTTCTAACGCCGGATAAGTAAATAAAATGACATCACAACTTACTAAGATACTTAAACGACGACTTTTCGGATTAAACAAGGCCTACTATGTTTCTTCAATTATTTTCATTTACCTTTTATCGTAATAGACTGGTGGTTTATAATAAATGGAATGTCTAATTACACACAAATCTCTTTTAAAGGGGTCTGTATCTAATAAAAATTTGGAACTGATTCTATTATAAACAGCAAAAATCAGGGATGCCAAGCTGTAAAGTAAAACAGTGTAGATCAGTAACTTAACCTTTTCAGAACCGCGGAAAACATTTTATCGTAAAGATTCGTCGTAGAACACTAAAATGGTTAGTTTTGAGTGATTGCTATGCTTGTGCAGGGTGGTAATTCTGAGGCAAGAATCATCGAACTCGTCTCAGCTGAAGAAGATACGGTAGATATTAAAATCTAACGCCAACGATTAAATCATCTTCAAATAGTCTTTTGTTTATCCTTATCTTGCCCAATATACCTTTATGGCAACTTAATAGCAATATGAAATTGTTGAAGAATTTCCATAGAGAGTGCATATTTGATTTTATTGCATGTTGCCCACGTTATTTTTATTCTTTCATTTATCTCTGATTCTTAATTTCCTTTTCCTATTGTGATAGTTTGACCGAAATATTTGTACGAATCGACTTTATGTAAATTGTTGTTTTCGACTGTTATGTGTATTATTTCGTCTGCTAGGTTTATTATGTATTGAGTTTTTCTAAAGTTCAGCTCTAATCCTACTAGTTAAGTTAGTACCTGCTAGTAAGTTCTTCTTTAGATTCAGCAAATACGACTAGATCATTAGCAAACCCTAAGTGATGGAGATACCCTCCAATAACGTTTATTCCTACGTATGTTTCCCCAGTTAATTTTCTTTAAAGCGTCCTTCAAAACGATAGTGAACAGCTTAGGGGACATTGTATCTCCTTGTCTGACGCCACACTTAATTTTTATTTTATCGGAGATTTAACGCTGTTGTATTTGAATCGTTGCGTTTATATAGATTTGATTGATTAGGTTAGTTTCTCTACCATTTATTCTAGCATTTCTTAGAGTTTTTTGGATGACCCATGTCTCTACTGTATCAAATACCCGTCCGGGGTTTGATATCGCTACGCTATGACTGGACTGGTTTCAGGGTTCCGTCACTTAGTTTGGAGACGAACTAGAACAGGGCTAGACTTGCTATGGATCAGTAGTTTGAGTCACTTCAGTGACTTGAGCTCTATAAGTATGGCCGATCCCAGGAAGATAACCCCACCTCCAAGTTGATATTGGACGAGTCTTTACTTTCTGGTAGAGTCGGTCGGGGCTCTGTAGAAGGCTCATAAAGCCTAAATTTGGTAGGTCGGTGTGGCTAAATTCTGAGATATGCTAGGCAGACCCAGTTTCCAAGTCTTAGTCACACTTGAGGTTGGACTCGTGCGGGCTAAGTAGTAAAATTCGTTGTCCCCTAAGAGAGACCATGGTCATAAGCTAACGCCGGTGAGCCACATTAAATAAATCTTGGATAACCTGTATCAAATACATTTCCTTAGTCTAAGAAGCCCATCCATAGAGGTATATTATATTCTAACGCTTTTTCTAGTCCGAACTGTGTGTAGCTGTTCCATAGTGCTGAACCCTTTTGTAAATTCTGCTTGTTGTACAGATTGAGAAAGATCTAATTTCGATGTAAGACAGTTAGTGGTAATCTTGGGTTAGGTGCTACCCTAAGTTTTTTTGTCTCCTTTCTTGGGACGGCGTTAGGTATTGTTGCACCATGACTGGAATGGTCTTAGAGTTTCGTCCATTAGTTTGGGAAAGTGTCCCAGAACAAGGCTGGACTTCAGTACGATAGTGATACTAGGAAGGTTTATTCCGGCAGCGATCTGCCTTAGTGGAAACCGTTTCACCAGTATAGGGTGGATAGGCAACCTCGCTTCCACCAGTGCGTACTGGTAGCTCTTAGAAATGTAAGTGACGCGTTAATTGAGCGTAACTCAATCTGTTGATCCCTAGGGAGGCCGTGGTCATTAAGCTTAACACAGGTGGGCCACGATAAACAAAACTTCGAATTCATGTCTCCTTTCTTATTCAATAAAACTACTACGGGTTGGTCCAGTCTCTTGGAATATCTTGTTCTAAGAATTTGTTGTAGAGAGTGTGTAGTTGTTACAATAATGGTGATCCGTCCAGGTTTAGCATTTCTGTCAGGATCCCGTCTTCGCCTGCAGATTTCCCATTTTTCACTTATTGAAGGGAGTTCTCTATTTTCCCGATAATGGTGACATATATTCTGAATTAAGATTTATGTTATAGCATATTTAGCATATAACGCATCTGAATGTATTTTATCGTTGAATCAAACCATAGATATCATGTGTTCTGTCTTTAGCATTAAATAAAAATGAAAAAGTGTTAGTGTTGGTTTTAAATGTTATTTTATAATTGTTGGTTTTTCTTAGTATATGTGCAATTTTTTTGTTATTTTGCCAAAATATGGTATAGATATGTAATTTGTGTCTTCTGTTTTATTGTCAATGGGATATATTCTTTTGATAGCTAACCTATAATCTTTTTGTTTAATTAAAGTGTCAATCATGTTCAAAAGAACTGTCAAAACAAGCTAAAATGTTGAGGTTATCAATGAATTTTTAATTCTTATTAACAGCATCCACCCTAACATAAAATTTACACTAGAAACAGAACAAAACAGGGCTATAAACTTTCTAGACATAAATATCAAGATTAACGCAGACAATCTATTTTAATTTTCCATATACAGAAAACCAACACCAACAGACATAACAATGCCAAATGAATCTTGTCACTATAATACACATAAAATAGCAGCCTACAAATCATTAGTACACAGGGCTTTAACTATTCCACTAACAAAATCAGATTTTAGCAAAGAGATATCAACCATTAAACAACTTGCACATGCAAATCATTACAATCCGAACATGATTGACACTTTAATTAAACAAAAAGATTATGGGTTAGCTATCAAAAGAATATATCCCATTGACAATCAAACAGAAGACACAAATTACATATCTATACCATATTTTGGCAAAATATCTGAAAAAATTGCACATATACTAAGAAAAACCAACAATTATAAAATAACATTTAAAGCCAACACTAACACTTTTTCATTTTTATTTAATGCTAAAGACAGAACACATATCATGAAATCGGGCATTTACCGTTTAAATTGTTCTTTTTGTAGTTCAGTATATATTAGACAAACACTTCGAAATTTTGACATAAGATATAAAGAACACGTACGTCATTACAAAAATAAACGAATTACGCCAAACACCTTTTAGAACAAAATCACACAATGACTCCTCTAAATAATATTAAATTCCTACATTTTTGTAATAACAAACGCAAATTAGACATTTTAGAAGCCTTTGAGATATACAAACACAAACTCAGGGTACCTTTAATGAATGAATAACTTGAGCTCAGTAATTCTCCGTTACTGGAAGTATTAGATATTTAATTCTGATTATTATTATTATTTTATCTAGTTACCTATTTTGTATCTACCTTAGCGACGTGTTTGTTTATAATTATATTACCTTTGATAATGACAGCATAGCTGTCGAAACAATATTGTCAGGTTGTA
Organism: Agrypnus murinus; assembly: GCA_929113105.1. Classification (NCBI taxonomy): domain Eukaryota; kingdom Metazoa; phylum Arthropoda; class Insecta; order Coleoptera; family Elateridae; genus Agrypnus; species Agrypnus murinus. The sequence goes on from OV816023.1 coordinate 94,345,521, forward strand.
TTTTAATAAAACTGTGAAACTTTTACTAATCTTTATTTATTTCATGATTATGGAGTTCCACAAAGTAAGGCTGGAAACAATAAACAAAAATATAAAAAGATAGTATTACATATTAGTAATTAGAAAGTTTGATTGTATCTAGTATAAATAGGCGGTAACCAGACCAAATTATTTTAAATAAAAACGTTAATAAAAGAAACATTTGGACTGGCCAGTTTAATAATAATAATATTAACGACAACAAAAATAATATTATCTAATCAATGGAATGAAGTCAAAGAATTATTTTTCAAGAATGTTATTTTCGGTTAAGAACATGATTTCAAAATATCTTTTAAGGTTACGATAACATTTGCAAATTCCTTGAACAGTTCGTACTATCAATTGTTATTATTATTGTTATTTAAAAATATGGCAATGTTATTGTAATGATTTCTCGTTTTAATCACAATCACAATAGAATTTACGCTTAAGGCTAGATAGGCCTTAAGGCGCTTAATAGAAAAGGAAAGACCGCTAACAAGAAACGGGTAAGATAAAGAAAGAAATAATAATGTTTATTACAACGTTTAAATTTAAAGATAAACAAAAAATACTAATAAAAAGTGGAAATATCTCTTAACATTATGAAATTATGCACTAGGCGTGCCATTCCAAGTCAACCAGGGTATACCTTCTTATCTGAAATTTCTATGATTTTTGGTATTTAAGATGTACCTGAAGAACTTATTATAACTGCCAATTTTTTTGACCGTGTTGTTTTCCTGTTACTGATTTTTGAATTCAAAAATAAATAGGTCAATTTTTCTGCAATATTGATTCAAGTTAATGAAAATATCTCAACATCTATTTGACCTAGAAGGTTCATCTTGGGTTCATCTTAAAGCTCCTTTTAAGGGCTCTGATGATGATATACATCATGACTACATTGACAGAAAAATATTTTCTATGATTTTTCTTCTTTGATTTTGATAATCTCAAAAAACACCATTTTTGAAAATTTTTAAAAAATATATATTAAAGAAAGACCTTTTGTAAACATTTCAGAATGGGACAATTATGGAATCATAATCAAAAAACCAGTTTTTCTTTCAGGATTACATTGGAATTTTGAGATATTGTATCGTAATTAAGTCTACCTATTTGACATAATTCAATTACCTTTATTGATATTGAAAAATATAAGGTAAAAATATGTTAATAGCTCTCATCCTACTTTCTTTAAGCATAATAGGATATAAAATATTTACAAGTCGAATTACGATGAAAACAGTGGTAAAAGATGTTGAGGAATGTGTAAAAAGATGTTTGACAGTTATTAGTAAAGCTAAAATTTCATAACTTCGTGGCCAAGATGCAGACGTCGTACTATATATTGATAAAAGATTTTCTGAAGGAAAGGAAGCACTTCGATCATGTTACTTTGTTTTGCAAGACTAAGTACAGTCTTACTTTGTCCAACATCAAAATGATCTGATATATCAATTAAAGGCTGAATGGCACTTTTTGCCACTGAAGTGCCTGTGATGGGCTTGTTCCATAAAAAGATTGGCTACAAAAGTAAGCCTACAGCATCTATAGAACAACCAGAACCTGATAGCCAGTAAATTGTTCCACTTCGCGAAACAAAACATTTTGGAAATCAACTTGAATATTCAACAACTGAAGACTACAAAAATAGAGAGTTTGAACTGACTGCTCGTTTCCAATATGCTGAACAAATCACAAGAATTCAGAAACTCCACAGTTATATTCCTAGGTCAGACAGTGAAGTGGGAATTAAGTTGTTTCCAAGCGACATCATTGAAGGAGGAAAAGAAGAAATACATATAGTTTCTGAAACTGTTTTCGTCCAGAGATCTTGCGAGTTACCAGAATTCCATTCAGACTACATGACTGTTGTATATGATGATGCATGGTGGGTAGCAGGTAACATGGTTTCTTGCAACGCTTAAGGACACTAGCAATCTGACCGTTACCTTCTTACACCCCGGAGGTCCATCAGCATCTTTTCCTTGCCCAGTTGTCCCGGATATACAAAATATTCTTACAAGCGCAGTACTCATACAAGTGGAACATCTACTGGGCATATTCACTACACTTTCAGTAAAGCTATTCATATAAAAATATCTATTATGATACAAAAATGCAAAATACATATACTATACGTATACGTAAAAATAAAACAAACGATCACGCGCTCGCCTCTGTAATTTAACTGATAAGATAAACAGCAGACGAGTTTGAAAGGTTCAGTACTCACAAATCGATTTTATTTAAGAAGAGCTAAAACATGATGCTTAACGTGTACATATTCGATTAAACTGATTTAATTTTTCCTACTTTGTACTTCTAACAGGTTATAATTAAAAATTTGTATAATTACTTTTCTTTAAATGACGTCATTACAGTATGACACTGAAAACATAATCAAATCTTTAATTATAACCCCTTATTATGAGGGTGTATGTATTCATCTATGACAAATAAAATGTTAAAATGTAAAATCTGCTGACATTTTTAACAGTCGAGGTAACATTAGATGCTGTTTACACTCTTATCTTATCGTATATGTTTGCACAGATGTTGATAACGCGTTGACCCAAACTTTTCAATTGTTAAGGATAATATGTAGTTATGATGACGTGACGGTCGTCAGACAAAGCGTATACTTATTAAAAATTTTACTCGTAATACAAGACATCGCTCGTTAATCAAGTTAAAATTCATTAAAAATTTTTGCTCGTTTTGCAAACTACTCGCAAACCAAGTTACTCGTAATCCAAGGTTTTACTGTATCAATTTTCAAAAATTTTAAAAATTGGTGTTTTTGAGATATTCAAAAACAAGAATTTTGGGAAAGGAAATAAAACATATTTTTCTTTCAATGTAGTCATGTTGTACTATATCTTAGAAGAGCCCTTAGAAAGGGATTTAACATGAACCCAATATGAGCTATTTAGCCAGAATAGGTGCCGAGATATTAACGTGAATCAAGATTGCAGAAAAATTGACGTATTGTTGAATTTTCAAAAATCATTACCACCAGGGAAACCGCATGTCCAAAAAATCTGAAACTGGGCAGTTTTAATATGCTCAATGGGTATATTTCATACACCAAAAATCACGGTTGAAATAAAGGTTGAAAATTAATTATTCACTGGTTGATTTGGCATGGTATGACCTATGACCTCATTTATAATGCGTAAAAAAATAATTATCTTTTTGCAGAAATTTTGGATTGTATAAACATTTATATTGAATTCAACGACATTTTATTGAACTGTTTTATGTGTTATCTCAAAAAAGGGTTATCAAAGAATAATTTCATGTGAAACAGATATTAATAGATTAATTGTGTCACTCAATGACTTGGAATAAAGATTACATAAAATTTCTTTCTTTATTGTACCTGCTCCTTTTAATGGCCCTTCCTTTTCTATAAAATGCCTAAATGTAAATAATTTAGTTTCGATTTGAACAATCTGTAGTCATTCTCGAACAAAGGAAATGAAAATTAAAAGAATAATGATTCTCATGAATTAGTCGTTCTACTGTCAGTGATAACGACGTCCATATTGTAAATGACTATTATATATGATGGGACTGAACAAGAAAATTAATAAAATACTTTTAACTTCCCGGTTATGCAATTGAATGAGTGAATGGAAGTCATAATACTTACGACATTACAGACCTGTCGGAATTTTACATTCATATAGTTTATATTTATGCTATATCGATGTCGATGTCGCCATCTCAATCGTGTGCGTATGTGCGTGAGCGTAAAACGTAGCAGGTGTCATGACACTAATATTATTTAAACGCGGCTTTTTCTAATTAATTTAAATTTAAAATTGCTTAGATCTAAACAATAATAGTTCTCGACAAAAATTATACACAAATCATGTTCTAATTGAGGTTTCAACAAATTTTAATTGTCATTAATTAAAATAGTTCGGAGAAACCTTGAAATTTTTATGTGGCTCATTAATAATAAAATAGATACTTATTATTACTACTATTTTAGAGGTAGTAGTGTGCAAATTTGATTAAGGTTGTTTATATTACACTTTTCATCGTTTCCTTATCTTCATGTAGCGTGTGACCCGTTTAAGATTTATTAAAAATTAAACTTTAAAACAGCTAGCGTGTGAACATTGAATAATAACCATAATTTATTTATCTTTGAGCGCTGCCATACAGCGGCTGACAATAAATTTTCCAAGGAGAAAACCATATTGTAGCATGCGGTTTTTATTTTTAAACCGACTTGTCTTTTATTAAGCGATAACTTCTTCTAGATAACAAAAGGCCTACTTTTCGTAAGTGATCGTATGGAAATTCATGACATTTTTATTTGTTATAAATCTTATAGTGAAAATATAACGAATTCTACTTCAAAGTTGTAGTTTGCATAGCAACCCTTTACTTATTTTAACTTTTTCGTAATAGCGAACATTTTATTCAGTAAACGAGTCAACTCAGGGTAAATTAAGAAAACTTCTCCAGTCCAAGATTTATTAATCAACGGTAGGCGTACCACTGGTGGTAGAACAATTTAAGAGGAATAATCACTGGTCAGAATCATAGTGGTTTAGCAGTGAGGGTACTTGCCACCACTACTTTTCTATTAAATTAAACACGTACACTGAGCAAAGACACTGTGATTACGCATAGGTTCAAACCTCGATCCGGGAAACATTGTTTTAAATACTCGTATGAGGTGTGACTTAAACGTTGTTATTAACTTAAACCTATTAAGTTGAGTAGGCATTGCCTGCGGGCACCTAAAGTCTAGAACTCGTGAATCAGTCAAAAATCTCTAAAATAAGATTCCGCTTGCCCAAGATTAATTTTACCGATCTAGCCCATAAGCCACAGTTACTTCGATTGCTCTGGTTACCGAGCTCTAATTTTTTATGAATTGAATTTGAAATAAAATTCGGTTCTGTAATAATAATAATAATAATAATTACTACAACCCATAACCTGAACCAAGGCCCCAGAAGCTATAAGCTTGTGCGGGAGGGAGGGGGCGATTATTATTATTATGTAGGCCCAATGTGCGGCTGCAGCCGACTTATAGATGGAACAGCGCAAATCCCACATTTGTGCTACAGCTAAGGAAAACTGCAGAAAACCTTAACCAAATCTGCCAGCGCCGGGAGTCGAACCCGGGCCGCTTGGGTGAAAGTCCGGCAAGCCAGACATTACACTACCAAGGCTGTTATGGAAGAGTTACCCAAAATTTCAATGATTTCTAAGTTTTATAAAAACCATAAACAACCAAGTTGAGGATTCTTGTTTTTGAGAGGGGTGGGGTAGGGTGGGCGTAAGTTATAAAATAGGCAGAAGATGAACAGATTGTCGCCGTCATTTAAGTTTGAATATTTCACCAAACGACGAAAACTTGATTCGAATTATTCAGTTGGTCAATTGGAATTGATGAAATTTCCAAAAAAATCTAATCTTAAAGGTATAGAAAAATATTCCCTACGATCTAAAAACCTATGTTTAATCCTATGTTTAATCTCAAAGAAGGAGTATCAAATCATTTTCAAACCGATGGACAGGTCACACAAATTATCAGAATTCGCCAGAAAGTGGCGAATGTAAAATTGCCAACTATCAAATGAAACGATTCACAAAGTGCCGAGCCAAATAATATCAAGCCTCAATGTTATAAAAGCTCATAGGATGACTCCCAAACCTACCAAAAGTAGCACACTTCCAAAATAATCTCAAACCATCAATTGTCAAAGTATCTTTACTCAAGTGTCAATTCTAAGAAATAACGTCTAAAATATGTTTTAATCGTTTCTTCTACACAAGCCATGCATTTTAGTGCAAACAGCATGTTTCTATGATTGTCCACTCCAAGTTATGGCCATTTTTTAAAAATTCCAAGATAGCGGCCGTTTTTTCAAAATTTTTGGCGGATTTTTTGGGAAAGTACAGGGGGGTCCTGAAGAGTATGTTTCAGAAGGAATTAGCTTTCTAGCAATTTTTCCGTCTCGAGCCAAAAGTCTAATTTGCTTATACTAAATCTCGTATACGTAATTATCAAGTTGTTGACGTCTCAAATCACAATTCGTTCAATATTGTGATGCCTCAATTCGAAATGGCAAACTACCAACACGCAAATAACTAATTATATCTGGTCTAATTAATTGCAGGTTGCCAAGTAACAGAACACAGCATGACTCAAGTGAATGAATGAATGATTATTATTTCCCTGGTCTATGGGTGTTTGCACTTGGCCAATTTATTATGTAAATTGCAAAATGCCCATGTGGGAACGCACGACCTAGCCAGTTAATACTGCCCTGTCACCTGTCAAAACAAGGAATTGTCGTGGTTTAGATAAGCATTTCGTGATTTGGAGCAAGTTGGAGCATCTTCCTAGTCTATGGGTGGTTGCCATTTTATCATGTAGAATGTAAATGCCCATGTACGGACGTAAGACCTGAACAGTGAATAGCTATAAATTGTCAAAACAAGGAGTTGTCGTGGTTTAGATAAGCATTATGTGCTTTGCAGTAGGCTGCATGGTGGATCTACTATCTCCCTAGCCTATGTGTGTTTTTGCGTTTCGCCACCTTATTATATAGATGGTGCATGTTCATGTACGGACGCAAGACCTTAACAAATAATAGCCATTAATTAAACTGCGACACTCCAAATATCAAATGGTGGTACCACAAAAGACGAATATCAAGTAATAGAATCAAAAACACCGATATAATGTGGTACGCGGTTGTTTCGAAATTACTTGCGATAGCGGGTATAAACTAGATTTATAGCAGTGAATCTATCAGGATTTTCCATGGTAATCTTTATAGCAAAGATCTTTAATAACAGTTGTAATGATCAGTTGACTCAATTTCAATTTATTTCTATCGCATGAATTGTGACGAATTAGAAACTGCAAAAGACATCGTCTACCTACCTATACTAGAATTGATGGTGACAATGCGTATCCAGTAGAGTATGACTTAAGAAAACAAATTTACCCTTTTATCCGAAGCAATGCGAAATGATGATGAAGGGTTTTTCTAGAATAGCACCCAAGTACCCGAGTATCAGAAAGTTATCGGACTAATCCAGTGTTTATATAAACTACCATGTGTGTCAAATTGAAAGCATGTTTAGAATTTAATTTAGACGCACTCGCTATTCTAAACTATACACTAATATTAAATTAAATTGCAGTATGTGCAATATATACTCTATATTGCATTTGAAAATAATCAAGTAAAAGCATTATGCATACATAGGCAACCAATTATACAGCACGCTATTTTATACGATTTATATTACATAGTGAATAAATAGTGTCATCGTATACAAATTCAGCTTTATTCTAATTTCTCGTCTTCCAATTTATGGTATACTTTCGGATATTCAGATACCTTCAGAATAATCACAGTTTTCGGGCATCTGATGATTGTTGAACTTTGGAATATTCGGAAATTCTTCTGAATAAATTTCAAATATTCGGATACATTCAGCATTAGTTTTGAATAGTCGAAAAATTAGAATCGATTTAATTAATATTCAATCCAATCTGCATCCGAGTTGATCCGTATCCGCCTCTGATCTGTGGTTTGATCGAGTGCCTTTCATTCGAATATTCGGTCCCAAGACCAAGGAAAAGAAATAGGCGCTCAGTGGCAACTCAAGTTAATGAGCGGATGGACAATAGCAACGATTTGTTTTTTGACGAAAAACTAATAAATGCCCAAAGCCTAAGAGTTATAATAGCTAAAGAATTGACTTTGAAATCGTAACTCTTTTGGCCTTTGCGTATATGTTGATTTCCATGCAGCATTTATTCACGTTATTCCTGTTGGAAGCATTGTATTTCGTCAACTTATACGATCGAATCAAGATTATTCGGATACATCCAGGGGCGTCCCCAGCGGTGTGCGAAGGTGTGCACGGCACACGGGCAGCCAAATTCTGGGGCAGCCAAATGAATTTAAACTGAATGTACTACCTATATGGCGATGGGCAACGATAACAAATTCCAAATTAAAATTATCGAAAAAATAATATGATGCTATTAAAATAGTTGAGGTTAAAAATGCCAGATTGTAAAGGGTCTACCTAGAGTTCCTAAATGAAAACTTTAACTATGTTATTTTAGAGTTAGGACACGGGTGTCAAAATCTATCTCTTTCTAGGCCAAAACTAAGCTGTCTGAAACAGAGATACTTTTTTTCTCTCTTTTTACTTTAGTGACAACATTCAGCAGCTGTCAGTTATAAATTTTAGGTTATGCTGTCATGTTTATTTTTATGCATGTAAATTTTTTTAATGTGCACATTATCATTTATTTATTATTTATAGAGAATTTTTAAAACTACTATAGTACATATATCAATTTTACGACAGTTTTTAATAAAGTATTAATTATACCGAATTTCAGATTTATATAATTGTCATACTGACAGTTTAATTTATTAAACCAATTTTCATGATTACCAACCTTCTAATAAATAGTTTCAAAATATGAAATGTCACTAAAAATTTGACATACGTGACTTAACTCTAAATAACACACAGCTAAGTTCATATTTAGGAACCCTAGGTCTACCAATAGGAATCATAGAACTTTGAAAAGTCGTCAGTGCACTAGTTCAATTGCCATAACGCACATAACCTTTAATTTGTGGTCAGTATAGTCTGACATTTCACCATGAATCGCTTAACCTAAGAGCAGCGTTTAGTAGTAGGACAAAGGTACTACGAAAATTCGCGCTCGGTTCGGAGTTGCTATCGTGCTCTTCATGCAGATTTTGGCCGACGTGGACCTTCTGAGCTCGCTATCAGGCGCACAATTGAAAAGTTTGAACGCGATTATACTCTCCTGGATTGTATGCCAGCAACAAGACAACGAAAAGCAAGGAGTGCGGAAAATATCGCTGCTGTAAAGTGTGAACGAAAATGATAATGTGTCCGTTGTACGCCGTTCTCAGCAATTGGCCCTTTCACCGATGTCTACGTGGCGGCGATGTAAAGGAAAGATTTGGGCGTACATCCTTATAAGATTATAAGATAAGATATAAGAGCCTACCGACCATGGTTTTCGGAGAACGTTCACCGATTGGGCGCTATTACAGTTAAACCAAAATTCCGAGTTTTGTAAGAAAATCATCTTTTCAGATAAGGCACATTTTTGGCTTAATGACTTTGTCAATAAGCATGATTGCCGCTTCTGGCGTGAGAACAATCCCCAGCAGATAATCGAGAATCAATTACACCCGATGAAAGTTACTGCAGGGTGTGGTTTGCAACAGGATACAGACAGATGTGGTTCCAACAGGACGGCGCGACATCGCACACTGCGGGAGCCACGATCAATTTACTGAGAGAGCGTTTTGAGGAGCGAATAATTTGACGAAATGGTCCTATCAACTGGCCGCCAAGATCGTGCGATCTTACGCCGCCAGACTTTTTTCTTTGGGGATATGTAAAGTACCTATGGCGGCCATCTCACTGACGTCTTATTCAAAACATAATGTTATGTAATTTACTACAAAATAAAATACAAATCAAGGAAAAATGTTCATTTGTTTTTATTTTATAGCATTTTTAAGTTCTATCATTCTTATTGGTAGACCCTTTATTATACGTACTTATTTTTCTAATAAACGTATTTTTATTATAGTATTTGTTACAAGTTAACATAAAATTTAAAACTGTTGTCTGATCTGTTTTATTACTACGAGTATGATCAATTAAAGAGGGGTGGGGTTCAACATATATAAAAATTGGGGGCAGCAGTAGTAATCTTTGCACAAGGGCAGCCAAATATCTAGGGACGCCCCTGGATACATCCGAACTATCTTAGTGATGGTGTGATAGTTGTCTATGCGAGCCATTTTTTAAAATCTTCTGTTAACTTTTATTTACGATAAACATAATTATTATAAGCTTGCTTTACCAATCTTAAATTTTTTAGTCCGACTTTATTGAATTTAAAAAAGAAATTTGTCAGGTCCTGCTGTGGGTAAAATTTAGAAGAGAGATCAAAAGGCAGGCCAAAATAAGCAGACGACGAGATAAGGTATTCGAAAATCGAACTGCTATGGAGGTATCAAATTGAAAACAGGACAAAAAAGACAGAGAAACTTATAGCTGCAGCCACCAGAACTTCTAAAGAAGAAAAGAAGGGTTGATCCACTTCATAAAATGAAGTTCGAAAGAGTGACAAATATTCCTTTATTAGGAATGGCCAACATGAATTAATTTTTTTCAATATTCATGAAGTATTGACAAATGGCAAGTGGAAACGAAGGTTGAAAGCGTTATAAACTTTCCGTCAGTTTTCGATAAGAATTAGACAAGTCAAAATTGATTTATAGGATATTGTTGTAGAATAAAAATGAAAAGGTTGCAGAGACTTGGACAGCAGGCTATAATTTGGATGATTTCATTAGTTCTCCACAACGTAAACGCTAATTAGTCGAATAGAATTGAACCATATGATAATTTAGTTCTAAGAAATTCAATGAAAACCGCATCCGTGTATCATGTGTATTAGACCAGGAAAGTGAAATGAGTTGTGATAATGAACCATCACGGTAGGTATTCAGGTGATAAGTTCACACTCCCTTGTATCACAGTCTAAAGACCTCACATACTACATTTTCACATAATTTTGTTTTACAATTTTTTATTTCTTTTAAGTAAATAGATGCAATATTTTCTGTCGTCATGGTTTAAAAAGAAATATTTATTTGAGAGTGACCGAGATACTTCATCTTTTCTAATCTCGTTCCTTAGTAATAGTAGCTGGTCTTGGAAAAAATAGATCATCACTAATAAGACAGACGGAGGCAGCTTATTGTGAACTGTTTCTGAAAAGCTCAGAATGTATTACTTCTTGTACTTCTTGCCATTTCTTATTGTTCTTTCCAATTACTTTTGACTAGATTAAATACTTTGGTCTTTGACATGCGCACGTTATATCATGTAAGAGGTTATTCTGCTGTTGTCATTATAGTATTGGTTAAGTTCTATTTGAAACATGAGAATTATATTCATCAAAAACCAGTAAAACTGGACTTTAATTATTATTATTTTATTTTTTTTATTTAATCACTTTCTGAAAGTACTAAGAATCAGCCAAATGGCAACTATGGCTTTATTTGGTCTTACAAATCGGAAAACGACCACAAAAGATATTTTTTTTGATATACGCAACTTTATTCAAAAATATTAACACGAGAGTGGTAATTTCCTTCTCAGTATCCTTTTTTCCTCAAAATAGAAGTACAGAAATTACAAGTACAGGAATGTTTATAAAGAGAACGTTTCAAAATTTGGTATGGGAAGTATATTCGATGCAAATACAATCTTGTAACGACCTACCAACATCACTTCTTATTATGGTACTGCCTGATGCCTTCTTACTGAGTAGAATTTTCAGATCGGTACCTTCATCATATAGTATGTTTACTTACTGTGTCGATAGACATGCTTCTAAAGAGTCAATTTCATATGTATTTCCATGAGAAACTATTGTTCGTATGAGCAATTCCTTCAGCTATGGTATCGATTGCCAAGATCGCATGGCGGATCCTTCAAAGAAATAAATGAATCTATAAATGAGAAATTCCACCTCTTATGCTTTTGGATATCCAAGGATCCGAGAAACTACTAGTCTCAGAGAAATTTCCTATATACTTATGAGCAGTTTCCTATTTGGATGTATCAGTAGCCAATGATCGATGCATCCTACAAATCACATTTAGCTACAATTCTAAGCGTTTCCTTGCTGGGAAGACTAGCCTTCCAATAAAATTCATCTCAACAAAACTGATTCATATATGGAATGGGTGTTTCAATAAAATGTAAAACATAAAAGGGTATATAACATCATTTCTCAAACTATATGGGTCGCGAAATGACAGCTGCTACCTTGCGTCAAAGCAAAGAACTGGTGAAATACTCTCAAAATGACCAATTCTTTGTGGGAGAACTTTAAGTTATAAGCGAGTGGGTCGCAGTACAACAAATAAATATGTTAGCTCGCGCGGAAAAAGGGTTAAGAAACTCTGGTATGTAACAGAAATCGAAATGGATTAATTAGTGTTAATGAATGCATTTATTATGATTACTTGAAGTTTAACCTAATCTATTGAACTTTAGCCTAAGACATTGAAAAAATCAATTACTGTTAATAAATAGTAAGATTCACCTTCATACACGCAGTAAATTACCCTGATAGGTTTCTTTTTAATTGATGTGACATCAGCAGTATTGTTCCGTCACGATCAGCTACTACATAATATAAATTATTAATTAGGTTAATTAAGTAAACAGTAATTATACAATTTAAAAAAAATGATGTATATATGCATGTTGATACAGTTGCAGAAATTTTATGAACCCTAAAGGCAATGGGCATATTCAAATGCAGTTCAGAGTTTGATGCGAAGGGTAGATAGCAAAAATTGATGATACATATATGTATAAAGGGAAATGCAAGGGTGCAGTGCAACCCTTCATGATGAATAATGAAAAACAAAAGATTTTAATGGCAGAACCTGGTCGGAATAAGTTTAGTTAATAAAAGTACGTGGGTTTGTACATATTTAAAGAAAGGTCACGATCCTTGGTCGTATTATTATCTAGACAGTATTTTCATAAATAATAATATAAATAAGCTAGCGGCTTCTTAAAGACATTCCGCACAATACGAACTTCAATTTTAGAACACTTGCGTAGATAACCTTTGATGTACTTGCTCATATAATTTTTTTAAAATGAGTTTTACAACATTGTTTGTATATTTTTTCCAAATTCAGTACTTAATAGATGTTCATGGAAATTTTATGAGTTGCAAAACATTTGATAGTAGCAGTTTTCTAAAAACTACTTGAAGAAAAATTATACTGTTTCTATGACGAAATACTAATGGACACCTGTCCTACCTAAGAGACACTACATCGGCCCGGCTGGCCTTACGGTGAAGAAACCCGCCACCATTACTCTTATACTATAGAGTACTTATATGGAATTTATTGCTCAACAGACAAGCTCAGGTCTGCATCCAACCAAATCTGGAATCTAGATAATTTCAGATGTTGGTGCCAACACTGAAGAAAGAAAACACATTACAAAAACTTCTTTAGGTAGCATACAAAAATACACGCATTTTCTTATAATCGTAGACACGTAAACGATTCATATCATAAACGATTTGGCAGGTACATCTACAGTCCAACTCACAATACCAGGAACTTTAAAAAAAAACTTTCAAATCGAAAATTATAGCGGTATTCATCTGAACTTTGGATAGAACAGTAGCAGAAGGGCCCCTCTATATGACTGTGAAAATCTGATCTCGAAATCTCTAGATGACATCTTCAGAGATCGAATAATGGATCGATGGAACGATATTACACTAGCGGTAGCGTTCCAAGCATTATTTTTGATCTGACAGAATCAAATTTTTCCGCTGTTTCAACGGGTAGATGCGTCATTTTGGCGCCGTTTTTCTAACTTTCTCCGTTATTTATGGACCGATTGGGATACATTTTCTTAGACTGCATTTGCTTTGTTTGCTATAAGAATTTAGCAGTTCTCAAATTCTTTTAATTTTTCGGTTTCGGTCAGGAATATGGAAAGACATTTAGTGATCGTAATTGGAATTTCATATTTAAAGCCCAGGTAAATTAAATCATTTTCAGCAATATAAAGGAAAGAATTGGAGGATGAAAGCCGAAAATTGGTATATAGGCTTAAAATGTGGTGCTGAAAACAGTTCAAAACGGATGCATGGATAATGACTCGGCTGCGTCATCTTGAAAAAATGGCGGGCAATGTTGCTTTTTCGCTAATATTTCAGAAAGTATTAATTTTACGAGCATCAACGTTCAGAATGAAACTGTAGCAGACAACGTTCTCTACATTTCATTTTTTATCGAACCTCGTACGTCCAATAGTTTCTGAGATAAAATCTTTTTCAGCAACTGTCATTTTTCGACGAAAAACTGTCTCATCTCAGAAACTATTAAACGTACGCGATTCGATAAAAATTGTTACTTACATTTTAATTCGCAACGTTGATGCACAAAAAATTAATACTTTCTGGAATATTAGTAAAACAGAAATTTGGTCTGCCATTTTCTCAAGATGGCGCAGCCGGCTCATTACCCACGCATGGGGAGTTTTGATATGATTTTCAGCACCACAGCCTGTAGAGGCTGTGGTGCCTGACACACCAATTTTCTTTCTCTCTCTACCATGAAATGGATACAAAAATAAATCAAATAAGAAACTGAAAGAATTTAAGGACTGAGTGGTGTAAATGAGGAAAACTCCACCTTGTGGGGGTCATTATCTTCTGTGCCTTTATTAATTGTGAGTCACTTGGGATGATGCGACATTTCTAATGAACACGATATGAAAGTTTTGACTTGATGGAGATAGTTTTATCCGAATGCGATCTGATACGATCAATTCGTATTTGACCTGGATCAGTATCTGAAACCCAATGGAGATTTACTCGCCATCCAAGTCTTATCAAATGATCTGACGATTATTCGTCCAGCGATATTATGTTATATTTAAAAAAATTCTAATATCGAAATCTTATCCAATATTGTCTATTGTTGTATTTTATCTAACATACAAAAATTACTAATAGTGATTCGAATAGAACAGAACTATTCGAATCTCCATTCCCAGAGTCTTGCACATACAATACCCCAATTCAAAACTTTTAAAAGTTGTAATCTTTACTAATTCAAATTTATATTTATCTGCTTCTAGTTAAGTCTCTATGTTTAAGTTTCATTTAGTACAATATTAATACATTGTGTCTGTTTGTTTTGTTCCTATCGTATAAATGTATGTACTTCCCAAGTAGCACATAACATTGGCTAAATATTGTTTTTATATTGGTCCCATATTGATTCAGTTTCATTGCTATTACAATATCCTGCCAATATTGACGCAATATTGTTTTGCAAATGTAAACCAATATTACCCTAACATTAATATACCAGTTTTATTTTTCAATGTTGTTTGTGCACTATTGTTCCAATATAGTATACCAATATAGGGCCAATATTTAAGTCGTCATTTATGCCAAAGATCGCGACATAAAAATAGTTACTTAAACAATTAACTTGCTCATAATTATGACGTAGACAATTTATCTCAAAAGTAGTAGTATTTAGTAGTAAAAGTATTTATCTCAAATCTTGTAGAAAACCGTTAGCAGTATTATTAGCAAAAAGTTTGGGTACGGGTACATAAACATACAAATAAGGTATGAGCCAAAACATGGTTCTGGGTTCCGCGCGAGGTTGTCATGATAGCAAGCACACCACATTGGGCCTACCCCGTGAAGTGGTAGGTTTTTCGCCAATTTCTTTTTCGGGTAGTTTCTAGTAGGGAACCATTAACAGAAATGATCTTGCAATTACTTCTAGGTTCGACCATAATTCTGATCGGACTATAAGTTTTGAAGTACTTATGGGTAAGAGAGGTTTTGCAATTTTGTTTTTTTTTGTGCAGATGGGCACTGAATATAATCAAATTTTGTAAATAATACTTCCTCACCCATACTTTTCCAAATTGAAAGCATGTTAAAAATCACATTCAGACCAAGAGTTTCCAGCCAAAAATGTAATTTTTTTAAATCTCTCAAGCGGAAGTTGAAAATACTTTATTATTTGTAATGCTTATAGACATCTCAGAAACATTAGCTATCGGCGCAGGGTGGTTGTTTGTTTAGGACTCCATTAGGACTTCAGGATGTCCAATCATTAAAAAAATCGACTGCTACCGATAACCTGGAAACCAGGCCTCAGATGCTATGAAGCTTGTGAGGGAGGGAAAAGCGATTATTATTATTATGCAGGTCCATCGTGTGGTTATAGCCGACTTATAGATGCTATAGCACAAATCTCACATTTGTGTTACAGCTACGGAAAAACTGCAGAAAATCTTAATCAGACTTTCCGCCACCGGGAGCCGATTTCGGGCCGCTTGATTGAGAGATCAGCACATCAGGCTTCACTAGGGGTGGGCTATATCACAAAAGTTATCGATAACTTTTGGATATCGATATCACCGATATATCGATAAGTATCGATAAATATCGATAATTATAGATAAATATCGATATTTCAAACCACACTGATATCGTTATTCGATATATCGATAATTATCGATAACAAACGATAGATCTGTAAGAAAATCCCTAGTCGCCCTACTCGCAAATGTACTTACACTTACTGTTTAGAAATAATACACGCAACATGTTTAGTATCTGTATTATTCATATGCTGATTATTTGTTATTAATTTAGTTCGAATACTTATCGATAAATCTCTATAGTTATTGATACATCGATGTATCAATGTCTATCGATATATGGATATATATATATATATATCGATATTTATCGATCTATCGATTAAGGTACAAGTGTACCCAAAAAAAAGCTAACGGTACATTCAAAAATTCTAAACAAAATCACAGTGGATTTACTTATATTGTAAATAACTATACCAAATTTTAAAAAAATCATTACAAAGGGGCCATTTAGACACCCCACTACGGCAAATAAATCTTAACCGCATGATCAATAATAATCGTTTTTTCCATAAATAATATAATAATGTGATACCTTTGGTTTTAAATTAATACTCAAGGAATGTAAAAACTTGCTTACCTAACTTGTTTTGAAAAACCATGTTTATTAATTAAATGATTTCACATTTTTTACTTGAAAAAATAATTTTAGAGAAATTGTACATTCAAAGTTAATCAAAAAATACCACTTAAGTCTCATAGTATTTGAACTGTTTTCCGAGAATTTTAAGAAAATCGTATGTATACTGACTAAATTATTGCCAAAAAACCTGTTTTTTGCCAAAAAAAACTGCTTTTTTGGCAAAAAACAGGTAATAATTTAGTCCCTAGACATGCGATTTTCTTAAAATTTTGGGAAAATAGTTCAAATACTATGTTATTTAAGTGGTATTTTTTGGTTAACTTCGAATGTACAGCTTCTCTAAAATTAAATTTTCACGTAAAACATGTGAAATAATTTAATTAAGAAAAAGTTTTTTTCCAAAACAAGTTAGGTAAGCAAATCTTTAACATTCCTAGACTATTAACTTAAAACCGAAGATTATTTATGAAACAAGCAACACACGTTTTTCTGGGTACACTTGGACCTTAATCGATATTTTCAACCACTAATATCGTTATTCGATGTATCGATAATTATCGATAACTATCGATATATCGATAAATTTTTCCAGCTCTAGACTTCACTACACTACCAAGGCTTTGATTCTTATATTCAATTCATTTGGTTATATTTTTCGTAATTCTGTTTTGTTATAATGTCTATATTTTAGCGGTTGGAACCGCTATAATATTACACGTAATATATTACAAGTAATGCACTTTAAATATTTTTTCGGTAATGAGTGATGGTAATACATTATTTTTGGAAAATATTTAATAGGTAATGGTAATTAATTACTTTTTGTAGTAATGGTAATGAAAAATTCCGTTAAAATATCCAGAAAAAAATAAACTGTATTTGTTTTCAGTTATTCAATAGGGTAGGTAGGTATTTAGATTTACAACTATTAAATATTTTACAATCTCTTCTATGCCCGATCGGCCCCGCCGGCAAACAGTTCTGTACCAGATATAAATATAGGAATATTTTATTATATTGTCAGTTACTAAATATAACTAACAATAAGTAGTATAATGCATACTATACTTTGTTAGACCAGAGAAATTCCCGGCGCATAAGTTCCGGGCATGGATAAATTTAATGAATTACTGTTTAGAAATAATTTTGTCAAGCAATCAATATGGCTATCGTATATGACCATGCAGGGACTGCATTGTACTGAGTACCGAGTAAACATGTAACTATCTTCACATTCTGTTCTATTCCATTGAAAATTTAAATAGAAGCTAACCATTAAATCATGCTGTATTTCCTCATCCAACGATTTCTAAAAGATTTCATATATTTATGTGACATATTTGAAGTGGTTTACAAAGTTTTTCCCATAGCTTCTTCTAAACTACCCTTATGAGTACCTCTCAAAGAAATCTATCATAGAGTCCTTACTTTATTTCGACACTCGACACTCGACTGCGTTGACAGATTAAAATTCCCTAAAGTGGTTATTTACTTAAAAATGACTGAAGTGAACGAAAACTGTCCAATAAATTGTATCTACTAAAGTTGTTTAGACGTTTTTACATCTACTTGTTATATACAACTTAAGTATGTATATTAAGTGCATATCGCAGTTTGTATATACATCTGACCCTGACTAATTCAAAATAATCAATTTTCTCTTGATGTAGATTTGTTCATAATCAATAATAAGACGCAATTTCATTTACTATCCATGGACACATTATTACAGGCACTTCTAACTACATATAACTATCAATTATTGCAGTTTTTCTAAAAAATATTCAATTTAAATGAGGTAAAAACATACAAGTTTGTTATAATTATGCAAGCTAATAAATATACCTGGTGTCCCAAAATACTCTTTACACGCAATATTTCCGTTATTTAAAAAGATAAAGAAACCAACCAAATACTATTATGAGCGATGGTCCTTCAGACAACATCTTTAAACGCTGATTGCATAGCAACGTTTAAGAGATCATGCTAAGTTGATTAGTTTTTCAAATTGCACCCTCTGTGTTTTTACGGAAATTTTTTACTTCATTCTGCATATGGTAGTATGCCTTACTAAACTATCTAGTGTGCATTTAGGGGTTGAAAAAAATATTTTTTATAAATTGTACACTTCATATTTGCTAACTAAATTATTTATTTAAAAAATATTATTAGTAGAACCATGTCTACAAGGGAACTACTGAGGCTTTGAAGCCTGTGCAGAGTCCACAGAAGGGCATTTTGAACATTTGCTTTAAGCTTAAGATAAGTTCGTACAATTTATAACAAATATTTGTAAACCCCTAAATGCACATAGTTAATTAAATACGACATACTGCCATATGCAGAATGAAGTAAAGAATAAATTTCCATGAAACAAAACAGAGGGCGCAATTAGAAAAATTAATCAACTTGACATTATCTCTTAAACGTTGCTATGCAACCAGCGTTTAAGGGTGTTTTTGAAGGATCATTTTGAGTCATTAACAATAGTTTTTGGTTGATTTCTTTATCTTTTCAAATAAGGGGGATATTGCGTGTAAAGAGCATTTTGGGACACCCGATATAATTGATATTATTTGCAAAAAAATTCGCATGACAACAAATCTCATGCACATGGTAAAGCACGAGTAAAAAGTAACTCCACCAATGGTGCCTTTGGAATTTTGAACTCCTGTGTATTATAACACCAGCAAATTTTAAAAACTGTCACTGTCAAAGGACTCGAATTATTTGTATATTTTCCTGGAGTTAGAATACACATTGCTTCAAAATTCCAAAGGCACCTTTGATGAAGTACTTTTTGCTCATATGTTTTAACATTACATTAAATTCAATAGTTTTTGTAACCGTTCACTCTTCAGAAACAAGCATTTTGTTTAAATTAATTTATTTGAGTATTTGTTACTATGTGCCCGTAATAATGTGTTCAGGGATAGTAAAGTTAACTTGGGTCAGAACGTAAGAAGTGAACGTCATTCTGAATTTTACTTGCCCATTAAATAACTGCAAAACCAATTTTAATTAACAATGAATCACCATTTACGAAAACTAAAGGTGATTTGGGTTTTAACGCTGATTACCGTAAAATGAGTGGTTAGGGAACTCTATAATAAGATTTTGTTATGACTGGAAGGTAAATTTCCCTTCACATTTTACTTAATTATGTACACGGATCATTCTCTTTAACTATGATTTTCTACTTATTGTTTATGTTTCATTTTCAATATATAAAAATGACATTTTAAAACAATTAAACAATAATTTAAACTATATCTTTATTACATAAACTTTCACTGTCACAACACACGTAACATTGAGAATAAAAAATAACTAGACAAGGAATTGTATGGGTTTTCTTCAAAGAAGAAAAAGAATATGCTTAAAAATAAGAAATATAAAGAAACACAAAAAGCACAGAAACTACCATAATAGAGATACTCGAATATAAAAAAGAGAAGAAAGAAGAACAGTAGGGATCACGAAATCATTGCTATGATTGATATTTCAAATGGCGGCAAGTCACGATTGAGATTGTGCGACTACTTATAGGTCTCGATAACTTACCTATTATTTCTTAGTGTGAAGGGTTCTTTCATCAATATATACAAAAACAAGGAATACTGCCTGGTAAAAACTATCTTTAGAAGATGCTGTCAACTAGGAAACTTTCTTTTAAAGAGTTTAAAGATTTTTAAATTTTAATATTATGTCGATCTATGTGATCTACAATCATTATATTGCCAATAAGGAATTGCTAAGGAGCTTTGATATCCGAAACAAGAACTACTTTTCGTCCTCCCAAAATAACATCAATAGTTATTAGATATCCTTCTCGAAAAGATAATACAGCAATTCATTGTCATTAACTTGATGATTGATATATTAGAAACCCCCATAGATTTCGGACGATTGAGCATTTACGTTGTGTAGTAACCTTTGTTACTACACAACGTCACTCTTTAGTGACAGTTTTACATTAAAAAGTAATTAAAAATCACCTCACTGAAAGTCGTCAATTAACGTAAAATAGAATGTACTCGTAGAATACAAATTTAGACATTGAAGTGGCTTTTACAAAGAACTATTAATATAACCTAATATAAAAATAAAACAAATTTGAACCTGAGAAATTCAGATTTGATCCTACTTTGAATTTGAGTCAGATAATTTAAACATTATGTGTTACCTAAAGTAGTTAGAATCTTCGCCTGCAATAGAGGTCTGTTAACATCAGAACAATCTCAATACTGCTATCATTTCTAATACAATTCAAATTGCAAAAGCGTGAAAAGATTATCTCTGAGTGTCAAGGTCTCTACTTGAGATCTCGTATAAGGACTGGTGTTACTACTACTGAAAGGTTCGCGGTATTGACTTATCTGCATGGTTTGTCATTCAGAATTTGGATTCTTGGTTTTGAGTCGTACTAGGAGTACCTCACCCCATTATTACTAACGATCTTGGAGTGGTAACGAATCAATGAAGACACTTTTTTTCAGTATGCAACTCACGTGTCCGGATTATGCAGAAAAAGTAACTTCATATCACTAATTATACAAACCTTCTCCAGAAGTAATTGTCTGTGGAACCTTAAAACAGTTCTTCACAAACCTAAATCCTTCGTTGACCTTGTGCATTTGTCAAATCATGAAGATCCATTCGAGACTGTTTATTAACCAAACCCGTTTTCCGCAAGTGTAGACCAATTGTGGGTTTTGAAGTGGTGTCCCTGACAAAACTTTTGTAACCAAATTGCTGTAGTGGACAGCTACCGTCTCCTTCAATTTCGTTAATTTGCTTAGTTACAGCTTTTGCACTTGCAGTTGGACCTTTTTTCCAATAATGACTCAAAAGAGCTTTAATTTCTTTTTATTCTTCTTTCATGGTTACTAATTGTGTTACTGTAGGAACTAGTAAATTTGTAATAAGCAAGATGTCAAAGATTGACAGAAACAAACCGGTTTTAATCCATTATTACCATAGGTGACTAGATTAATGTAAATAATTGCAGAAAAATATAAATAAGACGCTGCCAATCTTTGTGCACATGAACTTACAAGCAAACCTATAATCCACATTAGCTTCAGATTGTATTACTAAAAATTTGAGTCCTTGAGTATTTGTGAACACAGTTTTGAAGTTAAGTGGAAATTCTTGGTTTTCATCTTCAGTGGTAAAATTGCAATACAAACACATCCACCTGCAGAATGTAAAATATATATACGACCAAAAAGTAGCTAATTCAGCACATGGACTCGTATACTTTTTTCATAGTTTTTACTGCTTTTAAATGGCATGGCGGAATTATATTGGTTTAATTATATTGGTTAACTAGTTGGTTATACATATTTCCAACTTATGTAGAAGAATTGTCATTTCATCATCCCAGATAGCTTAGCGGTAGAGCTTCTGCCCGGAAAGCAGAGCGGCCTGGGTTCGATTCCCAGTCGGGGTGATAATTTTTCTACATCATTATAACACTTAATTCAACAACCGAAACTGTATAATATCTAATCTAAGATACTTCCCCTGATGTATCTTTTTGGAGATGGAAGCTTTTCTGTCTATTGAGACCTTACGTTTATAAGAGGTATTGTAGTAGTAGCCGTTATTTCGAGCTGTTTCAAACAAGTGACCGACAAGTTTGCATTATAACGCCTCGTAGACTCGAGAAACTTCTTACATTCTCATCGTTGCCAGTTTTATCTCAGCATGCAATATGACGTTTTTGACTCTTTAAAGTAAGTAATTCGTAAAGAAAGATTGCATATTATGGAAATACAGTGGGTGATACACTCACAACAGCCTTATCTATTTCTCGTGTATGTAGGTGTGTAGAAGTTTGTCTCAATTAAAGGAAAAGTCGAATAATAAACCTTGCAGAAGTAATAAGAGGTCATTACTAATTATCTCAGCCAACAACGGTAGGTATAATCATTTTGTAAATAAAACCATAAAATCCCCGTTTCATTCCCTACTTTGGTCTAAACAGTAGTATAATTTGCAAATAACCAATAATATTATTAACAAATGGGGAACACATTAAGATAAATGCAAATTAACATGGGTTCATAATTCAATGTGAAAGGGAAACAGTTACTGAGTCACCGAAAGCAAAATTCAATAGTAGTTAAGTTAGTTTTGCAATATTTATTATTGTTTTTAGATTTAACAATCTTTATATAGTTTTAGCTCTACTTAAGCAATAACTTTTTATATCTACAAAATTAAACAATTAATTATACTTAGTTATCTTTTAATAACTAGAGCTATAGTATGTAGATTTAATGGTGTGTACTTAATTTCGTTAATTGATTTCGTAAATATTCAGAGATTATTACAGACATAATAACGGTTTCCTTTGATTTCTCAATAGTTTAATAAACCAAAATTGAAATTTATATTAAAAAAATCACTATAACCTACGTGTATGTTTATGTTTTATTTCCCACTTATTGCTTAACACCCTGTATGTTGATAAAGCTTGCAATTTCACCCTTACGGAATCACTAATGCATATATGCACGGTTTCAACAGACTGCAAACAACAAATTTAGTGGAGTGCTAACTATTCAATTCAGAAGAAATTCGTCAGAAATTGGACTAATTCTAAGCTGTGCTCGAGTTAATGAGGATGCCCGAATCCTCCCGCGTCTGAGAGTGGGGGGTCGAACGGATATTCGTTTTGACTGCTTAATTAATCTTTTATCTGATTAATCGCATGGTACCACTGATCGGGACGGGATAATGCCTGCAACCAGCTGTTAGATAATAAGAAAATTATAGAATTATAGAACCAATGCTTAAGTGGGCTTTCCAATTGAAACTCGTAACCCGCCCGCAGTCACAGTCTTTTGGGAAGGATGGGCTAGCATACCTTTCTTTTCAGGCACGAACGAACCAAAATTGAAATTTATATTAAAAAAATCACTATAACCTACGTGTATGTTTATTTTTTATTTCCCACTTATTGCTTAACACCCTGTATGTTGATAAAGCTTGTAATTTCACCCTTACGGAATCACTAATGCATATATGCACGGTTTCAACAGACTGCAAACAACAAATTTAGTGGAGTGCTAACTATTCAATTCAGAAGAAATTCGTCAGAAATTGGACTATTTCTAAGCTGTGCTCGAGTTAATGAGGATGCCCGAATCCTCCCGCGTCTGAAAGCAAGGGGTCGAACAGATATTCGTTTTGGCGGGTTTCCGGTCACAAATAACGGGCTGGGCGCGGGCAGGCTTGCCTGTCTTCGAACTGCAATGCCCGCGCCGCCCATCGTTTACTGACTGCTTAATTAATCTTTTATCTGATTAATCACATGGAACACTGATCGGGACGGGATAATGCCTGCAACCAGCTGTTAGATAATAAGAAAATTATAGAATTATAAAACCAATGCTTAAGTGGGCTTTCCAGTTGAAACTCGTAACCCGCCCGCAGTCACAGGCTTTTGGGAAGGATGGGCTAGCATACCTTTCTTTTCGGGCACGAACGGGGATCACACCACCGGACAAAAACGAAAATGTCCCTGAGAAAATTCAATGGGCATGGGCCGGCCGGGCAGTTCAAAAACTGATGTCCGCCCGCCTTTAATAGGGAGCATGGTACAAGTTAAAAGGACGTAATGCCGAAAGTGGTATAGAACCTTTTGTAACTGACAAAGGAGAG
This sequence comes from Agrypnus murinus, assembly GCA_929113105.1. Taxonomy (NCBI): domain Eukaryota; kingdom Metazoa; phylum Arthropoda; class Insecta; order Coleoptera; family Elateridae; genus Agrypnus; species Agrypnus murinus. The sequence goes on from OV816023.1 coordinate 94,369,900, forward strand.
AGTCTTTATCTCCGTGTATTTGGTTTTGATCGTATTGGTAGATTCATTCTTTATTACTGGAAATAATTTGAGTCAGACAGCTACCAGATGCTGTCAAACTCTGCATGCGGTTGTTGTAAAATCAGCACCATAATAGGTGGTAATACTTCTAATAAGAAGTATATTCGCATAACCAAGTAATCCCAAACCCATCTGACATCATTTAAACTTGCATAAGAATAGGGGCGCCGTCTTGAATTTAGCAAACACCGCCCAAAAAACTTTGAAGAAATCCACTAAGAACCCACTGGAGTATACATGACCACTTTAACAGATACTATAAATGTAAAAAATGCCTTATATAGTATGTTATCCCTTCAATTCATTTCATCGCAGTTACATAGTAGTATTGAAATGTTAACAGTGTCACTGTTCAGTCTGCAATTTAATTTAAATAGACGAAATACTTAAATAGCCCCCCCTCCTAACTTCAGAAGTTATCTGTTATCCAGTCACAGCTTTCTAATGTAAAATTAAAGCTTAAATGAAAATCTTCAAAGATGACGATGAGAGCAATATCAACTTTGAGATTTCAACTAGCAAGAAACATCATGTAATAAATCATTTGAAAGGTTTTCACTTATCTATCCAATACTGCTCTTATTTTTTAATTATATCAATCCGTTCCAGAGTTACAATCGTTTGTTGTATAATTGATATTGTTAGTGTCACTGACACACGCTTATTTTACTATCACTTTCGTATAGTTGAAAAAACTGTTCGTATTCATCCGGTAGAAGTAAACTCAGAAGTCATCATTATTTACGCCGAGGTTGGATGTAATCTGGATCATACAGAAAAAATCTTTTAATGAAAAATATCATGACCATCCGATCTGCGGAAAATATCTCAGAGACTTAGTGGAAAAGTTTCAGAAAGCTGAGATTATGCATAGAGCAAAAGGAACCAAAGAAAAAAATCAAAAGCTAAGTAAGTAGAGATCATTGGAGCGATAGCTAATGTACGGGTTGCATGTAATTGTGCGGTTTCTCCGTTCATCTTATATATATTTGGAAGAAGCACAAATTCCACTTTATAAACTGATGATATTGCACCAGTTGACCAATTTAAGTATTCTGCAAGGCTATTTTATTAAAGTTGTGTATGCATATACATATTGGGTGTCAGACTGTTCTCCTTCATGAGAAATACCAAGGAGAAAATACGTTTCGTTAGAACTCTGTCCCTTACCATCCGTTCAAAACTGGAGCTAAATTTACCCTTTCTTGGCTTTACGGTCACTTTACGGTAGTTCATTTCACTTCCTTAATAAGATAGTTAATGTATCGTTCCAATACTACTACACGATATTTACTGCCGGAGCAAGTAGAAAACAAGTACTAATGACGTAAGTACTGATGTAGCACAGAAGATCTCAGGAAATGATAACACTGTAGTGATGAGGAGACGAAAACCCGCAGGTATTGAACTGTGCTAGTGAAATATTTATACAGTGCAGGCTTAAATAGCCCCCTGCTTCCTAACTTTTGAACCAGACAAGTCAGACAGCAGACAAAAACTGGATCAAACAATTTCATATATATGGTATATCATTTGAAAGATCTTTCAATTCTCTATCTTGATTCCTAAATTGCACCAATTGTTCCAAAGGAGAAATCGATCGCTTGAATGTGTTTTTTTGTTGAATAAATGTATTTGCCCTCGTATTTGAAGTAGTTTTTGAACAAAGATTCCATTCAGAAATATGTTGGAATTGTATACAATCTTAGTTGTTGTTGCTAAGTTGATTGATAAGGTGAGTGAGGAAGTAGGGGAAGAGGGAGAACAGTGTTACACAAAAAATATTTTTTGATATAATTCAGAACCAAATAAAAATTTTAAAATTTATTCTCTTCCTAGTTAAAGAGTTATGAATCTTGTTTCACTTTTTACATTTAACTTGCTTTGATTATTCCAACTTTTAGAGAAATTACGATTTATTCAACTTGGTGCTCTGTGTAACACTGTATCCTAATAATGGGGTATAGAGTTACAAGGAAAGGTTAACAATGTTAATGTTAAAAAAACAACTTAAAATTTTTATATTCTTGCGTTGTACATACGAATTTATAAGTTGAATTAACTTCTGTATTCGTTTTACGTAGAATTTTCCTAATTGACAAAAGTCTGTGTTTTATTGTAGCCGCTTCTTGTATTACCACAAAGTTTCCAACATCGATATAATTTGAATGGAATAATGTATTTTTGTCACTTAGGTGCAACTTGGACTGATCACCGTCTGCACAAGTGTTACACAAATAATGTTACACCGAACCCCACTATCCACTGTAACACTGTACCCCAATCATCAAAAATCTATACTCGAATAGTTAATAAGGGCACAAACAGTTTTGAGGTTAAATTCGTGATTCTCCGTCGTAAATAAGCTTACGAACTACTTATAAATAATTTTTTAATAATCTAGCTTTAATTAATTTAATCCTGAAATAAATTGTATTTTACTTGAAATAATTACTTTTGTTACTAAAAAATATACATACCTTAATTTCTTGAAAACCCATCAGTAAATATTAACCAATATATGTTTAATATAAAGCAATCCTAAAAACATTAAGTGTAACACTGTAGTACGTGTAACACTGTTTCCCATCTTCCCCTATTTAATAACGTAATATTGAAATTGAGGAAAAAAATCAAAGAAATGGAAATAAATGTGACCACCTCAACAAATTTTTAAAACGCCATTCCTTCCCAATAGAATAGTTTACTTTGAAATTCCATGGGTACATTGTCTAATGTTTTTTGGGTAATGGTCGCTTACACCCGCGTAATTCTGTTCGTCAGATCTTCCAATAATTCGGGTTATATAAACCTAATATTATTTTAAGTATCCCCATAGGATTATACCATTTAATTCGATAGAAGTCAAATTATTCGAATTAGCTGGCCATTCGGTTAGACCGCGTCTACCAATCCACCTATTCCGATATGTTGGGTCCAGGTAATCTCGTACAGGCATAAAATAGTGCAGAGGGATATCGTTAAAAAAGAATATACATTCGCCACAAAAACCAATACATTTTAGAAACGGAGGGAATTGTACATCATCTCACAGAATTGGATATTGGCCAGCTTCCAGCTACTTACCTAGCTTTTCAAACCCTAAGTACCTATTATCTCCATGTCTTATACTCATTTTTCAGGTCATGATTCTTGCAGCTTTAAGTCAGATTTATTTTTGATGGATTAGTCTTTTAAGACAGCAATCAATTTAGTTGATATCTAAGTGCCTTTGAAAAGACATTTTTAAGTCGTCGTAGTATTTCGTAATCCCCACTTTCTTCATAGTTGCAACGCCATGGAGAAGTATTTTATTGGGCTTCAAAACATTTGTACATAAATGGCGCACATTTCTTTCTGTCTTCAAACCAAGAAAATGTTTACCTGATAGTGTCGCCTTGCTGGCTCTACAGAGAATAGATACTGAAAAAATGTAGAACACAAGTATTATGAATGATGCATTCTTAGAATCCATTGATTTAAGGAAGGGAACATTGTAAATCAAAAACGGACGATAAAAAAATGGAAATTACTTAATCAATTTTGAAACCTGACAGAATTAAGTTTATAGAACATTCTGGCAACATTTGCTCTATACATTCTGTAATGAAGGTTTGCTCGTATATTTTCAAAGAGGTCTCTTCACCATACATAAACTTTTATCTACGAAAGTATTTAGTATTGTATGAAGACCATTCATTTGTTCTAATAGAAACAGATTCTCTAATGAAATATTTTGAGTTCGGGCTGCTACATGAGATGATACAGCATTGTTGGATTAATTTATTATTTCTCCTAAGATTAAAAAGAGAAATTCTTTTTTATTTAGAGAGATCAAACGTCATACCATGTCAGCAATAGAAATTCTTCCGTGTAACCTTTGAAGGTTTTTATATTACTTGAAGTGACCTGTAACAGATTCTCAGCATGAGCAAGTTTTTTGCGTTGAGACAAATGTATACTATATACCCAAATCATTTTCTTGATATAATGACGTATTATATGATACGATATAATTATAAGTTACCAGCATGAACAACAGTTCTTGGTCAATTGATGAAGTATTCAAATATTTAGACTCAGCACTGTTTTGATCCTATATCCAAAATTCAACTTAAAATTTAAAAGTAACAGTTTTGTTCTGTTTCTAAAATTATTGATCTCTTCAGACAAGAATAAAGTCTTCAGACATCCTTATTTATTCATGCTAGTATTTTCTTACAGCATCAATATGTGCTATATCTAGGCCTCGGTGGTGACGATACGTCTACCCATCTGACTGTGTAAGAGGACGAGCGGAGTTTTGCTAATTTATAGTTAATTCATTATATTTAATTAATTTAATAATAATTTTCAAAACTTACTGCATTTTCTCTTGTATAATTTGGTAGTTAGACGAGCCATCTACACCGAGGCCTGGCTATAACCTGCCAGCAGTGGATTTAGTGCTGTTTTTGTTTTTATTTTACATTTGTCTGGAAAAGCTTCTTTAATAATACTTTATTGGTTAGTTATTTCTGCCCACAAGAAGTTTTCTTCTCTGTTTCTAAACATTCTACATACTTTTACTAATTTGTCTTTTAATGATATCGTGACCTTTAATTACACCGCTTCAGCTGTATATTCATTTGTTTGCTTTATGGTAAACCGAGTATAGACTTATTTCAAATAATTTATGCAGCATACAGATAATTGTTTAGATTTAAATATCTGATAGTTAAATCATCCTAACGCAATTGAAAAGGTAACAAAAAACAACTGTTAAATTATATGTTACAATAAGTTATACGTAATGAACAACAAATACTACATTTTATCACGCAACATCTTCAAACGAGGCTTATTATAAATTCGAATCTGAGCAAAAAATATGCAATTTACTTTGTGTTTTCTATCATTGTAATTGCAAGTATTTATGATTTTTAAGCTTTTTTATAGCTTATAGTTTAAAACAAATAATAATGAGGCAACTGCGATGTAGTTTCAAAATGGTTTGACAGTACACATTCAAATCCTGTCGGCGTCTTCTCGTTCATCTTTTATGACTGTTTGTGTATTGTCATGTGGCAGATGTGTCTTACCTGATCAGTCAGCCTCCCAGCGCAATTTCTAATAAGTAATCCCCCCCCCCCCAATTATCCTTTTGGGCAACAAGGGCTAGCTAAGTAGGCCATAAAAGGCAATTTTTGCATCCTATTTTACAAAGATGAAATAAACGACGTAAACATTTCAGTTGCAGTAAACAAAATTGTTCCAGGTGCTTTTCGTTGTAGGATGTATCGAAACGGCGCTACAGACTTGAAGATATCCTTAGATATAGCACGTTTTAAATGCATTAAAAGTGACTCCAAAACAGAAGATATGTGCACCTCATTGTTAGTCAATTCAACGATATGTCCTCTAGTTTCCTGATGCTTAAAACATGCGATAAACAATTTCTACTATTTTACTTGTTTGCCTACATTCTGATTTCCTGAATATTACATAATGCCTATATTCATCTCGTCTCGTACCCTAGTGGTAATGTGCCAACAAGTAAGTTCTCCTTAGCCAGGTCACATCAAGTATAACAAACTCTAAATAGTATACACTGAAACAAAAATGTACGTAAATTCAATGAAAAAGTTTATTCGAATAATGACACAATCGTTAATTCTGAGCGGACAAAAAAACCTTGGGTTGTTTATTGAATATATGAACAACATTTCATTGTATTAATAAATTGTTGTTAGAATTAAAGCATGCATTCATTGATCTAATGTCTAATAAACATTGGGACAAATAATATATGCAAGATCATACAAAATCGAAAACTCTATACAATGTACAAGTTCATAAATATAATGAACCAGTTTCTTTGAGCAAAGAATATCGTTCCTTAAATCAATGAACAGGCTTTGTTATGCTAATGAACATGTTTTCATTACATCAATGAGTTAAGGTTATTAATGATGAACTACTATTTTATTGGCTATATCAATAAGCAGGAAGCTCGGAAAAAGCCGATGGTCAGCACTCATTGATATCATGAATAATATTTTTCCAGTGATCTATCAGTGGAGGTTAAATCGCGATTCATTTTCGGTCCAGTCTCCTTTACTCCCAAAAACTGATTGAGCTGATACGAAACATCGTAGTATTGATGATCTAGATCTCTCACCAACGTACATGGTGTAAGACAGGCACCATCACAATTAAAACCAGCGGTTGTCAATTGTTTCTCAGTATAGAGAAGGAAATTTTAAGTGTGTTTGAAAATGCATAGCAACGCTTTGTACAATCTTATAAGAAAATGTGTCATGGCAGTAGATAAACTATAAAAAATTAAAATACCGAAGTTACTCATTCGTTAGCGACATTTACAACGACGCATTTATTTCATTAAAAAAGCTTGAATTTTGTACAACGCTGAATCTGGAAGTGTACGGGGGGGGGGTGACTTTGGCCCTTTACAACACATCTGCTTATTAACGGTAAATCAAGTGATGTTAATAGGAATTCCTCAGACAATTTGTGTAGTGCTCCGCATGTACATCTGGTTACCGCTCTCGCAGTAAAAATTTCGCATAATAACTCTGAGTGGTATTTAATATTATCATGGCGTTCATGACGTGAAGTATTATCTAGACTCTACTTATCTCGTAGTTTTTGAGCATCATGGGATGATCTGTTTATTATATAATTATTCGTATTTATACACGTTCTGTACAAAAAAGTCTATATCCTTCACGGATATGCTCATCCGTATGTTTGTCTATTACGCTTTGTAATTGTTATACTGGGAGAAGCTTAAAAAAGAACTACGTCACTGTATATAGTCAACTTTGAAGTCCTCTGGCTACTTTCCTACGGGTTAACACTGCACTTTTAAACAGGGACACTATTGAAAAGTGACAACCTGAGTAAGAGATAACTAGACTGTAATCGACCCGAAACACCGGCAGAATTTACTTCCGACCACTCCCTCCTTTGCGGAAGATCATGAGTCAGACATTTTTGAAACAGTAGCAACGGCATGTAATCAACTCTCCGTCAAAGTCAGATTTGACATCCAAATACTTCCGCCGCCCCCCCTGCAAAGGGACCATGGGTCAAAAATAACGCTTTTGAGTGTGTGGCACATGTACCTAGGAGTACTCTGGGGTCTTTCTTAAGATCATTAGCTAAGGTCGACGATTCAACTTACAAAACGGATAATAGTACAGAACGCATAATGGGGAGCAGTCACCATCCATTTAAATTTCTTTTCTCTGGTTTAACTGGTTTTCCATTTTGTGACTTACATTTTGTTTTTAGTTGCATTTCTACTTGCTTTGATTTATAAAGTATCAAGACTATTATTAAAGTTTATATTGAAGGGAAGCATTTTTTCAGCTATTTTTGTTTATTTAGATTTATCATTTACGTAACCGCAGGTCATCTCTGTAATTATTTTTTCCGTTATTTATAGCCAGTCTTTATTAAATGCTCTATATCCGAAAAGAAATATTTAACTTTCATTTAATGTTGTTGCAGCAAAATTGGTTGATTTTATACAATGTAATCTAATCCTCTATCCACTTTATAATTTAATTTACTATTAAATTAGAATTGTTTTTATGGTTCAAGTTTCAATCTTTAATTGTCTGTTAACAATCAATAAATTGTCTATGCTTTTTCGTTTTATAATTTATAGTTGACATAGTTATAATAATACACTCTTCAGATGGAAACTGGCTATTTAAATTCAAAAATGCAGTATAAGAATCTAAAATTATTTGTTTCTTTCTTTCAGGTTTTAAAAAAGCATTTTGAAAACAATTACAAAAAACGTGTTTTAAACATACGTTAAAAAGAAATAGTTTAAAACTTAAAGTTAGTTTGATGTGTTAAATTACTTTTAAACAAAATGTTTTAACGGACAAGCTCGACAAATATACAAAATCAGCAGCCCAAGAACCTACGCTATGCCATATACATCAGCAGCAATGTAATAATTCTGCAACTTATACTTATGTTTATGTTTGTTTCGAAATAAAGGTTATATAAATCATGCCTATATTTTTAATCAACTTCGCCCCTTCTATTGCACAAAGATTTTGTCCCGATTCTTCATTTTCTAAATATGGCCACCCTAGTATATGACAACTACACGGTAGAAATAAAACATAAAACACACAAGGACAAAGACATATACTAATTGTTCCAATATTGTTTATAAGAGTCATAGACTGGATTACGAAAGCAGCAGAAGATAATATAACAGGTACAAATTGGGGATCCTTTAGAAAACTTGAAGTTTACGGGTAATATATGCCTAATAACAACGGAACAGAAAATCTCTCGAAAAGAATTAAAGAAAATACTAAAAGACATGCAAGAACGAAAGAAACTGGAAGACCAAATAGCACAATATTCAACCATAGACGCGAAGGGCTAACTACCCTAAGGTGTTTAAATCACTCTTACAGAAACGGCATTGGATGGATGAATTTAAATTGTTTAACAACCGTTGGGCCATACCACCATACCGTGTTTATAAATAGTGTAGTGATAGTTTCTAAAAAATATTTAAATATTTGATATGCCGTGAGTTTTTAAATAACCGCGTCAGAAAAATGGCATAGTAGATGTTTTATACATATCACGCACATTTTGAAAGATAGTAAATAAAAATATATAAACAGGTATCGATGCTTTTCCTCCATTTAGCTCATATCTTAAACAAATATAATTGGGTTAATAACGAATGTACTAACACTCTAGCACAATTATCCGCTGTTTAAATTCTTTTTGTATCACTTTCAGTTTTACAATTGCGAAATAGTACATTTTTACTAGAACATTATACAATCGTTCACATTCTTTTATGGTTAACTGTTTGATATAATGGTTAAATTGCGTAGCTTGTTAGAATTTATACAATTGGTGAACTTGATTCTCTTAGACTTAGAGACGCCTTTTTATTATCTATTACGACAGAATAGCCTTCGAGTAGGATTCTTCTGAATAAATTAATATGAATATCTAAACAAATAATTTCGAGGTTGCCAGTCGGTACACATTCACAAAATTAAAAACATAAAAGTTAAGGTAATCCAGAAGTGTTAATTGTAGAATTTATTTAAAGCTAGCAATTTTTTATTTAATAGATTGGTAATTGCAGTTTATGACATTTATGGAATAAAATAAGGTTCGCGCCAGCTAAACTTGTTTGGAGAAGTTCAAGGAGTTGAAACTACCAGTTTCAGGGAGGCATATCAAAAATATATGCAAACATATAGTGTATAATGTTCAAGTATAAATTTTCTTTTACAAACCAGAAAACGATTTTTATAATCCTTAAATTATACAGAAAATGTTGTTTGTAAACATTTTTGATATAAAGTTGGTGGTATCTCCTTTAAACGCGTCTACCATTTTAATAGGTGAGGTTAATTTTGAAATTTTGTGTTTATTTACAGGGCAATCAATTTCATGGGTTGTAGGTCGAAGTAATTTTACGGACCCTAGATGCGAAGTAGTTTTACGGTTTGTTTAATAAATATTTCTTGAGCTGAATTTAAACCACAGATTTAAAAGTTAAGTCTATCAAATACAAAAAATACCTTTAGAAGTATTTTCTTTTATACCTGACCGTAATTGTTTGAAGTTAAAGTTTCTATAATTCTGGATGTTAGATGTATTTTAAAAATGTACCACCCTTTTTCAATATTGACAAATGTAGTTATTCACGAAAAACTGAATATCTAAAAACATTAGGCAATTTGTGTGGCAAACTTTATGTAAAAGACTTATCTCTCTAAGTTGTACCGTTTACAAATTATGAATTTTTAAACAAGATTAACACTCTTATCGGCATGATAAACACCAACCTCATAAAAATTATTGAATAATTATAGGCCTTACTTCTAAAATTTCTCATTTTGCAATGAAGTTCATAAACACTGTCAAAAACTTGTTTTCAAATTGTTCATGGCGCTTGTTCAGTGTCATTGATTCATATGGGTCAGCTGAAATACTCTCAAAGAAACAAGAACAGATCTACAGGGCGTATAAGCACTAGAGTTCACGTAGTTTCGAAACATCACAATGACTCATCAAGATCTGCGCGAACGTCACCTGCGAGTACAGTGGCGGCGCGTATGTTGTTCATTAAAAGGGGTTAAAAATATGTGCACATAAAATGTTATGAAAATCTCAAAGTACACTTTATAATCTTTAAATAACCACTTTCAATTGAAGGGGTTGGAGCTTAAATCAACTCACCTAAGTAGCAAAAAGATAATTGTGAGATATAAGCACACGCAACAAGACAGAATGGAAATATACCGACGCTACTGCATTAAGAAAGATATGCGCGTGCGACGGAATTTCGAACGCTCATACGTATTTCGGTTTCTGCGCATTGTGCTGTTTCGAAACCTTTTCACCTATAATAAATACTGTCTTATACGTTTTATTTTTGCAGTTTCATTTAATGCAGTTTTTTCAATAAACTAAACTTGATACTTTATCTTTTTTGCATGACTCACCTCATATTTTGTAAAACATTTGTAAGAAAAACCTCCCATATTTAATACCATATAGTTTTGTTTATAGCCTTACAGCAAGCTGGTTTCCTAGCCTCTTTTTTGTAAAATTTTGTGTAAAATTCGAACACTAGACCACTCTAAAAAATGTGTGTTTAGGTCCAATACATTTAGAGCAAAATAACTAATATGTACCTTCGTGTAGACCATAGAGTTAACTCCAATACAATATTAGTGTAAATTTATTACACTCAAAACAATTATATATTTAATCACCGATGGTGACTTTTTTCAACTTAAACGCTCAAATTTCTAATCGTTTCGGAGTAAGATTTTACTCTTGACTTTTGAATCTTTTACTCTACTTAGGAGAAATATTGCCTGTTTAGAGTAGTTTGTTATAAAAATTTTGTATAATTTGTTTTCTATTTAGATTGAAAATTTATAGTGAAAATAGTGTAGTTTTCCAGGGCCCATAATAAAATAAGTGATTTATTTATTTATTGCACTGCAAACATATTGAAACGTATTAAAAAAAATATATATGACCCAGTTGGGACACTTCTATTTTGGTTAATAATAATAAATAATAAAATGTTTCAAATGTAAAATTGTTTTAAGTTACCTTATATTAATTACTAAAACAAACTGCGAAGTTTCAAATTCACACACAGTAAAATGACGTAAACATATTTGCACTAACACATAACATTTGCGCTAACACTAGCAGTCTCTAGTTGTAACTGTTAAAACTTTGCAATTTGAAAAGTTACATAAATTAGCGGGAATTTCAAAATTTTACAAATCTAAACTTAATGTAGGTACTATTATTTATGTACAGATACCTGTTTTTGGTCTAGCCAAGATAATCTTGATCTCTAGATTTTGCTTAGTTACTGATTACGTCTTCAATTGTACACCTGCATTAAGTTATATAAAGATTTGCAAAATTTTGAAATTTCCACCAATTTTAGTAATTTTTTTAAATTGCAAGGTTTCAACAATTACAACTAGTCGAAGTCAAATACAACAGACAGCTGATTGTCGGCATTTTTTGTTAGTGTCGTTATTACGCTTCTCTTGTCAAATACACTGTCACGTGTATATTGGTGCCAGTTTGTTTTATTTACTCCAACTAGAGTAACATGAACACTAACAAGCATTTTTTTTCAAATTTAGATCACTTTTTAACAGATTTTTGTCTCTTCAAAAAATTAACATTAGAGTGGATTTTGTTATATTTTTAAAGTAGATTACTATTAGATTGAATATTTAATCTATATAGAATTATTAAGAATTGTTTTTGTTATAAGAATAGAGTGAAAAAAATGTTTTTCTACACTTTACTCACACTTTACCAATATGACAATCATTCCTTTGCAAACTTCACACCACCATCTATTTTTAAAAATCCTAAACTATGAACTTCAATTTAAATTTAGAGCAGTTTAATGTTCATTACTTTTTACTACTACAATATAGCACCAAAACCTAATTTTAGCACTATTTCTTATTGGAACAGCAAATACTGTTTCACCAAGACGACGAAGTAACTATTTTTGGCTTTATAGGTGTTATTATTTAAAGATTTACAATTAGTAAAGCGTAGTACACTAATAGCTTGCTTTGGAATCAAGTGAAATTGCCTGGAATACCCATTAACGATACATAAGTAGCATCTTTAATTTGATAACAAATGCAAACTTTCAAATTAGAATTTTACGAATCAAAATTACTTAAGTTTCACTTCCAGCTATGATATAGATATGATCTTCTGTGGTGTATTGAGTAGAGTGTATAGTAGTAGATATACAAAAGTGCTTAAGATTATATATAAAGTTATATATAAAGATATATAACCTGATTTAAATGATGATATGACATAAATGGCATAAACATTAGAACGTGTTGCAGAAAACTTACTAAAGCTCCAAAACATAATGTAGATATTAAGATGATATGACTTCAGTTTCGCAACCTGTCCTACGTGAACCTACGACATTCTTCTGACCATTTTGTTGATTACGAATCATAATATTTACCCTAGGATTCAGTATCCGATGATTCGTCAGAAAATAATGAATTTCTGAAAAGAAGAGACTGGGAAACGAAATTGAGGAAGTACACAATCAAAGCAATGATAAGCAGTGGTATGAAGTAATAGTAAGAGCAATAATTTTCTTACAACTAAAAGATTTGACATCGATACAAGTCTACGAACAATTTTTGAATGAGGAAGTTTTCGGCTTGATTGTCAGCGAAAGGAATAGGAACACTGAACAAATAAAGAATTTTAAAACCCACTTAAATAGAAGCAAACTACTAAAGGAGAGATTTTGAAGTAGAGTGGAGACTATTTATATAGTTCACCTTTATACTTCAATTATTTGGATCCAAATATTATGAGCGAGAACAGGTTCTCGTTATTAGTCAGCAACATACATTTTGCCGATAGTAGCCCTGCCGAACCAAATGATCATTTTCATAAAGTGTGTGAAACTTTTAAAACTACTGACCATGAGAAGAATTTTATATGACAATGCATTTTGGACAAGACATTAGCTGTCAATGAATCTATGATGCCTTTCAGATACTATTATTTTGTCAGTATATTCTTAGTAAAAGGTACTCGATATGGTCTAAAAAGTATTCAAATTGATTAAATAGCTGTTTTCAGCATTTAAACACCAGATCTTATATCCAATTACTATACTATATTACTATAATAAAGAAACAGTTTTACTTACTCTAATCTCAAGTCCATAATTTGAGCGAACAAAACGTAGCTCAATTTCAAAACACCGGATGTCCCTTTAAGATCAATAAATGTCCAATGAATATCAGTTTGTCAAAACTCTGGATATATCTAAGGCATCCATTTTTTAATCAAAATACGTCATACTCATACTAAAAATTAACTTAAAATTTATTAAATAGTTTCACATTTCCAAATTTGAAAATTCTTTAATAATCTATACTAAACATGTCTCCACAACTTCGAGGACGCGGGATGGATAATGTTATCAATAATAGTATATAAATACTTTGCCCTCCGATAATACCGAATTATGGAACAATAGGGCACTCGCATAAGATCTTATGCGATCTTGATCTTGATCGAAGCGTTGTTGTATTTGGCAGATCCTCCCTCCATACGCTCTCGTTTGGCTGTTACATCGGTAACTTCCCGATCGTCTGATTCCAACAGATCCTGTGACACAACCCGATATTACAGTAATACTAGGCTTGGTGTTATCCCGATAGATTTATTTATTGTACCATTTAACCCCAGTTGAATATTTATGTTTGCGCCCCATCGATTATTATTGATGTTTGCGCTCATATTTGCAAGCGAATTGATTATGGTACGGTAGTAACGTTCTACTTGCCTATTTCCTCGCAGCATACCCGTAGCGTTTAAATGATGTCTAAACCCTTGTCCCGAAAAGCTTAATCATGTCTTGTGGGGCTTTGATTGCATATCTCATTTTGGTACTTTGAACTGGATATGGTGTGTTGCCACTTTTAGTTTTGATAAATGGTCTCAGATAATCGATATGAATTGTATGAAATAGTTTGGGGATTTTTGGTATGGGATGCAGTTCGCCGGGTATTTTTCCACCAGATGATTTGAAAAATATACAATTTAAACAATTTGTGATGTATTTTATTGTGAATTGTCTCATGCCTTTAAATTCTTTGGCTGTCCCTTAATGCCCGAGGGGCGGCTAGTAAGGAATCGAATACTTTTATTCCCCAAAACGAACCAGTCGGTATAAGTACCTACAAGTCTTTTTTTAGTAACAAGTTATACTTTTCAAAGTTTATAAAGCAAGTACCCAGCACAAGTATTTTATAGAAAGAATATTGTAAATACAAGAGTACTGATTAACAAATTTAAGTACTTTCTGTATTAAGTAAGTGAAACAGTTCGGTCAGAGTTGAATGCATAAACAATATTAGGTATGCTGACGATACAGTGGTGTTTGCAGACAGTCTAAAAAATCTACAAGAATTAGTAAACAGAATTGAAAGGGCCAGTGTAGTTATGGAATACCACTAATCATAAAAAACTAAATACATGTTAATATCTAAGAAGAACAACCATATGGGACAACTTACAACGAACAATCGACCAATAGAAAGAGTGGAAACATACTTATACTTGGGAACAACGATAAATAGAAACTGGGATCATGCGTTAGAAATCAAATGCCGAATAGAAAAATCAAGAGCGGCATTTATAAGAATGTCAAAACTATTCAGATGCCATGACTTTTCCCTGGCAACAACAATTAGACTACTAAGGTTTTATATCTTTCCGATAGTATTATTATACGGAGTCGAGTCTTGGATGAAGCTGTTTGCAAAAAGTTGAAGCATTTGTGATGTGGCTATACAAGCGTATCTTAAAAATACCTTGGACAGACCACATTACCAACCAGACTGTGCTTGAAAGAGTTGACAAAGAAAAAGAACTTCTCGTAACTATACAACCTTGGACGTATTATGAGAAATGGACTATGAATTACTACAGCTTATTCTACAAGGTAAGTGGACGGAAGAAACTAAGAACGTGGTTCAATACATCAACATGTGCAAAGAGTTAAGAAAAAGATCGTTTTTCTAAGCTACTAAAACATTAAAATAAAACTTAACTTGTCAAAGAACACTTGAAGAATATTGTGTAAAAAATTTAGGTTAATCAAAAGTAAAATAAAGAAGATATAATTGATGTGTTAGGTGAAAAAATAAAAACACAGTTAGTTTTTAATTTTTTTTATAAATTGGCGATCCGGTCATTTTGGCAATTTCAATCAATAGGCGAACTAAAAAATCAAATTCAACAGATCATTTTACACTAGATTATCTATTTTCTAGACTGTGTGTATTTGTGAGTGGTATATTATAGATTGTATTGAAATTCAGAGGGTTTGCTCTTCAATTAACAGCAACAAGTTTTGCCGGTAAATGCCGTGCTATGATATCTGCAGCCCGGTGCCAGCTTAAATAGGTATGCATTCGACTGTATAATCGGGTATTTCCGCCAGTAATGTGCCTTTACGTGTAAAAAATTAATTTGTTAAATTAATACATTTCTATCGCATTTCAATAACATTATTTGTATCTATGAAATCAAATTAGCACACACACGATTGTTGCTGCGCATGACGTATTCGTAGAGCTTTAAAACAAAAGTTCAACGAAAAATCACGTTAAAATTTTAAGCGTGTGATACCTTAACTTGATTACTGTAAGTGTAAATAGGAAGTACGTAATTTATTTTTTGTGGGTATCTTTATTAAATAATAAACATATATTTTTCAAATGTATTTATGTGTTATTTTTTTAAGCGTGGCATCTCTCCCACAAAATGAGGAGAGACGCCACATAAAGTGATAACTGATTTTACAGCTAAGGAATGATCTGAAGATGATGATTATGAAGAAGAATGTTTTGTGAGCCTGGTAAATGTGAGTGATGCTGAAAATTCGTGTATAGAGTGTTGGAAAAATTATTTTGTTAGAAAACGAAAACCGATTGGATCAACTGCTCAAGTCTTGCAAAAATGGGTTAATGAGTATTGTACAATGTACGCCCCATACTGTAACGAATGTAGGAGAGAAAATATAAGAAAGAAAAATATAAAAATGAAAAAGTAGTGCACATGGCATCTCACCTCATAAGTATGGCATCTCTCCTACAAGATGTGGGATAGACGCCACTTTACTAACCTTTTTATTTTTTTTATATAATTGTTGATTCTGCTTAAGAAAACTTTCTAATTGTTTTTATTTGTTGAAGAAGATAAATGTTTAATTAAAATAAGAAATAAATATCTTTAATAAGTGCAAAAACCTTTTTATTGGAAGCCCTCAAGCAAAATGGGTGGCGTCTCTCCTGAGTTTACCCTATGGGACTTGAACTTGAAAAAGAATAAAAGATTGAAAGTTCTAAATCTAATAAAAACATTTAAAAACTCAAATCCTACGTTTTTTATATGTATTTTACTTTCTTTACGTTATTTACATTTTTGACGTTTTTTTAATATATTATTTCACAGTCAATTTACCATCTGTTACAATAGAATGTACTTGAATGCACCGAGAGTCTAGTTTGGTATTTGACACAATAGTTTGTTATAACATCCCGCACTGACTCAATACTAAGATCTTTTTGTATTATATTATTAGGCACGTACCACGGCGCGTTGACAATACACCTGAGCACTTTGTTTTGGAATCTTTGAAGGATTTCGATATTAGAGGTACTGGCAGTATCCCACAGCTGAATGTCATATGCCCAGATTGGACAGAGAATGGCTTTGTAGAGTAAAAGCTTGTTTTCCAATTTTAATTGCGATCTTCTACCAAGTAAGCAATACATTTGACTAAATTTGCCAAGTTGCTTCCTTTTTGTGAAAATGTGCTTGCGCCATGTTAGTCGTCGGTCCAAGTGTATTCCAAGATATTTGACGTCCTCATTTTGTGAAATCAAGGTATTATTAATGGTTAAGCTGGACAGGTATCACGCCTCAAGGTAAACGTAATATGTGTCGATTTGGAAGCGTTAACTTGTAATTTCCACTTTCTAAGCCAATCCTCTACCAAGTTTAGGTTAACCTGGAGGTGGACAGATGCCATGATAGGGTCGTCATCTGTGGACAGGATGGCTGTATCATCCGCAAAGGTGGCGGTGGTTGATAGGCTGGTTGTAGAAATATCAGCTGTGTAAAGCGTATACAAAATTAGACACAAAACACTCCCTTGGGGCACTCCAGAAGTAATAGGATGCAAATTGGAGGTTGTACTTCCCTGTTTGACCAGGAACCATCTGTTTTCTAGATAGGATTTAATTATTTCGTAGAACTGATGCGGTAACGTTTTTATTTGTTTATAGCATAGACCCTTGTGCTATACTTTATCAAACGCCGGCTTGACATCTAGGAAAACAGATGAGTAATACTTTCTAGATTCCAGAGCATCGTTGATGGTATTAACAATCCTATGTATCTGCTCCGTCGTGCTGTGTTGGTTCCTAAATCCGAACTGGTGTTTGGGTACAAGTTTTCTTTCGTCTAGTATTGGCCTGAGTCGTTTTAGTAGTAGTTTTTCAAAGATCTTGGACAGTACCTGCAAAAGACTTACTGGTCTGTTCGATTCTACGTAATTTATGTTTTTCCCTGGTTTCGGGATCAAGACTACCTGTGCCATTTTCCATTGGCTAGGAGTAGTGAAAGTCCAGTTCTAGCTGTGTGAAATGTTTAATAGGCATCTCTAGTTGGAACGGTGCCTCGAGGAAATTAGAGATTTCACTTTCTTCGTCTGCACTTAGATGTGAAGGAAACGGTTTAAACGCGTTTTCTAAATGTTTAGCGAAAACAATGGTCTTTTCCTTGTCATTTCTAGCCCACCGGCTCTGATCATCTTTCACAGGTGATGACGTTGGTTGTGGTAGTTTTCATTTTTGAGTGGCCTTCCACAATGAATATTCAGTAGCTTCTGTAGCGGTGAGATTGTTAAGGTACTCTTGTACCGATTGATTTTCAATTTCAGACAGTAAGTGTTTTGAGATCTTGTGCTGCCTTGTTGAAGTTTGTTTTGTCTGTCGCCATTCGCGTGATTTGCCATCTCTTACGTAATTTGCGTTCCTCCGCTATTTTTTCCTTGACTATTATCGGGCAAACTTCCGGGATTTGCGTTGTATGAACATCAGGAGTAGCCTGCCAAGCAGCTTCTTGTATAATTTTTGTTATTTCATAAACTGCAGCGTCTACATCTTCTTTGGATTTTAGAGGCAAATTTAAGATGATGGTTTTATCCAAATGCTTTCTAAATGCATGGAGTAGGTATAACGTTTGTTGTTTTTGTTTGTGTTGTATTTTTGTATACATGGTTATCATAACAGCTGAGTGGTCCGAAGAAAGATCTAGAGACGTTTCTGTCTTGCACTGTCTAACATTTATGCCTTTTGTGATTGCGAAGTCAATAGCATCAGGTATTTTCCGTGGATCTGATGGCCAGTATGTAGGTTCCCCCGTTGCTAGACAGTTTAAATTATAATTTTTTTAGCGCGGCTACCAATTCTCTGCCTTTTGTTGTGGTTATTCTTGATCCCCACAATGGGCTTTTAGCATTATAGTTGCCACCGGCAATAAATCTGTTTCCCAACGTTTTAAAGTAGTGTTCATAATGCTGCTTTTTGTTGTTACGTTTGGATGGACAGTATACTGCTGATATAACTAGCGATTCTATGTAGTCTTGTATAGCGACGTTTGCGACTTATAGATAGTCGTACTGATACTTTTCTAGTTCGTGGTGCTTGATATTCTGTCTGATAATGAGCTCTCCAGCTGGGGTGCATTGTAGTATAAACGATGTAGTTTAGTAGGTTAAGATGAGTTTTATCAGTAATGTGTGCTTCTGATATTAGCATAACATCGATCTTGTTTATCTGTAAAAGTATGAAATTGCTTGTGTACGAGGATGGTCTGGAAAGTTTCCGACATTAATGTGAAGATGGCAGCACTCGTCAATAAAAGCTAGGGAATACAGTTGTGTATCTTTTGACAGGTACTCACCAAAATTTCAGCCATTTTGGACGCGCAGTTGTTATTTGACAATCGTTTGAGTGAGTTAATGTGAGTGTTTTTGTGAAAATGAAAAAAATCGAGTATCGAGCTGTCATTAAATATTTGTTTTTGAAAGGCAATACGCCTACGCAAATCAAAGATGAGTTGGACTCTGTGTATGGGGACTCTGCGCCATCATTTACCACAGTGAAATTTTGGGCAGCTGAATTTAAACGTGGCCGTACCAGCTTGGGAGACGATGAACGTTCGGGACGTCCAAAAACTGCAACCACTGACGATAACATCGCTAAAGTTCACCAAATGGTGCTAAACGACCGTCCAATTAAAGTGAGAGAGATAGCAGAGGCTATGAATATGTCCAAAGAACGTGTTTGTCACATATTGAATCAAGATTTAGGCATGAGAAAGCTGTCCACGCGTTGGGTGCCGCGTTTGCTCACGTTATACCAAAAACGTGTTCGAATGAACATTTCCAACGGTCTGTTGGCGCAGTTTAGGCGCAATAAATCAGAGTTTTGGCGCCGATTAATTACTGTAGATGAAACTTGGATACACCATTATACGCCCGAAACACAAATACAGTCAAAACAGTGGACTGCAAAGGGGGAATCGGCTCCAAAAAAAGCAAAAACTGTTATGTCGGCTGGGAAAGTGATGGCGACTGTTTTTTGGGATTGTCATGGAGTTATCTTAATCGATTATCTTCAAACAGGAAAAACCATTACAGGAGCATACTACGCATCATTACTTGACAAGCTGAAGGCAGAAATTGCGGAAAAACGGCCACATTTGCAGAAAAAGAAAATCCTGTTTCACCAAGACAATGCGCCGTCTCACACCTCCGCGGTTGCCATGGCGAAAATCCATGAATTACGGTTTGAACTGCTTGACCATCCTCCTTACTCACCAGATCTAGCCCCAAGCGACTTCTTTTTGTTCTCTCATCTAAAGATTGCGCTCGGAGGACAGAGATTTTCGTCAAATGAGGAGGCAATCACCTTCGTGAACAATTATTCTGCAGAGAAAAACGCCGAGTACTAATTGGACGGGTTATAGAGATGGGAGCATCGCTGGGAGAAGTGTGTAGACTTACAAGGAGACTATGTAGAAAAATAAAAATAAATTAAAAGAAAACATTTCTTGTATCTTTGTTAGGTCGGAAGCTTTTCAGACCACCCTCGTATGCTGACACAAGCCGTTGGCGTTCCATATGGCAATTTTGGGTAATTCTGCCATTAAACCAGTTTAATGATGGCGGTGGTTAATAGGTTTAATAGCGTAGTCATCTGGTCCGTTAATTTCTGCATCATGATTTGTAGTTCAGAGAATTCCCTTCTGTGTTGAGGCGTATTATCTGGAGCACCTTGAGCTGTGTTAGTGTACTGTGCATCCTGAGAGCTTTTTGCTGCTTGTTGAGAGGAGGTTTTTTGACGTAAAGAATAAATCATGTAAAGAATTAATTGTTGACGCGTAATAAAATACGTAGAAAATTGCTGTAAATGACTGGCACATCACTGATTTCAGCACATTATTCGGACTTCAAACCGGGCTAAAAATGTATCAGCCCGGAATGTTGAAATTCATGCATTAAATGTAATTTTAATTTTATGCGGTATTTTCGGAAACTATTCAATTAATGTCTAAGTTGAAAATATAATGTTATATGATGTTTTAATTAATACTACATAAACGTAATTAATTTTTATTTTTAATTACTACTAATAACTTTTGTAAAATTTAGTAAGGGCTTGCAGCACGGCAGCCCATATTACCAGCCGCCACTGATTGCGAGTTGAAATAAAAAAAATGCGGTCTCTATTTCTTATGTAATTTAATAATAGTTTTTTTATAAATGTGTTGTGCGCATATGAACTACTATGCTTAAAATGATGAATCTTTCGTTTACATCATCATTAACTCATAGAACATTAATCAAAATTAATATAAAAGTTCAACTTGCCAATAAATTGTACCACGAAGTCCAGTTATAATTTTAAATAATCTAGAAAAAAATATACCTATATAATAGTTCAATGCGTGCTAGATAGTGTAATTTATTGGGTTAGTCCAATTCAATTACGACTTTCGTACTACTTTTTTTCTATGTAAATCTCATTTTTCTTATTTAGAAACGAAATTGTGCTTATTCCTAAATTTAAATTTAAATAAAAATGTAAAATTATGTAGAAAACAAAACTGATTAAAAAAGTATGCCTTTCCAATATTATGGAATATATTAACGCACTGTCTCTTTTCTTTGAAGTGAAATGGAAGTATGTATTAATGATAATTAAGAGAGTTATCTATAGTAGGTATAGCAAAAGTAAATGTTGAAAAGAACAATATTAATAGCTAAAGTGAAATGATTTTTAAGTTTAATAATTAATTTTACTTTTATAAAGATTAGGGACAGCGATATTGTTTTGTAAACACAAAATAACTTTTACCAAGATATAATTGTATTTATCTTATCTCTGAGATTTTTTTATTTTAGAATTCTTCTCAGACTGATCTGTAATAAAGATTAAAATTTCTTTTCACTTTTTAAACCCTAAATGACCTGCCTTTATAGGAAATAATGTTAAAAGCGTTGGTGGTTGGTCGCTACTTAAAAACTAGTTGGACCAGAGTATAAATTACTATTAGTAATACTATAAGGGTGATCTCCACTTCCACATATTAGTATATACGCGCGTCTATACTAGTACAAGTACAGCTATGTCATAATGAAATAAAAATCAGGATTAAAGAAACAAGTGAGGGTCTGTCGCTCATATTAAATAATATTCTTTTAAGCTTTACTCAATCGAAAGACCCAGCAGACAGGTATACCAGGTAGGAAAGTTGTCATGGCCACTGGACTTCATGCATATTATGGGTCGGCTCTTAGAAAGTTTGCCGAGCGAGTACGATCAACGTTTGAGGGCGCCTAACAGTACCGAACCTCTTGATTGCTGTGGTTCTAGCTTGTTCGTGAGGATCGAGTTTATAGCTCGCGAACTGACGCGCTATCGCTAAACAAAGTTTTTAAAAGAGAACACGTGTAAGAAAATTACGATAAGTCTTACTTATCATTTAAATGTCTATTTCCGTGTGATTTTATAAAAATGAACTGGAATGGTTATGAATTAAAGTGATTTTTGTGTGTTTTTATTTCGTAGTAGTAGTAAGTAGTAGTGTGCGTCACACGGTCAAGAGGAACCAACTTTTAACATAAGGGGCCATAGAAGTCTACCGTTCGTACACCTGTATGGAATCTTAGGACTTAGTAGCTGAAATGAGTCTTATGTGAACTTCATCAAAAAAGTGGAATTGGAAGGTAAAAATATTTTTGAAAAACTTGTTTACGTCAGATGTAGTAGATCATATAGTCTAGTAGGAAACAGCGTGTGCGTATTTTTAGTTGGGAATGCCACACGTTTTTAGCCCACGTTTGTTCCCAATTGTTCTTTAATTCAATTTCATTGTGTTAAACGAGTAAGAGGAGATAATTTGACATGTTAACTGGGGTTTCTTCAATTAACTTATAAAAGTGTCATTCGCCTACGTTTACTTATGTAATAGTTATGTTTCAGTGATGAACTTACCTAATTTTTATCTTATTAATGAATCATTTAAAAACCGCGCAAGTAGATTTTGCAACTCAATCAGCTAGGGGATATATTACATACTATGTATAAATCCTTTCAGACTGAAACTGCCAAAATATTTCTATTTAATTTTATTAATCAAAAATCGGGGATTCCCCCCCAATTAGAATATATATTAATTACAACTCAACTTACAATTAAGTATTACTAATTTGTTTACGTTAACTCTATAATCATTGATTATTTACAACAACTTAAAAATAAATGATTATCACTGCCACAAATAAAGCAAAGCGACTGCTGTTTGTTTTTCCAACAACGCGGCTTATTTGTTTATCATGGAATATGTTACAACTCCATTTGGTTTTCTGCTTTAGATTGCTATCGAAAAGCCTACTGTTTATTAGTACTATATGATAAATCCAAATTGCTGAAAAGTTACAAAAATAAATTTTGTAAAAACTTATTATGTATTGGGGGGACTTTTCGATCCGTTGGCCTCAATTCTATTTGAGTATCTAATTTGACAAAGCACAGATTTTTTTCTATTATTAATAATAATAATAATAATAACATACTAATAATAAAGAAATATTTGTTGTTGTGTCATACTTTATTAATCATTTTATTAAAGATCACTATCGATAAATTTTATCGGTTAGCAATATCGCTCACTATAACTATTAGTAAGTAGTAGTTGTAACTATTATTTTTTTTACTATTTATCTCACATATTTGCGTTTTATTACAATCGGCTGCACCCAACTGCTGCTTTGAATAACGATTGCTATTACGTTTTGCTTTGAACTTAACCCTAACTGTACTTTTCTATAACGTGTCTGTCTTCTCTTAATTATCGAAGAAGAAAAGTAGGTAGCCGATGATTAACGATAAGCCTATGAGTTTGTATGAATCATATTTCGAATCATGAGATGTCTAATAACAATCTTAATAATGTAGTTATGCGAGATCTTACTAAATAAGTGTACTATAATGTAGTTTTATAAATTACTCATCGCAGGGTCCAACTCCAATTTATATCTTCTAGATGTTTCAAGTTCCTTTCATCATTGAATGCATCACTGGGATTTACCAATTTTAGATTAACACTAAAATATAGTTTCTGCCTTCTACTTTTAGTTGAAATTCATAAAAGTTGTTTTTCTAATCCATCTTCATGGACCATTTCTTCTTAAATAGTTAACTTTTGCAACCGAAAATTAGTAGCGTAAAACCGTGAAAAATATCACTGTTTAGTTCTAGTTAATTACAAACCGAGAAAGAGAATCTACTGTTGAGAACAAAATATTTACTCTTATTATAGAGTACTTAGCTTATTCTTCACTGAATTATTCCGAATTCCAATACCTGTTGACAACCTATCTTTAATACATTTCAAAAACCCTTTCACTTTACATAATTTTTACACTCAAGTAATTACATTACGTACATAACAGGCTTTATGAACTCTTATAATTTATATCTACTATGAATTTAATAGACTAGAAATCAAGCTATATTTGTAAATCTCCAAGAAAAACAAATTAGAAGCATAAATACTATTGTTGAACTCCTATTTAATAAATAACTATTATTTATTTATTATCCAGAAAAATATTACTGCTATCGACATATTCCGATTTATTAGGACGTATTTCCATTTATTTCGACGTATTTCCTTCCATTCCATTATAATCCGGTGTATTCCGTACACTCCGTCATATCTCCATGTATTCCGATTGATATTCCGGTTTATTTCATGATATTCTGACTTATTTCGGCTTCCTCCGTGATATTCTAACGGATTTCGGGCTGTTCTCATGTATTCCGGAGTATTCCTGTTTTATTCCGAACAAAATGAACATTGATCCAGGCTAGTGTATTCGCTACCTAGGATAATGTACTTTTGCGGAGTGTTACCATGTATACTGACCTATACTGACTTATTCTCAATTATTCTGGCATATCTCCGTTTATTTCGTTATAATCCATCATAGAGTGTTCTGCTATATTCCGTCATATTTCTATGTATTCTAATTGATATTCTGGCTTATTCCGTGATATTTCGACATGTTTTCTTCCCGGCTATGTAAATATTACGAAGTATTCTGAGTATTCTGAACTGACACCGGCTAGTGAATCTTATATCTATGTTATATAAGATTATATAACATAACTATATTTATTTCGACTTATACTTAAATATTTCGACGTATTTCCGTCCATTCCATTATAATCCGGTCTATTCCGTAAATTCCGTCATATCTCTATATATTCCGGTTTATTTCGTGATATTCTGATTTTTTTCGGCTTACTCCATGATATTTCAATGGATTTCGGGCTGTTCTCATGTATTCCTGTTTTATTCCGAACCAAACAAACATTGATCCAGGCTAGTGTATCCGCTACCTAGAATAATGTACTTTTGCGGAGTGTTACCATGTATACTGACCTATACTGACTTATTCTCAATTATTCTGGCATATCTCCGTTTATTTCGTTATAATCCATCATAGAGTGTTCTGCTATATTCCGTCATATTTCTATGTATTCTAATTGATATTCTGGCTTATTCCGTGATATTTCGACATGTTTTGTTCCCGGCTATGTAAATATTACGAAGTATTCTGAGTATTCTGAACTGACACCGGCTAGTGAATCTTATATCTATGTTATATAAGATTATATAACATAACTATATTTATTTCGACTTATACTTAAATATTTCGACGTATTTCCATCCATTCCATTATAATCCGGTCTATTCCGTAAATTCCGTCATATCTCTATATATTCCGGTTTATTTCGTGATATTCTGATTTTTTTCGGCTTACTCCATGATATTTCAATGGATTTCGGGCTGTTCTCATGTATTCCTGTTTTATTCCGAACCAAACAAACATTGATCCAGGCTAGTGTATCCGCTACCTAGAATAATGTACTTTTGCGGAGTGTTACCATGTATACTGACCTATACTGACTTATTCTCAATTATTCTGGCATATCTCCGTTTATTTCGTTATAATCCATCATAGAGTGTTCTGCTATATTCCGTCATATTTCTATGTATTCTAATTGATATTCTGGCTTATCCCGTGATATTTCGACATGTTTTCTTCCCGGCTATGTAAATATTACGAAGTATTCTGAGTATTCTGAACTGACACCGGCTAGTGAATCTTATATCTATGTTATATAAGATTATATAACATAACTATATTTATTTCGACTTATACTTAAATATTTCGACGTATTTCCGTCCATTCCATTATAATCCGGTCTATTCCGTAAATTCCGTCATATCTCTATATATTCCGGTTTATTTCGTGATATTCTGATTTTTTTCGGCTTACTCCATGATATTTCAATGGATTTCGGGCTGTTCTCATGTATTCCTGTTTTATTCCGAACCAAACAAACATTGATCCAGGCTAGTGTATCCGCTACCTAGAATAATGTACCTTTCCGGAGTGTTACCATGTACACTGACCTATTCTTATTTATTCTGACTTAGTCTCAAATATATTCTGCTATATTCCCTCATATTTCTATGTATTCTAATTGATATTCTGGCTTATTCCGTGATATTTCGACATGTTTTCTTCCGGGATACATAAATATTACGAAGTATTCCGAACTAACACCGGCTAGTGAATCTTATATCTATGTATTTAGTAGACTAGAAATCAAACTATATTTGTAAATCTCCAAGAAAAATTGTATATAAATACTATTGTTGAACTGATATTTTATAAATAAATCAATTTTTTCCAAATTATCGAGAGTGATCTATTACCCGGAAAAATGTTATTGCTGTCATTATTTATTCCGGCCTATTCCAATTTATTAGTACATTTTTCCGACTTATACTCAAATATTTCGACGTATTTCCATTATAATCCGGTGTATTCCGTACATTCCGACGTATTCCGTCATATCTCTATGTATTCCGATTGATATTCCGGTTTATTTCATGATATTCTCACTTATTTCGGCTTACTTTGCGAAATTCCAACGGATTTCGGGCTGTTCTCATGTATTCCGAAGTATTCTGGTCTTATTCAGACCAAAACGAACATTGATCCAGGCTAGTGTATTCGCTATCCAGAATAATGTACTTTTTTCCACGACCACTATGGAATTTGTAAATTCTGAAATTAATTTTGATAATAAAAACTTAATATTCTAATTCTTGTTGTAGAATAAATATTCTAAAACACTACCTTACTTATGTAAATATTTTGCATGTACTTCATTCCATCACTAGATATGGAATGAATATTCTGTAACAGTATAATAAAAAAATTGTTAGCCTTGATTTCATTGTTTACATTAAATGTCATACTTTTTAAAATTATTTGCTTGTTTTCAAATTGCAAATACTGCTAAGTTTAAATTTTCTTGTGGTCTTGGAGAAAGCACGGTCTGTTACTCGGTTAGAATGGAAATTCGGTGATCGTGGTTCCTCTCGCTCACTTTCAGTTCGCGTTCGGAACCTTCCACTTGCATCGAACTTCCATTCTAACCTCGTTACAGAATATACTATTCCTATTTATTCTGACTTATTCTCAAACATTCTGGCATATCTCCATTTATTTCGTTGTATTTCATGCATTCCAACATAGAGTATTCTGCTATATTACGTTATATTTCTATGTATTCTGATTGATATTCCAGTTTATTCCATGATATTTCGACATGTTTTCTTCCATACTATGTACATATTACGAAGTATTTCGAACTGATTCCGGCTAGTGAATCTACTACTCAGAAAAATGTACAGTCATTTTGGTTTTCCCATATATTACCATGTATTCAGACTTATTCCCATTTATTCTGGCATATTATAAAATATTCCGATGTATTTCTATTTATTTTGGTGTATTCCGTGCATTTAGACCTGAAATATTTTGCAATATTCCGTGATATTCTCGAATATTTCGGTCTTATTACGAACAAAATGTACACACATACACGGATAGTGCATCCACTACTCAGAAGAATTTACACTTATACCGCTTTCCATAATGTTATCGTGTATTCTGACCTAAATATTCACATCTATTTCGACTTATTCTCAATTATTTTGACGTATTCCCAGTTATTTCGTTATAATCCGGCGGATTCCCTGCATTCCAACATACAATATTCCGACGTATTCCATCATATTCTTATGTGTTCCGGGCTCTTCCTATGTATTCCGGACTTATTTCGAACAAAACGTACACTGATTCCGGCGAATGGATCACCCATCGGAAAGTATTGTTTAATTCTGCATTATACGAGTACATTATCAGTAATATCGTCACTTTTAAATCAATTCAGCGATAGTTATGGGGCTTCTCATCATCAGTATCTGCTTTTGGTTGAAGGGTTTTAATTTAACCCTCATGCGTTTCGGAAAAAATGATAGAATTGTGCCAAACCCGACGGAGTCTTTTATTAGATACTGCTACAAAATCTTACTTATTGAAACTATTTCACAGAAGAAAAAAAAAGATGTCTCTTCTATTTGACAATTATTCTAAAACCATACATTACCATAAAAGTTCTTAATATCTGACACCGGAATTCACGAAATTGTTATGAAAACTACTTTAAAAACTGTCTAATGAGATTATAATAGGTTTTTAGTGCGGATTGGACTATTTTTCCGTTGTTACTATAAGATAGCCGTTGGTAGTAGGACAGATCCTAAAAATAAGCTTTTTAACGTCTTGGTTACTTATTTACAATATAAAAGACTTAATTATTTGCAATGAAACTAGCAAAGCCAGCTGTACCAGAAGAAATTGACAAAACAGGACCAGACTGAAACAGAAGTATGGATTGGAACAATTCAGGGGTTAGGGTTACTTTAACTTATGAACAATATTAAATGATATGATATTTGACACCATTTATAAACATGAATAAAATGCATACTATTTCGATAGAAGATAACCTTTCCGAAAAAAGAAATTGCAAGAAATATGACTTGAGATGAGCCTTCGACAATTTTTAAAAATGGCC
The DNA here is from genome assembly GCA_929113105.1 of Agrypnus murinus. NCBI lineage: Eukaryota > Metazoa > Arthropoda > Insecta > Coleoptera > Elateridae > Agrypnus > Agrypnus murinus. The sequence goes on from OV816023.1 coordinate 94,398,666, forward strand.
TTTTGGCGTATTGGCTCACACTATAAAACATTTGCTTCTGTACAATCTAATTAGCAGTTCATGACAAAATGACAAAACAGGACATGACTGGACATTTTGAACGAAACAACCACATATCGTATTTTTTGAAACATCTTCTGACTACCTTTTCTTTGATCCCGGTATTTTTTATTTCCATACACACTATTTCCACTACATCCAAGATAGCATTTTAATTTTCTAATTAAAGATAAAATCGTTTGTAATTTACAGTTACCTATTAGATCTTCAAACATCTTCATTTTGCGAGCTTCGCGCATTCTTTAGATTAACAATTCTGGGCTTAAAATTCAAAAAATCTATGGATATATTCTATTAACTATTTATACTCCAAGCTTTCAGTTTTCCCATTTTAATTTTAATGTCATCTAATGCTATTCAATTCATCTTTTATAAAATTTATTTATTTTCTTGTAGAATTCAAGATTTACTTTAAACTGTAGGAATACGTAAGTTTCATAAAGTTCTTGATCCGGAAATGCCTGTAAGGTGTAAAATCTGTAGTAGAACTTTGATGCGACCAGTTTTAAAACTTGTCTATTTTGCATAAAGTTAGATAAACTACTCCTTACATAATTATAGAAGAAAAAACTGTTATGGTTGTTATGGAGGAATGAAATTTTAATATTTAATAGAAACTGACTGGCTATATTCCAAAATGGTAAAAATTGTTTGTTAAAAATAATAAAACAGTTAAGAATATTAACAATAATGACAACTTTTTTAAATATTTTTGAATATATGTTTCCCGTGTGAAAATTAATTCTATTCTTTTCAAAATTTATGTATGTGCTCAGTGAATGCCTTTTCTGAAGTTGTTTCTCAGATTTTTCAATTATAACTGTTAAGTATATTATATTTCCTATCTCTTTTATTTTTGTCTGGTACATTTATGCAAGTTTGTTTAAATAAAAAATAGTAATTAGGTAACTACATTTAATTTAAATATTAAAAAACCATCTTGTAACCCTCTGCAGCGTAGTTCACAAAAAGGAATAGCCTTCCGTTCCATAGGTAGTAGTCATACATTTGTGTATGTGGATAAGACTTTCCATTCTTTATTTGAATTGACAGTGCATGTAGTGAACTATAGTTAACAGTTACTTACAATTAGCTCCAGTAATTCAAAATGCCCGCCCTTTTTTCTTATAATAATAAGAAAATTCAGAAAAAATAACACACACTCTAATACTTCCTGGAATCTTTATATGACGTACTTATTTAGAAATACGGAAACTTTAATTAATTGACTTTTTTTTTAATGTATTTTTAATTTCCCCAAACTTTCATTATAAAAATATTTCCAGTGTCCTCTTATCCACGTGATAGTTTATCGTTTGGGAAATACTGCACATCCGCGCTACATAGTAATTTGACCATGATTTTGAGGAGTTATCATGTATTGCAGAAATATAACAAAATTAGTTGCTAAAGATTGTTTGTTCTGTATTATGTCAAGAAAGTATTGATTTCTTGAAACTAGTGATTAATCTGATTCACTATCAATATATTTGTTTGATGTCTTATGATTTGAGTACCATAGATACTGTACAACTTTATCATGTCAGTCGAAATGGATTTCTGTTTCTTCTGAAGAACTTATCTCTTGAAACTAGTGATTCATCTGATTCACTATAGATCTGTTTGTCTAATGTTCTACGACGAAATAGTTTCTGAAAACTGGTGAATTATTTGATTCACTATAGACCTACTTGTCCTGCAGTTTACAGTTCCTGTGGTTGCCTTAAATTAGCAGAAATAAACAGCTAGTAAATCCGCTTGATACGTACAGTTAGAGTCTCCGCCGGCTTTTGATCATTCTTGTATCCATCATGTTTTATTTCCGACATCTTCATATGGCATAATTATGAACGAAACCGTGTAGAATTCCAAAACACTACCCTTCTATAGTAGTTCCATTCATTAAGAAAACTATTTTGTACTCGGAAGATGGCTTTCTTGTAATGGCAAACTGAAATATGTTATCGTTTGGTATACTAGTAAAGGATCTGTTTTAAATTTAGGATTGCTTAATTGGCTACTTTTTGTATTTTGTGAACATCACCAAATCGGTTGAATTCAATTTAATAGACTTCTAAAAATACCTATTGTGTTCTTGATACAGTGAAGATATTTAATTCCTTAATTTGATCTGAGCAGTCAACTTGAGTCGCTAGTATCTAAGTGTCTTGAGTATCTTAAAAATTGGAACGCATTAATGACATCGCCGATGTATCATCTTCTAGAATGTAGAGATCTGTATAAGAACGTAAAACACAACAAAGATTCCTGATTGGGTACATATATACAATGGTATCATTCAACTGTTCATAGGATGTAAGCTGTTCATATGTCAAGTGCAAAATGTCGAAAAAGTTAATAAGAATATTAAGTCGGTCAAAATGAAAACAAGATTATTGAACACTAAATCGCTGCGAAAAGACTATACCTAATAGTGTCAGTTCGCTTAAAAGAAAATGGTTTAACACACTTTATCTTTTCCTCACTTGAATACATTCCAATGCTAAAAGAATTTTGCGCATGAGTTTCTACTACTGTGTCTCAATAGAACCAAGAATAATCAGTTGATTTAATGACTCAACTCAGTTGGTACGTAGGAAGTCATGCACAAAGACATAACCACCTTCAATACATCTAGTATTGATCATCACGCATTGACAGAATATACAAAGATAGAAGAATCTGTTCAGTGTCAAAGCCAACGGCTTTTAACTCTCCAACTATAAGGCACGTCTAAAAGCTGTCGGATGGTCAAAAAACTGGAAACTATCGAAATACTGAATCAAAAAACTATCTAAGGACTAGTCCTTAAGTCCTAGATCTTAAAAGGCTCTTATAAAAGTTTCCGTTCAAATCCGGATATTTAGGGGAATATCAATTTTATTTAGCACCAAAGAAATTTAATTAGTACATTCTTTAAAAGGTATTCAACCTCGCCCAGATTTCTTAGGAGAACAGTTTTGGAAGATTTAGTCGTAGGTATTGAAAAATTATCTAAAACGAACAAAAAACATTAGGCTGCTAGATAGCAAAAAATATTGAAGGTGGAACTAATCATGTTTTTGATTTGCCATATAAAATGTCCTAAATCTAACATGCAATGAATGCAAGTGAGAGGAACTTTGTTAGAAAGTGTTGCAATAAAAAGATAACTACATTTTAAGATAACTAAATCATTTAATTTAGTTTTTACTTCTTTTGTTGAATTTGTCGTTGGTTTCTCTAAAAGTAGTTTAGATATGTTATCTATATTTTCTGTGTCATCTAATGTTTGCCTTTTTCGTTTCTAAACAAAGATCTGTAACGTTTAAAAAATTAAATTTGTTTCTATTTGTGGGCGTACTGATCCGTTAATGTCGTAAGGTAAATTTTGTTTAGTTTTATCTTTTAAAAGAGAAATGTGAATATTAATATTTTATATTTGAATAAATGCAAATGGCTCCTGCTGTTTCTTCCGGCCTAAAACTTAAAAGGACTCGCTTTTTACGTGACACGGGTCGGTTCAACTAACGGTTTGCAGATTTTTAGTACTAATCATTAGAATACGATTCAGGTGTAACCAGTTCTTTTTTTATAGTAATTCTATAGTAGAATTCACTGCTACTTGGTGCATGGAGCATGGGCGGAGAACTGTTATCACCAATCACCCATGATGAATGGATAATAACATGTAAAACAGGTGGTCTCGACGGAAGTTTCGTTTTGACCGAAACTAGCCGCTTATGTTTGCTTTGGGCTCAACTCTTATATATTCTATGCCAGAAAGACTTGTCAAAGCCCCTGGCTGTACTGGATACCAGTCATATCTATCAAATCTATAGCTTGGGGCTATTAAAAGATTGGATAACTTGTAAAAGTCTTGTTGTAGTGACCAAAAGTTAGTTCGTAATTATTATGTGAGCTTTTCTAAGTTATTGTTATAGACTGCAGCAGTGATCTTTTTTTTTTGTTAATTTAAATATCAGGGACGGATTGTGGTTGCGATGTTAACATCTTATTGCTTGAGGTTATTTTATTTCATTTCTTCTGGTAGACATTCAAAGTTATCTCTTGGTGTTAAATGTGTCTGTCTATAAATGGTTTCAATAACAAATTCAGGAGTGGTTCTTTCTTTCCGGTTTAGTTTACTTTTCCAAAGAAGTTTAGGTGTTGGTATTACCAACTTGGTAATAGTAATAATAGATAAATAACCCTGACCCTTGCAGGCTACAAAGGAAAATTGAACTATATAGATATAGAAAGGATTTTTTGTTTTGTTGTCATTTTAATGTACACGCCCATTCTCAATTTTAAAAAGCTCTCTGTACAGTTTTATACAACATTTATACAACAAATGGGTTGTTCAGAGTCCGATGGTAAGATTTGTGATTTAGATAGTAATTTGGTGCAAGTAATAATAAATATGCTGACTTCAGTTGATTAATGACATTTTAAGTTAGATTATTGGTAGAACTGGAAAGAGGAAAGTACAATAAAGGTAAGTAGGATTTATTAAAGGTGCTGGGTGCGTTGATCGTGATGTAACATCTGCAGCTTCAGGCGATCTCATCTTTGGTCGACGTTGGTAATTACTGAATGAACTAAAAGTAAATGTCGTCCGCGAGTCTAATAAGTGGATGTGGGTTTGGTAGCGTAGGATAAAGAAGGTGGGACCAACGAACAAGTGTTGGTTCTGTCGCATGTTAAAAGGCCATACTCTACATATGGCCGTCTTTTTATTTTTCTGTATATTAAAATCACAAAAGACAATGTTGGCGTTTTATTGCCTTGCAGTTGAACTGCTCTGACGCCTTCAGATATGGACTTGGAGTCGGTTTCGCTTGGGAAAGAAGAAGTAATTGAGTGAATATAATTCAATTTCGAATAAACCGAATAAATATATGCATTTATTCTTATTTATGTTTACAAGGTTTAAAACGTATTGTAATAAAGCGAATTTGATTTTTTTGAATAATAATCATTACCCCTACGTGGTGTTTTTCTTTGCGTTGTAGGTACTTTATTACTTAAAAACATCCATATTTTCAAGGCTTTTTTCTAATAATATAAATATTAATGAAATATTTTTTAGGATAAAGAAAAATTTATATTTCCATTTTCTTCAGGTGGACTTTAAACTATTTCGGTTCCACAGATAAAATTTAAATATGGCATTATGAATGGCTGGTTATATACTTTTATGATTCAAGATTAAATTCCTGCAATGAATTCTTTTCGAATTTAAAAAAAAGCGTGTGAGAAAAGTCTAAAATGATTTTAATCGTAATCTACCTACTTTTCCCAATTTTATAATTACATAAATCCAAGTTGTTGGTCAGTTGTTAAAACAATCATTTTAATAAGTCCATGGCCTAGTATGGTTTTCATTACAAAACATAAACGTAATCGCGATAGTTATGTAATTTCAAGAACACATTGCCTTAATGCAGTTTTATGCAGTTTAAAAATTGTTATGCGGAAACATTGTTTTTTTATAAATGCATTGAGACAGTCAACCTTGCTTTCCCTATTCAATTTTTTTTAGAAAAGTAGGAAAGGACTACGAAAACGATCGTGTTTTCCTATCATTGATAGTAGACGAGAAACCCCAAAATAACCATCAAATTTAGTTCACCCTGTATACATATCAAAAAATTGAGATAACTCATATAACTTGATAAACACCCCAATGATATACCCCGCCTTTTTTACACCTGACTCTGCAATAATACTTACATCATTTTAATTTAATTTTTTTATTTTTTAAAAAATTTAAATATTTTTTTAAATCGCGTTAAATTATTAACCCAGATTCTAACATTACAATCATTAAGATTTTATGGTATTTTCTTGGAATTTCTTGGATTTGTTCCTCTGGTTGATAGTAGCCGAGAAACCCCAAAATAATCATCAAATTTGATTCACCCTGTATACATAAAAACATACATAAAATAATTGAGATAACTCACTATACGTAACTTGATAACTAACGCAATGAACGCTTTTTTAACCCTAAAACTGCAATAACACTTCAACCATTTTAATTAAATTTTTTTTTAAATTAAAAAAAATGTAAATTGCGATTCTTACCAACCCAGATTCTAACATTAGAACGATTAAAATATCACGTTATTTTCGCGAAACCATTTGTTCCTCTCGTTGATAGTAGTCGAAAAACCCCGAAATAACCATCAATTTCGTTCATCCTGTATACATATCAAAATAATTGAGATAACTCACTGTACGTAACTTGGTAACTAACCCAAGGATGTCATATCCCGCCTTTTTAAGCCTAAAACTGCAATAATACTTGAAACATTAAAATTTAATTTTTAAAAAATTTAAAAAAAATTTTAATCGCGATTCTTATCAACCCAGATTCTAACATTAGAATAATTAGAATTTCACGGTATTTTCGTGAAGCCATTTCTTTTCGTTTAAGTATCCGAGAAACATAGAAATAACCATGAAATTTCGATAATCAAATTTTTCTTAAAAAATTAAAATACTTTTTAAATCGCTACCTCAACCCACATTCTAACATTAGAACGATTAAAATTATACGGTATTTTTACGAAACCATTTGTTCCTCTCATTGATAGTCGAGAAGCCCTGAAATAATCATCAAATTAGGTTCACTCTGTATACATATCAAAATAAATGAGAAACTCACTGTACGTAATTTTGTAAACAACCCAACGATGTCATATCCTGCTCTTTTTAAGCCTAAAACTTCAATAATACTTCAACCATTTTAATTTTATTTTTTTAAAAATTAAAAAAAAATTAAATTGCGATTCTTATCAAGCCATCAGATTCTAAATTAGAACGATTAAAATTTCACGGCATTTTCGCGAAGCCATTTGTTCCTTACGTTGATAGTAGCGGAGAAACCCCGAAAAACCATCAAATGTGGTTTCCCTGTATACACATCAAAATAATTGAGGTAACTCACTGTACGTTACATTGTAACTAACCCAATATCACGCTTTTAATTTTTTAAAAGATTTAAAAAGTTTTTTTAAATCGCGATTCTTATCAACGTTTTCACGAAATCCGAAATATCAAGTTGGTCCTCTTGTTGAGTTGGAAATTGACTATCGATGACGATCGAATTGACTATTGTCAAATCGACTAGAGCCTTATTTAAATGTCTCAGATTTTGTTTAAATTTTGTGCTTGCATAGATACATATGAAATGTCATTAAATTATCTTTTCTAGATTTTTTGGATTAAAAATGGCCGAAGTAGAAGTTTTTGAAAATTTCGATTTTTGGCAAATTTTGCTACCCGTCACTCTACATCATCTAACTGAACTTGTCATAACTCCCTTATTTTTTGAGTTATCTGGCTCATAATTTTTTTTCCAAAACTACAAAAAACACTCTTTTTATTTTTTAACTATACCAAGCATATACTAAGATGATTCCATAAAAAAAGTTTCAAAAGGGTGATAGTTGTAACACAGGAGCAATGTCAAAATTTGTAAAAACACTAAAATTTGCCTTTGGAGCCTGCTACTTTTTTACTGTGCAATGTTTTTGATATACTCTGAAAGATCCAAGAACTAGCTTTAATCTGACACCTAGATAAGCCAGATAACTCAAAAGTAGATGATGTAGAGTGACGGGTAGCAGAATTTGCCAAAAATCTAAATTTTCAAAACCGTCTACTTCGGCCATTTTTAATCCAAAAAATCAGGAAAAAATAATTTAATGGCATTTCATATGTATCTATGCAAGGACAGAATTTGAACAAAATCGGAGACATTGAAATACGGCTCTAGTCGATTTGGCATGAAATTAGCCAATTAACATTTGCCAAATCAATGAAGTAAATTCATACTTGTGCATGGTCTAGGGCGGTGTTATTCTTAACGACAACCACATATAGATTTTTAATATGCTTAACGTGCCCATCTGGCAGCACGGCGATGTGTATTGAGGCTTTACTCGACGAGAGAAATCCTTTCGTTGGTTACGGGAATTGTATCCCGGCCGCCGGAATAAGTGTGTCTTTACTTCGAGTACACTCTTGATATTGTTAACTAACATGAAGTTAACCGTCCTTATCTATCTAATTTTGAAACACTGTGTTATGTAATTTTTATCAGTCAGTTTAGGGTCCATTCAAAATGAACGTTCGCGAGAATTGGTAATTTTTTGCACCTCTCCTCTACGTTCACTTTCGTTCGCAAATCTTAAACCCCCCTACCTCGAACGTTCGCGATTCATAACCCCCCTCCCTAAATGACGAGTAAATCGATATTCCGCAATTTAACACATTTTTTATTTATTTGTTTATATTTTTGTTTAAAATTTCTAAATGATCCGAGAACAAAACAAACGTTCGCATTATTTTAACCACCTCCCTCTCTGCCGTTCATTTTGAATGAACCCCCCCCCCACAACTTTTTAGCGAACGTTCTTTTTTAACGGCCCTTTAAAGACATTGCAGTATATTTACAGGAATTGGTTTTTTGGAAAAATTGCATTTATTATTTCGGAAATGCATCGAGAGTTTCCGAATTTTACTTTACCTATTCAATTATTCTCAGTAAAGTAGGAAGGATCGCAAGAACCGCGTTTTCTTATCATTCATAGTAATCGAGAATAGTGTACCATCAAATTTGGTTCGTGTATAAATAGCAAAATAATCGGCTTAACTTACTGTAATTTGGTAACTAATCCAATGACGTCATACCCCGCCCCTTGTTTTAAGTTTAAAACTGCAATAATATTAAAAGCATTTAATTTAAATTTTTTAACTTTTTTTATTTGTCAGCCCTGATTCTAACATTAGAACCATTCAAAATTGTTTTTCTGTCGTTGATTGTAACCAAGAAACCCCAATATATCGTCTTGTATGTATACATACTAAAATAATCGAAGTAACTCACGGTTCGTAACTTGGTAACTAACCCAACGATGTCATATCCCACCATTCTTTAAAAGTCTAAAACTGTAATAATACTTAAAGCATTTAACATTTTAGAATCCATGGTATTTTATTCAATTTACAAATCGCCAACGCTAGGTTGATTAAAACAACTTTTAAGTAGCTGCATGCTTATTTTTAGCGCAAAGATTTGTTAAACTGTAATAAACTGAAAATAAATTTTTATTTCAGTGTAAACGTGACGTTAACAGTATTATTTTCCCGGATAAATTTAAACTTTGCCTGGGATAGACGTGCATGCATGTTGTGTCCGTTGCTAAACATTATTGAATATTCCATTGTTGAACGAAAACGTAAAATTTTGCCAAAAAATACTGGACGTTGGCCAATATTCTTTTATTATAAAAGAATGGAGCGTGGGAGACACTTGGTGGATTTTTTAATGTTTTATAGTGGTAGGTCACGTAAGTTTTCAATAAACTACAAGTAGGAAGTTTTAGACAATATTTTTAACAAGATCCCAATGTTAGTTTGGCTTGGCAAAAGGACGGTAGATTTAACGAGAAGGTGTGAGTCTTTACCTGGAATTCACCCTAGGTGTGTTTTGTTATCTTGATTTTAGAAGTAGGTACACGTCCCATAAGTTACGCATCCAAACTGAAAATAAATTGTTTGTATTTTTATCCTACCGATCAGAAGAACGCAGTAGTATCCGTTAAAAATACTACATTAATAATGATACATCAAGATGGCAAATTTTAGGTCAGTCAAACAATTATGTTTGTAAATCCATTCAAAACAGTTGGGAAGGTTCAAGTGTCTAAAATATTTGGATGTCAAATGTCAATTAATTATTGTTGATGTTTGATTAGAGTTGCGCAACGTCTTTTCTAACAGTTGTGGTTTTCGCATTCTTTCTTTATTTAGAACGCTCTGTATTATTATAAGGAAATGATATTTTTATTAACGGGAGCTTACTACTAGTAAATAACAAAAGAATAGTAACATTTTACAGCTACAAATACTTTTTTATTTTATCTATCAATTTAATCTATGATAGCAAGGATTATTCAAAAAGAGCAAAACAAAAAAGCTATTGCAATACTTAAAAGTTTCTATGGTATTGTTCTATGTATTCTATAGTTGTATTTAACGGTCTTGCGAAGAATTATCTACCTAAATTTTCTGGAGGATCCATCTTGCTTCTATATAAGCAAAAGTCATCCTTGTAACGATTGCTTGATTGATTGATTGAAAATCTTCCAATTATGAATTAACAAAACCAGTACAGTCAAATCGGCAATACTGAAGTATGCAAAATCAATCTACTTTAGTAATCATAACCCTTTTTAAGGTTAACAGATCATAATAATAGTTTAGATTCTGAGATATTGACAGATAGTACCAAAAGCAATGTTACAAGTACTGCTTATTGCACGGTGAGCAACTACACCGTGTGCAATATTCTTAGTCTCTGTTTACATCAAAATGAGTCTTTAACGTTTTTTCTTTTGGCCACTGGCCGAAATATCATTTTGACTAAAGAACGAAAGAAAGTCAAAATAGACCGTCTAAACTGGTTGGTTTTCGTCTTTTCATAGCGTTTCTAGACTGTAAAGCCAAAACTATGCATGATGAAAACTATTCATGTATGATATTACATGATCAAGGATTTAAATACTACTACTTGTTAATCCCGACATTATGAAAGGTAGATAAATCTAACTTTGCAAAAATGACTCCGTAGGGTTTGGTACAAACTTTTGTATACCTATAGATCTTGGCCTCATGAACAATTTTTAAATTATATCTAAAGCAATCCGATTGATCGTTTCACGTTCACTTAATCTTTGATGACCTTTGTGGGTAATTTAAACATTATTCAGGAACCTTCATCCGGGCCAACTTTTACAAGTCTGGGCTGAAAGTTCTAAAGTTGGACGGAAACTTATAAAATTGTCATTGTGAATTCAAAACATTAAAAGCTATGTAAGCTACATTACTCAGGAGGCCAAGTTCTATAAGTCTGCAGAGTTTAAAGCAGTTCTATGAAATTTTATATTTTAATGTACTTGACCTTTGATGCCTTCTGCAGGTCAAGCGATATATTGGATTATTTTGAGGGAAATTAAAACATTATTAAGGTCAAGATCTATAGGTATACAAAGTTTGAACCAAATTCTACGGAATCTGAAGGCGTCTACCTATATACAGACCTACCTGAGCACACTTGGTTTAATTTATCTTAATTGTATAATAGATCTTAATACAGAGAAATACTATCTTAACTTGATTTTTAAACAGTGGATCATCTACTTTTAAGTCGACTGTACATCAATTCAGTATTTTTTTGTTTAGCTTACGCTATGTCATTTTAGAGAAAGGGATGTTTGATAGCTTTAGTTCGAAATGCTATAGTGCACACAATAATCTGATTTACCACAAAATGCTTTCCCATGGCTTCCAAACCTAGTCCCTGTAAACAAGTATTCACCGATTGTTCTAATACAATTTCAAAACTGAACTGAGAAAAGATTTACACCGAGAAATCCAAAGGCAAGGCAATCGCCACTCTAAAAATTTCGGGAGGGAGCGCACCCGCTCTTATTTGAAGTCTACTATAGTAAGCAGTTATGTACTCATATTTTAACAGTTAAACTGCTGTTAGCAACCCGCCCTTAGATCTGTGAATTCTGTGTAATCCATATGAAATATGTGTATTCTTTGAGACACCTGTAAGTATTCTGTATAATCTTGTGTATTATACTGCGAATTCCATGTCATCAATGTGAAATCTGTGTAGTTTATGAAATGTGCATGTAAATGTGTAATCATTATGTAGTCAGTGTAAGCCACTCCGGCGTATAAGCATGGTGATATCTATGTAATCTGTGAAATTTGGCGTGTGTGGGTAGAAGTCGTTATGATTATTAGATCTGTGAATTATGTGCAATCAAGTGAAAACTGTGTATCATTTGTGAATGTGTTGAATGGTGTGTAATCAATGCGTTGTTTGTGTAATACAAGGTATAACGAGGGTTAAACCGCAGCAAGAATCTGATGTACAAGTTCTCTGAGCTCATGTGTATCTGTGAGATTTGTAAATTCCATGTAATCAATGTCAAATCTGTGTACTTTGATAATCTGATATACTTTGTGTAATTATTATGTAGTCTGTGTATATAGGCGCCCGCAGAAATTTGTCTAGCGGGGGGTGGGGGCAATAATTCATGTAATGTTATCAATATGTCCAATTAATGAGTATCACAGACGTACTGATTTCTCTGTAAGAATGACCCTACAAGAGCCTGGTCAAATTCCACTGGCAATCGACTAATTACTATTAGTTAATGTATAAATAAAATCAGCGAGGAAAAATTCGAGTTACTACGCTACTATGGAAATTTTAGGGGGGGGGGTCTATAGTCTACCATAGTAACAATTATTTAACAACTAGATGGGATTCTTAAAATAACATTATAGGGTCACAAAAAAATGTGCCCCAAAAATGTTTGTTGTGCCTATGACGAGTGATTTCATAGAAACGCACAGATTGCACGGGATTTCATAGAACTTGTACTCTCGGATTCTCGATGTAGTTTATCCCTCCTTATACCCCGGATTAAATAGATGATTACACAAATTACATACAGATTTGACATTGATTGCATGGAATTCACAAATTACACAGATACGCAGCATCTCACACAGCTTGTATGCCAGGTTCTCGCTGCAGACTACACAAAATCCTTAATTATTACACAACACTGGACAAAGAACATACACATTTCACAAAAAATACACAGATTTGCAATTGATTATACGGGATTTACATTTACACAGAATCTCACAAAGCTTGTACATGAATTTCTCGCTGCTTTTTGCCCCTCATCATACACGGACTACACAAGATTACACAGAAACACACACAACTAATACACAGATTTCACGTTAAAGATTACACATAATACATACAGGTTCACAAAGATTACCCGATTTTGCATGGATTACACGGAATTGACAGATCTTACGTCGAATTTTACAGATTACACGGATTTCACAGTACAGTACACGAGATTACATAGATTACAATAATAGGTGCATAGATAGCAACATTGATTACACGGAATTCTCTGATTTCTTAGAGAATTTCGGATTTCACAGATTACACAGAGCTTGTACACGAGGTTCTCGCTGCGGATTACACAAAATCGTCAATGATTACACAATACCACGCAAAGAACATGCATATTTCACAAATAATGCACAGATTTAACATCGATTATACAGGATTCACATTTACACAGGATCTCACAAAGCTTGTATGTCAGATTCTCGCTGCGGTTTACCCCTGGTTATACTCTTGATTACACGGAATACACAATATTACACACACACACAAGTAATACACAGATTTCACGATGATAACACAGAATACACACAGATCTTACAAAGATTACGCACAGTACACACTATTAGATAGAAAAGACAGATTTCACAAATAATAAGTAAGATAGATATCTGAGAGAAACCCGGATTTCACAGATTACACATGATTTCACAGAGCGTGTATACCAGATTCTGAGATTACACGGAGTTCACAGCACAGTACACAAGATTACATAGAAAACACAGATTTCACAAATAAATGGTGCTCATTGATTACACGGAATTCTCGGTTTTCACAGAGAAATGCCCATTTCACAGATTACACAGAATTTCATAGAGCTTGTATACCAGATTCTCTCTGCGATTTACCACTACTTATACTTTGGATTACACATACTACACAATGATCAGATGATTATATCTATACTACACACTTATTAAATGAGGTAGATACAATATTTGATTTATCCATTTAATTTCCAAAAATATTGAAACTTGTTCAGAAGAGCGCTTGAAATGATCAAAAATGAGTATATTTGCTGATAATGTTCTTGCAATAGATGGACCATGTTATTCAGTGTCGAAGGAGGTTAAATAATTGACCTGATTTAAATAGCTTGTGCGAACTGTCAGGATGTAATTATTTTACACTTGTTACAGTTTAAATTGAAAAAACTGCAGAATCTAGATTAATTTTACTTTCAATTAGTTATTATCGCGTGATCGGTATGTAACATTCTCTGTCTGCTGATACTTTGACAGTTGTTGGGCTGCAATAATTTATTTTTTTTCTTATTCAAATTCTAATGTTTCATAGTGGAAATTACTATTATATTTTAGAAACGCCTTCTAACACGAGATCCTATTTTAATTTGGTTAATGGTTATCAAATCTAACTAAAAGTAGATAACTAGGTAATGAAATTTCCAAGAAATAATGTATTCCATATTTTTTAATAAGTTAATAACATGTTGCAACAATTACAATCCGGCTGGAAGAGAATATTTAAAAACTTGAAAACTTAGATGTTATCATCTAGCGTAATTAAAACAAGAGTATTCAACTGCATTGCAGTGATGCCGTGTTGGTGTGGTATAGTAATGGTAGCTAATGTAGTACCTAATGGTTCGGATTGTAGAAAAATATTTCAAATAGAACGTATCCAAAAATATTTTGAAGTTAATTAGTTGTAATGGATCTTGTTTAAAAATACTCCGAAGAAGTGGTAGAGAGTAGAGACGTAATGTCTCGTCGTCTGGTGTAAAAAAAGCACAAACTCATTCCTGTTTATTAATGTTAACACACCCAATTCAAATTTTTTGGCAGCCTTTACTGTCTTTATTTTGAGAGAAGTGCAATTGAAAGGCATCACCCTCTATATATACCTTGAAATTAACCAATCACTTTTTATCTAATCTCAACTCCTTCAGTTATTTCATTTACCAGAAGCTAGCTTAATAGTAGTCAGCGTGAAATCGACTTGAATCTTAATGTTAGTTTTCGTTTGGCAGCAACCAATTATGTATTTTTGTTCGATAATGCACAAAATTGCTCCATTAGTCGGTTGGATGTAATTTGGTAGTGGTATTGGTTTTGCAGGTTTTATTGCCGTTATTACTGTACGCGGTCAATAATCAAAAACACTGTTCTAGTTTTCAAACCAATTTGCTCAGACACACAAACATGCTGTAATTATGTTTTTGCACGATTTTATGCTGACGGAAAAAACTTTAAATACTATTCGCAAATGAACGAATGTCCTTCGAATGTGCAAAACATTATAAGGAAAACATTTTCTTCACTTTTATTGTACTTTTTTAAAACTGGCAAGGTTGCTCGTAAAATTTTGGCAGTCAAAGTTACATTTTTGGTAGATCTGTAAACGTTCAAAATGTCATTTGTCTGAATGATTCACCTCCCTGCATGCATTAGTATTTATCGCACGAATTTTCGTTGTAGAGGTGATTAGCAATTTCGTTTCTTCGAGTAACGGCAGCAATTTTTTTCGTCCAGTTGCTGAAAAATGAAGGTTATTTATTTTCGAATTAACCAATTTACTATGAATTACAGAAATTGTTAATGACATAAAAATTATTATTATTCGTCTCCTAAATTGTGTTTGCTTATTTTTTACCTTGTGTGTTTTGGTTATTACTGTGTGAGATTCTGTATATTCATTTTAAACTTGATGTTAGTGAATATACTCCGAACTGGTTGATACCGAAAAGCACAATGTTCCCCAAACGGATTTACAAAATGAATTAAAATAATCTCAAATTTTATTTTATCCTTCCCTAGACTCATTTCGAGGTAGCTAGCCGCCGTGATTCCTGTGTATTTCTATCTGCATTTGCATATATCCTGCAAACTGGTTTCCAAATAGCCATTAAGTAGTATAACTTGAGAGATTTTTTGCATCAAGAACAGCTCTTGACGACACTTGTAGACGGCAATTCCGGCGGATGCAGATCAACTAAGGAGTATTTCAACTTCAGATATTTTTAAATTTTAATCTTCTTCTGATACTTTTCTTCAAAAATGAAGAATTGTCTAAAACGTGTATACTTTGTAAAAAACTAGTGAATCTGCTCCCATTAATCCGGTGTAACCAAATAATTCAAATTTGTGTTGCACCAAGCTTAACATAATCACTGTTTTGTCATCTAAAGTCATTAGAACCCTAAAGAGCAATTTGAACCATTTCTTCCATTTGGATCTTCCTTTTTGCTAAATTATTGTTAACTGTTGCTTGGTTGAAGGTAAACCTTAGAAACCGTATCATAACAGGCGAATCAAGATGTAGATGTACACTCTAAAAAATTACCGGTAAATTTACCCTAAAAAATGGAGGCAACTATGTTACCTCCATTTTTTGGGGTAAATTTACTTCAAAGTGTAATTTTCATAGGAAGTGGGAAATTACAATATTAGGTTAAATTTGCATTGTAATGTTTCCTTTTTAAATAAATTTACAGATTAAAATTACAATCTCAATGTAATTTTACATTTTAATATTAAAACACCTGTGTAAAGTTACATAACAAAGTTAATATTTCATGGCAATAGTACTTTTCAGGGTTAAAATACAATTGTGAAAATACTTCTTGAATGTAACGATGACTTGCGAAGGTACTTGCAAATTCAGTCGTTCCTCTGAATATTACTTACGTTGGTAAATGGATTGTGTGAAACAAAATAAAATCAAAGTAATTTTTATTGAACGTATGTACTTATATAAAATATAAGACATTAACAGAACTTCTTTTAAGGGGCTTTCGGAAATATTTGGTCTCTCAAAGACATTCAGATAAAGGTTCGATTCCACCTAGAAAATTTAAAAATTATAAATTTTATAAACAATTATACACGACTACCTTTCTCAATTACAGTTATGCTAGTTTATTTCGAATTCTTCAAATTTTGATTCATCCTAGAAAAACATTAAATTAAATATTTTTATTTTATTGGTTTAAATTTGTAATTTTAACATATACTTACCGATTATTATTTTTTTAAGTTCTACTATAAAATAAATTTCTTCCCACCTTGGGTTATACGTGCAAATATTTGCCTTTAATAAATCTGCACTACACTATAACGAAAAATAAGATATTAATGATCAATGAACACTTCGTTCGATATCGATAGGGTACGCCTCGCCGATTGCGAAACCTATAACAAGAAATTATAAAAGAATTGATACACACCATTCCGACCATTCCCCAAAAACCCAATTTGGACTGTTCATAATGGGTTCCTGAATTCTTTCACGAAACGAAGGTCACCACTCATCAACAGACAAGTGCAATCAGCGAAATAGTATCTCATCGGTTAAAAACATATTAAGGGCAAAATTACACTATACTTGTTAAAGTTCATCTTATCTTTAATATTACACTAAAAATGAATCAACAAGCTATTGAGTTATAACACATTTCCAAGGAAAAATTTTCTGAGTTATGTAAATTTACATTATGGATAGCGATTTTAACCAGTTAAATGTGTAGAATTACTTATATTTGTGTAATTTTACACAATTAAATAAAATTTTACCACAAATAGTAAAACAACTATTAACGTATAGGTAAAGTTAAATTTTAGAGTAAAACTGCCGCAAATAAGAGAGGAAAGTTAACTCTTTCCCAAGGTAAATTTCAACTCATTTTTTACAGTGTATGAATCAAGAGGCATTTTATGTTCGGCTCAATTATCCCATTGAAGAATATTAGGTTTGTTCCTACAAGAAACATGAAGTCAGCTGGTATTTGTGAATGTAACCTCCCATTAATAAAAATAATTGTAACAATTTTAGGTTTTATTTTGGATCCTATTTCTACTAACATTACTTCTTTTAACATCGAAATTGCTAATAGATAACAACGAAGCACTATTATTTGTTTCAAATTG
Source organism: Agrypnus murinus (assembly GCA_929113105.1). NCBI lineage: Eukaryota > Metazoa > Arthropoda > Insecta > Coleoptera > Elateridae > Agrypnus > Agrypnus murinus. The sequence continues at coordinate 94,416,399 of OV816023.1, forward strand.
TTACATAACAATATCATACATTTTATAAATTAATATTGCTAAAAAGCAAAGTAAAATACCTAACCTAACAATAAATGAGTAAGAACTGCGCATGCGCATGATTTGTTCTTAACAAAATCCACAAACTTGTCAGAAAACTATTCCACACTGCTTCTAAGTTTATTGGAACAGTGTACCTTATTGACAAATTGTCATACAAACACGTGTTGGAAGCTTAAAGTACGTCTGCGCATACATTTGATGGTCAGTCATAGTTGGAAACTTCTGTAGGAGCAAGCCTACTTATTAAATAGATAATTTCAAAAGTCACTGTTAAGAGTTCCGTATCATGTGTGTATACTCGTGTATTTAGCTTACACATATATTAACAAGTATATTTAAACACACGTGTAATTAAATTTCTTGCTTATTTTGGTTTGTAAGGGACAAACTGGGGCGCGTGATTGACGATGAGGTAGACAGAGATATAAAGACATACTTATGCGTGGTATAGGGCGGTGTTATTCTTAACAACAACCACAGAAAGATATTTGTTGTTGTCGAGACCAAGTGCATAAAGTGCTCATCTGACAGCACGGTGAAGTGTACAGCGGCTATACATCGACGAGAAAAATCCCGCTGGTTCCAGGAATCGAACCCGGGCCTCCTGAGCAAGAGTTGGACTCGATCGCGCGGCCACCCACACTTCAACAGTGTACATATTATACACTAAATAAGATAAACCCATTTTTCTCGAGGAGTAAATTTGAAGCCCGAAGGCTACTATACTTGGGAAAAATGGCGTTCTCTCCTACCATGTAAATAATGCTTTTAGTCGCAAATATACTCGAAATTTTTGAATCTCGGCAAACATCAAAATCATAGTTGCTGTGTGTGCTGTTGATTGTTTAATAACAAAAGTGCTTGATAATTCAAGCAATTTTACTCCCTAGGAACAGAAAGTGATATTTAAGTTCTTTTTCCTCAATGGACAGCGTGGTGTATACTGTATCTTGTGCATTTTGCAGGGACAAGCCGGGTATTTGTATTTGTATCCGCGGATAATCCGCGAGAAACTATCCGCATCCGCTGTTTTTGTTGCGGATTTTATACGGATATTTATTATAGTACACATACTATAACAAAACAAACTATTATTCCCTGCAGGTTGCGATCTACGAATAATAAATAGCACACTGTGTCCAATGTGCAGGCAGTGAGATAAAAATATCATTTCAAGATCATACGATTATTGATTGCTTTACCTATTGAGTGACTATTGACACATTCGTGAGTATTGTCCGTTACGATCTTGAATGTATCCGTATCTGTGGATATTCTTGAAAATCATCCGTATTCGTATCGCGGATGCGTATCCTTTAATCATTATCTCCTAATATATCAACATAACGACTAACATTGGAATCGACGAATCAGTATTTGTATTTTACGACATTATTTGAAACGAAAGAGTATCTTTGAAGATTTTCTTATCAAATGTGCTTTATTTTTATATATATATATATATATATTCCGCTCCAACAGTGAAAACGCTCAGCGAGAAAAACAGCCACAACGCGTTGTGGATGGTGATAAAAGACCAAACACCGAAATCAAATAATTTTTCGGTTTGTGATCGTTTTTATTGACCACGACGCGTTGTAGCACAAAGCGCTGTGGGACCACAAGCTGAAAAATTATTCGATTTCGGTGTTTGGCCATTTAATATTGACCACAACGCGTTGTGGCTGTTTTTTCGTTCGCTGAGCATGTTCGATGTTTGAGCGTAACATATACTGCGTGCCCGCGTAAGTTGGCTACATATGGAAAACTTTGTTATTCTTGATTTTATGAAAAACAGTTATTCTTCATAAAAAGATCTGCATGTTCTAAAACCCAAAATTCAACCATCAGATATTAAATTATATCAGTCGTATAATAATAATAATGTAAAAATAATATTTTTTAATTGTAAATCAACAATATTGAATATTTAAAAATTATTTTTAATCCATAACATCTTTTCTTATTAAAAATTTTCGATATGGTCAAAAATGAAGGTACTTTACTCTTGAACAAAAATGATATAATTATTATTATTATGATACGACTGATATAATTTAATATCTGATGGTTGAATTTTGGGTTTTAGGACATGCAGAACTTTTTATGAAGAATAACTGTTTTTCATAAAATCAATAATAACAAAGTTTTCCATATGTAGCCAACTTACGCGGACACGGTGTATATGGGTCATTATCAGATAACTTGCATTAATCATTCACAGTAAAAATTTTACATATCGATGTGATTTTAAGTAAACTAATTAGAAAGCGTTTACTGTGACCAAATCAGTAAGAGCAGTGCATTTTTCACTTTTTTCAATTTTAGCTTAGTTTTTAAACTAGTAACTATCACATAAGTTACCAAAACAAAATGAGAAATCAGCAACAATATTAATTAACACATAAGACTTTGGATAGATATACTATTGACTTTGGTCAATAGTATATTATTTTATAAGGAGTTTAAGTGAAGATTTTTGTACTGAGGCTGTTAGTTTTACTGCTGAATGTTGTTAGTGAGGTAACTGAAACAGCCGAAGCACAAAAAGCCACTTTAGCTCAGCATAAAATATGTTATTTTATCTTCAAACGTAAAGAAAGAAATGAAATGTAAATTTTCTCAAAATATCATGTTTTTTGACGTTTGAAGAAAAATAAAATTTTAGAAAAATGAATTTTTTTGTTTTGATATAACTTGGCCCTGACTCACCACCAGCGGCACTTTAATACTTTATCTGCCGTTGATGATAAACGTCAAAAAATACCTTTACCTTGTCAACTGAGTGTTAAAATGTTATGTTTTTCTGACTTTGAAGATAAACTATATTTTATATGCTTATTATAACTGAAACTAAGTTCATGTGTTAACTATGGTAACGCAATAAAAAGAAAAAAGTGCAAATAATTTCATTTTAAGTATCTAGTCACATATGTTACCATACTGTCACTGAAGTTATCAAGTGTGTGGTAGCATATGTGACGGTAACTTATGTGACCATTGCGTATTTTTGTTTGAAAATCTCACTTTTATTTGAGCTATCTAACTTTTGAACAGGAGATTTGTGAAGAGTTCATTTAGATTATGTTCTCTAACAATGAAGTTAATTGATTTCTTATTATATTAAAACAAAATAGCAGTAACATATGTGAGATAATAAACATACTTGCCAGGTTTAAGCAACTTTAACGCAGATATTTTATTAAATACTATACTATTCAGAAAACTATCACTGATGGGCAGTAGCACTCTAAACGTGCACCTTTAATAAGCCACAACTTACAATGTTGTTATGAATTTTCTTAAAACTGACAGAAAAACTTATGTAATCCCTATTTCTCATACACATTTCATTTTAAATTATCAAAGCTTTCATGAACTTCTAATAAAAAGTAACCACTATCATTTGAAGATGATTTCAAAATGGTTAGTATAATAAAATCAGAATATTTTTTACTTAAATCCGTGTTCTAAAATAGTAGGTTGATGCTACTAGCATATGGATATATACAGGTAACTTATGTGACATTTACCAGAAAAGTAATTGAAAGTATTACATTACAGTAGTATTTACATTAAAGTCTTACATAATAAGAAACTTGTTTTTAACACACAGATATTTAAATAAACGATAGATACAAAAAGAAGAAGAAAGAAGAAACCATAGACTCAGGAAAATGCAAATTATCTCATAATGACTCATACATAGTACCTATATTTTGAAAATAACAAGCGCAAATTTAACTATCTTCACCACGATTTTTGTTAAAGGCAGCTTTCTTCATGTACAAAAAAATCATAGTTCTGATGACATTGCAAATGTATTTATGCAATAACTTCCTTACATATGCCACTACAGTCATGATACTGTAAATTATTACAGTACTTTCTGACTGAAAACTTAGGAGTCTCACTTGATAACACGATTTTCTTAACCTAAAAATTAATCATATAAATACGGCCACAAACATAATTGAAACTTATAACAAACTTGACAAATATCGTTACCAAAATGACGAAAAATGGATAGATCCAATAGTACCAATTGTCCAACATTCAAGTATCATATGTACGTCTTAAAAGTATTACACATTCGAAGATTAAAAAATCCTCGTTAAAAAAAGTAGTTACCAATTTGTTTGTTATTTATTTTACACATTATTTAGATTATAGTAGCAATAATACCTGCAAGCAAAATTGCCATAAGACTCAGGTTTATTCAAAGTATAAATGATATTACTATTGGACTAGGAATTTTTACTTACTAAGTCATACTAATGCACTGAGCTAATTTTCTTAATCAATCGGCAATGTATGCATTTCCACGTGTTATGATTGTTTACTTGATTCATTTAAAGGTTGTTTTTAATTAAAGTGCAAAATAACAAAGAAAACTTGCCTCGCCTATCGCAGTTTAATTGTAGTTGAATGTTTCACCAATTCAAAGCAATGACATATTAATAATTATGATGTTTAAATGTTCATTTCTTGAGTACAAGATATTCTTCTTTGGCCTTTTATTTTGAAGCAACCAGTTTTGCAATTGATTATGTATTATTAATTGCAATTTATTATTACAACAGCAAAAAATGTTTTGAATGTAATTAAATTCTGACTATCTTAACCATTATTCATGGATGACAAAGAAGAAGACTAAGCATTATTAATTAGCTACCTGACTGCATAGAATATGATGTTCCTACTTTTCTAAACATGGCACGTAAGCAAACATCGGATTACGTATTCGTAGAACTAGAGTCGTAAAACAATATTTGAAGAAGTTTTCAAAGATTTTGCATAATCTTTATTTAAAGTAGTTAATTCTTTACAGATTCCGACTTCGTTCCAAGAACGATTCGTGCATATATACCACTATAGTATATTCTGTTTAATAATAATTTTTCTCGTTTACGTGTATGTAATTATTTGCTTTTCCCATGTGCTCTATGTGCATGCTAATTACTGACGTGTGGAGAGAAGCAACTGGGATTTTATGTTGCATCCAGATAAGATGGGATATGTGCGTGTGTGTAATTATCGCGGGCGTATGTTTTTTAATCCTAAGGGGATTAATTTGAACTGCGTGATGTGGGGAAATTTAAAATAGAATAAATAATATGAAAATATCTTAACCGCTCCAGGGGTTAATATCAAATTAAAACACGAATACGTTCAGTAGTAGAATGAAATGTACTGGCCTTATTAAACTTTTCTTTGACAACCGTTAACTTTTTTGTTTATTTTTTGCCAATATCCTAATTAACCTTAATATTACTATTTCCTTTGTACTATAATAGCAATAGCATCGAACGGTTTTTAAACGTCTCGTAGATAGATTCAAAGTATGTAACCATGGACAATTCTTGGATGGGAAAACAATTTGGACGAAATTCATAGCATTCTATGGAAAGAAGGTGCACAGTTCCTATAGTATATACTAGAAACCATGGAAAGAGCTGAGCTTATAATAATAATATTATAGTCCCTTTTTACAGGCCATGAAGGCCTATTGGGGTATAGCAGGGTAGGCTGCTATTACTCGAGCCGTTCGGTACTCAAAGGGTGGTAATGTGGCTAGCTTTACGCACCGACCGCCTATTATTACCCCAGGAAATGATTTCCCAGCTACTGATTTTCACGGGCTGAGTCGACCTGGAAGACTTAGACATTTAAAAATTCCAATGTATCAGCCAATCAGCAATGTTGGCTGGTGATATAAATACATCATATCCACTAATTAGTAGACGGCTATAGACCGTAGACTACTATAGATACCATTAGACTATATACCATTGACCATATACTATAGATCATAGTGTATAGACCGTAGACTATAAAACATTTACTATAGATCATAGGCTATTAAGCATAGACTATAAACTATATGCTATAGACCATAGACTATAAATCCATAAACTGTAGACCTTAGTGTACATACTATAGACTATATACCATATATCATAGACTATTTACCAAAGAATAAAGGCCATAGACTATAGAGCATAATGTATAGATTGTAGACTGTAAGCCATAGACTATTAACGATACACTATAAATCCATAAACAGTTGACTAGTCTATATACCATATACTATAGACTGTAGTCCATGAGTATAGGCCATAGCCTGTAGATCATACTATACTCCAGGAATCGGTAACCTAGCGCAAATCGGCAATGGACGCTTGGAGTCTTGTCTTGAATGTTGATTACTTGGTTGTCTTTCGTCTTTATGCATTGTTGCTACACTGGTGTCAAATTAGTGATTTAGACGATTTAGTTGTATATCAACGGCAGTTAATCTGTAAATTATTGGTATTTGTGCTAATGGTTTAGTCCTTTGTGGTTATTGCAGCACACGTTGGAAAACAAAACAAAACTAAAAAAGCAGAAGACGTATAACTTCAACACAGAATGGAAAGAACAATTTTGTTTAATTTATTTTAAAGGAAAATGTGTGTGCCTGTTATGTATGCAAATGTTAATGCTGATGCAGACAGCCGAGTGATTTCAACGAATTATCACCGCGCCTCAATCAGATTCGCGAACAAATTTCTGACGAATGCACATCATAAGTTAGTATGACAATTTTCTTAGTTTGTTTCAGTGGCCCGCCAAAGAAATTTATTGATAGATTGGGTGTGCGACAAAAAAGGGTTGTCTAACCCCTGCACAATAGACTATAAACCATATATGTATTACAAACCATATACTATGGAGCGTACACTATTATAGGCCGTAGATCGTAGATTATAGGCCATAAACTACAGTTCATAGACTATTGACCATAGAAATAAAAAAAGGTAATAATAATAGTAAATTTCTTCTAATTTAAATTGAAATTGCATTCCCCCATTGCACCATCTATCACGCCCCTAACGAGGGCACACTGGTCTAATGGACGTTTGGTCTTTTTACTCCAACTAAAACGCAATAATTGGATGAACTTAAACGACGGCCCCTATTGGTAACTTAAACGACAATATCTATTAAACACTGGTCGTTGGTTAACCTAACCTAAGAAATTCTGAACCAAGAATATGACAGGGATTCTACTCACACTTACCTCTTTAGGTTTAGATATGTTTCTATTAAAAATCTAGTCATTAACTACATAAAATCTAAGAGTTTTTAACAAAACTATCTCTGTTGCAATAAGTACGGGAATAGTGTTTTTACGAATCGAAGGATTTATAAACTTAATTATCAAAAAAATGGTTGTGGATCAAAAGTACCATTGGCCGCAGTCTATAGAATCGAAAATACGTTGACGAGTCTCGGAGGCTTGGGCCAAACCTCCGTTGGGCTGTATTTCATTGAACCATTCATTAGGCAAAAGGTCATTAGATCAAACGTTAGGGACCGAACAGCAAATCTTTCGCAGTACTTATAGAAGCCTTGGAATTGGAATTTTTGTTGTAGAAATTTGGAGCATTCAAATTTTGTTGAAAGTTAAAAACATTGGAAACTGTAAAATCAAAAGATTTTGATCTTTAGGCATCTGAATCTAAACCGCCTATGAAATGTATAGTAGAAATCCCCAGGCGTCTTTACAGTATTTCTAAAAATTTGGGTGAAAAATGGGTCCCATCATCTTAGAGATAAGTATTTCAGAGTTTACTGTCGATCCTGTCTGCCCTTGTGTAGTATCATTTGATCATTTAATCAAAGTCCATGATAAATGTACGTCACCTGTAGATTCTATGCAACTAGAGTTTGAAACAAGAAAACACATGAAAGTATTTTCGTCGGCAACCAAAATGCAAATTCTTCTGTAAGGGCCACCATACTAGCCCCGAGTAGCAAAATCTGTCTATACCAAATGCAGACTGCGTGTAAGTGCTTACATTTCATCAATAACATCACATATGTTTTTATTCGTACGTGTGCGCAATCTTTTCCTGGTATAGACAAATTTTGCTACTCGGGGCCTCCTTAGCGGGAAATCCCTGAGCTGGCAATGCATTATTTTGCAAGGTGTGTCGAGATCTGTTGATATGTTAGCTGCAGATTTCTCCATTTGGAGTTACTTAAATTAGTTAAAACACATCTTCACATGGTTGAAGACTTAGAAAATCCATCTTAGGAGCAGAAGTAATGAGGAACTGTATTACATATGATACATTAAAAAGCTGTATAAATACTTTTGTTTAATTTTTTCTGTATTTATTTGTTTTGGTTAATTAAAAGTAAAATGTATATAAAGAATGAGTAATCAATGTTGAAATTTGTGTAGTTTGGGAATTCCCCGGCAGTCTGGCGAAAAGAAAAATCATAGCCGGGACTCGAGAACTTTGAACTACTTTACTATTTTGTAATGAATGAAAAGTAAACACCTATCAAGTTTCAGTTATTACAACAAAAGTAATAAACGGTAGCAGATGTATTTTATCCCGCAATATAGAAAGTTTTAAACTATCTAATAGCAATCTGATTAGAAAATCTAGAGCTTGTACAAATCCAATTCATCGCTAAATTAATTTTAATCAAAGACCAAGTACAAATATGAAAACAAAGTTATAGAGGCGGCTTTCACTTAAATAATAATGTTACGATTTTCCGCACAAATTTAATTATTTCATTTTTTACCCAACCTCTTTTTTTTATTTTGCCTTTGGTAATTTTCTAAAACTCCGATAAATATTCCTAAATGTATTTATAATAAAATGGACATACCCTATTATTATTACTGATAAAAATCAAACATTAATAGCTCTTTTGTCGGCTTTATCACTTCCTTGTTACGTTTGGCTTAAATTTCACAAAGTTGTAGGCATTTAAGATGTTACCCCAAAGGCGAAAATATTTTCATAACCTTCTTGTGCCGCAACTTATCATAAATTACTTTAAAACAGTTTTATTCCAATGAAAGTAAAATTTTAAAAAGTAAATTTGGATGTCTGCATAAAAAGTGATTTTTGATGATTGCTTCACCAACCACGCCATAGTATAATAGTACAACCGTGTACGGTGAGAGTTATATTTTATCGCTAAAATGCGAACTTTTAGTGTAGGCAAGTCTTTCGGCATCGTACACGTGGGTGGAATATTAATTGATATTATATACCATTGAGTTAGTGCATTGTGGTTCTTATATTGTAAAATAATTTATTAATAGCCGTATTAGTCAAAGAGGTGAGAGAGGGCTAAAGTACAATAACACTTCTTGAATTGATTATTTATTAGTTATCCCTAAGCAAATTGGAGTAAAGACAAAAATGTATAGGTTAGAACAACTAGAGAATTTATTTCCTTGTTTTCTACTCTAAGCTAAGTATTGGATTACATCGAATAATTTTATATCACGAATGGTAAGGTATATTGTATTACCATCTAGATAAATCTGGATTTTTGAGTATATTCATTACTTATGTTTCTATTGGACCTCTAGATTTAAGGCTGATTTACACTATACGGCAGGCTACCAACAGTCACCAGACCGACAAAACATTGTACTGTACATTTTATATGAAGGTATGCATGATGGTATCAACCATCACAGCCACGGACCGTCGCGACCATATAAAATTGACAGCACAATGTTTTGTTGGTCCGGTGACTGTTGGTAGCCTGCCGTATAGTGCGAATTAGCCTTTAAAAGGACTTCAAGTAAATCTTTTACCAACAAACTTTTGATACCAGTTTTGAGTAATTTAAGACAGTGAGCTATAATAATAACAATCCCTTTTCACAGGCCATGAAGGCCCATCGGGGTATAGCAGGATAGGCTGCTATTGCACAAGGGTGGTAAAGTGGCTAGCTTTACGCACCGATCGCCTATTATTACCCCAGGAAATGATTTCCCAGGTACTCATTTTTACAGGCTGAGTCGACCTGCAAGCCTTAGATGTTTTTAAAAATTCCAATGTATCCCCTGGGATTCGAACCTAGGAACTCTAGATTGGTAGTCAAGTGCCATACCCACTTAGCTACCATGACTTCGTGAGCTATAATAGCGAAGAATATTCTATTAAATAAGTTAATAAAGGACGATTTTAAAAGAAATGCGGTGTTGTTCTGTATACAGAAACAGGCTTTACACGTTTTTGAGTATAGAAAATGAGAATGTGATGAATATAGATCAGAATGATATGAAGAAATTATCTTTTGGATAGAAGTTATTTACATATTTAATGGATTTATAACTGATTTGTTTGTATAAAGATGCACCTCTATCCAATCTGTAGGATGGTTAATGGCTACATTATTCATCAAGGTTCATTAAAGGTTATCAATTTTTATGAGTAAATGTTTAGTAAAGTAATTGTTTGAGTTTACCTGTACCATAATATGATTGGATAGTTTGGATAACAAATGTAGTTTTTATTTTTTCTTTTCTGATGTACCAAAAATAAAAGCTCCTTAATAAAAAAATTAATGCTTTGTTTTAGAGCATCGACGTAAAATAATTTGGCTAGATTTAAAATGATGAGTTTACAATAATGGAGGCTATACATACTATAAAGAGTTAATCTTGAAATTAAGGTAGCCAGTGATTAAACTATTTAGTGTCGTAAATTATTTTGAGAATAAGTAAGAATTAGCTTCTTATTGTTTATATCAATGGTTAACTCAAAATTATTTCATGAATAATTAATAATAATTTCAATGTTTGAAGATTTTTTTTGACTTGATCTAAAATATTATAAATTTCTGTCAAAACTAAATATTAACAATTTTGGTGTGATTCCTACAAATTATCTTGTAAATGCATAATATACAGTAGGAACTCCATAATCCGAACACACTATATTCCGAACATCCAGTAATCCGAACAGCAACATTTACAAGCTATAATCCGAACAAACCTGTTTAATCCGAAATTCTCTTTAATTCGAACAAATCTCTTTAATCCGTACAAGAAAATCCTAGGTACATACTACAATTGAATATGTAGCGTTCTTGGAAGGTGAATATTAATTATAAATGAGATTATAGCATATTGCTGATGCAGTTTTTGGCTGATACTGTTATGACCCGACGGGTGCAAACAAATTCTACGAACATTAACAAACGGTTTTGTTACTAATATAAAGAGGAATAAAAACCCCGAAGGCTACAGATGTAAAAAATAAGCTATAAATATAGTAATCCTACCATCACAAAGACGCCCTAAATGTCTTGACGTTGCAGTTTTGCCGCAATTGTTTGTATAATGACATCACCGAGTTAAAAATTTTTTCTCACAATTTTGTTAATACACAATTTGTACTCGTGGCGTTCAAGATTTAATTAAAAAATGTCAAATAAACACATATTATTAAAACTATCAGAGAAATTATTCAGCAATTAAATGTTGGGTTAGTGTTTAACGATTGGTTTAAAATATTGTGTTGGTAAATAGACAGTCAGCGAAAAACAACACTAAACTCCTAGAATATGTCTCATCTGTTGACAAAGATACAGGAAATAGAAAAATATTGAAATTAAGACCATGAAATGAGACACAACACTATAAAAGAAGAAAGAGAAAACTTAAAGCAAAAAATTACTGATTTTCTTAATTAGAAATAAAAGTTTTGTAATAAAATTAGTAAATTACATTAGTTAAGTTCTTCATAATAAAGTATCATGGCATAAAGCAATGTTTTTATTCGTACATCCAGTAATCCGAATTCGTCGTTAATACGAATTAGCCCTGCATTTATAGGTTCGGATTAAAGATTTCTACTGTACTCTTTAATTGGTTAGTGACATCTGTAACGATCATAATTTAATAGGCTATAATTTGCTTTATCAATATAGGCCTATAGGGTGTTCATAATAAAACATCTTGGAACCTATTTACCTGACAAGAGTCCATCATAAAAAACGTTTGATAGGCGCTCAAAATTTGATTTGAAAATTTTGAATTTTTTAAATACTTTTGTTAATAGAATGAATAGTAAGATAGAAAGATCTATTGTTCTTTACTCATGTAAGTATACTTTTTTAAATTGGAGAAGAAAATTGTATGCGAGATTAATTTGTCTGAAAGCTAATTTTAAATGTTTATGTTTACATTCCCTCACTCTGAATAATCCCAAAGGTAAATATTTGCATTTTAATTATGCTGTATATTTATGAATTTTAGTTGTATAAAAAGCCATTACATCATTACTTTATTAAGACTTTAATATTTAAACTTTAAATAATGACTGTAGTCACTTAAAAGTAAAACTAATTAGCCATGAATTATTAAGTATTTAAATAAATATGTAACACTTTTTGATTTCTTTCTCTTTTGTATTTAATAGATTAAGGTGTGCTATCAGTGCAAGTATGGAAAACCTACGTATTGTTTTAATATTAATTATAATTATGACCTTTACGTTTCCTACCTCCCTGTGCTGTTTAGGATTTATATTAATTTTTAATTAATATGTACTGGGTATATAATTACAAAAAGTAAATATCATATTGGTTGACCTCTTTATATTTTTAATTCACATTCACTTATAATGAAGCTTAAAAATAATCCCTTGCTTAATACTTTAAGTCAAATCGAAACTTTTTATTCCTTTATGTTTAATAAAAGCTAATTAACTGCTTATTTGTATGTTGAAAAGTTAAGCAATATAATTCCCTTTTATTTGAGAATTACAATCGGTATAATTAATAAAAAATATATACATACATTAACCTTGCATTTAATAATAAAAAATGATATCTAATAAATAAATGAAAAATTGTTGACTAATTCCTTAATTATTTAAAAAATAATAATACTAAATATTTAGGAATGTTAGAAATAAAAAATGTTGTAGGTTAATATTTGTTTAAAATAATCTATTGATACAGATTAATTTCCTCATTCTACGAATAATAATATCGATTGATGAAATATTGACATAGATTGAACAATGTGAATAAAACAATATAATATATATCTCCCTATTTATTCGAACTGAAGTCGTTTTTAATACAACAATGAATATGAATTATTGAGAAAAGTACTATATCAATATTAAATATTTTACTGTTGACCATGTCTTATAAGTTTCCAAGTGCTTCAGTCTTACTCATTATAAGTAACACTGATTGATAATATTATAAAATAATACATGTATTATTAAAATGTTTAAAATATAAAATTGTTTTAAGTAACCTTATATTAATTATTAAAACAAACTGCGAAGTTTCACATTCACACGCAGTAAAAAGCGTGAACATTTGCACTAACAGGTCTCTAGTTATAACTGTTAAAACTTGGAAATTTGAAACGTTACTAAAATTAGGGGAATCTCAAAATTTTACAAATCTCAGGCTTCATAGTGCAGATGACCTTTGATTGTAGGGGTTTTAGGGATCAAGTTTTCTCAAAATAGGGATTATAATAGGGGTCAGACTTTCAGACATTTTCCGTATTTTTATGGTTGTACATAAAAAAAATTATTTATTATATGTAATATATTATAATAATAATAATATATTATTTTATTATATGTAATTGCGGCTCGGTGCACCTGGCCCCTCGACACCGAAAGGTATAAGGGGTTAAGGATTATGTATGTATATGTATGTAATTTTTAATGTTTTTCTTTTAGCTTGTGTCCACCTTTTTTTACAAAGACGCATAAACACATCGATAGTGCTTCCAAGTTAGCATTTATGGATTCATCAGGTACAATAGATCAAGATGGGAGTAGAATTTTTATATTTATTAACACATAGTGAATGTAGAGATTTACCCTTAGGAATATTAATTACTTCAGCAGAAAATGCAGATGCAATAACTGTATGTTATTTTCTCAAACAAGGTCAATAAATCTTGAATAAAATAAAAATTGGCATGTTTTAAAAAATCAATTTTACAGGAAAAAAACAAATGTTTCTACGGAAAAAAAACATAAAAAATAACATAAAACAGATAAAATTTCTAAAATAGGGATAAATAGGGTTTGCATTTAAAAATAAGGATATATTGGGGGGGGGGTCAAATTAAAATAGGGATATTACAGGGATTATAGGGGTGTCACTATGAAGCCTGAAATCTAAACTTAATGTAGGTACTACTATTTATGTACAGATACCTGTTTTTGGTCTAGTCAATATAATTTTGATCTCTAAATTTTACTTAGTTGTTTTAAATTGTACAGCTACGTTAAGTTATTTAAAGTTTGTAAAATTTTGAAATTTCCACCAATTTTAGTAACGTTTGAAATTGCAAAGTTTCATTATTTATAACCAGTCAAAGTCGAATACAGCAGTCAGCTGATTGTTGCCATTTTTTGTTAGTGTCGTTATTGCACACACGCTTCTCTTGTCAAATACACTGTCAAGTATATATTGGTACCAATTCGTTCTATTTATTTTAACTAGAGTAACATGAACACTAACATATTTTACCAATTTAGATCACTTTTTAACGGCTTTTTTCCTCTTAAAAAATTTGGAGTGGATTTAGTTATACTTTTAAAATAGAATACTAGTAGATTAAATGTTCAATCTATATAAAGTTAATTAATAATATAGAAAGAGATTGAGATATATTGAAGGATTTTGTATAGGCTTGCTATATAGAAAAATATAAGAATCACCTATTATAGCAAGTTGGAATATAGGATAATACACAAACATAACAAGCTATTTTAAGTTAATTAATTCAAATTATAAACAGTGCTTCTTGTGTGAAAAGAAACAAAAGTACAAGTGGAATAAAAACTACCGTTGTTTTAATTTTCAGGTTTTTAGGATTTTTTCCGCCCGAACACGAATTTCTGTTCCGTCTACTTGTTCCATACAATTACTTCTAGAATTCTTCTATTTATTAAGCCATTGTTATTAAACCAAGTACCAGGTAAATAATAATAATAATAACCGTTTTTCACTTCGTACGTCATCTCTGAGTAATAATTTTAGCGTATGCGGTTTTACTATAGCAACATACAACGTACTAAAATTTAATAATTATTTGGACCCAAAAATGGTATTGAGCTTATAATAACATATCACGCACGGCTTCCGCATTCAAATAGAAATTAACAAAAGAATTCTATACGGTTCGTTTGTTTTACAATGTCAACATCAATAATTATAGGTGATGATTAGGACAGTGCGACTTACATTTTGAAACAGTGCGATGTTTCATTTCGCATATAAAAATTCAAAATTCGTACCTCAAGAGTCCAGAAGTCCACTTCGTACGTGATGTTTTTTAAAATAAGTATTAATTCAGGTGTGGACTTTTATTATTGAAAACAGCAGGTACTCAGTGGGTAACAGAAGTTGTTGTTCCAAAAATAAACATGGCGGTAAAAAGTCGACAGAAATAAACGTGTCCACCTGTTTCAAACAACCAATAAATAACGAAAACCACCAAGAAATGAATTAACCTGCAATTTTCGTTTGCATCTTTCTGTCTAGCTCTAGAGTCTAAAAAGATGAAAGATACTGTTTTTGCCAGACGAATGGTTATTAATATAAAACGGCAACGTCCGCTGCAACCTAGTGAACAGTTATTCTAAATGCTACTTTCATATTCGCAAAAATATTATGAATGTTAATGTGTTTAGCAGTGAGCGAACAGTGATTATTAAAAAATGACGTTGAATAGGCACAGGTTTTCTTTTACTTTTTTATACAGGTTGATGACTTCATGTTAAGTTTATATTTATTATTACTGACTTGTATCATTCTAGCAGTATATTTCATTAAGAAATGGGATTATTACATAGCTTGCGGTACCAGTAATTTTAAATTTCATTAGGATTAGATTTGGTAAGATTATATTTTAAATTAATTTCGAATCGTAAGTTAATTTTGATAAATTAGAAACTAGAGAAAAATAATGGAAGATGAGTTTATGGGAACATAATTATTTCTGTCTAAAATGTTACATTTTTTGACTGAAGGTTTAAATGAAGTTAATGCAATACTTTCTAATATATGGTTATTTAATCACTAGATATCGGATTTCTACCATATTAATATATAAAACTTAACATAGCTAAATACCTGCAAAAAATTTGCTTAAATACTAATAAGGAAACTAATTGAGTGCAGTTTATATGTTCCGTTTTAATTTTGATATACTATGTAAAACGTTACAAAACATCTTCTTCATTCCCACACTAAGAGATTACCATTACATTACCGATTCTGGTTCTGGTCCAGCTGTTATGTAACCAATTTGATAGATCTCATAAATACATGTATGGTGGACTAATTTCGATGAGCAATAAATTGATAGTTTACAGTTTTCCTATTTGCATATGTGCTCTAGAATCATTCGATACAATCAATGGTTATAGTTTAGTCCGCATACACCGTGACCCATTAAGACATAGTCAGACTTTGCCAGTGGTTAGATAACCATTAAAGAAAGAAAATTCCTATATACCATTTTTCTCGTATTTCTATATTTTTGGAGAAAAACGGCATCGAAGTTCAGCCGAATGTTTTCAAATTTAATAGTATGAATGCACATGACACATATTTTAGTTCAAGCAGATATTCAATACTACTAGAATGTGCAAGGATAGCGTAAAGTAATAAAAACGTCTTTATTTTGGCCAAGTGTTTCGTAGAATAACAACAGATAAACAGAATTAAATAAACAAAGCATGTTGAGAACGACCTCTCGATGGATATTGTTTCAAAAATGGTATTTTTGTTTTGTGTTGTTTCTGATTACTAAGACAATTTCAAATTCTTTTAATAGACACATTAACCCCTATGTGTAATACAATACTGCAGGTTTGTGAATAAAAAATTATAGTACTCGTGATAAGGACACATCTTTTGAGGTCAAGATCAAGGAGATACCCGATACTATTTGGTTTCTCAAATGATAACAAACTGCAAACCCCTTACACTGCAGCTTTTAGTAATAAAACGTATAACAGTACTTGTACTTGACTATGTAAACAAATCCATCAATCATTCAGGGTCGTTGAATTAAAACATCAAAAAGAATAATAAGGTTTTAATAATGAAACATTCTAGAATTCCAATAAAAATAACAATACCTATTGATGGATAGATCAAATTAGCTAAACATGTCTTTACTTAATTAAAACTAATATCTGTTTATTAACGCATACACATCGAATTTAATGATACATTAAATGGGTCAGTATTAAAATGATGTCATTTCTGTCTGCGTTTACTATTAGAATAAAGGGGAATCCCCCGGATTAATAGATCGTTTTGTTTTAACATCTAAAAAATGGAATGTGCGTCGTTTGCATCCTTGTGCTTGTTTAAACAGATGCCACGTTTTTACTGATGGTGTCAATTTCTAAAGATCTTGCATTTATTTCTATTCGACTTAACTACACTGACCTGCATCAATTATACGTACTTTTCTGAAAACGTCGGTCAAAATTTTCGAAATTTTCAGGTTCATTTAATCAAAAAAAGTTACTAAGGTTTTATGTTTCTAATAACCAGAGAAGCTTATCCTCAAAGTCCGATCATTGAGCACGGAATCACCGTGTATAGCCATATAACGTACAAAACAAAATACTGTACTATTATCACGTGTATTGTTCAAATATAGCTAAAATTTTTTGTTTTTATCATATTTATATCACCTTTTATTGCGTTATTCTGTGATAAGTCTTGTTTTTGTTATTGCAAAATTCGTTTCAACAAAGACTCCTTACGCAGATTTAGTCTCTCAACCATGAAATTCACATTGTATTACTGTTACTTCATTTCCTTCAACTAAACTTTATTTTAAACAATTAATTTCCATGATTGAAAAGTTGTTTACAAAATATATCAATGTAAAGTTTATTGAAGTCAATTTTAAGGAACAAAGCTGTAATCAGGAAATTTATGAAACAATATTGTTCATATTTTTATGAAATCGGGCACTCAATTAAAATCCACCTAATAACTCTATGAATAACAATCGGAACGCGACCAGTAATTGTTAAAGAAATCAACATCATCGATTCCAAAACCAATTTTATTATTGTATATGGTGGCAGTTACCATCAGGCTAGTAGGTGGAATCGACTTTTGTTAAAGATTGCTTCAAATACAAATCTGCTATAAAGCGATTCATGAATGGTTTTGTATAATAAAGATCTTCCTATTTGAGTTTAATTGTTAACGATATCACTTTGATATTCATAACGGTACAGTTTTAGAAAACACTGACTAATCTATGTTTTTTGTTATTGACATTTATATGATTAATATCAGTGATCTACATGTCACCCCTGTGATTGATCATGTTGGTATAGACCGGGGGTCTACTTTAGGGCAGAGTACAGACGGGGCTTGGTCTAGGCCACAACGGCCAATCGCTATTTTGGATGTTGTGGTCATAACCACAACGACCTCCGTGACCGTAGCGGCCAACGGCCAATTTGACCATATCGCCCAACTCGACACTTGACCATAACGGCCACCATGACCACAACGGCCAACTAAAAATTTCACCCCATCCACCATTTTGACCACAACGGCCAACTAGGGTGTGTGACCATAACGGCCTACTGTGGAGCGTGACCACAACGGCCAATTTTATTTCATCTGTAATTTTGGTTTCATTAACGCTCATTTCTCTCTTTTAACTTACACTGTATTTCAATAAGGTACGTTCAGAATTTAACAGCGGGGTCTGATGTCAAAGTAGCGCCGATTTAACGTGACTTACTTATATATTGAGAAATGCACCTAAAACAGCTAATTACGAATTTCAAATTCAATGCAATGATAATCTATAAATAAAACGTCAAGCTTCTTGTTTATAGTTCTATTTTGTGCTTTTTTAAACGTCCCCAAAACGGAAATATTGCGGTATTTTTTTGATGCTAGATTAACTACCCTGTAAACTAAAGTATCATGAATCTGTAAATAGATAGAACATATTGAGAAGTACCCGTACTAAATTTTCAACATTGAATCTACCTGGGATACTTACCGAGAAACTCATGGGGCTGCAGTTTATAGAGGCGCATTTTTCAATATAGGTAAGTCACGTTAAATCGGCGCTACTTTGACATCAGACACTATTGTTAAATTCTGGACGTACCTTATCGAGATACAGTGTAAGTTAAAAGAAAGAAATGGGATTTAATGAAATCAAAATAACTAAATGAAAAGTATTGGCCGTTGTGGTCACACCCCCTAGTTGACCGTTGTGGTCACGCTCCACGCTTGGCGGTTGTGGTCATTTTGGCCGTTGTGGTCATCGTCGCCAGCGACGTCAATACATAAGCATCGGTGGCCGTTGTGGTCAAAATGGCGGATGGGATGGAATTTCTAGTTGGGCGTTGTGGTCATGGTGGCCGTTATGGTCAAGTGTCGAGTTGGGCGATATGGTCACGGAGGCCGTTATGGTTATGACCACAACAGCCAAAATAGCGCATTGGCCGTTGTGGCCAGGCTCCACGGGGCTCACCAAGCCTTAATATGGTAGAGCGGGGTGGCTAAATTCTGGGATATCCTAGGCCCAGCCACACTTGAGGACGGACGAACCCAGACGGGTGAGCACGTTAATAGCTCCGACTAGCCTGGAGAACTAGTAGAGGGTGGATATGGAACCTCGCTCCTACCAGTGATCTTCCGGTAGTTCTTGCAAATGTAACTGACACGCTAACTGAGTGTAATAACTCAATTCGTTGTCCTCTAGAGACCGTGGTCATAAGCTAACGTAGGTGGGCCACGTTAAATAAAATTTTGGATATGTGATTGATATTTTTTTTGGGTCTTTGCCTTGAAGGAGTTACTTTAGTTAAAACCAGAATTATCCTAGATAAAACCGAATCCACGCGTCAAAAATTAAAAATTTCTTGCTCATGATTTGTTTAAAAAAAAGAAACAAAAAGGGTACGACTTCTAATTTTATTTTTCAAAAATCGTTTTTCACTCCCAATAAAAGTAATATTACTGTATGTACTTTTTAATTTTTATATATTGCTTGTATTGTTAACGATATTGAAGGTTATTAAAAGTATGGAATACAAAAATAGGTTGCAATGCTGTCTACTATTATTTTCGTGACTATAAGTTTCATCACGTAATTACATGTAATGCAGGATGTGTCATTCTGTTAAAAATTGCATTGGTGAATCGGTAGGAAATGAAGGATAAATCAGTCAGGTGTGGTAGAATTTATTCAGAGAACTATTGTTAATTTAGAAATCAAAAAGTTTAAACGTTTATTTTTTCAGTTGAGTTTATGGAAATATATTTATAATTTTATTTATTATTTGTTAAATACTTTCACTTTCGATTATTGATTTCTATAATGTTTAATAGAAAAAAAGCTTATAATGTTATGTGATAAATATTAAAAACAGACCGCAAGGATCAAAACGGTTTACAACGCAAGGGTTGTAAGTGATCTTTTATTGTATTCTTATCTTGTGCTATTTGCGGAACCAGACGCTACATACATAATGTAAAAGCAAATAAACAGTGATCTTGACAGAATTTGTTTAAAAATATCTTTTAATATTTGTCTAATAACATATTAATCACATAGTTAATAATATAAATATTTTCTAATATCGATTGACTAATAAAAGCTATAATTTATAGTTTTTATTTCAACAGTTTACTATATAGATACATTTTTAGCTTAACCGAAATAGAACATCCGTCGAAATTCCGGATTGTGATTTACTTTTGGAAGTTAACCACAAACCAACCGCAGGGATCTTATGTTATTAGGCAAGAAAATTCAGAAAATATAGGCTAGAAATGACATTTTTTTCGTTCGATATCATTTATTTCAAGATGAGAAATAATTTCTGGGTATTGTTAAATATGGTCGAAACTCAATGGGCGGATTAACCTTTTAAATAAATGAATATAGGTGTAAGATTGATTAGATGAAATTAAGGATGAAGTCGAATTGTAGCTATATTAAAAACTCTGCTGATAAATTGCACAATTATAGTCTTTTGAAAAGAAATCGAATGACTTTCCAGTTGTGAGAATTGTTCTTTCTTCGCGTAAATGTCATGGTTTTAAACTTCTTGCTCATCTTTATTTAGAATTGAATAATTATTTTGCAGCAAACTTTCATATTTAATAAATGTTGAAAGATTACAAGTGATTAATACAGTGGCGTGTTGGGTATTTTTGTTTATAGCTTTACTTAATGCGTGGAAGCTAGTGACGCACTAATATTGAATGCGCTAGCGAAGCGCTGAATATTCGGCCGAAGCCGAATAGAAATTTGAGTTTTGATTAATTTTGAATACAATTGAATTGAATACGTTTCTACGTAATTTGGTTTAATAATATAAAATATTAGGGCGCGACCGATAACAAAATTTTTTGATGGGCCGATGGTAATGCCGATGTTTATACTTGAACATCGGTCGATGTCGATGGCGGATGTTATTACCCTAAATATTACAAGGGAAATATGCGACATGCAAGTTCACGCCTTATGTATAAAACTGCAAATGTAAAAAAATGATTAATTCTGTCGAATTTAATGCGCTGCCAACAACGACTCATTTTTTACATCAAGATAACGTTTGAATGACTTTTTTGCACTGAGAAAATAAATCGCTACCATCGGCGTACATTTTGCCGATGGCCGATATTTAAATTTTTAGAGAACCGGCACCGATGTCCATGCCGATGTATCTTAGACAAAATAAAATTAAAAATAAACAATATACAGATTATAAAAAGACAGTACTATAATATTTACGTATTGCGGAATCTCCCATTAGACAAATGCTGATACATATTTTAAAAACTTACATTTTCTTTTGGTCAACTGCTAAATAACGAATTTTTCAATTAAAATGCATTCAAATAAGTCACGACAGAAAAAAATTCGCTTCTGCCGGCCGAATACCGAATCTTTCGAGCTGCTTTGGCCAAAATCGAATTTGTTAGAAATTGGTCGAATACCGAAGCAAAAAGCTTCGGTGCATCTCTATGTGGAACTAATGCCTACACCCATATATCATATTTAATTAGAGGCGATTCTAATTTATTTCTTAGACTGCATATTTACCATGAGAAATTTAAACTATATAAAATAGATATTCTTTTAATAGTAAATATCACTGTAGTATTTTTGGTAATAGTATAGCCATATACATACATAGCAGTATAGATGGTATCAGATATACAACATGATATAACTAATACGCAGAAAATTTGGAAAGTTTATACTTTGTTTTTAAAGACATAACACCAAGTTATATCATAAAAGGTGTTTGCTTTACAATTATTACTTTTTACCGAAGCAAGTTGGTTTTCGTTTGGTGGTAGAATTTTGAACCTTTTCTAGGTATACACTTTTTAGAATACACATTTTAAGTAACCATGATTTGACTCCAATTTGGAAGAGTACTGATTTGATCTTACGAATACAGCACTAGTTTTTCACATATGGATTTTGCATCGCTGAAGCTTTTCTGGGTCATCCAAATATTTACTCTATATTAGAAAAAATCTTTGAAGAATGATTTTACCTTTGTAATAGCGCACCGCGTTGGTTTTTATCATCTCGAACAGAAAAATGAAAACTCATGTAGAAGAAGGTTGTCTGTAACATCTGCTTCTATATCGAAGTCCGTCCGTGCGGTTTTTTGGAACTTTTTCATATGTGGATAGAGCATCAGAAATGCAGAAACACTTAAGGAAACATTTAAAATGGCCGCCAAAGTGGACAAATGAGATTAATGAGATAAATTACTCTACTAGGGAAAAAGAATGCTTGCTTTTGCAGTGCTTGCATGCTTTTATGTTCGTTCTGTCAATGCAGCTTGCACACTCTCAGCCGGTTGATTCTAAATGGTATTCTGTAAATTTTTCTTATTCTTTTGATTGGTTTTGACATTTTCTAACCAAATCTGTATCACTCGTATGTGTTAGTGTTATTCAATATGTAACACTTCCAGTTAAAGCGGGTAGCGAAAAACCTATGTATGTTATGTTTACTACCGTTTCAATTTTTAAAATGATGTTTTACATGATAAATAAAACGTGGACTGTTAAATGCACCTTGTCTACTATACAAAATGTGACAAAAATTTCTCTATATGACTCAGTTCCTACTTTTGCTTTTCAATCATTAAATTTCGTTTATATTTAATATATCGTAATATTTGAGTACCTGAGGTCAAATTGGCTAATAGTAGTACTTTAATTTCTAATAAGAAATAAAAGTAAGTGTTGAAATAAAATGTACATACTAGACAAACAATAGTTAATAACAAACTGTAAGGTTTTGACATTAAGAAATATACATAAACCTAAAGTAAAAGTTTCTGTTAAAATTCTGGTCAACGTCCTGAAAGTCCATCAGCTTGAAACATTAACACATAATCAAAAACTAAATTAGCAATTCTAAATGGATCTCCACTTCGTCGTGGTAAAAAGTTGATTAGATAAGAGAATAAGGTACCTATATATATATAATGTGTCGAGGGTTATTTACACCTAAAAGCAGTTAGGTTTGTTGTTAAAACACCATTTTGAATTGCATATAGTGACTTTAGTATCGTGGGCGTGCTTTACCTATTGTTTGCATAGGGCGTTTCGAATTCAATCGATTCATGTTTTAAAAAGGATGATGACAATCAGATTTTAAAATATATCCGTTTGTTAAGTTTGGTTTTTAGAAGCAGTAACCCACGTGGAAAATTAAATTTATTTTTAGATTTAATTGAATTGCTTGCATTTATAGTTTAATGCTGAATTGTAAAATAAGAGTATTGGATATTTTGCATTTTCTGCAATGTGGAAATATTTTTTCTTATTTATATATTCCAATCGACACTACTGTTTGCTTGTTTTGCAACACGAATTGACATTTTAGCGTAAAACTGCCAACTAATAACTAGTAATACAACTTTGTGTTTTTTAAAAATACTTTATTTGCATTGCAAAGGTAAATGTTCTGTAGACATTTTTTTCTTTTTGTTGTTATTTTACAGAGTAGAAGTTGACACAGTCGCTGAGTAAACCAGTGGCGCGCGGAAATATGTCAGTGTTGTAGCTGTTGATGTAGTAACATGTAAAGATAGATACACGTAGGACTTACTTATTTTTGTATTCCATCGAGAAAATAAAATAAAATTTTCATGTGTTTATCATTACGCAAAAAAGTCTGTCTAGGCCTTGAAAACAAACGCTTAAGAGAATAATAAATGTGCATTACCAAAAAGGTACGAACAATTCAAATTCTAACAATGGCTCCGAAGAGTCTCTGACACAAAGAAGCGAATGATCTAATAGACATGCCTATTTTAGATTAAGTAAAAATGGATGTTTATTAAACAACATCGGATAATCGTTTTGGTTCTCGGTAAATAATAACAATGCCGGCATCATTAGAGAAAAAAAAAGTAGTAATGATGGGTGGGTGGTTTACGATATTTTGAAATTTATCTAGAAATGGAAATTAGAAAATGTAGAAAACATCATAATGTTCCATTGAAATATCACACAAATATTTATACTGTAATTAATTCAATTTTTAAATCAACAATTGGTTAATGACAATAATTTTCATTTAACAATGTCTATTAAGAATATTTAATTCACAATAGGCGGTTGCTTGAGGTTATTTATTGCTATTATTCTCTATTTAACATATGTTATTAATAGTAAATATTGTGTGGTGTTGGTTGTTTGGAATTTTAGTTTGAATGGAGCACATCTTTTTCTGTCAATATTTTCATGTTAATTCCCATAAATGAAAACAACATGTTTACGCAATTAATATAAATTATCTTTTGTTGTATGTAAAGTTTTGAAAACATTCAATAAATTAAAAACGTCTAAGATTTGCCTTTTACTGGTCTATATACAAATAAACTCGCCTCTCCATTCCATTCTCTAAGCCTTCGATTTGCAAAACACACCTTGCTTTTGAACCAATATAAGGATTTTGATTCCACTTGAAAACCCTAAAGAAAATCTACACATGAATGTTACGACTAATTTTTTAAGACAATCGATGTGAATTCGTTGCTTGTCGTGTCATAATTTCCATGTGGGGGTTTTCATTCAAAACCAAGGCTCAAGTTGATATAAGCTTCAATTCTGAAACAGCATTAACCATTGTTGAAACTAATTTGGTTTAGATCTTTTGCTTACATATATCTTCAATATCTATCTAAGATAAGAAAAGTGCATCAGTTTGCATAAAAATATAATGTAGCTCGATGTACTATTACTGTGGAACATTCTCTATTATAAATTTTGGCTTTAATAATATTAATATTTTGGCATATTTATAGATGACGTTCTATATAGTTGACGACTAGATTGACGAATGAACTCTTCCTACACCGAACAGCGTTTACTTTTTATTTGAAGATATTAAAACTCAGTTAGCTCACTCTAGAAAGTACAACCAGAAACATCACAAATAAATTGATGCTTGACTATGACAACATCAATCATCAAAAGTGGTATCATGTGAATATGTTTTTTGTGGTCTCAACAATGGGTTGACCAATGGCTTGGTTGGTAAGTTTAGATTACCGTTTGCGCAGTCTTTCTCAGGCAATCTGTATCACTTAGAATTTCCTAAAAGCCAATCAATTAAAATTCCCGAACAAACTGAAGGGTATAATAATAATTATAGACTAGAAAGACATAGGCCACCAAAAATCCAAAAATGTAATTCCCATGCTCATTGTATAAAGTTTTGAGAAATTATACAATTTTACACAGCTTACATAAAAATAAAACCTATAAATTATAATATGAATGGATCATCATAATCATAATAATATTAAAAAACAATAACAACGATGAAGCAGTAGTAAACAATACGATGACATAATTTTTTACCTTCCTTTGATAATACCCACTATTGTTGTTTTAAAACAGTTAAATCGATTGTTTATTCAATTAGTACAACTTACGATAATACGTCAGAAGAATCTTAATTATTTTTGTGAGAAAATATAGAAATGTTATAAAATCTAATTTACATAAACTTCCTAATAAGATAAAAGAGCTCCCGGAAATGTAAAATTGTGGTAGGCGCTTATGATTGTTTCAAGTAGTGTTGAGTTCTAAACCTCTCATCCATTTAAATAAAGACGATTAAATTTATTCAACATTTCCAAAGGAGTTCTTAAGTGTTTGCAAATTATTATTATTATTATTTAATTCATATTTTCTTCATTCCTATCTTTTCTCATATTGTGAAGGACTACCATAAGGCAATAAGATAATCCAGAATTCAAGGTTGCATAGCAGTATTCAGAATGAAGAAACTATTTTCCTCCTTATCCATGGTCTATTGTTAATGTTTCTGAAGCAAAGAAAAATCATCATAAAACCTCATTTCTTGTGTTCTTTAAAAAACCTTCGCTTAAATATAAACCGCAGCCACTTGTAACATCTTACTTTGAATAGAAATAAAAATTAGGGAAATAATATGGGGCCGTGTGAAATACCCTGTAATTCAGCTACTATAATAGTTGTATGGTAGTATACAAAACTGAAATTAAATACATAATCGTTACTCAGATTTCTGACAACGTTGAGAACTTTTAAAAATAATTTCGTAAAATATTCACACATCGTTACACGAATAAAATTCTGTCCTATTTTGTGATGAAATAAAGGCTTCCTTTTGAATAATACGAACATATGTTTATTATTAAAGTAATTAAAATTAAAACAATTGAAACATACTATGGGCTAAGTCGTTGCAAATGTTTAGAGGACCAACTGTAATAATAAAATTTAAGTCGAGAACATATTCAGCTATACTTTTTTAAGAAGTTGAAGACAACAAATTATGTAATTATTAATAATATATTACATAACGAGTATGGAAAGTGGGATATTTCGTACGGGTGGGAATGTTAACGCACGAGATGAAGGCAAGTGCGAAAACATCCCACGAGCACATGAAAAACACTTTAGGACGTGTTTTGTACACTATTTTTCCTACGACTACAAATAATTTTTAGAAATTAGCAAATTTGAAATACTAAATTAAAATTTTTAGTTTCTTACAATTTTATTTCATTAAAACACAAGAAAACAACAATATTACACTTTATAATAATTAATATAATTTACCTTATTGTAGCAACATACGGATTCTATCTATTTATTTGTCTGTACATTTGTTATCATAAACAAAATTTATTGTAATGTTATTATTGTTGCAATTCATAAAAATTAGAGGTTGTTAAAAGGATTATTTAAACATTCACAATTGAGGGTGCATTTGTTAAGAAGTCAGCACAAGTTTCTTGAGTATTCTATTTCACTTATATAAAGAGCACTTCTTACTTTCCGTACACGTGTTGTAAAATTATCGTACGACGTATGAAAAGTAACAGTTTCGTAGTTTCTAAATTATGCGCAATATGTTATTTTCGGAGATGGTCGTACGAAAAATTAGTTTAGTAAAGTTTTTAGATTTTATTTTATAAGGAATTATATAAATGGATTTGTACAATAAAAGTTTCTTTCTTTTGCAGGACAACACGTTTTATGATACAGATTTCCCAAATGTGTCTTCCTCAAGTTCTATTGTTAGTAAATAAAAGGTCAGTATCAAAACTATTTTAAAACCTCTTAATATGTCTGTTTGCATGTAAATAAATGAATCTATTTACTTTTTTGGTATATAGGGATATATTAGGTTTTGGTATATAGGATTCTAGATAATTATCCATATGTACACTGAAAATCTTATAATCAATTACTCTAACTTAATGATCGAATAATAATAGTAATAAGTATATTGTAGATCTTGATCCATATGAATGATTGAAACAATACAATAAATATCAACATTTTAATCGATGATTAAATTAATAAGTTCATTGTACGAGCAGATGTTTAGAATTTAAGAAAAAAATACATAGATAAGGCATCTTTAGATCTGATTTGTCACTGCCTGGTATTTTTAGTCCTGATCTTGGTATGAAACTGAGTCTTGGTATCAAGAATAGGACTAGGAAAATATTAGCAAAACTAGTCTTTAAATTTTTGATTGATGAACATCGATTTTACTACAATCTAAACGCTGTTGGTTCTAGAATTAGAAGTTTTGAAATGTCATGCCATGAAATGTTAAGTCTGAAACAAGTTGCATCTGATATTGTAAAACGCAATCCTCTAACACCTAAAGGAATCTGGAATCCCCCTCGTTTTGCTTAGCGGCTCCGCATCTCGGTTCCTGTTCCTCCCGATACAGTGACTGCCCAATGCTATCATGCTCTCAACACTCGGCCTTTTCTGACCGTTGTAGTGTCCCACTCAACAGTCCTTGAGATGAGATGAGAATCAATCTCAATTTGTGTTTGGATTGAGTAATGACATATCATTACATTATCATTTACATTACATAATGGGTGACCCCAGGGTATACTGTTCTCAATGGGCAGCGGAAGCTCTTCGCACATTCCCCTCGATGTTCCGTGCCTTGGGATCGAGAAGGGTACCCCTGACTCTTACCGTCCAGTAGCTTTCAACAGCTAAACCGCCGTTGCCCAGTGACTGAATCGCCACCGTCTCATCCTCTCCATGAAAATGAATCCAGGGCCGCCTGTTATCTACTGCTGCATTCCCGGGTAACGTCAGCCACCTCGTACCGGTCATTGCCAAAGACTTTTGTAATTCGGAACGGACCCCGCCACTTTGGTAACAATTATCCACTACTACTCGTGGCTGCTCTTCCGGTGACTCGAATTAACACGAGATCACTTTCTGCGTATGTATGAGATCTGGACCGCTGTTGTTCAAAACGCCGTTTCTGATCCGATTGATAACGACCCTGGGTTGTTGTTCTATACGGGCTCAGATTGCAGTAACGTCAACAGCTTTCCGTGTTCAACTCCAGTGACGATGTGAGAATACTTGAAATCCCAATAAAGCCTGACTTGGCGTTATCCCAATAGCCTTATTGAACGTTCCATTCAACCCTAGCTGAATATTCGATAGATTCTCGTCCTAACGGTTATCATCGTTATTCGCCCCCATAGTCGATGGGGAGTCTAAGATTGTACCGCTCAATTTGACCGTTGGTGTTGGCGTGAAGAATAGAGACTGCATTCATATGTTTCGTTCCTGGAATACTCTTGCAGAATTTTTGGAACTTTAAGCTTGTAAAAGATTTTCCTCTTATCACTAATGATGCGTCTTGGGACCCCGAATACCTTTCTTATCTCATTGCCCGTATCATAAATTTAGTTTTTGTACTTTTAACAGGGTAAATCATCTACCAGTAACTGTGTATTCCCAGATTTCGTTTTTATGTACGGTCCCAGATGAATGGTGTGGAAAGAAACCGGAACTTTTGGAATGGGGTGCAAGTACCTCGGCAACGGACATTGCGGATCTTTGAAATAGAGACAATTTTTAACATACTTTTTAACAAACCGACGCATGTTTTTAAACCAGTACTGGCTGGAATAGGGAAAACTGCGGCACACAACCCACCTCAATCGTGATGGGTAATTTTGTATATACCTTAACACCATTTAAACAGTAATTTCGAAAAATTTGTTCGTTTTTTAACCACATCGCTCGTCTTCAAAATAGGCTGAATTTCTTGAATTTCTTTGTCTTGTTGCTGTGCTGCCAGAAACAAAGTGTCCACTCTCGCTCAAATTATCTTTTAACATCATTCGGAAACAGTATCCATAGTAAGACTTCTGAAATGATTGCCTGATTAAAATGAGCAGTTCTTTATGTACTGAGCTTATGCATCCATTTTGTAGAGGAGATAATAATATACACTACAACATCTTCTTATCCTTCTCTCTGTTGAACAAATTAAGTACTTGGGAAAATCTTATAGACCAGGTCTGTAATTAAATCCAATTTAAATAATATAGAAAGGAAACTTTAACGGAAACGATAAAGTCTTTTTACAATTATGACTTGAGATGGTTTATTAGTTCCGTTGTGTCTCTGCATACTTTGATGGTTATCATTATCTGTTTTCACTAGCAGTTTTTCAAAATGTTACTTTTTTACGTAATCTGTATTACCGGCAAAAGTAGGACTATGTAACACAAACAAGTAAAAGTTAATATATTAAACAATTGCTTGACATTATACCGGTATTTACAATCAAGCTGTTTATTATTACTAGTGAAAGTGCCTTACTAAGTTTTAACAGCCACTGGTGTTGTATACATACATAAATGAGATACGGAAATGAATAATGAATGTTACAAACCTTGAATAGGTTAAAAAACATAAAACATTATGAGAAACAAACCGAATTTGGAAATTAATAAAACTTTCCTAATTTTGATGTTGATGACCAGTGAGTCAAAGGTTCTTGTTAAAAAGTGGTTAAATCCATATATGTAGAAAGTTATTTCCATGAATTCTTCTATTTGTTTATAATTAGTTTATGTTTTGTTTTTAAATTAAGTGGTACACAAACGTATTCATTATTTTTGGTATAAATACTTTTTTCGTAATATTCAGTGTGCAACGCCACTGTGTTTAAAGATGAAAGCATGCTCACGGATCATGAATCGTTGATATTAATTATGCAAATACATATAAAATTTACATGACGTTTTTCTTTCTTCGTCTCTCTCTCTCGTTTTACAACTCCTACAGCTTGACCCAATATATAAACATGTCTTCAATTTCCGGCGAGAAATCGTTCGGCTAATGGTAATAGTGATGAAGCTGCTGCCCATGATTAACCGATGACCTGGAAGCTGCAGCCTATAGCTACCTACTATACCTAATGACTGATTTAGATCACGTTCGCAATTTTATTACCCAAAAATTAAATTACTTATTACAAAAACTTATTCAGAGCTATCCAATTTGCATAAGGAAATTAATAAATATCTCGCATGTTACGCTGTTAGCTGTTACATATAATTTGTATCCGACGGTGAAATTTTAATAAGACTACTTTTTTTGACAATTAATGCAACCACGTTGTCTTTTACTCACGAAACCAGATTACTCGCGAACCCGTAAACTTTGATAATTCCTGTTATAACCACTTCAAGTACTAATGGATACAATTTAAAGAAACTCTTAAAACGGGGCGTGTGTTTTTTCCTTGTTAGAAAATTAAGATTATCTTTGTAGATGATCTGCTTGTCCCTTAAATAACCGTGGGTCTACTAATAGGAGGAGATTCTGAATTTTGAAGGTCCTCAAAATTTAATCATTATTGCATTGCGCCTACTGTCGAAATCAAAGCTTTAGAAAATACCTCTCTCAAAGGAATATTCAAAGTCACAGTATTTAATTAAACTGTGATGATCTGTTCAAAAAGTTCATTTTACTAGATGGTGTTGTAATAAAATTTATGTTTGGTTAGTGACTATATAAAAGAAGAAGAAATGAGATCTTGATTTCGTAATAATTATGCGAAGTAACTGGACCTGTTCTCATATACGGAATGAATTGAGAAGCTCATTTAAAAGGCCAAAAGATGTGTTAAAGAACATAAATGTATCCATATTAAAACATCATTATGAAAATATACCAAACAATTGCGTATCTGATATGGAATAACAAGAAGTATGGTATGGGTGTTTTGCATTGAGAAGGTATTTTCATAAGCTGGAAAATTTTGTCCTAATGCCAGTATCAACAATCAAAGTTGAAAAACTTTAATGCATCCCTTAATTGGGCATGTGAAAGGCAGCCGAGGACCATGTTTCGTTTTTTAAAAAAAATTCTTTCCCGCCTAAAGCGGCGTTCAAAGTCGCCATTTTGAATAACTTGGTACACACTTTATTCAGTGACGGAATAACCAATTTGAATGGGGTTTTCACCATTCGAACCCTTTTTGCATTGTCTAAATGGCTTTTTAAGAGATTTGACCTTTCACTCAATTAAGGGTCACCCGGGGTCAACCAACTCAAATTACACATACGGTTTATAATATCTCAAAATTAACTATTTAAGACGTGGAAAACTAATATTCTGCTGCAAATGACCTTTGACCTAATTTTGGGGTCATCGGAGGTAATTTGCGTTGGTTGAACCCGGGTGACCCCTTAATTGGATCAAAGGTCAAATCCCTTAAAAAGCCATTTAGACAATGCAAAAAGGGTTCGAATGGTGAAAACCCCATTCAAATTGGTTATTCCGTCACTGAATAAAGTGTGTACCAAGTTATTCAAAATGGCGACTTTGAACGCCGCTGTATGCGGGAATGAATTTTTTTTTAAATCGAAATGCGTGGTTTGATCACAATATAAAATACACTCTAAAAAATTACCGGTAAATTTACCCTAAAAAATGGAGGCAACTATGTTACCTCTATTTTTTGGGGTAAATTTACTTCAAAGTGTAATTTTTATAGGAAGTGGGAAATTACAATATTAGGTTAAATTTGCATTGTAATATTTCCTTTTTAAATAAATTTACAGATTAAAATTACAATCTCAATGTAATTTTACATTTTAACATTAAAACACCTGTGTAAAGTTACATGACAAAGTTAATATTTCATGGCAATAGTACCTTTCAGGGTTAAAACACAAATGTGAAAATACTTCTTGAATGTAACGATGACTTGCGAAAGTACTTGCGAATTCAATCGTTCCTCTGAATATTACTTACATTGGTAAATGTATTGTATGAAATAAAATAAAATCAAAGTAATTTTTATTGAATGTATGTACTCATATAAAATATAAGACATTAACAGAACTTCTTTTAAGGGGCTTTCGGAGATATTTGGTCTCTCAAAAAC
Source organism: Agrypnus murinus (assembly GCA_929113105.1). Taxonomy (NCBI): domain Eukaryota; kingdom Metazoa; phylum Arthropoda; class Insecta; order Coleoptera; family Elateridae; genus Agrypnus; species Agrypnus murinus. The sequence goes on from OV816023.1 coordinate 94,449,028, forward strand.
ATTCAGATACAGTTGAAATAAATAAAGATTATTAAAAGTTTCACAGTTTTATTAAAATACAACCTGACAATATTGTTTCGACAGCTATGCTGTCATTATCAAAGGTAATGACAGCATAGCTGTCGAAACAATATTGTCAGGTTGTATTTTAATAAAATTTTATTAAAATACAACCTGACAATATTTTTCGACAGCTATGCTGTCATTATCAAAGAAAGGTAATGACAGCATAGCTGTCGAAACAATATTGTCAGGTTGTATTTTAATAAAATTTTATTAAAATACAACCTGACAATATTTTTCGACAGCTATGCTGTCATTATCAAAGGTAATGACAGCATAGCTGTCGAAATAATATTGTCAGGTTGTATTTTAATAAAACTGTGAAACTTTTAATAATCTTTATTTATTTCATGATTATGGAGTTCCACAAAGTAAGGCTGGAAACAATAAACAAGATTCAGATAAAGTTTCGATTCCACCTAGAAAATTTAAAAATTATAAATTATATAAACAATTATACACGACTACCTTTCTCATTACAGTTATGCTAGTTTATTTCGAATTCTTCAAATTTTGATTCATCCTAGAAACACATTAAATTAAATATTTTTATTTTATTGGTTTAAATTTGTAATTTTAACATATACTTACCGATTATTATTTTTTAAGTTCTACTATAAAATAAATTTCTTCCCACCTTGGGTCATACGTGCAAATATTTGCCTTTAATAAATCTGCACTACACTATAACGAAAAATAAGATATTAATGAGCAATGAACACTTCGTTCGATAACGGTAGGGTACGCCTCGCCGATTACGAAACCTATAACAAGAAATCATAAAAGAATTGATACACACCATTCCGACCATTCCCCAAAAGCCCAATTTGGACTGTTCATAATGGGTTCCTGAATTGGTTCACGAAACGAAGGTCACCACTCTTTAATAAACAAGTGCAATCAGCGAAATAGTATCTCATCGGTTAAAAACATATTAAGGGCAAAATTACCCTATACTTGTTATCATTCATTTCAGTTCATTCAGTGAGTTATTCATTCAGTTCATCTTATCTTTAATATTACACTAAAAATGAATCAAGTTATTGAGTAATAATACATTTCCAAGGAAAGATTTTCTGAGTTATGTAAATTTACATTATGGATAGTGATTTTAACCAGTTAAATGTAGTAGAATTACTTATATTTGTGTAATTTTACACAATTAAAGAATGTTTTACCACAAATAGTAAAACAACTATTAACGTATAGGTAAAGTTAAATTTTAGAGTAAAACTAGCGCAAATAAGAGAGGAAAGTTAACTCTTTCCCAAGGTAAATTTCAACTCATTTTTTACAGTGCACTAATTATATGTGCAATTGTATGCGTAATTATTTGATTTGATGTGAATCATCATTTCCGGCTTAGGAAAATACCTTCTCATGATTAGGTAGCTTAGACAGTTGCTCAAAATTGTATTATTGAGATATTAAATTTCTAACATATCTTCCAATAATAGTTGATTGAAATAGTTACGTATATCAAACCTGTTTCTAAAGGAAATGCACAAATTAGTTTTGTGGTAACAAAAAGACACCATAGAGAAATTTAATTAGTTGGCATTTTGACTAAGAAAGACATACGTATATGTTCCTGCACAAGTATAATGTTCTGATTCTATTTCTTTTGAATGTCTGTTTTAACAAATAAATTTGGACGTAATCCAGTTCCGAAAGCTTTTTATACTACAACTAAGCTAAACCTAATGACCAACTGAAGTACATAGCATATAACGTATGGTTAGGTTTGAGCACAGTAACACAACAGATGATTATGAAATAAACTTTATTCCAATTTCCAAGATATTAGCTAGTAGAAAAAATGAGTTACAGCCAATAGAGTGGAGATTAGATAGATGTGATTATGATATCTTCATTAGGGACCTCTTGGATGTTAATGCTTCAAATGCTAGAAATTCTGATGAAATGACTATAAATATATTCGGACACTGAATCTTTAATCAAACTTACTGGTATTGCTACCCAAAGGATATACTTACTTTAAATATAGTAATATACATACAAACTGTTCGCAGTTATCGCCACACTATTGCTATCTCCGTTATTATTGGAGCTACAAAGTCGGTTAAATTAGCAAATGCGCAGTATTTCTTCTACCGATTAATTGGCGAAAACAAGAAATCAATTGAACGTCGCGTTATCAGTTATTTTCAAAAATACCGGTAGGTAAATAGGACTCCCCGTATATTTTTGTAGGATGGACAGTGACATTATAAATACAAAAGTTTATGTTCATTATCTTTGTAAAATGAAAAATGTAGAAGTTATAGGACACTTCATATTTTTCATTCATTGAATAACTCGAAAACGCGGCCTTCAATTTTGTTTTTTTTGTCTGTTTTGTTGCTAGCGCTGTGCGATTATCGTACTCAATAATCGAAAATCGACTTTAGAAAATTGATTAAATCGATTGGTCGATTAATCGCTTATTTAAAAACATAATCGAAGGTCCGATTAATCACTTGTTTGGATAATTCGAGTCTTCTATATTATGGTACAAAGCCTTTTCTGAATTAACATAAATAGTACAGTTTCCTGAAATTTTGCTAAAGTATATTTTTATATAAATTATATTTTTAAAAATCCACTTCAATTTGTGTGCAGTGTATGTTCTGTTTGGTCCCGGTCTGGTGCTTTGGCCATACCTTGTACTTATAGTACGAATACGAGCAATGCGTCATCACACATCACCAATGTTGTGCTTTAGTAGAGAAAAAAAATTGTGCAATTCGAGGTCGTTGTTAATGCTACTTACCCAAAATTTGAGAAATAACTAGAGTTGTGCGATTATGAAGATAATAAAATAATAAAAAATCAATTAAAAAAGTAATCGATTAAATCCACTGATCGATTAATCGATCAATCGACTTAATCGATTATTTAGAAGAATTAATCGAAGGTCCTATTAATCGATTATTATGCACATCCCTAGTCTTCGCCATGTTAATCAGCAGAAAAAATGCTGCTATTTTGCTAATTTAACCGACTTCGTAGCTTCAATAATTACGGAGATAGCATGTAGCACTGCTACATGCTAGATGAAGTTTACAAGCAAACATACGAGACTGTTCGCAGTTATCAGTGCGCTATTGCTATCTGTTATTATTGCAGCGTTAGTTTTTAAATTAGTTATTTTTTACATTACATTACAAGTGTTTTATTAATTATACGTTGATATTATTGAAATCATTAGAATTACATGATGGTTGATTATCGGTATAAATCGAATGGAAGTACAACAAACACAATTTCACCTGACGGATGAATAAATTGTTCACACTACACTAACCCAACGTGTACTTTGGTTAGTGCGGAAAGTAATTCTACATTTTACAGATTTCTATAACCCTTTCTATCTATCGAAATAATCAAGAGTTTGATGAGGATGGTGGGACTTATATGAACCACTAGTCAGAAGCGTCCTTAAGGTCGGTCAGCAGGGCGTATGCCCGGGTCCCCGAGAGGTAGTGGGGCCCCACACCGACCTACCTTATTTTAATCAACAACCCGATATAGGTATATCTGACCGAGAGACCAATGAAGCGCATCAAATTTCCAAACGGCTTACTGTTTGAACGTTTGTATAAACGCCAAACGAGAGACGTTTGTAACCGAATAGCACCGCGCCCCGGGCCGGATTGAAAGTAGTGATGGGGGTAGTGGGAAAATCCCGCTCGCCCGGTCCATCTAGCAACACTATTAAAATTTTAAAAACACAAAAAATTGTAAAAAGCACTAAAATTAAAGATTTTATTTTTGGTATTCACTTTTTTATTTACTGGGGGCCCCACTCCATATTTGTGCCCGGGGCCTAAAAATCTAAAGGATGGCGCTGCCACTAGTACCTGTACTATACATGTTCCACTGTTCCGCTAACCTACGGAGACTTACCATAATTTATTTTTGTAGTCGTAGATAAAGTATAGTGTGTGCATAACACGTGCAAAAACGCCAATTTCACATTCGTGTGATTGCAACATTCGACTTCGTTTCATGCCGCAACTTTTCTACACTTGAAACATGAACAACAAAATGAAAGAATCAGAATGTGTCGCATTTCCATTATCTATTACAGGAAATTCAGCGTTCTTTTCTTTTCTTACGAACTATCTGAAATATTATCTTCGGTAACATGTTCAACTTGGTCGTAGTTTTCAGATTCGATCTCTGATTCAGATTCTTCATCGAAAGGCTTCTACAGATAGTCAATTTCATTTATTAAAAATATTTTTATAAAATTATAGTTATCGTTTATTTAAATTCAACATCAATTCCTTACAGCAAAAAGCAAGAGTACTATTATTCAACTTGCGCGGAAAGGTAATACCGATTCAAATGTGTTAAGGTGCTCGCAGACTTGTACACTTTTTGTATTGCGCAATCTGGAAAATGGGGTAATTATATTGCAATGTGTGAATATCGTTGCAAGTCAAAAAATTGCGCGATTTTCAAAATTGTACGCCACTTTTCGAGTTGGATACATTTTTAAAATTTCCACGTCTGAACAGTTCCAGGTACTGGATTTGCGCAATATAAAAATTGATCGACGTGTCGGTTATATTACATACACTGCATATCAGCACTGATTTAATTGCTTACTGCACTTCTCCACGCTTTCGTTAGCGGTTGGTTGTGGAGATACGGTTGCATCGTAAGGTCAGTGTGCTCCGTGGTCAGTTGTTCATTTATTATAATTTGGTTATATGTTCGATTTAGTGTTTGTTAAATGTTACTTAAGCAATGTAAATCTGCGAATGAGACTGTATTTTTGTAACATTTTACTATTTCAATTTATATAAGGAAAAAATTTTGGTATATTAAAATTAAAATCATAATTGTTTCCCTAGCCTAAATTCTCACCGCACGCCACTATACCACTGTAAGTACCACTTACTTAAATTAATGGTACACATAGTCCAAAATATAATGAATGTGCTACATACTACTAAAATCGTTAAGTATTTACAATTCCTAACCTAACTATTTGTTATGCGAGCAGTGACTTAAACAAAAAAAAAACCTTATTTTGCACTTTTTCTGTCAGAAATATTAAAATCTTCATAAATGAATAGTTCGATAGATGAATAAATATTTTAGTAAAATATCTATGAACTGAAAAAACAGAAGTAGAGGTATGTATACAGCTTGTAAGGAGTATAACTGCCATTATTAAAACAGATGGTAGATGACATCAAAAGAAACAAAAGCCTTATAAAGCCGTGGTCTCCCTCTGCGAATTTATTAAAAAAATAGTAAAGTTACAAACTTGCACATCACATTATGTGTGATACAGTACAAACCCTTTCTATTATTAGCTGCATATAATTTATTGATTTTATTCAAAACAGTATGTGTTTTAAATGTCAACATTGCAATATTTAATTTTAATTATGCTGCCGATATCCTGCCTGTATCAAACACAAAATTTATTTCTATTTAATACGTGTTGCCAACAACCGATTTTACTTCGTTAAAAGAGATAGTGAGGTGATTTGGTTTGTATTTATTTGAAAGTACCTGGTAGTTACTATCAATAAAAAGGGAAGAATGTATAGATTTATGAATTATAAGACGTACTTTATCGAAGGTTATGATCATGTAAAATAGCTTTTAGCAAGTAGTTATTAAATCCCTAGTTCAACTTGGAAATGGGCGTTTCGGTAGAGAAATCTCGTAATTCAGTGGAGCAGTTTTAAAATAGATTTATATCATAAAGAAAGTATGTATTAAATTGTACTGGTTGTTTATAATTGAGTAAATGTAATAATAGATCACATGAAATTTTATATAAACTAACTGACCGCTCAAGGTTTTACTTTCGAAACTCGATAAATGAATTTATGCATGCATATCGGCCATTTATAGACATAATCAACCAAGCTCTACATTCATTGGTACTACATATGTATTATTTTACTTAAATTGATAGAATATATTTATATTCTATAAAAGATTTTAGTTAGCGGTTCGTCATTGAATTTCTAAAGGCAAATTTAAACTAACAAGTTTTATATTCAAATAACGCAGAAAATGGCGGTCGTCACACGTGTACGCAGAGCCTACTTTGATTGGAATTCACAATATACTTGTACGACAATTGCATTAATTTAATGAATTATGTAGAAATCCTACGTGATAGTTTTTCATTATTAATCAAATCGGACAGAGAAAAGCATGTAAATAGCAAAACTTGAAAGAAGATCGCGATCGTGATAATAATTCCATTATGTGTAATATCAGAGGCGCCTTCCCTTTATTTGTTACAAAAATGCTAACAATAAGCGAGCTTTATTCTGGGATTTGTTGCATAAGCAATAGCTATAATAAATGACAAACTTTATTTTTGTATGCATTCGTTGCAATTCTCCAGATTGTGACGCAAACGACCTACTTGTTCACCCGGTATCTAATCAAGAAACAGTTTTGGCGGTTTTGTGCACTACTGCAGTACTTTAATAGCGGTTGTTACCGTCTACTAAACAATGCAGCTTATAATGCTAATTATCCGTTAAGAATAAACTGTAAATGCAGCTCTTTTTGTTTCCTGTTGATTTTATTATTTAATGTACCAAGTCTCTCTTTATTAAATTACGCAATAACAACACATATTCATCATATCATTTTGTTGACCTTCGGTGGTATTTAATTTCATAAATTTATACTCAAATGTTTTTAAAATTCTAAGGTTATTTTTGGATTGCACTCCACTATAGTGTGTAAATGTGGAAAATAATTTCCCACAAATAAATTATTCATATTTTGAAATCATAGGTTGTTTAAGATAATTTAGAAGGTTAAGAAAAATTAGCAAAGGAAAATATATCTTAGGCCCCTTTTTTGACAGGTAAATTAACGATTACACGTACGTACATTTGTAAAAATATATGAGGCTTGATTTCATCTAGGAAAAGTATTTTAACCTCGACATCTTTGAACTATGAATTTAAGATCTAGTTTAAGGTTATCAAAAATATTTGAAAGTTAATATCTAATGATATGTAATTTTTTAATTTTAATGTTTAAAATATCCAGGTGTAATATGAAGAAGGTGTCTAATTTGACATTTATTATATTTATAACTATCTGAAAGCTACTTGGGACTTGTTTTGTATGCCATTACCATCAAATCAATTGGGTTTGAAGTGTAATAAATAACATTCCAAGTAACAATGACCATGGGTGGCAAAAACCATAAATCTGACGAATTAATTGTTGGCAATACAAAAATTCCTAGCATTGTAAATAACCCCCTCCATCACACCATTTTTAACTAAAATGTATTAAAATTGCCGCATTTTATATTTAAGGGAGGATTTTGTGTAACATTTCGCCAAAAGGAAGCCTTCGTATAACAATCAATTCGAATCAACGATTTTGTTTACCCATCAAAGATCTACACCAACTGTAGTAGTCAATAGGGATGAAACAAACGTTTAATAAAATAAACGTTTAAACCATCAAAAATTAAACGTTTACACGTTTAAACGCTTCCCCGGAAAGATTTATGAAACCATTTCTCTATAATCCTATGTTGTTTTGGTTTTTAATTTATACGCGCCATAAAGCGGATGACTCACATTAGTTTACGTCTACTGCCACTAATAAAAACTGTTAAGAGAATATACGGAAAGACTCCGGCGGGATATATCGCGAAGTGCGTCTGAAATAAGCTGTCGCAAGACGTAAATAAAATTGTTAACTGACCCTTGAAGCTTCATTTACGATGATGCGCGTTTGCGTACCGTGCGCGCTTAACTGGCTGTTACGGCATCAGCGTAATATGGAATGGAAAATGATATTGATGAAAATTAAATACACCACAATTAAATCAGACTCGTCACTCGCTATTTAAACACAACAAAGCCTAGTTTAAAAGAGGTGTTTGCCCTAAAAAGGGCAATTAGAAAATAAATTTAACAAAATAAATAAACGTTAACGAGAACCGATTGCATATACGTGTTTCCGCATGTAGGTAAAGTAGCTTAAGCATTAAGAGCGTATAGTACCCTAGCCAAAAACGCTCGAAAACAGGATATCGAAGAAACGCGTAACAGCCTTATTTTGATACCTAGAGAGGTCTAGTTTTCTCTGAGGTTTAGAAAAAAGATAAAACTACGTTTATTATATTGTAGATTTTAAAAATCTAAATCGCAAAACGCCTTAATTCGCTTTAAAAGTTCCATTAACTTTGTACATCAGTTTTTCAATATTTTTCGTTAATATTCTAAAATCTACAAAATAATAAACATAGATTTATTCTTTCTGAATATTAATTTAAAAAAATCAGATCGAAATCTGCCAGATTAACATTGGTACGCGTTTTCTACGATGCCGTGTTTTAGAAGTTTTATAGCGAATTTTCTTACTGTCCGGTGTCGCCTCCACGGGCAGCCGCAGCTACTTGTCGCTTGTGATGTTGGTTCTTTCTCTATCTTTAATGTAAACATATAGTACGTCTTCCTCTATATTTATATGGTTTTACTTTACAGTATATTTGAATATCCTTTTCCACTACATTGAATTAACGATCGAATGCACTAATACGAAATTATTTTTGCGTTTTGTTTTTCTATAGTTGTAACATAATTTATTTTAGTTAACACTCGCTGTTTGTGACAAAAAAACTGTTTACTAGCGAAATTATCGTGAAACTACCTTTCAAATATACTTACGGTAGGTATATTTAATATATAGAAAATCAATCGGGATTTAATGATTTGCAAAAAACATTTAGTACTTATCAGGAAATTAATAACTGCTGCAATGTTACAGTTAGACTTCTCTAAATTATAAAAATAAGCAAAATTTTGAAAATAATGAAGTTTGCAAGCACCCGTGCTATTAATTATTAAATTTAGAACCCTCGCAAAAATTTAGAATTATCCAAAAGCGTAATTTAACAATTTTATTCAAATTATTAATTTATAACAAAGAATAAATACACTTAATAAATACACATTATTTATATGTAATAACGTATATATCATAAGTAGGACACTAGGGTGATGACTTTTTTACAACCTGGTTTCCCTGTATCATAATTTGATAAGCTTTCATTAAAGATTAGATAAAATTTTACTTTCAAGGTGATTTGATAAAAAAACATGCACAAAATGATTTGAAAAATTTTAATTTTTTGTTTCCTTGATCTCAGTTTTACCGTTGCTGAAAGTTGCTTTCAATTTATCATAATTGCTCATCAAATCCTGCACAAAGAAGTATTCGACGTTTGGTGATTTAGTCGACACATGGTCGCGAAGAATGCGATCCAATACATGGTACTGGCAACTGATGAACTTGGGTTTGGGGTGACCTTTCTCTTCGAATATTTGCTGCAGCCGAACAACAACGCCTGTCTTCTTGCCGGTATTCACGCTTGTTGTGTCTGCAATAATCATCACAATTGATCCCCACAGGTTGAACTCCTTTAACGCAACCTAGAGTCCTGCGATTGTTGCAGTTTTTTCCATCAATTTGAGCGCAGTCAACTTAATTTCTTTTGCTTCTTTCTTGAGGACCACGGACTGATATTCAAAGCCGTCAAAGTGTATGCTCCACTTCTGCAGATAAAACGTGCTCACCAAGTTTTTCAACTGAGCAGCTCTCGTGTAGATAGCCTTGTGGATTACTGACTGACATGGGGTTGGAATTTCAAAGCCCACACTAGAAAGCTGGCGGTACACCTTTGCTGCTCCGTGGAACGACAGATTTGAGCTTGTAACAAGGTGTCTTGCAACGCCTGTTATCCAGATGAGCATGTGAATCGCAAGTATGTCCTGAAGTTAGTAAAAATATTTTGAGAGACCAGGTGTGTGGCAAATAAAAAGGAAAATGTTGAAAATTTAGTAAGAAATGAAGTGGTGGAAGTGACCGTTCTGGGCCACGTTATTATCGATCCTACGTTGAGTACAAGACAAATGGCTATAGGCTTATGGGCTATACTATAGTATCGGGTATTAATCGAACCAGTATTCAACAAATTTTAAAACACCACAAGTTTCAGCCCTACAAGATTCATTTGCAACAAGAACTCAACGAAGACGACTTTGATCGCCGTTTGTAATTTTGTGAGGTTTTAAGTGAACGAGCGATAAATTTCTTTTTTAATATCTGCTTTTCCGACGAATTCAGTTTTTTCGTAAATGGTAGTCAATCGCCAAAATTGTCGCTATTGTTTCGACATTGGTGAAGATTCTAATCCGAGGATATTTCGTGAAACACATACTCAATACCCCGAAAAACTAAATGTCTGGGTTGGCATTTTTTGTGATTGTCTGGTTGGCCCTTATTACTTACCTGGTAATTTGAATGAATAAATGTACTTGGAATTGTTAGAAGACATTGTTGTAACTATCACTAGTAAGTTAAGTCAACAACTCGGATAGCGTTGTTTTACCAACAATTCGGTATGTACCCGTTAAGGTGTGAAGTTGAGCGTGAGAGGCTATATATTCGCATCAACACCCCTTAAGCGTAGTGGTTCCTAACGGTTTACGTGGATCATACGACTGGAACTGCACAGTCATAGCATGATCCCCAGTTTTCCATTGGTCAGGATTTACCCCCCCCCCCCAACCGGGATAAACCTCACTTGATTCTCCTTCATCAGATCATGTGTGCGGTAAGAATCAATTTCACCCACACCGGTACTCATGTATCAGAGTTTCCTCCTCAACGTTAATAAGTATTTCGTCGAGAAACGTTTTCGTGAATCTCTACTACACATTACTTTACTTCTGATTGTATCGTTCGTTACCCACGTTTTGGCAGGTACCTCCTCAGGTCTCGTCTCGGATACTAGTGAGTCAATTTATCGGACATCTCTAGCGACAGCCTAGTTAACCACTCCAGATCTCGTCTAGAATCATAGTGTAAAACAACCTCCGACACCCCTAACGACGGCCTGTGGCACGTTTCCATTCTTAACCTGGGATTTGATACATACCAACCAGTTCGAAGGGTGAACGCCGTGTGGTCTGCAACCAGGCTACTCTCGGATACTAGCCCATGTCCGACACTTCAAACGACTGCCCGCATCTCTATCATCCTGAGCTAGTCTCGGATAGTAGTGCATGTCCGACTCCTAGAACGACAGCCTGGCCGTTCACCCTGAATGTTAGAGGTCAACATTGGTCCAATATTAACTGATATCATAGAAAATGACGATTATTACCTCGCAGATCATGTGCATTTACAGGACGGAGGTCCTCCGCATTATGCACTGCCTGTTCGATAGTATTTGGATTGAAGGTTTCCGGGTCAATGGATTGGAAGAAGGGGCGCTCCTGAATTATAATTACTTAATGCCGTCTAATCACACCACAAATGTTCCAGAACGTGCGGCGACAGTTTGAGCAGAACCTTGGCTGCCATGTTATCACTCGACAAATGCTACAAATTTGAAATTAAATTTGAATTTGTACTTCTAATACTAATCTAATAATTCGGAATCCAAAAAATAATACTGTAAAGCAAATTCATTGAGCTTTCAAATGATATTCTTTTCCCACCCAATGCCATTTAAACATTTTAGGGTGAACCTCACCCCTATTTTACGATTGAAAATGGCTGAACGGAAAGAGTCATATGACATGTACCCCTTCATAATAAACTTGACGTGTCCGGCGGTTTTTCGAAAAATTGCGGTTTAGTGCCTCAAAACGGACTCGTTTCGTTTTTCGATGGGACACTCTGTATGTAATATAGTTTGTTGTAAAATATTGAAGCTAGTCCAAAATTTTAGATTATGCCTGAAGTAACTGAATTCAAATGACAATAATTATTATTGTACATAATAATTATAACATAATTGATATGGCATAACAGATAAAATGAAATTGGTATAAAATATTATTTAGATATTTGGTGGACCATAAGAACAAGGGTAAATACAGGTAGTTCATTTATTTCCTTCTTATTAATAAAGTTATTTGTTTAGGACTGACTGTTTTTGATCATGAAGTATATCTGGGAACATAGGGTTTTGTATAGCAGCGGAAGAAAAAAATGCTCTTTTTTTCATATTGTTAGCATAATTTTTTAACCAGTAGTATAAAATGAGTTTGGTATATCTATATTGTTCCTCACAGAAGAATTCACAGAATTCTTCAGACTTACTACCAAAACCATAAATTATTTTTTTCGGAAATTCGGAAATGAAAAAAAACACAAATTTACTTAAAATAGGTCTCTGTCACTGTAATACTAAAAACTAAACACCAATATCTTGGTATTGCATTGGTATTATAAGCAATAGGCAATATCCCACATTGCAGTTTACATATTATTAAATCTCATTAGCAAAATAAGTACTTATAGTTATGGTAATGCAAACAAATTTGTCATAATATTTTTTTTTCACGCGGAATTGATAAAGATACTTACTAAATAGTAAGGTATACGGGTAACCAAATTTGGTAGTGCTGAAGGTGTTTTAGTGTTGACTTAACCTTTAATTTTAAACATATTTAAATACTTTTATTGTGATCAACTATTTTTCACTGACATTTATGTTTGTTCGAATTATAAGGAAATAAAAATCTATCACTAAATATGCATATAATAATAATAATAAAAATGTCGGAATCTATTTTATAGAATTTTTGACATGTCAATCACTGGTGGTATTGAAACCATTTTTATTGTTTTTTCGTGACGGCTTTAAAATTTAAGCTATTTGCAATTAGACGATAAAGCTAGCGAATCAGTGTTATGTTATCTACATATTCTTTTGATGTTTAACAATTCATAAATAGCTTCATAAATATTTATAATTACTCATGCCGCCTATTAGAATCAAATACAGCTATGCTAAAAGGATTTGCTATAACATACCTACATATATAGTATAGGCAGGTTGTGAGATATTACTTTTTAATTTACTAACCAGATGATTATTTAAACAGTTGCCGTCTACTTTGATACTAATTCCTTTAGATTCTTTGCCCCCTCCCCTCTTTCAAATCTATAACAAACCAAAAAATGAGATATAAACAAATCTAGTAAAATGGGAAATTATTTCCAAAACGACCAACTGTAGATATGGTAATACAATCAGATAAAACTCTATTTTGTTCTCTGTAAGTGACCATTTTATTGACTCTATACTAACCATCATACAAATAATTCATTTTAAATTTTGAGTTGACGCAAAAATCTTTGATACGTAAACAAAAAAACAGTTTCATAATTAGAGACGTGCATTTTTAGGTGACCTCGCCTGAAAAAACCCTTGATTAGATCATCTTTCATAAGCGCCGTCGCTACAAGTTATAGGACATATAGTTTACAAATACGAAAGCTGTTATATAAAACTTGCCACGCCACTGACAATTTCGTTAATTCACGTTGTTTATTTTAAATAGACCCCTTTTCACTTTGTGTTTTTGCGGCAAGGGTACTACAAACCCACCATTTTCAAGCACGGGCTTGTGTTATACTGAAGTATTGCAGTTTAAATTGCTTCGCTCCGATGACATAATGGTTTTATGCATGCACGTCTCTATTGATAATGCTTTGAAGATCTCTATATAGGGTGTAATTATTATAACTAGAAACCTCGTGATGGGGGAGGGGTTGCTGTAATGATTTAGAACATGCTTTACTTATCAACAAGTGGTCACTTTCTGCTACGTTTCGAAAAAATCGCATTTTAAATTTTAAGTAAGCCCATTGTACTCAAATTATATTAAAAATACGAAACAAGTAAAAACAAGAATTTTTTATTTTTTGCTTGTTTCCTATTTTTAATGTGATATGAGTACAATGGGAGTACTTAAAATAACTAGCAACTATAACTAAGAAAACCAGCAGGAATCAACCACATGTTTATAAGGAAAAGGTGTTCTAAATTATTACAGCAATCCTCCATTACGATTTTTAGTTATATTAGTTACACCCTGTATAATAAGAATTACGTTTTATCTCAAGCGGCATCTAAGTAGCAGTAACTGAGATCGGTACTTTGACTGAGTAGGTGTTACGTAACTACAACTAAATTTATGACTTTATAGGTTTAATTACTTCAATTCGGAATATTTTAGTAATTATGCAGTTGTTTTTACTATCTATTGGAAATATGTAGTTCCAAGCCTTGGTAGTGTAATGTCTAGAGTGCTGGACTTTCACCCAAGCGGCCCGAGGTCGATTCCCGGTGCCGGCAGATCTGGTTAAGGTTTTCTGCAGTTTTCCGTAGCTGTGAGACAAACGTGGGATTTGCGCTGTTCCATCTGTAAGTCGGCTGCAGCCGCACTTAGGGCCTACGTAATAATAATAATAATAATCGCCCCCTCCCTCCCGCACAAGCTTATAGCTTCTGGGGCCAGGTTTCCAGGCTATGGGTTGTAGCAATTATTATTATTATATTATTATTACTTCTAAGTAACTTTTAAAGTACGTATTGCCAGTAACTATAATTACTTTAAAGTTGTTGCAATTTCAAAGTGGTATTATGATTGTAGCAGTAACTTGTCCGAGGCTACTTTAAAATTTTTAAAACTTGAAAGTAGTACTGAAAATTCCTGCCACCTGTCTGAAACCATTGCTTAACCCTTTAAAGTAACGGAACCTCACACTAGTATTGAAATCAAAACTTACGTTTTTTGTTACCCAGCAGAATCAAGTGAATTTTACAACTTGTTTGGAATCAGAATTACTACAAAGTTCAACGAAGTGGCAGTAACTTCTATTAGGCAATCCAAACCAATATGGTTGCTGTGGTCAAATATTTCCGTCGGTGCCACAAAACACCATTTGATTGGTAATATTTGATTGGCCCAATAGAGGCATATTTGCTGTAGATTAGTTTGGATTTGGAGGTTGATTGTGTTTTTGCACTGATAGTAATTGGGGTCAATACAAAATATTATTTTGCTCTCATTTATACACTGAGAAAAATGATAACAAAATATGATGACTATATTATAGTAGACCGACTTCTTGTTGTTCTAATCTGATTTTAGCAGCGTTAACTAAAAACCAAGGTCAGAATAAACAACTGATTTGCTAAGTGAACTATCTATTTATAGTAAACCAGTTTTTGGTAGATTTTACCCGGGTTCTAGTAAAATAAGCCACTATCTTAATTGGGTTAAATCTACATGTACAGTTGGCTATTTTAACTTACAAGTTAAACTTAAATAACTTAGCAGTTTGAAGTTCCAGATAATATCGTATTTCATTAAAACATTTTTATCACAATGAAAGACATTATTGGCTGCATAATACTAAATATTTCTAATTAAAGAAAGAGATTTTAGTCGACCTTTTATTATGAACCCAATAATTATTTCTTTTCAACTCAACTTGTTTATGCAATAAATATAGCACCGTGTATGCTCTACATAACACGAATTTTGTCAAACCAGGGAGTAAGGGTGAAATAACCCAACAGGTATGGTAAATTCAACTATGTGGAACTGGAGTGTGATTGATTTAACCTTATTGGGTCAATTTAACCAAAAACATTTTACTAAAATCATGTAGTTCGTATTACACACAGGCATTCTTGTCACTATTTGTACATATTTTCAGGTTGCTGCAACTTATTTTTGATTACTTTAACCTGACTTTTTTTCTCAGTGAGGAAACAAGCGTCAAGTATATTCCCTTTTGTCTTTGATTTCCACAACCTTAAAATATAATAATAAGAATGAAGTAGCGGTATAAAAAATATAATGTTCATGTTTATGGTTAAATGTGAGGTAAACTTAAACGTTTTTAAAGTTTCAATGGGAACTTCGCAGTGACATTAGGAACTGGAAGGTGGTTACGAAAACGTTGACGCCGTTTTATAGTAAAAGTCACTTGAAAGTTCCAGAAACTTTTAAATTATTTTATACGTTGTGGTAACAACAACCTTGAAGTAAAATTTGTTTAGTTCCCGTTACTATAGTCTCGCTGACAAATGAAGGATTTAAATGAACGCGTGTAAAAGTAAAAAATAGGGAATCAATCAATAATCATAACTACACAAAATCATAACTGGTGTTAATTTACATTTTTAAGTGCATAAAACTGATACTAAATGATGGCAATCCTTTTTATATATTAGGAATCGTAATGTATAATAATTTACCAATTTCAAATAACCAATAAAACAATTAATGTATAAACAATTTGTTACTGTTGTAAAGGAATTACTTAACTATTATAGTAGTTCTTAAGAATTTTTGTTTATAACAATATTTCTGCTTTCATATGTTTAATTTAATTTATATTTTTTGCCGTTTACTTGCATACATGTTACATAGAAAACAAAAATATGCCTAACTGTGAGTCAAATAGTATTTTATAGGTGGAATGAAATAATTAAACTTGGACGTTAATAATAATTGTTCTTATAGTATAAATTAATTTCATTTTCCCTATTTTGTACGTGTATTCGATTATAATCGAATACAACATTAAGCATCAATGTTGGCCTTCGTAAAGGACATTTTGTGACGCTACTGAATCATTCCAGTTTATCAGTTGTTTCTGTTATCAGATACATTTTTCGGGTCGACCACGTGATAATGAGGTGGACACTGCGTGATTTGACATGCTTTTTACAATTCTGCCCTCGTGATATCGGTAATCTTAAATCCTTCATTTGTTAGCGAGACTATAGTATTTAAGTGACACACATTTTAGACACAATGTGGCAAACAGAAAAGAAGTTCCACGAAAGTAGCACTTACTATGCCGGCACGTTCACGTGGTCGACCACGTGATCATGAGGTGGACACTGCGTGATTTGACATGCTTTTTACAATTCTGCCCTCGTGATATCGGTAATCTTAAATCCTTCATTTGTTGGCGAGACTATAGTATTTAAGTGACACACATTTTAGACACAATGTGGCAAACAGAAAAGAAGTTCCACGAAAGTAGCACTTACTATGCCGGCACGTTCACGCTACGTAGCCTAAACAAAATCACTGCAACATATTTGCTACCCAAAAATTGTTTCTCATCTTGATCCCAGGCACGTAATAAAACCGTAGCAATTACGTGCTTGTGACTAGTACCAAAAACTTAATAGTTCCACCGGTAGTTGCTACTACGTAGCGACGACTAAAAATGCTGCTTGGGATATTTTATTTTTATTTTTTTTTTTGTAACTGAGTTGGTGTAAAGAAATACAACTATACCACATTTTAGGAGCCAAGATAATTGAAATTGAGTTGTTGCGTTAATCTAGCTATACAATCACTGATGATGTAACAACTGTTGACGATGCTGCGTTTTGATATGAGGTGCCTCAATTATATTTTCTAAAAGACTTTTCACAAACATTTTCCAGTTTTACACATATTAAACATGACTCATGTTTATAGCTACACAAATTTAATCACTGTGGCATTTTGTAACAATTTGTTAGTATATGGTAATTTCAAAGTATTTTATCTTCCATTAAGACAGGTTATAAAAATCAACGCACAGTTTTATTAGTAATATATCTGTTATTGAGTTTGTACAAAACAACGTTTAAAATTTTGCTTAGTACATACTTACTCTCTGAGAAAGGTTGCACTTACTTAATAAGTACCATTTGCAAGATCCACCCCCATATGATAATCAATTTGCTTTGTTTCGATATAATTTTAGAACAATTAAAAAAACAGTAATGACCTAAAGTTTTCTGCTACAATAACAAGAAAAAATACTACTCCCGCAACTCTATTGTATTCTGTTTGTTCTCACAATTTGGTAATTTATGCTAGAACAAACGCGTAAACAGATATGGAACGAGACCTTGATTTGTTTCTGATTGCGAAATTTCGAAAAATGATTTTTTTAATTGTAGCGTT
Source organism: Agrypnus murinus (assembly GCA_929113105.1). NCBI lineage: Eukaryota > Metazoa > Arthropoda > Insecta > Coleoptera > Elateridae > Agrypnus > Agrypnus murinus. Next base: position 94,466,901 of record OV816023.1, read on the forward strand.
TGACATGAAACCTGTTATTTTGTTGATGACTGCTTTCAACTAATTCTGACTTTTAATGGTGAAAGTATGTAAGTAAGGTCAGAGGTGTTAATTTGTACAACAATTCAATAACAAGACATTTTCCGTAATATTAATTCTATACCTTGTTTGTTTACTTGTAATACAGTAAGTCCTACTTATTTATGCTAATAATAATTAATGGTAATGAAGTATAGAGTGTTATATGTATAGGTATTACCACTCCATACTTATTTATTCTGTCATTCTGGCAAAGCATTTCTGCTAACATAGTCATGACCGACACCTAAGGCGTTTTTGCAATAATGTGGTATGTATTATATCTATATCTAATAAAATTCAAATAAGCAAAAATGCTTAATAAGAATAAATTGCTTTTACAACTTCATGATGAAATTTCTACTACGTTCATAGTATACAGGTATTGTACCTTTGCTGAACGACGTGCTTCAAGAAATTTCTAACCTTGACAGGAAGGAGATTATGTTCTTAATTTGGATATAATAAGCTATAAAACAAATAATCATACGGAAGTTTCTGCTATTATAATTTTCTCTTTGCCATTAGAAATGCACTTTTAGTTCTTAAAGGTTTCACTTAGTACCTATATGTTAATTCTTACATGCAAACTTTTTGTGTCAAATTGTCATAATTAATCTTTATGACTTTTGTAATAAAACATGTTTTCGACTTTTAAATGGTTTTTTCACCTTCTATTAATTAACTTTGTAAAAACAAGATAATGTTATGTAAATTTGATTATTGTTGTTAATTTATAATAACTGATTGGGAACGAGTGGATACTTAAATATTCTGTTAACTTTATGGTCGAGATACAAAAGATAAGGAAAACGAGAAATACAGAGATATTTCATACTATATAATATCTTTCTACAGTAGAATGTTTTGTGGATAAAATTTAAAACCTTATCTGTGTGGATATTAAGCCAACTTATTTTAAAAAGCGTATGTGATTGGATATACTTAACAAATAAGAGTCAAAAACTCCAAGACTTTCATGGCCTGAGTCAATGAACATATAACGATTTCCGGGTGTGGACAGGTCATGTTGAGAAAACAATTGAAAAGCTGGACGTTTCAACCTGACACGATCCAAACCTGTTCAATGAGAGTCATAGATTTTGCTGCTTTAGATTAGCATAACCTAGTTGACTAAGAATATACTGTTAGCTAATAATTTAAGTGGTTTTTAATAAAATAAGATCGATTTTTGCAATATTCTACGTCCACAACTATTTCAATTAAATTTAGTATATGATATATTCAGATCAATAAGAAACAAGTTTCCCAGAGACACATCCATTCCAGTCTTCAGAATATATTTTAGTACAATATGACTAATTTTTCAATTAACTGTTGTCATTCTATATGTATGTTGAAGTGGACGAGAACAGGCAAGTAAACCATAATTGGTTTTACACGCAGTGCATGTTATGGACACATCCAATAATAATCCAAAGAATACAACAAAACGTGTATTTTCAATAAACTCAAGTATTTTCTCAAATATTAAGATTTCATCTGTCCCAAAGCTTTTGGACGAAAATTTCATCTCAATTTCATGTCTTGTTTGAATAAATTCAGATTATCCGCTAGAGTCCAAATTTTCATAACCTATATGTTGATGTTGATTCCTTGAATGTTGCTATGGGTGCATCGTGTCCAAATACTACTCAAATATGATCCGAAATGACTCTGCTGTTCTGATTTTGATAAAGACTATTTTTTTCTTATTGAGCTCTATTAATTTTTTCATACTAATTTTTTGACTTATTTGCTTGTTTAATATTTCAAATCAATGTTTTCTGAAATACTACTTCGTTTCTCAGAATTCCTTTATCTACAGGGTGGAAGGTGTTACTACTCGTTAGTTTTAAGGGGTGATTCAAAAATAACAAAAAAATCTTTTAAAACTTTGTTCTAGGACGTACCACTTTTTCATTGACAAATAAACTTGTACAATCATTTTGCCGCGTTAATAATATTATTTTAATTATGGGGCTCTATCAGAAGATGCCTCCCATTTAGCACAACAACATTTTTTTGTTAATTTGTAAATATAAAAAGAATCCTATTTTACGCGTAAACGATTGTTGTGCTAGATGAGATGCATCTTCTGACAAAGCCCCATAATTAAACTAATATTATTAACGCAGCAAAATCATGTTAAAGTTTACTTTATTATTTTTTCCGAAAAAGTGGCACATCCTAGAACAAAGTTGTATAATACTTTTTTGTTCCTTTTGGTGTCTTCTATCACCCCTTAAAATTAACCCATAGTAACTCCCTGCCACCCTACTTACTATAGTGTATTCGAAATTGTATCGAAAATGAAATTTTAAGTTTTATCCAAAGTTGTTAGTCTAAAAACAGAAGTCCAGATAGATCTTCAATGCACAATACCTAATAAAACTTCAAAATAAAAAACAAAAACTAATAAATACAAGTTCATTATATTCTACAAAAAATCATAATATAATTACTTTATGCTAAATTAATTGCTTTTGTAATATTAGTAATTAATTGGTTGTTTTTAAAAGTTATATACCGGCTTAGAGCGGCGTTGGGCGACTGCTTACGCCTTCGTGCCACACACCACTTGCACTGATGTATAGTTGGCACGTTCCAGTTCATAAACGAATTATTAAGAATAGTATAGGTTTTCTGTAGTAAAAGTAAAAAACCTTATGTAAAATCTTCCCAGGATATCATTTGATCATCCTGAAATAATGAATGAATGCTAAAAATAATAAAAAAGGAAAATCCCGGCAAAAAGCAACAAAAAGTCTCGTAATTCAATATCAGGTTATCAATTACCACAGACTTTTAACTATTTTTGCAATGTGCATCAAAGTGTTATTTATGCGAGTAGTGGTTGTATTTGTGGTGAAGTGCATTGTATTGCGTGGTCTCGGTTTCCGGTATAAAATTTCATCTTCTTACCTATAATTGCAAATTGTAATTTACTAACGCATGACGGCATTTTCCCTAGAGGTAAGACCCTTTGCTCTTATTTTCCCAACTTGTATGATGTAATGTATACTCATTAACAAGTTTTCTTTGACTACGAGAGATTTTTATTTTCTTTTTAAAAACTTGAAACTGGCGATGCAGGAACAATCCTTTTGTTCTTTTGTGATGACTGTGCTAGTGCATGTAGGCTTTGCAAGAAAGTGCATTGAGCTTCCCACGCGCCAACAACTACCGGTTGATAACTCACTGAAAAAACAATTATACTTTATAAACAAGAATAGGTGGGAATCAAGGGGAAATATCGTTTTAATGAGAATCTAAAACTGGCGAATTGTGAATAATTGCAATTGTTCCTTTGATTTTAATTTAAATTCAACAAACCGACGCCCCTCACTAGTAATTTTTTATCCAGCTATTCATACTCGTATGTCTGTAGTCATTGGTTCCATAGTATCCACTGACTATTAAAGATCATTAATGTAATCTTTTTTTGTGCCTCACACTCAATTCTACATTGTAGTAATTAAAAAGTACCGCGGATAGTTGCTAACTCTGTCTGTCATTTTGTGTTAATATAAGGCAATTTGACAATTGTTCTATTATACCTTACACTGTATAAATAATCGATCCTACCACTAATTACACTTTTAAAATCATTTTTAAATCACTATATCTTAAACACTTTTACTTTAGTTTAGTTTAACAAACATTTTTGTGGTGGGTGACAATGGAACTAGGGCCAAGCTGATATCTTCTTTAGTTATCAACCGATCTACTGAATGATATTTTATATAGTAATATTAGACACAGTTTCGGATTTACTTTCAAGTAAAAACAAATAGCCGACTTCCTTTGCAGCCTGAAAGTTGAGCTTTTTCAGTGTGTCACCCTGTATATTTCTCATTTTTGTAAATGGTCAGATGTAATATGATTATTGGTATTTTTGATGGAAATTTCCAGTCTACCTGTCGGTAAATCCGAAAGTGGGTCTACTAAATTTTACATAAATCGGTTCGTAAATAAAAGAGATGCCGACTTGGCCCTATATCAATTGTCACCCGGTATATATGTACAATATAGGTATACTATTTTTTTTAGATTTAGTTATCTTAGTAAATAAGGCAACAACAAACATAGAGCAAGAATTTTTTGCAAAATTCAATAATTATGTGCTTGTGTTGAGATTTGAAAAATTTCCCAATTCACTTAATCTTTAGTTCTATTCATTCATTGCAATAAAATCTTTAAAATATAAGCTCTCCTGCAGATTATCTCGATGAACGCCACAACATTTTACAATATTTCTTTTATTTTGTGAATGTGTCCTAGGACAGGATCAAATAGACGCTCTTCTTACGTTTCCCAGCTTGTGCATCCTTCTTCCATCCAGATGGTAATCTTTTCTTCGATATCCTCCTCCATACCTCTACTCTTCCATATCTTTTCTCCCCAAACAATTCCTTGTACCTATTCTATATAGCCAATCCAATCTGCCTTCTTTTTATTTACTTCCATGATTATATTAATTACCTTTTCTATTTGTGTTGATACGTTCTTGTTGCTCACCCTGCTCATACATTTAACTTTTTTCCATCCTCCTCCAGATCCACATGTCTACAGCTTTAAGATATTGCTCTTGTGTCTTTTATCGTCTCCACTTTTCCAAGGTGTCCAGGAGTTCCTCCACACAAAATTTTTTTTAAATGTACTGGAATTATCTTTGCTGCAAATAATCTCCACACATTGGAAAATCCCCCTTCTTATTTTTTCAGTACAGCATCTCCTGGAGTTGCGAAACTCCTAAGTACTTAAATAATCTCACCTGCTCTAGCATTTTTCCTTCCAATGCCAAATCTGTTGTTCCCTCTTTTTTGCTTACTCTTAGCACTTTTCCTGGTACTGCTTATTATTGCATCCATCCTAGATCCGCATTTCGCGTTCGTGTTTCATAGTCTTTAACCGCTCCCCCATCACTACTACTCCTCTAGCTTTTCTAGGCACTTATCTTTTAACTTTTCCATATATAAGTATCCAGATGCTTTAAACTATAAAGCTTGAGTTGACGATTTTATAACATCAACGTTGTTTCATATTTTCACAGCAGTAGCAGTTCCGAGTTTCAAATATTCGATGTATTTAAAGTGTTCTCAAAATTTTGGACAATGAGAGTTTCAGCTCTTGAAAGCTTTAAAAATTCGAAGTATTGGAAATTGACGATTTGGAGTGCATAGATTAAACGAGAGGTGGTTCATCCACCAAAAATTTGATGATGATCCACATCTTGATTTGATGGCAATAATCCGCATATTTTGCTATCATTGCCTCACTGTTGGCTATTATTGCCTTTACTGCTGCTACACTTCTTTCCTTCGTGTCGCAACGATGCCTCAACCGCTGCTGTTATCATTGCCGACTTACTGCCTTCTTTATCGATTCATTGTCCTCATTGTCAATAACACTGTCGCTAATATTGCTGCCATTATTGTGGCTAGGTATCACTTAAGTCTTGCGTATTCCAATAGTGTGTATGAAAGTTATGAATTCCCTTTGTTCACAAAAAAACAGTCGTATGCCATGTTCACTATTATACGATGTAAAGAAACGATAAATTGCGAAAAGGAAACATAGCTTTGAAAGATAAGTATAGTTCTTAATTTTGACTACTAAGTATGTCTCCACTGTATTCTGAGCGTTTTAAACTGAAAAAATCTAGACTCAAACATTCCAAAATTCTTGAAAATCTTTATTGTCTTTTAATTTTGCCAATATCTTACGAAAAAAAATAAATAGACTGTAAATCTTACTGTATATTGCTAAAATGTAATATTGTAGAAATTGCACTTTTAGAATTCTATAAGATGATATATGGAATGAAAGTACATATCACAAATAACAGATTGCAAGATCAAGACTGGTCTGTCACAGCACTGTATTTTAAACGGTGTCTCCAAACCACAAATTCTATTTTATTGTATGACGCCATAACGTATTTCGGTAACGTTGTTACCTTTTTCATGACGAAAAACACGACATTTTGTCGAGAATTTGTACACCACTACCAACCATGACACACCATTCGGTTCAAAACTAAAATATGTTTCGAATGTCGGAGCTTCAGTACATCAAAGGTCGAAAATTGTAAGGTTCCCATTTTTCAAAATTCAGATCTTTAAAGTATTGCACAAAAATCGATATATTATGATCATTATATTGGTATGCCTATGATACTGGTCTTAGTACTGTATTGAGACGAGAGGTGGGCTCTTTTTCTCGCTTCAAAAGAAGCTGCTACTTTTTTCTTGACAGGCAAGAGCGGAAGAGGAAGGGGCAAGAATCTCTTTTATGACAAACTGATGTTCAATATCTTTAAAACGCTACCTGTTCTTAACAGAATAAGCAACCAGTTGTATAAGTAGGTGCAATCAAGTTAATTATTCAAATACGAATACGAAACCAAAAAACGTGAGTCGACCAAAATTTGTATCTGGTCACCCATGTCAAGAAATAGCACGTCGATGACATATACATGGTAACATGAAAACATATGATCCTAAACTTTGTTTTGAACACAGGCAGATTCGCCTTCTCTTTCAATTCCCGTAAAACAAGTTCACCTGGAAAAATGAGGCGCCTGACGTAATGTTGAGAATTTCTTCCTTCCTTTCTAATACGTTTACAATCGAAGTATAATCACAACTAGTAAGAATTGTTAGAAGAATTATAGTTACTCTTGTTTTAACCCTTTTCAAATTATTTTGTAGATTGACAGTGTTCGTCAAAAGCATTGTTACTCATGTTTAGCAAACCCGTTTTTTCTCGCTACTACCTTTAACATAGAAATTTGGATTATTCTAAATAAATATGTTTCGAAAGATTTATGAACTTTTCGCCAAAAATATGTTGAAGGGGATGAACAGTGTTTATGAACTTTTCGGCAGAAACATGTTGAAATAAGAGTCCGACGATTACTGCGTATCATTTAACGTACAAATTCAAATTGCTGCACTTACATGATGGAAATTTATATGGCTATAACCATAAATTTTGTTATCCATGTTTAGAAACCCCATTCTTTCTTGCTGTTACATTTAACCATAGAAATCTGGATTATTTTAAATAAATATGATATGAATGTTTCGAAAGGGGGATGAACAGTGTTTATGAACTTTTCTCCAGAAATATGTCGAAGGGATGAGCAGTGTTTATGAACTTTTCGCCAGAAATATGTTGAAGGGGATGAACAGTGTTTATGAACTTTTCGCCAGAAATAGAATCCGGCAACTGCAGCGTACCATTTAACTTACAAATTCAATTGCTGCACTTACATCTGGGATAAAATCATTCGTTCCAATAATTAACAAAATAATTAAACACGGCACAAATAATTAAATTTTGTGTGTTTTCATTAAGAAGTGAGAATTTATACGTCTATAAGCATACATTTTGTTATCCTATCCGAATACTGCCTATCTTCCAACGCTCTTTCACTAGCACTGCCTAATTCATAAATACGTAAAGTTTCAAATTTACACAGCAAACGAGCCTTTTTGATGTTATCTCAGTTTAATATGATGAATGAAGTGTAAAAATAAGGAAAGCAGTTATGGTGTTTTTGTTCAGTGTCCTATTAATATTCGTGTCATATTATTTGGCGATGCCCCTGACTATGGGGCACATCACTGAAAAATTAATAGTTAAATACTTCCCAGCCAGCACACTAACGTCATAATGTCGTTGTTTTTTCGGCAGTAACGACGTCAAATGGTTGCAAAACTGATATCATTATGTCACAGCCCAAAGACGTCAATATAAGACGTCATTAAAACGTCCTATACTAGGACTAAGACAGGAATTATAAATAAATAGTTGAATATTGGAAATAACATTTATTATATAATACAGTCAAAACATCTCTATATTGGGACCACCTGCCAGTGTGCCCTCTATAATATGACCAGTATTCCTTGGCCCCTGCTTAAATAATATCTTTTTAATGAAACTTGTACGTTCAAAAGACGTCGTTTTGAAGACGTCTACGTACGTCCCATTCTATGACGTCTTACGGACATCATTTATTAGTCATATGACGTCGTCGACCAATAATTACTTAAAAATAACGTCATTATAACCTCAGTGTGCTGGCTGGGTTACTTTCACAAATAATCATATACAGGGTGTATTGATAACTCAAAACCTTTTAAAATATTTTTTTCGCTGGTTTGGTATTTTTTATGTATCGTGAGTACCATAGGCGTACTTAAAATTTAAAATGCGATTTTCTCGGAAACTAGCTGGAAGCGACCACATGTTGATGAGGAAGATATGTTCTAAATCATTACCCATTCTAGTTATATTAGTTATTATACAGGATATCGGGAGGTCCGTAGTTCAAATGGATGTGCTTGTTTGCTATGGATTGTATGTCCTAGTGAAAAAATTCAAATTTTGTGAAATAAATTGTATATATGAAAAAGTATACATTATCAGTTTTTAAATAAAAAAAAGTGTACTAAAATGAATACCAAAAATTTCTCTATAAAGATTAAATATAGTTTCGTTTTATATAAAAATCGAGTTAACGAGATATCTATGCTTGTGGTAATAAAGCAAAAAGTCCTCTCTCTAGAAAATTACAGGAAATAAACTTCAGTGTCTTTTATATGAGTACGATACAAATCGTTATAATCCATTACTGTAAGATTTGTTCCAAGTTATTGTTCCACAATATTATATAGATCCACCTTTGCAGACCACCCAACTGGAATCAGATTTCATTGTAAAAGAGGAAAAATGAAAACGCACTATGCGCATAAACGTATACTGTAAATTACAGAAAATTCTGCGGAATAAGCAATTTTTATTATTACGAAGCAGTTCAAAAGGATATCCGTTATTATTTATCATTATAATACGTTATTTGTAACACATGCATAACTAACTGTACAAGATATTACTCCGGAAGACCTGTTTGGGATTTTATATTAATGTTATTAGTTAGATTATTTAAATTTTCCTCTAATATCATTATTACTATCGTTACGATAAGTTGGGTATAATAATGGTTTCCTGGATAACATCATCTTTATTCAATTGGACTTCATTAAAATCTACTACGTTGGCTTGTTTTTCATATCATATATCAGTATTTGTCATTCAATAAACTTCATTAAACAGTTAGAAGGGTGTATGCCTTATCGACAGATCAGTTTTTAGAGAATACTTGTTGGCTGTTCTGCCACTTAACCCATATACCCTTATTCATTAAATAATTTTAAAAAAATGAATATTTATTTACAATTACAATGAAATGGTTGTTACATCATAATTGACCACTTTTATGTTCAATTTGCATAAACAAATTGTAAACCTTAACTTCCTTCCTTTGTCATCGTTGTTTAAAGTTGTTTACAAATTTATTCGGATATAATTTAATTACAATTAGTGTTAAAGACGGATATTGATAATTTTTATGTACGATGTTAAAATTTAAACCCTAATAAGGTCAAATGAGTTAAACCACATTTACACAACACAATAAGGCTTCGCATTTGAAAGCGTGCTTTGTTTCAATAGGGTGGGAACGAACTGTACATCTGCTCCCTTATACCATATTGAAAAATACCCTCATTATAGATTGCATTTCGTTCTGAAAGAACAGCCCTCAAATGCTCCATATGAAAGTTGTAACACGACCCTGTTATAATTGTTATTCAGTTTTAAATTATGTGTTAATATTATGCATTGTTATTAAAGACCAATAAACATACATTAATTAACTAGAAATACCAAATGCAAAAGATTGATTTATTCCGGTATGCATAAAATTATGCAAGTGCACAATAAAATTAATAGAAATTAATTAATGTTGTTTTTAGTGAATATTCATGTTTGTGCAATAGGAGATAGTTTTAGCAAAATTCATTTTAAATAAAAGTCATACATGTATGTACAGTACATCCGTTAAAAAGAGACAGAAAATCTTTGGATAAATTAATTAATTATTATTTACATTCATTAAATAATAATAAAATGATAACTGGAAACAAATGACTATTACAAATTGTGTTCATTCCCATGAATTGCAGGCAGACATCTTTTTCTTAGATTTGCTGTTAATTATCACTATCACTATACTCTATCTGTTGTTTTATCTTTATGCCATTTATTAAAGCTTTTGTAATTATAAATTTGAAGATAGCTCAGTTTGTGCAGTTTTATTTATTAGATGAGTCAATAAGCTATTTTAGAGCCATTGCAAAAAAAATTAGTGAATCTTTCGAATTAACTCAAAAAACATCATACAGTACTATTTAAAATAATATTAATGCAACTTATTGCTCATATAATCAGCAGAGCTGTATAGTAACTAAAGTATAAATTTTTATCATTTTTGACATCGTAATTGGTATTAGAAAAAGTCCACTGTGTCACATTATATTAATAATTTGTAAAACAAACTGTACATTGGTATAAGTTTCTTTTCTAATGCAGTATTATCCTTGTTTATTAGTAGTTCAAATGATGTATGCCATGTATTATAGGAATGTTTTTATTTTGGACAAAGTTTAATTTATTGGTTCGGCTAGGTCACAACTAGGTCCACTGCGTCACATTCTTCAACGTTACTAAGTGGACTTGAATAAATAAGCAATATCGAAAGACGCTTATTCGGTGATAGATGGTTATTTCAGTATAATTTTAATTCATTAGTATCTTAGAAGCTCATATGTATATTAGATATAAATTATTACTATTCAACAAAATATTTACGTGACTTAGCAGACTTGCAGTTTACACACGCACTCGCCAATGCATCTGTTCTTGCTCTGATAACTCGAACTTTTGATTTTAACTGCCAAAATTATATCGTGAATCAAAGCACTAATTATGCGTCATCCAACGTGTTTGTTAGTTTCGCATTTGGTTGCTTTACATTTTATTAGGATGGCTTAGGATTTTATTAAATTTTGTGACATTGAATTGAATTGAGAAAAAAATATATACGAAAAAGTATACGATAAATAATACAAATTATGTATTGCAATTCCAATTATTGATTCATTTACTGAGGGAACAGTGAGATTTCGAGTGGCTATGAAATAGTTTATTGACTCAAGATATGCGCAAATTTTTATGTATTTGTCTAACCACACTCCAGTTTATTGTAGTCATTAGGTCAGTGCACTACATCAAATGATTGTCTGTTTTGTGCTCTCTTCTAGAAAAGGACTACTTCGAAGTCTACATTCAAAATTTTTAAACTTTCAAGGTTTCCATAGCCAAGCCCAAAATGTCGCCTTTCCAACTCTATGTATCAGTATGTACTCCATGTTGCACGGGACCTTTGCTAAATTTAAATCTCATCGAATCAATTTTTTCCGAAATAGGTTAAATCAAAAACCAAAACAGTTCATATCATATCCTCATACCCTATCTCTTGAAGATCCCTAGCGCATATAACATGCCAATGCGACGATCCATGTTTTTTGACGTGCTTTTGAAAGATCGTCGAAGGCTTTTTGCACTCGTATAACTTATGTTGTGATATTGCTACGCCATCGTACAGATAATAATTTGAAGAGCAAACAAATATGTCTGTCTACCTGTTGAGTTAAAATGCTTCGTTCGTTTATGCAACCATATTTCATTCGTTTTAAAGACCCGCTTAGAGGTTTGAGAACCACTGTATTGAACAAGGAAAACTTTTACATTTATGGATTGTTTATTTAACGATAAAATACTATTTAGACATTGTATTTTTTAATATTGTGATATAGTCGTTAAATCCTGCAATTAAATTCTTCAACATTGTTACAAATAGTTTATTTTTTACGTTTAATAGCCCTTAATTGTTAGCAAGGCTTTTTCGTTATATGCCATTAAATTTTATAGTTAACTGTACAATTTGCAAATCTTATATACAAGTGATACAATCATATCAGTGCAATAAAAGTTAGAGACAATTAAATTCTAATCATAATTTCGCAATTGAATGCCTTTGTCCTGTCCCCAATTCTATACGAAAAATTAAAACTTAACGACATAAAGTACTACCACACAGCAGATATCACGACTGTGATTGCAATTATTATCTCACGATTAAATTTGTACTATAGTGTTCGATTTGTAATAAGGTTATTTCCTTATCGGTCAATTATTTCTAATTAAACATAAAAAAATAGTCAAATTTGCATTTACTTAATTATTATCTCAAATTAAGACATTTGAAGGGAATGCTGTTTTCTTGGGAGTCGTAAATTGATAAATAAGTAGTCTATTTCCAAAATCGGTTACATGCATTTATAATCCGCTGATTTAGCTACTTTTGGAAATAGACAGCTCAAATAATAACAATATAATGTCAACTTTAAATTTTACTGTAAAATTTTCATTACAGTATCTGGCCATATTATTAGGGACATCCAATAATTTGGATGTTAAAACTTTTATATTGTTAACACCAGGAAAAAAATTTGAGAAATGTTTCACGTATGTTTTATTAACCCTTCTTGTATTAACAAGCAATTCAATAAAATAATTTTAACTAATAAACTGGTATAAATGGCGAATTTGCTGAACATGCCAATAACTGAAGAGGGTAATGTCTTAGAGGATACTGACCAAAATTATATGTAGATATTTTACTATTTCTGTGGAAAAGAGTTTTTTGGAAACGTTTCTACGATTATTTTGTACAGAAATAGTAAAATACCTTCTTTATTAATTTCTTCAGTACCCGCTAAGAATTGCATCCTTTAGTTATCAGCATATTCAGCAAATTCGCCATTTATACCAGTTTATTATTTAGAATTATTTTATTGAATTATTTGTTAATACAACAAGCGTTAATAATCACACGTAAAACATTTCCCAAAATCTGTTATTCTTGGTATTAACAATACATAACTTTTAACATTAACATTATTCGATGTCCCTATTAATATGGCCAGATACTGTAATTTTAAAATGACGACTACTTTAATATAAATTTATACGTATGCATATATAATGCCTATCACGTTTCTTTAAAAGCAAAGGTCAACGAGAATATTGTATCCAGTGTTTTTCAAAATTATTTATTGCTATAGTTGCTTGCTACAGGTGTAGAGATGTGTCAACCTTAAATAAACCTGAAACATTTTATTACTTTAAACGCAACACTGCCGTGCAGTTAATTGGAGGTAAAAACTTTGATGCTTATAAAAGGAATAAGTAATTGTAATTGCGAAGAAAACGGAGAATTTAAGTTTAATTAAACTTACAAAGTATTACGGAATCGTGCTCAACAGATATCTTAATTACTAATTGCAAATAGGTTAATAATTGTAACACTTAAAACTGCATTGACTAATTAAAATCATTCTATAGCTAAATCTTATCTTACACAAGAATTAGCAAAGGCTGCTTAAAGAAGGCTTTGACTTAATTAGGACAAGATATTAAATATTACCTTAATCGAAGACCGACCAACTCAGTTAACCCAGAATACAAAATATTGTATTCATTGATCTCTTAGGTTATTTAGACGACAATCGACGAGAAATGGTGAAAGTAAGTATTGATTAAAAATAAGCACTGCGTTGCTGCAAAGTTTGGAAAAAGGGTTCTACTCAATCTTAAACTTACACTTAAAAGCTTTATAACTAATATATTACAGCAACTTATAGAGCTAGTTGGTTATATTGAACCTTTATTCAGCGCTAAATTGCTTATAAAACAATTTGGTGGAGTAAAATTGCTGGTAAAACGTTCTTACAGCATAAATGTAACGCTGCTTTATTGAAACTTCTTATACAGCTTTTTTCTTGCTTCATAAGGGTTGAAAAGATCTTTTATATAGATACAAGCCACGTAGATTTATAAGAGATGTGTAAGCTTTTATGCAACTGTTTTGAAGCTTAGCCATTTTGTCATGCTTACGAAGTACGAGGGTGGTCCCAGAAGTACCCGACCCAACAAAGAAAACACAAAAATTTTGGAAAAAGATTTATTTATTTTTCAACGTAATCTCCTTTCAGCTCTATACACTTTTCCCAGCGGTGTTCAAAAAGTTCGATACCCTTTTTATAATAAGAACTGTCTTGCTCCTCAAAATAGCCATTAACTGCTGACATCACTTCTTCATCGTTGGAAAATCTTTGACCACTGAGCCATTTTTTCAAGTTTGGGAACAGAAAATAATCCGAGGGGGCTAAATCTGGCGAATATGGTGCATGAGGTAGCAATTCAAACTTTAATTGATTAATTTTGGCCATTGCAATAACGGATTTGTGAGCTTGGCGCGTTGTCGTGATGAAACAACACTTTCTTTTTAGCCAAATGCGGCCGTTTTTGCTTGATTTCTTCGCTCAAACGTTGCAATAAGTTTGCATAATACTCGCCGTTGATAGTTTTTCCTTTTTCGAGATAGTCAATAAAAATTATTCCACGCGCATCCCAAAAAAACCGACGCCATAACCTTGCCTGCAGATGAAACGGTCTTCGCCTTCTTTGGAGCCGGTTCTCCCTTTTGAGTCCATTGTTTCGATTGTTCTTTTGTCTCGGGTGTGAAATGATGGACCCATGTTTCATCCATTGTTACGAAACGGCGCAAAAATTCTGCTTTGTTGCTGTGAAACTTCGCTAAACACTCAATTGAAACATTTTCACGACACTGTTTTTGCTCGAGTGTGAGCAAACGCGGCACCCATCTTGCACACATTTTTCTCATGTCCAAATTTTCAGATAATATGCGATGTACCGCACTTTTTGAAATGCCCGTAATGTCTGCTAGCTCGCGCACTTTCAGTCGACGATCATCAAGTACCGCTTTGTGGATTTTCTTCACCATTTCTGGAGTCGTCACCTCATTTGGTCGACCACTGCGATGCTCGTCTTGGCAGCTCGTACGGCCTCGTTTAAACTCAGCTACCCAAAATTTAACTGTTGTAAACGAAGGAGCAGACTCACCCAGAGTAGAATCCAGTTCAGCTTTTATATTGGTTGGGCTGAGGCCTTTCAAATAAAAGTATTGTATCACATAACGATGACCAATTTTCTCCATTTTCACAAATTCACTGACAACGTTCACTATTAATGGCTGCCAAACAAATACTGAACAACGTGGCGCTTTCAAACTTGAAACATATGCTTTATAGACTGCGTACTTTCCAATACAGTGATCTTTTCAAACAACTACCGCTACCTTTTGGTCAGGTCGGGTACTTCTGGGACCACCCTCGTATTCAGAATACATGGCTGCATCATTTTAAGACTATTTATTTAAATTCTTTATTGATTTTTCTGCAACATAACAACTACAAAGCTGTTATATTGAATCTGCTATAGACACTATAATATAGGTGTTTTATAATTGCAAACCGTAATGCACATTAAAGCAATTTTTACTGCATAAAAACTTGCATGCAGCTCTTATACAGTACCTTCTTCGACGCTGTTTAACATGGTTTATAAAAGCTGTTAAAAGAAGACAAGTATTTAGTATGTACCCCTTACAAAGCTTACCCAGGCTGTATAAACTGTGCCTATTTTGGACATATAGGTACTACTTCATTAATACTGGGAAATGCTGTTAACTTTTAATTATACGGCATTAAGCTTTATAAAAAGGCGAAGTAGGTATTGTTAAGCGTTTTTAAAAAACAATTTGTGCTACTTGGGTATTAAAAGTTGTTAAAGCAAAATGAAGAACGGCACAGTAATACAAGTACATAAAATGACACCAAGAATTTTAATTCATTATTATCGTTGGGCATTATTGGCCCATAGGCACCTGTAGATTCTTAGCTTCAAAAATTCGAGACGTAATAGATTTAATTTGATCCTGGGGCTTCACTTAAGCATGCATTAACCACAACTTCTACCATTATTTATAATCGACATACTTTTCATGCCTTCATGAATTAATAATGTCTTCAAATCTCCATAATTCAATTAAATATAAGAATTATATACTGTATCAACAGTGTATATAAAAAAATGTTATTCAAATATAAATAATACTGCCAATGATATACATATATGCACGTATTTGAGTTTTTTTTTTGCAAAAGGAGGATATACAGGGTGTAACTAATATAACTAGAAATCTCGTAATGGGGGGGGGGAGGTAGCTGTAATGATTTAAAACTTATTTTCCCTATCAACATTTGGCCGCTTCCTGCTAGTTTTAAAAAAACGCATTTTCTAGGTAAACCAGTTTGTGCTCTAGCCAATCGAAGTGTCTTAAATATGTAAGTAATAGAAATATTGTATGTTTGAATCTTACAAGTAACCCTTTGTAAGATCCTAAGCAAAACTAGGAAAATATTTTTAAGACGAAACAAAGAATCTGCAACTTTTTGACAACTTATAGTAATTTAGCCAAATACAGTTCCGAATAAGAAAAATAACAATATTATAGCAAAATTATCTACTTCACTTTAGTATCTCCAAAGATCATATGCAACCAAATATATGTCACTACTCGTTATCTATTCAATGTATACCTGGATAGACATACCGAAAGTACACAAATCGTAGAGACTTTTCCGAAATCGATACGTTCAAGAAGTATACCAAGATATTGTAGGCCATAAACATGAATATGTATGTAATAATAGATACAAGAAGAAGATCGAGAAAATGAATCTAAATAGACAACAATAATCTTAAATTTTAATGCCTGGGAAACATTTTTATGAACGTTTCATCATGGATTGACCTTCAACTTTATGTTTGTATCGTTTTGTATTGTATTGAGTGGACCGTTAATTTTTAATATCGTATGTATATTCTTTCTTCGATATGGTCCATTGTTACTATATAATAAAGACGAAATTAATGTCTTTATAGAGCACTCGGGTTTCACTCATAAGCATAACGAACTTTTAGCAATACTGTTGTGGGTTGTAATCTACCGACGGGTTAACGTCTGCCTTTATTTATATTATAAGTTGTTATCTAGAACTAAACATACCTTTGTAATTAAAATAAAAATTAAAAATAAGAGTGTATAATAAAGAGGTTAGATAAGGTAGCTATTAGAGGAAGTAAACAAAAATATGATACAGAAGCTGAACAACAGAACAATCACGTACCTGATAAAGTTATATTAATAATAACTAATAAAAAATATAACCGCCTTCAGATATTGTCAACGGTTAATAAATTTCTGAATTAAACAATACAACAGTCTTATTATTAATTATCTTTATTTATATTATGGAAAAGTTTTTAGAAGTTCAAAGAAGGGAATGGTATAGAAGAATGGCTTTCGACTTTTTTTAATATAAAAGTTGATCCATCAACTTTGATGAGTTTTAAAATTGCCGCTCTCTCATATTGCTTGTTAGGAAACATATTTTATGTAAAACAGGTACTTAAATGATTCTAGTTTAAAAGATTTAGTCGGGAGTTGTTAAATCACCTGCCGCTAAAAATAACTTTGCTATAGCTCTCTTTTGTTTCTTGCAGTTTGTTAATATACTTAAATTCATGGACCATGTTCTATGGTATGTGCAAAAAAATTCACATTAGTCACGTATTAATGTCAAGATTTTCTATACTACTATTACTACAACACCTATACTATATATACGTATATATAAAACTGTTTACTAACTATTTTATGTATATGGGTACACCCAAATTATCTCATAATTGGTGAACGGTGTGGAATTAAAAGTTGATAAATAATCAACAGTAAATATTTGTTGTTGTCCTTCTACAATCCGCACCGTCGTTCTTTAAAACATGATTTCATGCTCAAATTTATTATGCATACAATTTACTTCCCTATGCGAGAAGGCGAAAAGCTGATGTGTATTATATGGTTAGGTTTATCATAGATTCATGAAGGGGGTCTATGCCCTATCTTCAACGACCCTTTTCTGAAATAATAATAATTGGTTAAGTATGACTCAACTTCAATATTTACATAAATTACAAATTAATTATTAATTCAAATCAAAATTCTCCTTAATGGTAATTTTCTATATTTTTTTATTTCAGTACTAACAAACTTAAATTATTACTTTGAAAACTTGAACAAAGGTTTAACCATTAAATTAATCAGATTTTTAAGCGATTAACTCCTGACAGGTTGCCTTATTTACCATCCTACACTTCTATACTTTTAGTCGCCATACAGTAAAGTAGAAATGAGTCATACTAGTTTTGCATTTACGGAACAGGTGGTAAACGGGTAAGTTCTGGTTGAAAACTCAAGATGACATCTAAAAAGATGCAACTAATAAAGTTCACCTGCCGCTTCTTACATGGCGCCAGTACACCATTTAAAACCAGTAGAAGCGGTGTGATTTTTATGCAATATAATTATGAATTCAGATTTCTTGCTTGGGCAAAAAACAAGAAGCTTTATGAGATTATAACCAATGACACTTCAAAGCTACTCTTTAATTTTCAGTATAGCAGCTGCCTGATTGCAGTCACAGAATCAAATATTATCAAAGTTATTCTTATCAAAACATTCATACTGTTGATACATGCTTGTGTTTATTGTAGATTAAGCTCATAAAGTTATTGTTCTTTGTTTTCCATATCAATACTGGCAAAATTGCAATCTACATAATTCGGCGTTTAAGGCAGGTTTAAAACTCTTATCAATTGCTGTTGTCTATATTTCTTCAATGATCTAAATTATATTGGTTTTTGGAAAAATCTTTAAATTAACTTTTCAGTTTTTTAAATTTTTAAAAAATTTGCTTGTTTCGTATTTTTAATGTAATGTGAATACAATAGGTGTACTTAAAATTTAAAATGCGATTCTCTCGAAAACTAACTGGAAGCGATCACATACTCATAAGGAAAACATGTTCTAAATCGTTACAGCTACCGCGCAGTACGAGGGTTCTAGTCATATTAGTTACACCCTGTATATTTGGCGCATTTTCATAACTTTGAAGGATGTAAAATTTTGTGAATTTTTTATTTTATATTTTAAATTTTCAGTAACCCAAAAATACAACGGGCGTTTCCCAATTACTGTATTACAAATTTTTAAATGTTAAGTTTTAAACAACAATTTATTAATATATAATAATATCGAAATACAGTGAATCTCGTTGATCCGAATCTACGTTAATCCGAATACCACTATAATCCGGACCAGCAATTTATTTACATTGGGTTTATTGTAATCCGGATTTAAAGGTTTTGATAATCCGAACTTTCAAATTAATTGTTTTTAGTCCTCAAGTTTTGTTTATAGTAACGAATGCAATGGATATTCAGATGTGTAATTTGATACAAAACTACCGTTGTAGATAAAATAAATGATTTTATTTTATTTATGTTTACGTTATATAAATTTGTCTGGCAAATTCTTATCATAAAAAGTCACGTATTTTTTAGAAGTCGTTACATTGCAACTTCACAATTCGTATTTAGATACAAAGGTTTATAAGTTAAAAAAGAATGGATACTTTTTTTACGAATTACGACTTTATGTATCTCCGCCATACATAAAAAGATTTTTGGTAAATTTAAAAATTGTTAAATGTTTAAAGACCGCATTGTAACTTTAAATATTAAACATTTCCAGATTTGTTACAAAATCTGAAGGATCATATAACAACGTTAAAAAAAACTTTAAAACTTGCGGAATATCCGGAGATGGAAGGAAAGTTGTTTAAATGGTTTTTGATATGTCACCGATATCCTCCACGAGATTTTGGACGAAAAGGCAAAGCATCATTATCCAGTAGCGTGCGGTGCATACGAAACAGTGGAAGCAGTCGCGATGCAACGTATGCGCTATCACACTCGTACGCTATGGTTCCACTGATTCGTATACTCTGCACGCTACTGTGACTTTATTAAAGATGGTTTCAAAACGATGACGTCAGTGCGAGTAAAGATTGGATACTTAATTTTAAAGACAATTTGCGTGTGTTAAAAATCGCGGAAGAAAAGCTGTTCAATGATTCGCACGCAGAAGCATTCGCCCTTTAAGAAATAGTTGCAAAGCGGCGGCTTTGCAATGGGTAGTAGAAAATTTGAAACAACTGTGATGCCGGAAGGTTTAAAAGAAAAATCTATCTAACGTATTAAGTTCAAAATACAGGAAACAAGTAAAAATCACCGCCTTTTTTGGTTAACGATACATTAATGCAGAATATTATTTCTTGTGTTTTTAGAACAGTTTTTGCGTAAATATTTTTGTAGTTTTTTAAAATAAATGTTTTGCAGAATGTTTTAAATGCATTTATTTAAAAATAAAACATTGTAACTCTACAGACGCGGTAATCCGAAAATCGCGATGATTCGGATTGCCCCTGTTTTAATTAGTCCGAATTAGCGAGACTTCACTGTACTAAAATTATACATTGTAGATTTGAGTTACCTAGTCAATCTTTGCTCGCCTAATAAATATGTGAGTTAAAGATAGAGCTTTTCAATATTTTGAAAGAAGTATAAAAAATGTCAAAGCCAATAGCTTGAGTGATGGATTAACTGCATAAATCATTCTAATTAATGGTGAAAAACTCTTTTATTAGTTCTATATGGAGGAACATGCAGGATGTTTCGAGGTCTTGCTCTATGTGCTGGAACATATAGACTAACCAAGGGCACCAACCCAGGACAATCAATTCTGTTATTTAACAATTTATGTATAAAATGTACATCGCATACACTTTCCTTCTTTTGGTAAGCTTTATAATATTACATTCTAATCTTATATCCTGATATTGATTATAGTTTGGATAACAACCATGTGTTTTATAAGAATAGAGATATTTTAAAAATATATTTTGAACAGTTTCGATATTTCAAATTAATATGACTGGTTGGGCCCGGATTTCAAACAGTAGATGCAAATTCTAATTTTGATCTGATCAAAGCATCATGCAAATGAATAATAGCTGTCGGGTTAGAAAAATCTTTAGTAAACCCAATCAAAAAGAGATCAATCGAGATTTTTAAAAGATGCTTTTACGATGTTATCAATGTGACTGTCCCAATCTATAGTTGATTTAAATTGTACCTCAAGTCACTTATACTACGAGGCTTGCTCAATTGAAACCCATCTTTAGTCGGATTAGCGTTGGAAACAATTTTAATCACTCAACTGACGTTATGCAACGTTAGTAGTGTTTGTAACCGTCACACTGATTAGTTATTTGCGTTTACATTATTCAAATTCTCCACTACCGAAAAAGTTCAAAGCACAACCTTCCACAGGCAAGGTGACGTTGACATTGTTTTTCGACCATGAGGGACCCTTGCTGACAGAGTTTAAAGAACCTAGAGTGCATATTAATGCAAACCTGTACAATGAAACTCTAAGCAAGCTCCATCAAGCAATCAGACGAAAACGTCCAGGGAAGCTTTCACGTTCATTCATTCATTCAAGGCATTAAAAGGTAACCGTTTTCAGTCGGACGCAGAAGAACAAAACGCTGTGAAAGAATTCTTCAAGCAGCAGCCACAATAATTCTATGAGCAGAGTATACTACATCGGTTGGTGAAACAATGGGATATGTGCCTTAATTGTGGTGGTAGTTATTTGTAAATTTATTTGTCAATAAAGTTTTTATGGACCAAAGATGGGTTTCAATTGAACAAGCCTCGTATAAACACGTTCAAGATTTTTGTTATTAATAGAGTACTGATAGTTTATTGAAATTTTCTTGCATTTACTGATATTGAGGTTAAGTTCGTTATTTTTACTTCATTGATATAATAAATTTAATTTGACTTTATAAAACATTCACCATTGTTAAAAATTGAAGGAAGATCATTGATAAATATTAGAAAACGTAAATGTCCCAAGTTGATACCCTGGGGCACTCCAGACGAAACCAAAAATGTTTTAGATGATTGTGCATTAGTCTGTACAAACTGAGATCTATTGTATAAATATGATTTAAAAAATTGTACTAAGTTTAATGAAAATCCGATTAAATGTAATTTAGCTAGTAAGATGTCATGAATAACACTGTCAAAAGCTTTAGCAAAATCAGTGTGAATTGCGTCAATCTGGCATCCTTTGCCAACTACTTTAGTGGTGTATTTACTAAACGTAATTAAATTGATTTCAATGGATATTTATAAAGTAAAGTAAACATGTTGCTAAAGACAATGCTCACTAAAAGCTTAAGTTTTCACGGGAACGTAAGCAAAATAATGCGAACACTTGGCTATGTTGAGAGTTTATTTTATAACACACGGGCGTGCGACAGACCTAGTTCCTATTCCGGCCAGCGAGGAAAAGCAGATTGCCACTGCAAATGTTGAATTGAGAGCAAACGTCAGAATTCCTTTTTTGTTACACATAGAAATAATGATCAAAGAACCTAATTAGTGATGAACGTATGTGGGTCCGTAGCTTACATTTAAAAACAAGATCATGAAAATCGCTTTAATAGAAGTTGCTCGCGGATTGTAGAAAGAAGGGGATTATGTTTTAAATATACAGATCGTATGCTTTATCTTGTTTCTTCCACGCTTAATGGCGTTTAGAACGTTTAAATACGATAAAACTTTTCATTTCTAGTTATTATCAAATATAATCAATTGTTTATATTTTAGTTGTAGTGTGCGTAATAATAATTGAAAATATTTATTCACCAGAATTAATTTTATAGTGTAAGGCAGAGCTGAGCAAAGTATTTATTACATTAAATTTTTTTGTATTTAACTACATTTCGGTATTTAAATACTGCATAATTAAATTCATAATATAGTAAGGGTTTTATATTTACTGTAGCAAATACATTCAAAAAGTTTCGGAGATTTAGTATTTCATTACGATTGCAGTACATTGAAAAGTATTTTACTCGACAGTGTCTGTATTTAAATACTTTAAAAGATGGACTTAATTACAAAAATGTATTTTAGTTTTTTTCGAAATTTAATCAATAAATACTGTTTCTTTTACAAAAGTACTTAGTATTTAAATTCCTTCTTGCGGTGGTCAAGTACTTATAATAGTATTTAGGATTACAATACTTTTAAAAAGTATTTTGCCCAACTCTGGTGTGAAGTTATGTGAAGGGGTTAACTACTCTGTAATATGTGGTAATATGATTGATGAATTACTGATATAATTAATTCTTTCAAATGTAACAATAAATATATTTTTAATAAGAACCTTGATTTCGATAGACCATAGTGAGCTTAATGACATGCATCAACTAACTACCTTTTACTTATAAAAATAAGCCGCTTGGTAAGTCAACCAAGTGACAACAACAATTTCATGACCTTCATTATTTATTAGCTTCAATTATCTCACGTAAATTGTTATATAAACACTCCCTTATGCAGGTTCATAACAATTAGGTATTTATATACAAGAAAAAAATGCATAAAATATTAGAATTAGCTTTTAGTAGTCACAATTTGTTTTCTTATGTCCCCTTTTGAAAACGCCTTAGTTCAAGTCAGCACGTTTCAGAATTATGTAATTTCATGTCCGAACGTACCCACATAATATTAGTCACACAGTAATGTACTAAATGTTTTTGAACTTTTTCGCTTGCATAAAAGGAAAGTAGAATTAAAAGAACCAACTATAATAACATTGTCTTTGTTAACGAAATGTCATCGAGGCTATATAACCTCAAAACGGTACTGTATATTCGTCAAATCTCAAAAACGAAAAAACACTACCTAGATAAAAACTAATTTGGGAAGTTAAGAATATCTTTATTGGGAAGTTGTTAATTTATTCAAACAAATTATACAAAACAGTAGAGCTAATTCAGATTCGAATATGGCAGACAATGTTTAATTCTTCGTTGTGAGAACAGACGTCATAGGTCAAGAAATTTTAATTGCACTTGGCTTTTTTTTGTCAACTCGGGATGCATATACAAAAAATTATAATAAAAAGTTTATAATTAAGAGCAAGTGTGAGATATATTTTTAGTTCGCTCTATTTATGCAATTCTAAATTAATACCACACTTAATTTTTGTTGCGATTTTTATGAAACGGGCATTTTTAGAACACAAGAATTTAAATTTGAGATTGATTTCTTAGCGAGCAAGATTTAAATAATAGGTCAAGTCTACACTGCGATTTTGCAACTGTCCTACATAAATTACAGGATCGTAAGGATAAGAATTTCGTTTCCTTTTTGTTATTTAACATCTTACAGTGTATTGGTATCGAGGTTATTATATTTTTAGATCATTCAAATATATAGAACTGAGTTTAATTTTAGGCAGTATTTAGAACATTTTACTGATGTTAACAAATTTAACAAAAATTAAAAAATAACCAAAATGTTGAACACGAAAAGGGAAGATATGGGTAGAGATTTGACCTCTACGCCAGTCTAGGACTAAGATTTTATTCTCTACATATAATCTGTCTTCGTATTAAATTCCAGAAGGAAACCGTACAAATCTGAGAATATTATAAGTGCCAAAATAGAGCTATCCAGGTCAGAATTTACCGCTACCAGCGGCCATCACGAATACACAATCGTCTACAACTGTTAGTTAATGTACTAAGCTTTAAGTCCAATCAATTTATAGAATTTGGATAATATTTTAACACAGAGTCTTTTAAGGTTTTCTTAACAAAGTATTAATAGCCACAATTAAGCCAATAACTGAATCGTAAGAGTTCTGGAAGAAATTTCTGCTAAAGAACCATAGTGACATATAGATTTTTTTCCATCTTATTAGTTAAGAGTTAATGAGAATGACTTGTTTTGGGAACCTTGTGGTGGCTGGTAAAACATTCGGTAGCCATAAACTGACCCTGTACTTATAAACTTATTAAGAAGTGCTGCTTATCAACCAACTTGGCCCGAAGTTTCCTCATATGTTAAATAACTTGAGATATAATATGACATATTGCTCATTGATAAAATGAGCAATTCCCCGCTCCAATACATCTATTGGAGCTTTTTTCCCATTAGGGTCCCGTCTGCCAGTTGGTACCGGTCGCACTGCAGCCTAGAATGCTAATTGTACTCACCCTATAAGAAGGTAATCACAACCAATCCGTAATGGAGGCGTTTCTTGCATCAGTTATTAAATTGTTGTCCATTATGAAAATTAGTCAGTCTTGACTGTTGATCTATTTAATTTAATCTAGTAGTTTACAGTGGCGCACCCAGGTAGAGGGTCAATTGATCCGTGGCACCCCCCCCCCCATAGACTAACCAAAAGAAAATAATATACAATAGTTATTGAATCTTGTTATATAAATGGGTTTTATATACCTACTGAATTGTATTATATATTATATGCGAAAACGCTCAGTAAGCGAAAAAACAGCCAGAACACGTAGTGAGCGATGGTAAACGACCAAACACCGAAATCAGGTAAATTTTCGGTTTGTGGTCGTTTTTATTGACCACGACGCGTTGTGTGCAATGGACAAACGTTATAGAACGCTCACAAACCGACTATACTTTTGAATAACTTGAAATTAGAAAATATTGTTTATAACTGAAATTATTTATTTACTAAATGACAATAATTGTACAAAATAAAGTTTCAATTGCACTTTTTACTACAATAGCGCTCGCACTGGCACATAACAAATCCTTGACCTAGATAGGAAAGCTGAATTCTTGAATTGAGAGCTGAATAGAATTCTGGTAGAACGGTCCAATCAGGATGTCAGATACATGTTAGCAGCATGGCTGTTAGGATTGTTAGATAATAATTGGTCAGAGGGTTTAAGGTTTTTTGAAGCAAAAACAACAGGTCACTCACTACATGAAAAAATAAAAAACACCTTAGGAAGCCATATTTAGCAACAAGCAAAAAGCCGGTTTGTCAGATCCTATATAGAAAAAAAAACTTACATACATCTTTGGAAACGGAAGAAAACTTGGAGAAGATCTTAGATGGGATGGCACTCGGACTAGACCACGAAGTGGAAGAAAATCTAACTGATACAGTAATGTGTCGCATGCGAAAATTATAGAGTGTGGAAAATGTAGTCTAAGAGTACACACGATATATAGAATTGAAGATCAAGTCGCATGTAGCCGTTGTAGCAGAACTGAGCAACATGAAGTTGTTAAAACTGGATTGGAAAAACAAGAAAATATTAAACTATCTCCTAAATAATGTCCTACTTTCTTCCAGAAATGTACCGGCTATGGTTCTAAGCGTTAATGAATCTGGTTGGTATCAGCTGAGAACCAAAGAAGGGCCGAATGGAAAGAGTTTATAGTCGAAATTAATTCTATTCGCTGATTCGAATTTCATTAGCCACTTGGGTGTTCGTTGCTCTTCATTAAATTTCAGAAAAATGTTAAGTCTCTGGCTCAATGAGTTATGTGCGAGTAGCACTAAAAAGTGCCGTAACAGTAGTGTAAAAGTGTAGAATTAAAATGCTGTAAGCATAGTGCCTGCAATAACAAATAATTTTTCTTATCAATCATGCTAATTCCCAAAAGTAGTCATTCTCCATTGCACACAATCATATAATAACGATCACAAACCGAAATATTATCCGATTTCGGTGTTTGGTCGTTTACCACCGTCCACAACGCGTGGTAGCTGTTTTTCGCTCATTAAGCTGTTAAGTAACTGTAACTAGTAAGTGAATGTAATAATATGTTAAGTTTAGTAATTTGTTATGGCCAAAATAGTAAAATTACTAAAATATGCCCCCCCCCCAGGAAAATCCTAGCTGTGCCACTGAGTGGTTACAAAGTTATAAGTAAGGTTAACTGAACACACTTGCAGTATTTTCGATGTAATATTTGCAGGTTTCCTTACGATTTTTGTTCTAGTTAGCGTTAATGACGGACACCTTTAAATTGTATATGATACATTAAAAGGATGGTAAATCTTAGCCATAAAATGTATATATGTCACTGTCTGCGAGTACTGTAGTGTTTATTATCGTGTCGATTATCTAAGTTCTTCTTACGGGGTCACCAATGTAGTGTTTAGAAGATTATTTATGTAGTAATACAGGTTGCTTGTGTGTGGTCTTGTACACTACTTATATGTTAGCTCTTGTAGAAGACAATAAAAGACATGTTTACCTCTATGAGATATTTATTTATCATTTGTTGATTACTGTTGTCATGGCAATCACTTAGCATGCAATGCCTTCTTGAGGTAATATGTATGTAATATCATTACAGTACTATGCATCAGCATGTCTTTTTCCGAGATCTTTATTAAGATCTCGTGGATGATTAATTTTAACTTACTCTTCAAAGACTGACGGAAACATATTGTCTTATACGATATGTACTTTTGGCACCATTTATGAGAAATCCTTCACGTACATAACAATATGTCACCATAATCCAGAAATACGGCTCAGGTGTTCTCGAATAGATAATCACGTGTGCTGACATATAAGGAGATTTATTTGGCCAAGAAACATTACCCTTTTGGTTAGTTTGGAAAAGTAATCAAAGAGCATCGCGCAGTATTTGAAATAATAATAATAATAATAATAATTGCTACAACCCATAACCTGGAAATCAGGCCCCAGAAGCTATAAGCTTGTGCGGGAGGGAGGGGGCGATTATTATTATTACGTAGGCGCATGTGCGGCTGCAGCCGACTTACAGATGGAACAGCGCAAATCCCACATTTGTATCACAGCTAAGGAAAACTGCAGAAAACCTTAACCAGATCTGCCGGCACCGGGAATCGACCCCGGGCCGCCTGGGTGAAAGTCCGGCACGCTAGACATTAAACTACCAAGGCTAAATATAGGCAGTATTTGCATTTTTGAGCCAATTTATACGAATAAAATATGTCTGTATTAACTGTTACTCTTTTCTCGTTATTAAAAAAATACTACAGTTCATTTCATACACTACTCATTTACTGCGAAAGTCAAGTAAAGCTGTCGAAAATTATTATGATTAGACCAATATTGAAAATTGTGCGTATTCACATTCAGTAAATTGAAACAACATTAATTGAAATGCCCATTGCCAGTCACTCATAGATACTAAAACAAATGTGTCAACCTAATTTACTAAAGTTTCAATTTTTGAGTGAAAATGGTACTTCACTACATAGCACATAGACTTTTTTCTTCAGAGTTGATCCTTTTGATTTGAAATTACTTACACATGTCATAAGTGGCCTGCAGTGAAACTAAACTTTTTATACAATGCTTTGGCAGCAAACGCACTCTGTGCTCTAGTTCAGTGTTCTATGGCTATGGCTACTGATTGGATGGTGGTAACAAAATGACATATACGTACATATATAGGGCCTCCAAACACTGTATTGTGGTGTTTTTAATCACCATATTTGTTAATTAAAGTTTTTGAAGATTGCTATGCAATAATAAAAGCCGAATATTGGGAATATACAGAGTGTCATGAGTTAGAACGTATTAATTTTAAGGGGTGATAGAAGACATCAAAAGAAACAAAAAAGTCTTAATACATTTTTTTCTATGTTAATAAGCTTTCGAGTAATTTAGAAAAAACCATTGCCGTATCTGGCAACCTTGCTTAAGTATAATCGCAGCTGGGTCTTGACCTTGTTTTAGAAACTCAAACTAACAAACTAATGATGACAGCCGTTGTTTAAAAATAATAAACATACGAAGCAGATTAGTCAGGTGACTAATTCTACAAAAATTGTAATCGGCACCGTAAACGAAATTTGTACGTTGTACGTTAAAATCACGCTGATTCATAACAAACCAACTGTAAGAATAAGACAATAATTGATCTACATTTTATATTTATTAATTTCCGGAATATTTCCAAAATTTCTTGACGTATGTTTTTTTAATAAAAAATACTATCTTATGTAAAAAAATTTGATTAAGGCACCTAATTACCATAAAATTAAAGATTTTTTAATGTAGCCAAAAGGAGGTGTCAACAAAATCCCTTAACCTAATTATCTAATTTAAATTAGATAAATCTTCTCTTTAAAAGATATTCTCTTATAAAATCATTAAAAACTGCTATTAGATAAATAAAGTGCTTTATTATTGACAAATTATTATTTCAAAGTTCAACAAACTACCAACTCTGTATTATCTCACCTTAATAATAAAAGGGTATTATTTACACAGTTGCGATCAGGCATTGACCCAAATATTCTTCATTAAATCATTAAATTGTAAAGTTCTAAACAAAACGTGCTTTATTTCAATGTCAACAAACTTCCACATCAGCATTTTGTGCGAATGTGGAGCAGATTTTTTATAAACTTTACAGGGTTGTCACGTTTCTTAATTGAGTAAAATGAATTTGTAATTGTAAAAACAATTTAATTTTACTCTGAAACGATATACGATAGGATAAAACGTTATTAAGGTTTGTTGTTGTGATAGATGTGATGCATCTGCCGATAAAGCCCCATACTTAAAGTACTATTATTAACGCGGCAAAATGATGTTAAAGTTTCCAACTTTCTTATTTTTTTCTGAAAAAGTAGTACGTTCTAGAACACAGTTGTATTAGACTTTTTTGTTCCTTTTGGTGTTTCTATCACCCCTTAAAATTAATGCGTTCTAACTCATGACACGCTGTATATAGTATATATTGATAATTGATATATATATGACGTACCTTTACCAATACATATAGAATTTTGAAATAACCATATCAAAACTATGTTTTATTTTAAAGCTCGTTTGAGATACCTCTAGGGAAGATAACAGGCCGGTTTTCTGATTTACATATAATAAGCGTTTCTAACCCTACAGGGTGTATGTTAAATGGGGATACCATATACATACATATAATAAATCTAGCAATAGAATACCAAAATAAAAATTCGTTTTGTATTTTGAGCCATTAAAGTTGCTTAATTAATTGCTTAATCATTAATAGTATTATTAAATTAATGAGTCAATTTTTATTTTAAAATGACAAATCGTAAGTGTTTTACTACATCGATTTTTCGTAATGTTTATAATTATTTACTTTCGTATCCAAACATGTTCTTAGGTAACATAATTATTATAATAAACACGAGAGCCCACCAATTTTAAAATGGGATCCTTAAAATAAATCGTCCGAGTATAAGCCACCATTTAGTTTGGTTATGTAAATGGTCAATAGCAGACAGCTAAAACTTGAACAACAAATTTAAATAAAATTTATATACAATTAATCTTGCATCATTAATGTACAGTTCAGCGAAACAGGATGGTCTTGGGTGAATCAGATACAATCTATAAGGAAAGTATACGTTTTCTATTAATTTTTTTTCAAAAAGCGGCACTTCAGCAATTAAATTAAACGACAAAAACAAAATACAACGTAGTCAAAACTTTTAATTGGTCTTTTGCTAAACCAAAGGACAAAAAATAACAAGAACGTGAAGTTTTAAAAAGCCCAATATCCGGATGAAATTAGGCGTTCACTATTTTACTGCTTCGAAAACACTAAAATGCTTCAAATGCTTAATTTTGATTTACGGTAAACTTGATTACGGTCATATATGCAATGTACTTTCATTTTGTTGGAGAACAAGAACAACAAAGCAGGTCTAGACAATGGCGACTATAAATAAACTTACTACTGCAGCTGCTCTTGTTATAAAGGAAGTTCATTATATATAAATCGTGCGTTTGCTTCCAAGCCGATTCGCAACTTCAGCCACAATTTACGTCATTAGCCAAATCTAAATAAAAAATCTACGTATATTGGGATTAAAATATTTTTATTCTCATCATTTTTGCGGCTTTTCGTACTAAAACTCTTGACCACACAGCCCGCTCCTCTTAATTCTTTCTCTCTTGTTGAGAGCTTTTGGGTTTTTGACGACAGTTTACAAAATTCTTAAAACATTTTCAACTTATAATCCTCTATTGATTTTACAAATTGAATTTTCATTCATGAAATGTATTGAGTAGGTATAATAAGTAGCACAAAAATTAATCTATACCCATTCTCAAACCGCAATGTTATTTTAACTCTTCAAAAGCATACTAGTGATGATAGATATCTTTCAACGATTACGAGAATACGATTTTGAACTTCTGATGAAGGTTGTTATAGAATTAACAATTGTAAAAAATGTACTTTAATGATGATTTTTTTTATTAAACAAATACTTCACATCGTATATCTTTGAAAGTTATTGTCAAGAAGTAACATCCTGCTTCAAGTGTGCAAACAATGACTTGTTACTTCTACCAACTGTGAGCTTTAATGATGTTCTGAAGCTGTTTTACCTCCTCAGGAAGTCGCTAATACTATCTTTCTTTAACTGTAAATTCTATTCTATGTTAGTTGCATAGCAGGTAGGTATTCTGCAAAACACATTAATGCACCTAATGCTTTAACTCTTCAATTCCAATTTCCTCAATTAGTAGTACTGACTAATAAAAAGTAAAACTAGATTTGCAAATTATTTAAAGTAGGCACATAAGTGATTTTACTGGTTTATCGGAAAAATTCAATTAAGCTCTAATTATTTAGGGGATATCACAGGAAGAAATACATTTTATTGCTTGTATAGGTACACTTTTTAATAAAAAGGAAATGTCAGGTTGTGTGGGACAGGAACATACAATTAATATTTAGATTTGCACGTGTTAATTTAAGAGAAATCGTGCAGAGCGTTTAAAATGAATAATATACACTAATTGTAAGTTTCATTCTTATCCATTTAATAATGACCTATGCTTTTAGAAAGCGGCCAAATTTTATTTACAATCCAAATCATATGTTAATGGCATATGAATAAACGGTATATACGAATTCATTCTAATAAGTGATTTCTCAAAAAATGCAAAACACAACAATTATTACCATTTAAAACCAAAATGTATGCTATAACACTTTAGACCTTAATTATCTAAAATCAATGACTAAAGAATTAAGAGAAATTCATTTTCTTTCTGAAGATTTCAACACAGTATGTGTAGTATATGTATGTTTGTTACAATTATTTGTATTGTAGTTATACTTTTGATAAAACTGAGAGTCAATCCTACTAATTTTTTGTATCATAAAGACTTTTGTATGCTTGTATTTCCATCCTGCAATACACTGATACAGGGTGTTTTGGAAAAGATGCCTTTCCCGTTAAAGGACAATAGAGAAACATGTGTAGAGTAACATCTTACTAACAATTTCCTGAAATGCCCCTTTGAAATGACAACCCCCCTTATAAAAATAATAGGCACGCCACTGCAACATAGTAGATAAAACAGTATGAAAAGAAAATTATGTCTACTAGTACATACTTTTAAAGGTCGTGGACAAAAGAACCATAAACTAATCCAAGCAGGTAGCAGGATAAATATAAATTCTTCGAAGAATGTAATCAACACCAAATAGCAGTACGTGCTTTTAAAACGTTTTTAACTAAATAATAACACTCATTTTGAACATCTGTAATAACTGTTACTGATTCAGATCTTTGAGATTTGTAACTGCAGTATGCAGTTTGTCGTCAACTTTCTTTGTGTTAGGTGGTGGTAAACTTGTGTTTCGATTAATACACGTTTTAAATTAATAACTTGCATTAGGTAGTGTTAAGTGTTTGTTTTAGCGATAAGTAGTTTATTTAAGTGTATTTAGTTACTGTTTAAATTATGGCAGAACCCTATACACCTGCTGAATGGACGGAACTTATTATTTTATACGGCGAATGTCATCGCAATGGTGCTGCCACCGCCAGAGAGTATGCCCTTCGGTTTCCTAACCGCCGTCATCCAAATGCACGTACGATCGTACAAGCTATACAGAGAATGTTCGATACAGGATCGGTTATGCCAAGAGCTGGTGGAAGATGACGCAATCCACACCACGGAGATGTCGCGGAGGAAGAAAACATTCTAAAATTAGTTGAAGAGGATCCCACTCTTAGCGTGCGTACCTTGGCAGCACAAACTGGTGTACCTTCTACTCGCGTTTGGCATATTTTAAAAGAAAATTCCCTACACCCATATCATTTTCAAAAAGTAAAGTGCGCGAGTGCAATTTTGCCAATGGCTATTGGAACGCAATCAGGAAAATCCTCAATTTGCACAAAATGTACTGTGGACAGACGAATGCTGTTTTAC
This sequence comes from Agrypnus murinus, assembly GCA_929113105.1. Taxonomy (NCBI): domain Eukaryota; kingdom Metazoa; phylum Arthropoda; class Insecta; order Coleoptera; family Elateridae; genus Agrypnus; species Agrypnus murinus. Next base: position 94,499,852 of record OV816023.1, read on the forward strand.
TGGCGCGGGAATTTTCAATTCACACAATAACCACATTTGGGCTGACGAAAATCCTCTTGCTGTCCGAAGACATTATTTTCAGAGGCGTTTCTCGGTAAATGTGTGGGCGGGTATTTATCAGAACCGTTTAATAGGACCTTTTATTTTGCCCCAAAGCTTAACCGGTGATTGGTACCTACACTTTCTGGACAATGAAGTGTTCGACGGACTTCCACTAGCTGAATTGCCCAGGCTTTGGTTCATGCATGATGGAGCACCACCACACTTTGCTCGCCAGGTGCGGGAGTTTTTGAATAACGAATACCCTAACCGGTGGATAGGACGTGGAGGACCCGTGGCCTGCGAGATCACCGGACTTCACTCCCCTCGATTTTTGTATTTGGGGATATTTTAAAACATTAGTGTACAGGACAGAAGTGGATACCGAGAAAGAGCTACGCGCACGCATTGAAATTGCCGCAGAACAAATTCGTGCAAATGCCGACATGTTTGTTAACATAAACGAATCTATCATACGTCGTGCGCGAGTGTGTGTGCAGACTAACGGCGACCTATTTGAACACATGTTATAAAGATTGTTTGCATCTAAACGGTAAGTTTTACCCATTTTGTTAAAATCACAGTTGTAAAATAAAAAGCAGGCAATGGAATTTACATCACAATTAGGTCAATGAACGTATGTTAGATTTTATTTACTGACCTTAATAAATGATCAAGTCATCAAGGTAGTGAGTCACCCGGAAACTGCTGCTGAAATTCAATTCTGTTGTTTCTGTAAATTGATACGTACGTAGCGGAGATCAGTTTTTAATTTAGTAGTGCAGATGTGAGATCATTGTTTGCTTTATCAGTAATTCCTAGTTAAAATCTTACAAACAGTCCATAGTCTACTCGTGTCTTGCAAAAAATACGGAAAAATCCGAAATTTTTTTATTTTTAATTTTTATTTTATGAGTTTTGGGGTCTCTATATGGTCACCTTTCACCCTCTTAAAGTATGCATGTTTTTCCGGAACACCCTGTATATTTACCTAGAGATAGATCCCAAACTATTACCAAAAACGAATCCAAGAATTTTAATACTTATGGCCGGTTTCACAAAGCTTGATTAAGTTCTAATCAACTTAAATCACGATTAAATTTGAAATCCTGAAATATAATTGGATAAAATTTCAGGTCTCTTAAATTTCAGCCAATGAAATTTCTGGATTTCAAATTTAATCACGATTAAATTAAACAGAATTTAATCAAGCTTTGTGAAACCGGCCATCAGTGTTTTAATTAACACCTATAAATGTTATGTTATTAGTTAATTTAATTTCATCGTTTAAAACATTAATTGCTATGTGCAATTGACATCATGTTGTACGAGTGTGTAAATCAACTTGTTACATTTAATAATGCCACTCATTTACAATTTGTTCAAGATCTAACCCTGTTTTTAACAAGTTTGTGTTAACTGCAAAATTATTTAAAAAATCTTTTCCGACTGTTTCTACATCATTCAAAAAGATAACAAATAATATTGGTCCAACAATGCTTCCTTGAGGTATGCCAGTATATTTATGAATGTTTTTGTTTCTGATATGTATGTTACGGTCAACGAGGTAAATACGGACAACCACGTAAATGGCCGGGATACGACGTTAATGGCCGGCTATTTTGGTTGTTTACGTTAATGGCCGCCCAATGACCGTTAATGCCCAGCTGATTGGTTAAAGACGTCGTCTCATATGACTTACTACGACATTGGCCGGGCCGGATAACGTTACGGTCAGTGTTGTAAATCGGCCAATCTCGACAATTGCATAAAAGCATATTTACCAAATATCTAATAAACTTCAACTAACACATAACCTAACAACTAATCTGCAGCTTACTTCTTCTTAACTGAGCGACCCTAACTATTAATTTAAATGTGAAGATGTTAAAATAATATTATATTATAACATTATTATATTACCATAATATCTTTGCATTTAAATTAAATTAAGATTATTGTATGATTTAATTACACGAAAACCTTCCCCTGAATTAATTATTAATGGTAAAGCCGCAGGTGAGGTTAGGTTAGTGTTAGTTAGAAGTTTTACATTATGATACTAGTTGACCATTAATGGCATTGTCCGGTTTACTACATTGATCGTAACATTATGTCTTTATTTTCAACATTTCCACTTTATAGATGGCCATTGACGATAATAAACGGTCAATGTTATTTTCAGTATTAAAATTAAACAACATTGTCCACATTCACTGGATATTTACGTCAATGGTCGGCTTTTAACGTCTTTAACCAACCTAAATGGGCTATGACGATAATGACCGGCTATTAACGACATTGACCAGTTTACCACAATAACAGTAACATGTATATTACACTTTTTCCTGGGATCGTTACTCTTTGCTATGTGTCCAATAAATACGATCCTATTCAGTTGTTCGCATTTTCTCTTATAATGTACTTATTTTTCTGATAATGACTTCTTCACAAAATGTTTCAAAATTGTTATTCATAAGATCTTATAATTTTTTAAGGTATATACATATCATAGTAGCTGGACGCATTTTACAACTATGTAACAAAGAAGTCATTGAAGAAAATTAAACTCTTCTTATTTTAATCTTGTTCTTATTTTCATTTTGACAGTTTCTACTGATGATTAAGGACACTAGTAGAATGTTAGCAACATGTATCGAAAACAATTGAAAATCTTTGTTGAGGTTTTAATATATATTTTGGGATAACATTTCACTTTGTCTAGCTACTCATGATACATACCTTACACTAAAGGTTTCTGTATATATTATTCAATTATTTATTAATGGCATATACTGCTATTAAATTAAAATGCAATATACTCCCTATATTACATTTTAAAATAATCATTGGATTTACTGTATGTTTATGCAATCAACAATACATAAGTACTCAAAATGGGGATAATTTAACATTAATTGAATTTAATAAAAATTGGAAACGTAAATGAAAATAACATTTATTGTAAAATAAAAGATGCAAAGGTGTATTTCTTAACAAGCCATGTCTGTACGTGGTAAAATGCATACCTACTTCCAATCTACCATGCACAAATATGTATTTACTTCAGTGGTTTGGCAATGTTAAGTACAAATAACATTTATACAACAATAACCAACTAATTTAACCTAATGCTTTTACTTGATTATTTTCATATGCAATATAGAGTAATAGAGTATATTGCAATTTAATTTAATAGCACTGTATAATGTTTACTATAACTTGCGTAGCTGTGCTATATTATTATTCTCTATTACATATCCATAGAACAATTTAACATCATATATAATTCACAATCTCATTAAAAGTTAAAATATTATCAACATCCTATGTTCAGTAGCGTAACTACGTAAGATTGCGAGCCCCTGCGAGACACGTTTGCGCCCTTCATACACGGTGGCTGATTTTTCATTGACCAGGTTATATCTGCTGAAATATGAAAGGTAGAGAATAAAGTTACAGAAGAGACTTGTTTAACATAGAGTTCTTCAATGAAAGCTTTAACTGTGTTATTTTAGAGTTAGGACACGAATGTCAAAATCTATCTCTTTCTAGACCAAAACTAAGCTGTCTGAAACAGAGATACTTTTTTTCTCTCTTTTTGTTTTAGTAATAACATTCAGCAGTTGTCAGTTATGAATTTTAGGTTATGCTGTCATGTTTATTTTTATGCATGTAATTTGTTTTTAATGTGCACATTATCATTTATTTACTGTTTGTAGAGAATTTCTAAAACTGCTATAGTACATTTATTAATTTCTCGACAGCTTTTAGTAAAGTATTAATTGTACCGAATTTCAGATTTATATAATTGTCATACTGACAGTTGAATTTATTAAATCCATTTTCATGATTGCCAACCTTCTAATAAATAGTTTCAAAATTTGAAATGTCACTAGGAAAATTTGACATGCGTGTCTTAACTCTAAATAACACAGAGCTAAGTTCATATTTAGGAACCCTAGTTTAACATAACCTGATCTATAAAATAGCACAAAAAAAACTTTTTTATGGTCAATTTATTTTCCGGAAAAATATCCAACTTTAAGTTTTTAAATGGAACATACTGTATATTTTTGCGAAATAAATCTTTAAATAAATATCTTTTTACAATGATATATCACAAGTGGCTATTTGCCTTTAAATTACATCTTACAGTTCAAAAAATAAAATTATCAGATTGGCTATGATTTTTCAATTTACTCTTCGATAACAAAATTATAGCAACTTTTATTTAATTACTATTTAACAAATTACCTAAATAATATGCAATGAGTTTTTTTATAGTGCCTGCTGAAATTGTTCACCATGAAAGTCCGAACCTATTTCGGCCCGTTTGATTCGCTTTCCTCCGGTTTTTTGCAGCATTGATTAGCAGCAGTGATTTTATTTAGAAGTTCCTGTACATTTTGAGGAGTCTTATACACTTGGTTTTTTAGGAAACCCCATACAAAGAAATCAAGAATACACCTGAAGTCCGGTGACCTAGGAGGTTACAAAACGAGTCCTCCGTTACCGATCTGTTTTTGATCAAATTTGTTGTTCATATCTTTAAACAATTAGTTAATGCAGCTCCATTATGAGGCGTGGCTCCGTCATGTTGAAACCACAAGTTTAGTCGTGTAAGATTAATGCTTTGCAAAAATAATAAATTCTGTCGTAGGTCACAGTACCATCGTGAAAATGAGGTCCTAAAATGTCGTTGTCAAGTATCCATATCGATACATTATTTGAAAAACGTGCTTGCGCAGAAGTTTCAACAGTTTTGCAAGAGAAAAAAATAAAGTTGGATATTTTTCCAGAAAATAAGTTGGCCATGAAAAATCTTTTTGTGTTATTTTATAAATCAGGTTATGCTAAACAAGTCTCTCATTTACCTTTTTCCTCTAACTTTAATATTTCAGCAGATATAACCTGGACAATGAGAAATCAGACACCTTGTATGCAATTTCTCGTAGGTAATTTTGGTTAAAATAAAATATTCAATAATTAATAATCATTCATTACCGTAGAATAGTCCATAGAATGTGTACCTACCTCCAATGGTTATCGTTTTAAAATTTCTATTCCCAACGAAATAAAATTTCACCAAAGCGGTGCCCTTCGGAGGGTTGCGCCCCCCCGCGTCGCAAGCTCTGCGGGGGCGGTAGTTACTCCACTGCCTATGTTAGGTTATAACCGAACGTTAAAATAAATTCATATGACTCACATAGTGCTTCAGGTAGTTGACTTTACTATTATTTAGAACAATAGTCTGGAGGATTTTTTAAGTTAAACAATATTGGATCATCCGAAGTTAGGGTACAGCTTTTTAATTTTTAAAAATTTTCTGTTCTAAATTATCCTTTTAATTTTTTATTAAGTGATTAAAACATCTTACAAAAGAGATGACAGTTTGTTCTTTGCTTCACATTTGTACGCCCTAATGTAATAAAATGTATTAAATTGTTGTATTATTCCTTTCTTTCTTAAACAGGGTATATCAATTTCTTCGATATAGTATAGTTGCAAACCAGAAATTGTCAATTTGTTTAAAAGCTGCTACAATGCTAAACAGCCTTGGTAGTGTAATGTCTGGCGTGCCAGACTTTCACCCAAGCGGCCCACGATCGACTCCCGGCGCCGGCAGATCTGGTTAAGGTTTTCTGCAGTTTTCCTTAGCTGTGACACAAATGTGGGATTTGCGCTGTTCCATCTGTAAGTCGGCTGCAGCCGCACATTGGGCCTACATAATAATAATAATAATCCCTCTCCCTCCCGCACAAGCTTATAGCTTCTGGGGCCTTGGTTTAGGTTATGGGTTGTAGTAGTTATTATTATTATTATTATTATTATCAGGTGTACTAATTTCATTTTAAGTATTTTCAGTATTAACTAATAATATGTATTCATACATATTTGCAGCTACATACTTCACTTGTAATGTAAGTACCATACGTAATGACCCTATGGTAGAAGTACAGTCTTGAAAAGACACATACATACATTCTGTATATAATAATAAATTTGGTGTGCATACTGAAAAATATATATGCACTATAAATATGAAAATCATTTTCAAATTTTATTAACTTAGTTGTAGTTTGGGTTAGTTGGTGTTTGTCAAAATATAAAGTAGATAGACATGTTTTACTACTATTAACTGTTACCTATCAGAAAATAATGCTCCACATACGTCTATGTACTCTTGAAATTGAGATTCTGATATACAGTGCTATCTATTTACTATGCAATATACTAAATCGTATAAATAGCGTGCTATATAATTGGTTGTCTATGTTTGCATAATACTTTTACTTGATTATTTTAAAATGTAATATAGAGTATATTGCATTTTAATTTAATAGCACTGTATGGTTTACAACGGATTGATTATTATATGACAATTTTGCAAACATATGCATGGGCGCATTATGCAATATTACAACATTAAGAAGAAATAAATGCATGAATATAATTGCAGAAAAAAAAGTTAAAACGGCGGAGTATTATCTAATCGTCCTTGCCAACTAGATATTAAAGTAGATAATTGTATAAAGACAATAATTTTCAAAAAAAAGCAGAGGTTACGGTATGAAATCACACAAATTGCTGCAGTTAAACTATTACACATACTCTGCACGGTTTATAAAATAATTATATTATTGTTGGCTCTTTACGAATAATTATCATATGTTGTCATCTTCATTTAGACTATTTAGAGCAAGCAGATTGTAGTTATTTTAGTCAATCATTTATAAAGCAGAGTTTTAAGAAACATATTAATAGTTGATTTATAGTATAACAAACTATTGTCTAGTTGATTAAATAACAAGAAACAATTATTCAATAATTATTTCAAGTAATTTATTTAGCATTTCTAATTGTCTGGTAATAATTAAAGAAGAAAATAGCTATTTTTAACACTAGTGAGCAAAGTAGTGCATTTAATCACGAGTCCAGAAGTTGGGCGCCCGAGCCGTAGGCGAGGGCCCTAACTGGATGAGTGATTAAATTCACGTTTGCTCACGAGTGTAAAATCTGATTTTTTCCACAATCAAAATACAAAACATCATCAAACAAAATATTTATTCATTTCAAAAATTTATTGTTTAACATTTTTTATTTGGGTGGATACACATAATTGTACAGTTATTAAGTGTACCAAAATGTACGTGAGGAAAATATTCCTCACGTACATTTTGGTACAAATATGTTGTAATGTGCTTGTTTTCCTGCATACTTATTTCACACATAGTTGCATTACTACGTTGCATTTCGTTACTGAGTTGTATAGCATTTACACTTACAGAACTTGCATTGTTATTTATTTCACATATAGCTACATTACTATCTTCATCTTCTTCATTGAAGTTAACAGCATTTGCATGTGTAGAAGTTGAACTATTAGACCTTTGTTCATTCAATGAATTAGTGTGGATTTCTCCAAGAATTTTGTTGGCAACACTTATTTTGTTAGATATAGCATCATCGACATAACCTTCAGTGACGGAACTTGAGCGCCATCCTCCATGGCGCTTTAAACTTAATATGTCACCTCCTTCATTTACCATAATTGAAGCTGATGTTCTGCGGAAGCAGTGTCCAGTAAATAATTTTACTTCAGGCAATTGCAGACATTCAGCAATCTAGCTGCGTAATTTTGAAAATCTCTTTATGCCCACAGCTTGGATTGTACATTTGCTTGATTTGTAGTTAATGAATAAACGATTATGAGGAGTTGAAAGTGGCCGTAACTTCAAATATTTTCGGTAGATACCAATATTATTTGTGGTTCCATTGGTAATTGTAAATACCCTTTTTTTTCGTTTTCGTGTCAGGAAGCGTAACAATGATTACAGAATCTTTATCTTCAATGTCGTCAAGTGTCATTTTACATAGTTCTATACATCGGCATGTACCACTGACTCCAATAATCAGTGCAACCTAAAAATTAAACAAATTATATTTCCGCAACATTAATTGAATAAGTATCATTACTTTAACCATTAAATATTTGGTCCATGCAGGTCCATCATCAGGTGCATGCAGAAGGAACTTTTCTACTTCACTTTTCGTTAACGTTTTTGACTTTTTTGATCTAAACCCTGCAGATTTTTGTTTCAAAAAGGCTATTAATTTTGCAAACGTGTTGATATGAATGTTTTGCTGTATTGCTAAAGTAGCCCTGAGCATAGAATCCTGCGACCAGAGTGTCGAGGGTTTCAATGATTTAGCTTTTTCTGCAAAAAATGCAAGTAGAACATTTTCGCTAATTTTACCAACTTTGTGGCTTTTCATCCATTGCATAAAAACGGTATATTGTTTTTCATATTGCACTCTGGACTTGCTAGGTAGGAGATCCAAAGTTGCATTTTTTGCAGTTTCCGTAATGTCAGGTGGAGTATTTTGTTCATATTCCGAGTCCATATCACTATCTTCCATCACTATTAAAGTCAACAGAACAATAATTTGTAGCAAATTAAGGCAAAACGCAACAAGAGGAAAACAACACACGGTAACAGTTTTAATTTAAGCGAAGCCGGAGAGGTTAAACACCATTGACATCAGAAAATGACGAATGACATATTGTGATACCAATACACAATCGGTTTAGCATGAATTTCCCCAATAGTTTCTAACTTTTCAAGAAACAGTTTTTTCGTGCATTAAAATGTTACATGACAAGTTAAACATTTTATGAAGTCGTAAATTCAACAACGTAGTTATTTTAATATTGCAAAGTAGTTTAAAAGCAAATTACGGAACAAAATTTTTGACTCCCTCTATTGACGATTTTTAAAACAAGAGTGTGCAAAAATCTTTTTCTCACTTGTGATTAAAACAACTTTTTCTCACTAGTGATTAAATTGCTTACTTTGGTCACTCTTTTCAGTGAGCAAACAACAGCAAATTTAAACGATTGTGGAAAAAACACTTTATTGCCTTTGTCTTTCTTCTTGCTGCCGTTGAAACTAATTTCTACTCATATCCAAACTCAAAGATACTCTAACTTAATTTAATTCAAAAATCAAGCTTCTTCCTAATACGTTTATTATTCAAACCAATTTTGAAGATTTTCACTCTTAATATATTCCCAAATAAAACTGATATTACCGAAACCGTTATTACCGGTTACTGTTATCTAAAATACATTAAATTTAGCTATTTTTAATTTCATCTTGATGGAAAACCGATGTTTTTTTCGGAAATTTTTCTCATTTGTCCGTGATTGAACCTTGTCGCTATTAGTCAACAACATTAGCGCGGGAACGATTGTATCTTCATTTTTTCATTCTAATCTTAAATAGAAATAATTAACATTTTATGACTTCTGTGGTTTTGCTATTCTAAGAGGTTCTTAAAAAGAACTGAGTGACAAATTATCCATTAAATTCAGAAATGTATTCAGTCACATACAACCTTTTTTGTGGGCGTTTCAAGCCGTCGTGTTTTAAAACCTAATTCGGCCCCGAGTTTTCTTTCCGCTCAAATGAGATTATTTTTTTAGGAATTCTATTGTACTTTAGTTAATATTTTTTAACCATAGTGTAATAAATCTGGATTTACGTGATTCAAGATGGTGAATTACTACAAACGAAGTCGACACTTGACTCATGTTGTTTTATGTTACTCATAAAGTCAGAGGTTAAAACGATGTGTACTACTAGCAGCAGCTGTAGCGTAAGTAATTACGTTTGTTTAACTTTTTTTTTATTGTTGCGTAAGTATCGTTATCTTACTTAACTGTGAATTAGAATTTTTGCATCGTATAAAGATTTCTAATGTATCGCGGAAATCCCGCGGTTTTCGGAATATGTGAGGGAAAGTTCGTCTGACGTATTCTAATAACTGAATGAAAGCCGCGAATGAATCGTAGAGGTCGCAGTTCAACAAAAACAAAGAATGCATTAGCACAAATTGAATTGAATTTTTATTTCTTTTTGGAGTTTAATGGCGCAATATTTTATATCTTGAAGATCGCACACGTGTCTGACATGTTTTCTTAAACGAGATTTCCTTTTTATCTAGATTACGCGAGCATATGAAATCGTGATACTATGGACCACTACCTACTATTCTTATTCTTCCAGTTTTTGAGAAGTTGACGTACTTTATTTTTAGAATTACTACACACAAAACGTGCGTCATATTCGTAATTCGTTTTATTACTAAATACAAATCAATATATGAATAATTTAAGAAAACTTCTTACATTTCCGATATTGCCAATCTAGAAAACCATACATGTACGTATGTATCTATTGATCTACTACGTTCTTCTCCCAGCCAGCACACTGAGGTTATAATGACGTTATTTTTAAGTCATTATTGGTCGACGACGTCATATGACTAATAAATGATGTCCATAAGACGTCATATAATGTGACGTACGTAGACTCTTCAAAACGACGTCTTTTGGACATACAATACAATACGTACAAGTTTCATTCAAAAGCTATTATTTTAGCAGGGGTCAAGTAATACTGGTCATATTAAGCAGGTGGTCACAATATACAGATGTTTTGACTGTAATATATAATAAATGTTATTTCCAATATTCAAATATTTATTTATAATTCCTTTCTTAGTCCTAGTATAGGACGTTTTAATGACGTCTTTGAGGTGTGACATAATGATGTCAGTTTTACGACAATTTGATGCCGTTACTGCCGAAAAAACGGCGACATTATGACGTCAGTGTGCTGCCTGGGTCTAATGCTACTCTATGAGTAAAGTTTGTTAAGCTTTGGGATATGATTTGTGATGCGATATATTATGAACATTGTCTATTAAAAACTTACTTCTAATCTTACTCTCTTTTGTTACAGGATTTGGAGTATTTAATGCAAGAAAAAGATATATTCTTAAAAAATGGCGTCGCTCCTATAATTCTAAATACTTATAATCGCCATGTTGTACACATGGAAACCAAACCCAAAAAGGTGGAAACAGATTCTTATTTCATATCTATTTCTACCTCACATTCTACAAAGCTGTTGCCACGCGTGGCTACCAGATACATCAACAAAAGTAATCACCGCACTTGGTCAAATTAATAGTATAAGATTTATTGGAAATGCAACGCATCCAGATCATTTTACTGTCTTGAATCAAGACTCTAATTCCATCATATTAGGTGGCAGAAATACTGTATATAATTTAAGCGTTTATGATTTTATTGAACATAAAGAATGGAGGCTACCATGGTTATCATCAGAAGCACATTCACAACTTTGCCAATTAAAAGGAAAGTCGGAAGATGATTGCCAAAATTACATTAGAATCCTAGTTTCATTGAAGCCGGGACTTGTATTCGTGTGTGGTACCAACTCTTACAAGCCACTTTGTCGGCATTATACACTACTTGTAAGAAAATTGTTTGTTTCTAAAAAGTGCATTTTTTAAATTAAATTGTTATAGAATGGAAAGTACAAGATAGAAAAGGAACTGGATGGCATAGGGATATGTTCTTACAATCCAGAACACAACAATACTGCAGTGGAGAGTAATGGTCAAATATTTGCCGCTACTATTGCTGATTCTTCTGAAAGACATCCGGTAATATATAGAGAACCGCAACGTACTGAACTTTCTGATCTCAAACAACTTAATGGTAAATAAACATTCATAAACGTATTCTTATGTTTTATACTTACCATATATCGTATTTCCAGCACCCAATTTTGTGAGTTCTATGTCCTATGGCGAATATATATTCTTTTTCTTCAGAGAAACCGCAGTTGAATACATTAATTGTGGAAAGGTACATAAACTTGCATTGTTAGTGATTACTTTCTACGTATTTATTTATTATTTTAGATCATTTACTCCCGTGTTGCACGAGTATGTCGTGATGATAAAGGTGGTCCTCATCAATTTGGAGATCGATGGACGTCATTTCTAAAAGCTCGTTTAAACTGCTCCCTTCCAGGGGAATATCCGTTCTATTTTGATGAAATACGTAAGTTCAAATGAAAAAAATTTGATCCATGTCATTGCAAATTTGTTTTTAATAGAATCCACCAGTGAAATAATAGAAGGTAAATATGGAACAGATCTTTCACAACAGATTATCTACGGAACATTGACCACACCTAGCAATGCGATTGGTGGATCGGCAATATGTGCTTATAGTATGAAAGATATTTTACGAGTATTTGAAGGAAGTTTCAAACATCAAGAAAGCATGAATTCAAATTGGCTACCCGTTCCTGAGGAAAAGGTACGGCAACCATAAGGCTTTGAAGATACATTTATAATTAATCTTTAATATATTTAGGTTCCCGATCCTAGGCCCGGTCAATGTGTAAAGGATAGTAGGATTTTGCCAGAAAGCGTAGTTAATTTCGTAAAAACGCATTCTTTAATGGAAGAAGCTGTCCCAGCGCTTTTCGGTCAGCCCATCTTAGTACGTGTTAGTCTACAATATCGTTTCACCGCTATTACAGTAGATCCTCAAGTTCTTACCACAACTGATGAAAAATTCGATGTTTTATATGTAGGAACCGGTATGAATGATTTTGATGTTTTGCGTATATATAGCGTTAACTTTTTAAATTATTTATAGATGATGGAAGAGTTTTAAAAATAGTAAACATAGCAAATAGTGAAGGAAGTGCCAAAGCAGTTGTTATATCTGAAAACCGACTATTTCCTAATGGAACACCCGTGAAGGAGCTAAAAATTGCACCTGGATATGGAAGAGTAGTTGTCGTTAGCCGAGACGAAGTAAAACTAGCAAATCTCAATCATTGCTCCACAGCAGAGCATTGTCAGTAAGTAAATTTCAACTAATACGAGGTAAGCGCCATAAATTCTCGGCCCCGCAGGCTTCTACAGGTGCCAACATGTTCAAACTCGGTTGCATCATAGTTGAACATGTAAGAGGCCTACACTATATATATTACGGCTAGAAGCGTAATAGACTTTAGTAGCCACTCAAGCATCGTGACGAGTGCATGAAAATGTTGCAGCTAACGAAAATTGAGTACCTCGCGGTCATTAAATTTTTAACAAAAGAAGGGCACACGCCTGATGAAATCAAACAACGTTTAGACGGCGTTTATGGTGATTTATCTCCTTCATACTCTACTGTAAAAAAGTGGTCAAAATGTTTCCGTTTGGGGCAAGAATCTCTTGAAGATGATGAGCGCACCGGTCGGCCAATTGAAGCGGTAACGCCTCATAAAGTTGTAATCATTGAAGAAATGGTATTAGAAGATCGCCGTTTTAAAGTTAAGGAGTTAGCAGTGATGTCTGACAATTCGGAAACAAGTGTTTGCCGAATTCTCCGAATTCTCATACCAAATGACCATTTGGGTATGAATAAAATTAGTGCAAGATGGGCACCGCGTCTTTTTTCTGCTGTTCAACGTCAACGTCGCGTCGAATGTGCGCGCTTGTTTTTAAACTTGTGTGGTGACGTTTCAAAGCCGATTTTGAAATCCATTAAAGAACGCATACAACTGTTAACAGTACATATTATGCGTCTTTATTGCATAAATTGACAAGAGGTGTTCCATTATTACACGACAATGCACCCATTCATACTGCCGCAATTTCACAAGCTGCCATTCGCGAATGCGGCTTTGAAGCATTGGATCATCTACCGTACAGTCCGGATATGGTTCCTAGTGACTATTATTTATTTTCCAATTTAAAGAAAGTTCTTAGGGGACGTCGTTTTAAGAACGAGAACGAATTGCAAGCAGCTGTAATTGAACATTTTGAAGGAAAGTTTATTTTTTCTATATCAGGCCGAGAATTTATAGCGCTTACCTTGTACATATTTGAAGAAGATTAGATTTAGATCTGCAACTGAAAAACAATGATTTTAAATTTAGATCTGTTTATGGTCTTATAGTCGAGAATATTTTTAACATTCAGATCATTATCTATTTATTGCCCTTTATTTACATATTCTACTATTCTTTTTTAGGGACTGCGTTGCTTTGCAAGATCCTCATTGCGCGTGGGATGTGCGACAGTCGGCGTGCGTTAGTGTTGATGCCGTATCAACTTTAAGGCGTGCTTTAATTCAGGACGTATCACGTGGCGATGGTAGAAAATGTTGGTCACCTCCAACAGGTAGGTTTTACTAAATTCTGGAATTTAAACTGTACTAATTAAGACATCTTTAGATAACAAGAAAGTACCAGCAAAAGTTTATGATAAAACCACTGATGAGAACGAGATAATCCCAGAAGAAAAAATAATAGACCCCCTTTTGAAAACCAGTGATAATGATTTGGAATGTGAAGATGGATTAACTGGAAATCGTATAACTGGATGTGCTGTGCGACAACATTTGGTAATTTATACGGCCAAAACTTTGCATATTGTTGTTGTGTGTGCTAGCTTGATAGCTCTTCTAATTGGATTCATAGCGGGGTATTTATTTTCCCGGAGATTTCATCCCCAATCCCATTACCCCGATGCGCCGTTTATTGAACAACATAATCATTTAGACAGGTATGTAGTATTACTATTCTAACCTCTCATTTTTAAATTAACCGAGTAACCATGATCACAGTCCACATTGTAGTTGTAGAATAGGAATTACAATATCGAGATCCTGTTTACCAGGATCTTTTCTCTTCTCATCTTTTCATGACTGCTATGTTGGTCTTTAGAAAGAAAACTGTTAATTAAAAAATCCAATCAAACTTCAAAAAACTTTCAACTTCAATTGAACTCGCTGCCGCCAAATACCAGACGTCATTAAGAAACAGTGTTTACGTTTCAATGGAGTCCTCAATTTCAAATATACCTTGACTTAACATTTTAATTGGTTCCAAATGTTCAATAGTGAGAGATTACGTCAAAACGCAAAATAATTGGAGCAGTTGAGGCGAAGCGACGCAGGCAGACACATTATCGGTTTTACGTCAAAACGAAAGTCGTCAGAGTGATGCAGTCAAAAAGGCACAGTGTGAAAACGGCGCAGGCGCGAAGTCAAAACTGCGCAAGTAAAAATGACGCAAACTCAAAATGGCACAAAAAACTAAACAGCTGATAAGACACGGAAGCTCTATGGGAAATATGGACATCCCGACATGCCAAACTTTTTGCTTAACATCGCTCACAACTTAGCAGCCATGTAAGTACCACCGCACGACGCCGAATAATGTTTAGTAGAGCATGAAAAATGTTAGTTTGCATTTCTAATTCTACGGAATTTGAAGTAGAAAGCGAGAGAGAAGCACCTTGTCTCTCAATAATTGTTAATAAAATAATTTTATATTTTCAATTTTTGTTACTTCGTTTGGCGTTCAAACTCAGAGGCAAATACTTATTTTTTGCACTTAAAATCAAGTTCACAAAGAAATTAGAAGATATTTCTGCAGAAAAACCTAATTACAAATTATTCAAAATACATATTAAGTATCATAAGTTAAAATTTGTACTTCAAGGCAAAATAATGCAGACAAATTTCTGCTTGTAAATTGATTTTTACAATTTTTCTAGATATCGAAAATGATACAAATTAATTTTAGTTTTTGTGTATTTTTTACTTGCGCCATTTTGACGTTACGCCATTTATTCTTGTGCAGTTTCATTTCCCTTCATTTTGACGCTGCGCCGTTTTGACCGCACCGTTCTGACCGCACCGTTCTGGCGCGATAACCCCCACATCCGCGATGTGCATTGCGATAATTGAACTTTTAAAGGCAATCATCAATATTGAGCATGACTTTTCTACAACTAACATTTTAAAATTTCTATCTTTAGCACGGGAGACCGTTAAGCATGGTATTGCTGTAATAAAAATAAGGGATTGTATAATTATAAACACTTCTATTAATTTCAAGCCCACTTGAGTATGAGAGGTATAGAATTTCGAACAAAACATCCATATACAATTGCTTCGTTCTACTCTTGGACTTGTTAATAGAGGAGGTTTTAGCAATCCCTTCCAATTAGTGTAGGCAAGCAAATACATTACTGTTAGATGGTAGTTTTCACTATTTATTTTCAATGTACCAATTTGTTTTTGTTTATTGATTAGAAGTATTGGAATTCTTTCATTATATTGTCAATTTGCTGACCTAGAAAGTAAAAAAAAATCTAAGCTGTTAAGCATTAACTACCCACCAGTATACAATTTGTTTTTAAATTGCAATGAAGCGATCTATGAGTATTAAAAATATACAGTGCTATTAAATTAAAATGCAATATATAATAATTTAAATAATAATAATTGCTACAACCCATTACCTGGCAAACTAGGCCCCAGAAGCTATGAAGCTTGTACGGGAAGGAGGGGTCAATTATTATCATTACACAGGCTCAATGTGTGTTTGCAGCCTACTTACAGATGGTACAGTGCAAATCCCACATTTGTGTCAGAGCTAAGGAAAAACTGCAGAAAACCTTAACCAGATCTGCCAGTACCATGATTGAGTGAGAGTCAGCACGCTAGACACTACACTACCAAAGCTGTGGCAATATATTCGCTATATTGCATTTGAAAATAATCATATCAAACCATCGCATTTACTGTATGTTTATGCAACCAACAATACATAAGTGCTAAAAATGCGCTAGCTGTTTAACCTTTTCATTTCACCTGGAGATAATTTTACGCTAACAGAGTTTATTAAAAAATACAAACATAAATCAAACTAACATTTATTGTAGAATAAAAGATGTAAAGATATATTTTTTATAACAAAGTACTCGGTTCATGGTAACATGCATTACGTACTTGCAACAACCAACCAATTTAACCTGATGCTTCTACTTTGTTATTTTTAAATGTAATATAGAGTAATAGGTATATTATATTTTAATTTAGTAGCACTGTATGTATGTCCAACTATAGAATTTGCTCAATCTATCCTTTCTTCAACAAACTGTAATAATTTTTTTCCAAAACAATACAGTTACAAAAAAGATAGTGGCAATATTCATGTATTACTATTGAACTCTGTAATTAATACCACACTTACAGCTTCATATATGTAAAGCTGGTCATATTGTATACAGAAGGTGCATTTGAAATATTGATTGGTAATATAAATATTTTTTCAAAATAGTACCATAATACCTATATCAAGATTTTTCGAACGGTATTGTAATCCTTATTCTTATACTCTATATTATAATATAAAGAAGAAGTATTGAACATTACAAAAAATTGTAAACTTTCAAAATATGAAATAATAATAATAAAGTTTTATCATTTGTTTCTTAATGTTTTACAGACTGAATGGAAATCCAAATGGTTTTTTAACCCCTCGTGCGAACAAGGCTGTCAATCTAGTTGTGAATGTGCCACCATCACCACCTCCTAAGAAGGACAATCTTGAAACTAAAGACTTAAATATTGCAAGTGATGGCACATTGCAAAAAATTAAAAAAACATACATTTGAGTGAAGTGTAACGAATGAATGATTAATAATTTTACACTGAGTACCTGCATTTCCGATTAACTAATATAATGTAACTGAATTGTCGCTTACACTAATACTGAAAATAATATAAAAGCAATTATGAGGCAGCCTATAGATTGTTTGGATATTATAGTTTTTGGTTTTACAAATTAAAATTATAATATTCACTATCTATAGAAAGTAATTCACTAATACATGTATGATTGTATAAATATTCTTTAATAACCATATTATATGGTTACCATTAAGTAGAAGGAGGCAGCATTTTTTGGATTTAAGATTGTATTATAGTATATTGTTCAGCTCAAATTAAACGTAAAGTTTTATTTACGTTGCTTAAGCTATGAATGTAGTGTATTAATTACTATAAATGAATAAGAATATAACATATAACTATAAAAGTCTACTTTAATACACTTCTCTAATTGTGATACGTTATAAAAACAAGAAGTTTTATTTTAAATAAATAAATATATATATATAAAAATACTGATACTTCACTATTCGTGTCGCTTTTGTACAGTTCGGAAAATAGTATATAAGAAAGTAATTTAAATTATCAGAATTATATAAATTTTATTTTTAATAATTTAATTTATAGAAGATTTGTCTTCAATTTTCATAAATTGCCAAATTTTATGAATTATTAATAATTAATAAATTCCAATACAGCATCTAGGCATTTGTAAGATTTCATGACATTGCAACGTCAAAGTATTTTGTTGGCTATAAATTATTATACCAAATTTAAATTTAGAGTTAAAGTGGAGAACTTAACTAATATCAATATTTATTAGGAATGATAATAAAAGCATTTTGACTACTGCGATCAGGCTAAATCCAGAAGTCATAAACTCATTTAATTTTAGGTGATATATAAGAATGCTTTTTTTATTATTATTTTTATTGTTATTTTAATTAATATAGTACACAAAGGAAGACTAAGCTTTATTAGAGACAAAGGCATATTTTGTTTTATTAGTTTAATTATTTTAAGTAGTTAGAAATAGTTGAGTTCTCCAATGTAAAGAGAGTATTTTTAATATTTTATAATTTTTTTTTCTTTATAAAGTAAAAGTACTATATTTAAATTTTTTTATTATATATTAAATGTTAGTAATCACAGTACTTGTTTTGTTCGAATGTTAGTACTAGAATATTTTTAAGTAAATGTAGGTAACAATCTAATAGCAATGTTATGTAAGTTTTATGTGTTGTTTTTTTCTGTCCATTTATTAATTAAGTAATTAATTTTATATGAATTTATCAAGATTTCTATCTGTTTGGCTGTGAAAATGTGTCTAATAAATTAGTAATTATTAAGGCCCTATGTATAAATTATTCGGGCATTTTACTAAAAAAATTCAAGTGAAAATGCATTTTATTTTATACATTTGGCTGATTTTCATTTTTACCTTCTCTAGTGCCTAATACTTCGATTACATATAGAAATGCAACAGTCAATACAGAACTAAGAAATTTATGGTTTTCAGAATGAGATTTCTAAATTGTACAAATTTTATTTAAGGTATGTAACTACTACATTCCATAGATCTGTATATTGTACAACTTTTAGTTATTAATTAAATAAATAACTGAAAAATCAATACTTTGTTTTATTTCAAGTTTTTTAAACCACTGATCTAAAATTCTAAACTCCTCTAGTTAAATTTTGTGACAAGATTGTTTTGTTTTTTTACTTCATGATTAAGATTGGATTACAGACCCTTTAGTCATTAGTGTGTTCTGGAATGATTCATTTTAAAGTGTTGTACTGCAGGTGCAGATTCACGGAGGAATAGGGAAATTCCCTCCCCCCTAAATTTTATAAATAAATATACAAAGGATAGAAAAAATGTTTGTTTAATTATTATTTATTAAAACAATTATTTTTCCAAAAATTTCCTCCAAAAAAATTCTTTGGATCCGCCCCTGGTTGTAGGTTCATGTATTGTAGGTTCACTAAAAACCACCAATAACAGTTTCAATTGGTCTGCAAGACGTATACAAACCATACTGTAAATCACTTATTGTTATTGTAGATAACGACAAAACTAAACCAGCAGGGCCGTCCTAAGATATTTGGCGCCCATGGGCTACTAGCTACTAATAATAACGCTTCCCTCTTTATAAGAAAATAGAAGGAAGGAGAAGCGGGAACCGCCTTTTACAAAAGTTTCAGAACTAAAAAACGTCTATGTTACCTATAAACAGGCCCGGCATAAGCTTTTTGCGGGAATCAGGTTCAAAAATGCGCTTGGGCTAAAAAACTTCTAAATAAATGATTTATTATAAACAGATTATTACAATAGGATCACAGAGTATCATTACACAGGCCAACAGTGGTTTTGGTGCTGGGGTATTTGGATCTGATTTCATATGAATTTGATGCCCTGAATTCAAATATGACATTAGTTTTTGCTTAGCCGCTCAAATTTCTGAGATATAACATTTTTTTTATTAAAATTATATAATATATAATTATATATAAAACAAATATTATATTATACAAACAAAAATAGAGAAAAAAGTCATCGATGAAACCAACTCACTGAATACTTCGGAAGCTTCTTTTCCGTGACATTCTGTATTTTGGAACAGTCCCTTTTTAAACTCCAGCAATAATCTGCCATCATGTGCTGGGATACGCTGGGATCTTTCTTGGTAGCGGTCCTCCATAGTTTTAATATCCTGGTGAAATCTTTCACCTTGTTCCTCACTTAGGTCTCCTAAATTTTCAGGAGAACGGTCTAAGTGGCTGTGTAAATAGTGGACCTTAATACTCATGTTACACCCAAGCGATTTGAAACTGTTAAGCATCTTGTTTACCAGTTCAACATAGTTTTTAGCTTTGAGTTTGCCCAGAAAATTTCCGACAACTGCAACAAATGAAGTCCAGACTTTTCGCTCAGTCTCTTTCATCGAATTTACAAAGGCAGAATCCTTAATGAGTTGTCTTATTTGTGGGCCGTCAAATATTCCTGCTTTGATTTTTTCCGTACCCAACTGAGGTATTTTCCCCCTATACATGCAAATCATGATCCGCTCTTATCAAGAGCCTTTACGAACTGCTTCATAAGACCCAGCTTGATATGAAGTGGAGGAAAGATGATTTTATCTCGTTCAACTAAGGGGCCGTTAATGACATTTTCCCCAATATCCATGTTTTCTCTCTTAGGCCACTCTTTTCTAACCCAGTGGTGTGTTTTGTCTCTGCTATCCCAGAGGCACAAGAAGCAAATCCACCTTGCTGTCCAAGAAGAAAGTTTACCATTTTTAAGACTACACAAATCACCCATTGATGTTCATGATACATTATCTTCTCCAAAGCCAAAGCTATATCTCAAGACCAAAGCTATGTTGTTATATTCTTCTTTCATTTTCGTTGAGTGAGCAATTGGTATTAAACCAGATTTGTTCCCATCGTGTAGAAGGACACATTTCAAACTTCGCTTTGAGCTGTCAATAAATAGGCGCCAATCATCTTGAGAATATTCAGGAAGACCGATTTTTTCCAGGAGTCCTCTAATTTTGCGGCAAAATACAAGGTTGTCTTCTTGAGAGAAGAAGGGTAGCAGATCGTTTTTCCCTAGTACGGTAAAAGGTAATTTTGGTTCCTTGTTCTAGTAGGTTTTTAGGTTCTCTCCAAATCATTGGTACGCCGAATTTCAGATTTTTTCTTTTCCCGGTAATCCACTGTCGTAAATGTTCTGTACAAGTTTTACAGACCTGATGCGCTGCCCAGGATTTATCCTGATCACCAAACCTAACTGACCTCAATTCTGAAGCATTGAAGGTCACTTCAGTTATGAGGAGATGGGGTGCCAGAGACACGATTAATCATAGACTTGATCAAGCTGGTCCTCTACCAGCCTTCTCGAACGAGGTTGAAGAATGAGTGCACGACTTCTTTATTCTTAGCGCGAACAAAGGAAACTTTATTTTAGAAAGTAGGAGTACAGTGTCGCAGGTCTAGACACTGCGTCGACTCGTTCGCTCCAGAGCCTTCGACCCCCACTCCTCGAGCTTGTAGCTTTACTATAACCTTTCCTTACTCCATCTGGTGGAACTGCACAAAATGGAGTAAGATCTGCACATTTCATGTAGAACTGCACGTTAAAAAACACTTATCTAAAAAAGTAGAGCTGATAGAGAAAAACTGATTTCATATTTAGATTTAGCGACCCAGATATAGCTGAAATTAGTTTCAAAATCCTCGGCACCAGAAAAAAAACATTTTTTTGTAGGCCTGTGTTATAGTTATTTACGAAGTCTTTATTCACGCATGAACGTATTTTTTTTAAGCACGACCGACGAAGAAGCGAGTGATTCATTTGTGCGAATGCGTCGAAGATGAGTTTGCGCATCGAGTTTTGCACAAAGTTTTTTGAAACGAACTTAACCAATAAAAAAGTTGCCAATAGATGGCGCTGGCACATTTGTCAGTGTAGAGACCCTTTAATTTGAGCCTGGCCAAGGCAGCCATTTTATATCGCAACACGTGACGTCATATATGAAAAGTACCTACAGAATGGTTACGCGGTCAAATATTGTCAAATTGAAAAACACGAGATAGTGGGTTGTGTATATAAAACATTATTTAGCATTAAAATTAAGTAAAAAAATGCTTATTCTCCATGGCAATGAATAATAATTATATTAAGTTTCTAATGGCGTTTTTAATTTTTGGAACCCGGATTGCTCAATTGCACATTACTCTGCGGTTGCTCTCAAAACGGGTATGCCGTCATTGCTCTTATGTAGATTTGACTGAAGAGTGATTTACAATATGCAACCGAATAATTATTATGATAAATTATTATAGTATCTAATAATAATAAAACACTTGTGCAATACTGACTTTTGAAACATGATCAGTAATTTATTAAACGTAAATCTGCTCAAGCGCAAATTATTCTTAAACTAATGAGCAAAATCGATTAGTAAAATATATGTGTAAAATGAATTTATTGTCTCCAGGAAATTACGAACGTTATATAATGGTTGTTCTGCATTTAATTATTCAATAATATCTTCAATTTCTTTATCATCAGACGAATCTGATGATAAAATTGCTAATAAAGCCAAACAACAACTTTCATCATGCAATATAATAGTTTATGAGTCCGTTTTTACCTGTAGTAATAATGCAGTGAATGAATTAGAGGCTAGGTGTCTGTGTTGATCTGAATTGATCTGTCACACGAGGCAGATCAACAAGGAGCACTCTCGGCGTGCTTTTACACAGAGCGCTTGATGCAATCAAACACGCAAATCTCGATGACTGGAATGCTAGGTGAACCAACCGAATACAGAATTTGAGAGGCTCTAAGAGCACTCCAGAGCAGTGAATTGAAAACGCTATATGATTGCCAAATTGTTTAATTTACATTAAAGTTACAAGTTAGGTTTAGTCGCACGTAAATCATAAGAAGTACTTCACGCTGCTCAATGACTTGCATTTCATAAGACCACACAGATCTGTACGTACAATTTCACCAGGATCTTTTGAATGTTAATGAATTCTTGAAAGATATTACAATGCTGACTTTCCTCCTTTTTCTTTTCTACAGCCTCTGATTTTTCCTTTATGAAATAAACGATACCATATTTTGAATAGTCTAACGTAAAACATAAGAAATAGTTGACCACGCTCAATGTTTGTACATGATCTGTACATACAATTTAATGACGCTAAGCTCTTTTGAATGTTACTGAGTTCTTGAAAGATATTATGATACTGATTTTCCACAACACAAACAGATTAGCATCCAGATAGATATCTGGATGGTAATAATGCTAATAATCTGGATGGAATAGATATTCCATGTGATCTAACGAAATTCATTACATGTCGTAGATTTTTATGGCTAAGCCTTTCGTGTCATACTTGTATAGTATGACACAGGGTTCTTTGTTTTCACGTTTGTTTCATTTACACAAGACATCGTGGATGTTTCACATAGAACAACCTTCCTACTCACACACTTTGTACTGTAGCGATGGTGTTAACACCAATATAGTGTTAGGGCTACTTATATGTCTCTCTTGTAGGAGGTAATAACTTTAACACAATTAATAACTTAAAACACAAGTAATAACTTTTGTGAGATATTTATTCGACTTGTTTATTATTCTCGTTGCCTAGTACCATTCCGTATCTACGAAATGAATGCAAGTTGTGAGCCATTCGCAACATTTACCCCGCCCGGTCTGAAACGAGGGTAATACATGAAAAGGAAAAAAAACGGAATGGTATTTTGGAGAAAAAATGGAGTATTTTAAAGGAACTTGAATAAAGTTGTAAAATGCTCCAGCTACAAAAACTCCACTAGGTAGTATACAATAAAGAACTTAAGTTAACTAACAATACGGAACTTGCGACGGCAATTCTTGGAACCTGTAAACAGAAAGAAAAAACAGAAAAGTGTTCAAATCTTCAAAGTCAACAGATAAAAGGTTTTCAAAAGATGCCTTCGCGTAGCATTTGAAATCAGTTCATTGTTGGCTTAACATTATAAAGTAACTAATCTAAAAAATATGCAGGCTTTAGCCTATCTAAAGAGATAGGGCCAGTGTGATTTTCTAAAGTGGCGTATTTAACTGTCCGTTCTAACACTTTATAGGGGCCTAAGTAACTGTCTTTCATGCCCAGAGTGTGCGTGTCATTACGAACGTACACGTGTGTGCAGTTGGTCAAGTCGCTGGGGACGAAGGACTGACTGGAATACGTTTTTTTGTAAAAAAATGCTTCTGCTTCCTCATACGACGTTTGAGATTGGCTATGAAATTAGGGAGGTTCATGTCGTTAGCCAGTTGTTCTTCTTCAAAGAAATCTCCAGGTAGTCGTAACGGGGTAGCATACAGGATTTCTGCAGGTGAAACATTAACTTGCGATTTCAGTGTTGCACGTAAGCTCAAGAGAATCCTAGGGAGATTCGTTAACCAGGAGGAAGTTCCTGTGGTTTGAATGGATTGTTTGAGTGTCCGATTAAAACATTCGATAACGCCTTGACTAATCGGATGGAACTTTATGTTTCTGACATTCAGCACAAGATATGACCCACTTCTGAATATCGTGGTGAATAGATGGCTCCAGATATCGCTGAGTAATCAATCTTTTAGTAGCACGGATGCCAGGATGTGCGATGTTGTGTAGTTGTTGGAATATGGGATACCTGAATTTGAGCGGGATATAGGGTCGTGGTTGGCCTATACTAACATCCACCCAGAGGTTTGATTTGTTGGCAGTTTGAAGGGAAATGAATTGAAAATTACTACGAGATCGGAGCTGGTTTAACTCGGGATCTTGTTCTTGAGCTAGAGCGACTTCGTCGTAATTAAGATCTGGTCCAGGGACGTTAATAAGATTAACTCTTGTCAGAGCGTCCGCCGGAATATTCTCCTGACTTTTGATATATTGGAGGTCAGTTGTGAATTGAGATATAAACTTTAGTTGTCGAAACTCACGTGCCACTGAAAAAAATATTCAGGTTAAATTAACCAAAAATGAGTTGCAGCAACCCGAAAATATGGTACGAAAAGTGACAACAATACTTATGGGTAACACGAACTATACGAATTTAGTAAAATGTGTTTGGTTAAATTTACCCAATAAGGTTAAATCAATCACACTCCCATATGGTAGAAGCAACCGGTAAATAGTTAAATTTACCATACCGTGTTAGGTTGTTTCAGCCTTGCATATAGTTAAAATAGTCTTAATAGTATAGTTAGATATACGAAATGAGACAGTTAGAAATGAAGCTCATATAGTTAAATCAACCTAGTAGACTAACTCACGATGTAGTTGCATTAGCTTGGATTTTCTGGCTGATGTAATAATATTGGATAGTAAAAATACCTATATGTCAAGTTAATTCAGCATCTTTCTAAGGTGGAATCAGCTACATATGATAGCAGTCATGACCATTGCATATAACTAAAATACCATTCTGCTTAGTTGATTTTACCCATCGATTCAAGTTCACATTACTATATTTTCTGGTTGTTTCTACCAGATGACATTGGTGATTTCAACTCACTATTTTTGGTAGTTTGTCTAATTTTCTCTTCATAATCTCCAAATTTCCCCCACTCCCTCAAAGTCTTATTTTAAGCTAATTCTACGAGAAACCCTGTAATGATATGGGAGGAAAATGCACATTGAAAATATGAATGTTTTTCATTTTTATGCCTCATTTCAATGTGTATTACCTTCATCTGCTATATAAGGTTTTCTCACAGAGATAGCTGAAAATATTTTCAGAAACTGATGGAAATCTAGTAATTCTGAAGAGCAAATATGGCCAACTAGCAATAATAGTGAGTCCAAATCACCAATATCATACTTACACAAAAAAAGTCGAAAAGAAACAAATTCAATAAAAAAAACTGTTATTGTTCAAAAATGAAGGCAAGACAAATAAAATAAAACGATATTTACTTAAAAAACTTACATTAGAACGATTAATTATATTGTATTCATTATAGTCAACATCCTGAAATAATTATCCAAATAATTATAATTATGATAACATGTGACAATTATAAGTACAAATTAAAGATTCCAATAAAAATGTAAATCTAAAGACGCGACTTTTTTCCTTGGTTCCTCGCTTAGCTCTCGTCAACTATAAGGTGGCATAACCTCTTTCTGGCTGTCTGATCTAGGATACCTTTCTCGAAGTACAGATCTAATAACGTTCTGCCCTGTGGGGCTAGTTGGAGTGTTACAGCATACACTTCCTGCAATGAAAAGAGAACATTATTTAAATTTCAGAAATGATAGGTATGTCAAAAATATTAAAGTAAAAAATAATAGTCAAATCACTATAGTACAGTCAAATTACAAAAAATAGCGGAAAGTCGAGGTCGAAGTCCGTGGATTTTTGCATAGGGCTTCCTTGTGGGTTGTTAAATCACCCCCTCAAAGTCAACATCTGTAGGTGGTGAGCTCGAAGAGATAATGAGCGTAAATCAGGTCCCCTAACGGTTTTTGCCGCTTTTCTCGGAAACTATTAGGTTTATTGAGATGGAAATTAGGTAACATAATGCTTATTTAAATCCCTACCAAAAATGCTTTTTCGTACCTCGCCTTTGTTTTGTGTATTCGAAGAAAGAAGGTATGTCATACATGGATCAGCAATTTGCACCAGTAAATTTGCTCAAGGAACATTCGGGCGTAACTTTTTTGGTCTAATATTCGTCATGAAGTAGCTAAGAAAAATTTGTTGAGATCCGGACGCGATCGTGGTCCAGTCATGTTTTACCTTAGCATCTCTTTATCAAAACCCATCAGGCGAGGTTATCGATATTCTTGGTGTCAGTCGGCTGAAAAATTCGTATTAGCAAGTTAATTCTTAGGAGAGTACACTGTACCAGTTAATTTTTGTATCCAACCCAATACGTACAGGGTGTTTCGCCTATTTTGAAATCCGAATTATCTTTATTTATAAGACCTTGGTATCGAGCAAGTTTTTCTCTTGAATCGTTTTTGATGTAAAATTGAAATACACGATTTAATTCCTGATTTGTTCGTATTGTACGGGCGCCACAGTAAGGCAACAGTTTCGTTTTAAATTGTATATTTCAGTTTTACAGCAAAAATCATTCCAGAAAACTTTACTGATCTTATAAATAAAGGAGATTAGGATTTCAAAACAAACGAAACACCTTTACATAATGGGTTGAATAAAAAAATTGACTAGTACAGTGTACTCTCTTAAGTATTAACTTGCCAAAACGAATTTTTCAGCCAACTGGCACCGAGAATATCGATAATCTCGCCTGATGGGTTTTGGCAAAGGGATTTAAATAAGCTTTATTTTACCTAATCTTCTTCATCTCGATAAACCTAATAGTTTTCGAGAAAAACGACAAAAACCGTTAGGGGCGTGGTTTACCTTTAGCTCACCACCTACAGGTGTCTCTTACAATCTCGAGGTCAGGAATATTTTGAAAAGTGCCCCGAGTCACAGATGAGGAATAATTTTCTTTAAACATTCCTGATCGAGACTTTCTGGTTACTAATTCAAGCGCGTGTGAGATTCGGTACGAAGATTTCACACCAAACTTCAAATTCAAAAAAATCAAATATGAAAATAAATTGTCAAGAATTTTCCAGTGTAATTACCTACTGTCAATCAAAATAAGACTATCCTAGTGGTCAAAAAATACTGGTATGGAATTTTCTAAGATATGTATTTCTGTTTAAAGAGGTTTAGATCGTTATACAGTGATCATGAAACAGTTGAACCAACTGGAGGCAGCGGTGAAACACTTTATCCTAAGCAATGTGTTAAATTACTGAAATATCACAACTATTCATACTCACACTTTCATTATTCCCTTCGACCTTGGAGATGGTGTAGGAATGCTGTATGTATCTGCGGCAGAATCCAAAGAAATACTATCCTGGCTGAAGCATGGATTAGAACTATTGGCGGCCTCAGATTGACTTTGAGTAGTGCTGGTGAACTGACCAACTGGTGATGGCAAGTCTCCAATATCTACGTTTTGAAGATCAGCCGTAGCAGCTGACTGAAAAAGAACAATGTAATTCTGTTACTGTAATAAATAGTAATTATTAGTTCTTGAAGTTCAGTCTATATTACTACATTTCTTATGGCAACATTTCGAGAGCCCTCCCTTGCAGAGACCAGGTCCAGAAATGTTTATTTAAAAGGTTATTGCCCAAAAATTATTAAAAATCACGTTTTTACGTTGTAGATAATTAGATTTTAAACGTACTAACTATACTTTAAAGCGTACTAACCTTCCTGACTGCTGTCCCTTGGAATGTAGATTTCCACTGCTATAGGTTAAACATAAAAACAGAGCGGTCCCCTGCAACCGGTATCAAATCTCGGGAGATAACTGCTGTCAGGCATTTCTCTAGTAACAATAAACGGCATAATTAATTTTCAATAACAATGAGGTAGTGAGAAGTTCAACTTATAAAGAATGAAATACGTTAAAATTATGCTTAAAAACAAATACAAGATAATTCCGCAGAATCAGTGGCGTGCGGTCCATGGAAGCAGAGGAAGCAATGCTTCCTTTGAGAATTTATTAAAAATAAAAGCAATGCTAACAAAAATATTTTTATAAAATTATGGTTACCGTTTATTTAAATTTGTAATATTTAATCAACTTAAAGCTCAATATCAATTTCGTACAGCAAAAAGTGTAATTATTTAGAGTACTATTTTAAATTAGGCTCATTAAACTTGCACGGAAAGGTAATACCGATTCAAATGTGTTACGTGTTACATACACTGATTTCGTTGCTTATAACTGCTCTTCTCCTCTAGCCTTGGCGTAGATCAGCGGGCGTGGTGATACAAACGATGCTGTTAGCATTGTTTGGCCGTTATTTTTAGTGTGCTTCATGCCCAAATGTTTATTTATTATAATTTGGTTATTTGTTCGATTTAGTGTTTGTTAACTTTAATGTTACTTATGTATTGTAAATCTGCGAATGAGACTGTATTTTGTCACATTTTATTATTTCACTTTATATAAGTTGGATTTTGTTTTAAGACAAATAATTCTATTTAGTTTGCTCTGTATGCAAATTTAAAATTGCATTATTATCACGACTGCAAATTCAGCTGCTTCGGTGGAAGGTTCGAGTACTTCCGATACATTCGAATCGGGACGGTTTTTTTTTGTTCAATTTGTAATCAATAATTATTAATAAAGAATTTTCTGCATACAGTTTTGGAGAGATATTACAAATTATTAAGAAAGATAGATCAAAGCCAGAACTTCCAAATTTAACAACAAAGATTAAACCTGCTTCGGTATTTTGCTAAGAATGACCGGAAAATCGAGTTGCAGTATAAATACATAGTAGTAGTTTTTTAAAATAAAGGAGTAGGTATTAGGGCACCTGGGCGTTGCCCCACTCTTCCTACTTTTGGCCACGCCTGCTGCGCTCTGATTGGTTACCTCCACTCATGTAGCTCCTCCCCTTGCTTCTGATTGGTCGACGCCATCTTGGATGACACGCCTCCTGTTCTCTGATTGGACGAGCGCCATTTTGGATGACACGCCTGCTGTTCTCTGATTGGGCGAGCGCCATTTTGGAACTTTGGGCGCCATTTTGACCACGCCCGTCCGCCATTATGGGAATCTGTATTACCGACAACCAGCGTATCGTCAATAGAGGGCGTCATGAAGGAATACCGACAAACTGTGTACTACGACTACTAGAGGGCGTCATGAAGAAATCTGTATTACCGCCGGTATGTAGAGGCAGCCATTTTATATCACAACATGTGGCGCTAAAATTTGAATCTGTACTGAATCTGTCATTTTTGCATCTGTCATTTAATATTGTCATTTTTACATCTGTCATTTTTGCATCTATCATTTAATACTGTCATTTTTGCATCTGTCATTTAATATTGTCATTTTTACATCTGTCATTTATGCGTCTGTCATTTTGCATCAGTCATTTTAAATCGGTCATTCTTAAAGCAGCCATCTTGGATTTCTCCAGATTTGAATTTGTTTCTCCTACGACCTACAAGTTCTGCTGCTACCTTTCTCTCTCTCACGCACACACTGTACTCTTTCCACCACCTTTTCAAGAAGAAATAATAAAGCCAGATAGGAATTAAAATTATGTTTATTATTATTAATATATTGTTATGACTACATTTAATTTATAATAAAATGTTGATAGATTGCTGGTGATGATAGCTTGAGGACTTCAGGACTGACCTCTGTTTTCTATTTGCTGTTCCAGGGGCTGTAACAACAACAACAACAATATAACATTAAAAAAGGGGTTTATTGTAAACTTGATGTTTCCCCATACCTTATCTGTTTCCACAAACATGCAGTCATCATAGCCGCAGCCTGTTTTTCCCAAATACACTAGGCCCAGAGAAATCGTTTTAGCGGCAATCTGCTCATTAACTTCCTTAACCCTTTCATCTGTTAACTTGTCGCTGATTCTCTTAGGTAGAAATGTAACGTAGTTTTCACCAACAACAATTACACTTTGACGTTTATCACGGCAAACGACTCTTTTTGTAATTGTAGTATTTGAACAACAGAGTTTGTTCAATTGTTTTAACAAATCCATTTTTCTACGTAAAACAAAGATACACACACACATGTTAGAATTTAAATAGTAGCAAAATTTTAACACGCACAAGAATAATAATAATTAGTTTTAACATACCTGCTTAGTTGAAGCAAACAATAATAATTATCACTATCACCGTACCGTAGCCGGCGAGAACAAAACTAAAACTAAAAAACGGAAGGGCTCGGCGCTTTTATAACCTTCTAATCTGCAGGAATGAACAGGCGTACAGATGCATCTGTTTGTAAGGTAAAAATCTAAATTTACTACTCCCGAGCAAAAGGGTTCAGCATCGTTAACGGTGAAAAGGGTCGACGGTACACCTGCGCTGTCAATTAACATTTATCTAAGTGGCCAATCTAACCGACTATGTATTGCCGTGAAAATCATTCAAGGACTTGCTCGAGGTTGCCAAAATATGAGAATGCGTATAAACGACAGAAGGCCATATCTTATTGTGTTATATATATTGAAACTAAAAAAAAACGAAATGTTTTCTTATGCTTAACAGATTTAATTTTTAATTCATGCATCAGTTCATTTTTGATTAATAAGAACTAAATATGAAATAATATTACAACATGTTTTACTTATTATGCTAGATGCTTTATTGAAAATATTGTATCACCAAATTATCATAGGTACATATAAGTGGTTATTATACATGTTCCCAGTGACGTCACGCTTCAACTGAAATTCATTCAACTAGAAATCGTTCGTGAGACTTCTCATTCGCTAACTTTGATAGTATACGTCTTATTTAGATTGAACAATAATAAATATATAGATGCATCATTTTATGCGGTGATAATGCCTTTATAGCGTCTCCATTAAAAGGTTGAACTTATATTATTATTTAGATATTTCGATTTTTAAGAGGTGAAACTATTACAATGGGGTATAGAAGGCAGGTAGTAGCCTGTCAGCTGAGAAATATAAACGCTTTGGGTTGTATTCAATTTAAAGTGTTTCCTAAATTTATTTACCAATCTTATTATTTAATCTGCCTGAGAATAAAACTTCTTTAATCTATCTGAGAACGGTTTCCGTGAATTTTATTTTTGTAAACCGTTATAAAATTCTCAATGTTATTAATTAGTATTAATGAATACTATACATAAGATAATTATAATTGATAATAAACGATGAAATTGCATAGTTGTCGCGATGTGCGGTATAATTTACAACAATTCTTTACGCATTTTATTACGCGTCAACAATTAGTTTCTTTACATGATTTATTCTCTTTACGTCAAAATGTAAACAGTGTAAAGAAACTAATTCTTTTTCAGGTAAATCTTTATCGGTAGATCGATCGATACCTTAATTAAGAGTTCGGGGTGTTATATGACGATTTGTTGCTAGGGCACAGCCGGCTGAAAGAACCCAAGATAATAGGCGTTATAATCCTATACAAACCTTTTCTTTAAACAGGTACAATGTAATATAGTACATAAAACTGAAAGAATATACTTTAATGTTTAACTGTAAATTTAACAGAGGTTGAAAGAGATTCATAATAATAATCTAACAGTATGGTTGTTACCTCTGTTCTTTTAGCAAAAGAGTTCTGCTTAATTAAGACGTCCTACGGTTCCGAAGTTACAAAAATTAACCCTCTTTCGGGGATTGTTTCTTTCCAGCCAGCCTCTGAATTTAGAATCGCCCTTTTGATATGTTGATTTATATATTTTTAACTATCTTTTAAACAAAACTAGATTATGTAACAAAGAACGGTTCCGATGTTAACTAAATACGTAACAAGTATTAGGGTTAAAAATAACAAAAATCTGTAAAATTATTTAACTTTATTAGGTACGCAAGGCGATCTTTACGCAATTATATATGCCACGTCTTATTGTTCTTTCGTTTAAATATTTTTATTTTAGGTGAATTTTAAAGAAACACAAAACGTCTGCCGGTAGGAACAGTTTTTTTTCCAGAAATTTATCACCTACCGGTAGGAATACACCCCTATTTTTATGGTGATTGTTCAAAGTGAGATGAAACGAGCACTCTAGTCTATTGTCCAATTGACAGGGTCATAAAACATAGTCGATTTAACATCAGCGACAATACAGACATCATTTTGTTCGTCGTATACATTTTCTGGGAAATCTCAAGCTCTTTTGACAGAACACGTAAAATAGAATTTAACAATCCTCGTTAATAACAGCATATACTTGTTCTACTTATATGCCATATTGATTATAATCTATAATGGTAAAAATTCTTTCTTCGGACAGATAGGACTATCAGATAAGAGCTCAAGAAAATTCATAAATAGAACTGAGGGTGTCAGTTTTACATTATTACGTGTTTTTGTAAATTAAATTAGGCTATATATTTTCGTTCTTATCGTTTCTCTATAGAGTTGTAAATTGAAAATTCATAAACTATGACACGCTTAATTATTTTTTGCAATAGGTTAGGGATTAAGTTTCTCATCCAATCCGAGCTAAACAAAACTAACGTTAACACCTTTTGTATCTTAAAACACCATGTATAGGGGGTGGGACTACATATTTCGTTTTTAGATAAATACAAAAGGTTACTACACGTTGACTAACATTAAATAAAAATTTCATAACGAGACTACTACTACCGTTTATAAATATTTTTTTAAAATGGGTAAGTTGTTTTTCTTTGATTACAAACAGTTATATTTAAAATCGCAAATTTTGCAGCAAATGTATCGATAGCCGTACGCTCGTGGGCCGGAAGTGTATTGCGTCGACTGTATAGCGACACAGTACACAGAGGTGTTGTAAGTAGCCGTTTTATTTATCTATAAACAACATACTAAAACGGTGTTAATATTTTTCAGTTCCTGATGCATTGTATGGGCGTGGTGACCCTCTACCCGACTATCCAAAGCTTGTCGCGGCCCGGGTAGCAACGGGTCATTTAGAAGTTGGCGACACTACGGTCCTTGTCGAGGTGTACGTGCGACTCGACCAGCGAGAGGGCTGGATTATCTATGTACGTTTTATCACTCTATATATGACGGTGTAAATATATGTAGCTTTACTGTTTTTTTCAGGATACATATCAACTAATGTTGAACAACATATAAATAATAAATGCTTTAAATCGGTATCTGTCTTTTTAATTAGTATCCAATCTCTCTCTCTTTTACAGTGAAAAATAGATGGAAAAACCTTCTCAATAAAGCTTCTTTTCATTTCATATTTGAAACTATTTACTAGAAGGTTGGTAATTATGAAATTTGGTTTTTAATAAATTAAACTGCCAGTGTGACAATTATATATAGATCTGAAATTTGGTACAATTAATACTTTATGAAAAGCTGTCTAAATTGATATATGTATTGTAGTACTTTTAAAATTCTCTACAATAATAAATAAAGGCTAAGGTGCACATTAAAATTTACAGACCCTTGAAGAATGCAATATTAAATACAGAGATGCAAGGGTTATTCCCGTTGTATTTCATAAGCTATTTACATATGTTTCACTCATAAATATTGCGAAAATGTTAGCGACACTACTACGTCAAGACGTACTAAAAACTGTTCGACGACAGTTACTACATACTTTTGAATGTTCTGTTAGAAATGAGGCAAAACGTTATCAAATGTAACCTTTATTTAATACAGAAGGAATTATTATTATTACCACGTATATGTATCAAGGATGCATAAACTAAACTTTCCAATGTCATAATTATTGTACCCAGATGACGCTTGATTGATTAATAACTTAGAGTTCCTTTATGATAATATTAAATAATAAAAATAAGAGTTGGGATATGTATAATGCCTGATTTTAATTGGTTGGATCCAATGTCAATGAGTACATGATCTTAATAGTCTGACACTGTTTTTTTTGACAAAATTTACATAACCCTATGGGATATTGCGCAAGATCTTGTAGTTTGGTAACGCATTCACCAGAGGGCTCGTTCACTGTTTGGGTATAAAATCCCAAGCTCATAGCGATACTTGTTATATATATACTCGATTACCGTTCAAGAGCTACATTACGTTTAGTGGTTTTAAAGAAAACTCTGTGTGTGTGAGTGTTAGTACCTGCCAAAATCATCAACTTTAGCCGACCATAAGGTAGGATTTTTTCTTATTTTGTAATGATTCATTTGTACTAAATTTACGCGTTGACATTGTTTTAAGAGAGAGAAAAAGTAACAAAACATCATGTCGCTATTATCATTAAACGAGATCGAAGACAGTAACAGTCTAAATGAGTTACAATTACAACACCAGTTTCGGCAGTGCATCTTAGACGCAGGAGTCAGCATACCTATTTCAGTAGCAGTGCTTGTAACGGTCTAAGCTAACGTCATACAAATATGCAAAAGTTTGATAAAATACATGACTGCATGCTCACTTATGTCAACACTTGGTAAAAGATAATTGTAGTACATTTGTATATATATTCTTTCACGTTGCAGGAAGTCTTTTTAAATAGATGAAATATATAAATTTTGTATTTAGTAAATGCTTTCAGTCATATTAAAAATGATTGTATATGTTTTATGAGAACTCGATAAATGTATGCTTTATGTGTTATGCTTTATTATGTACGTCTGTGCGTGTATATACTTCAAATTGCGCGTGTATATACTTATAATGTACGTCTGTGCGTGTATATACTTCAAATTGCGCGTGTACATGCTTTATTATGTACGTCTGTGCGTATATATACTTCAAATTGCGCGTGTATATACTTATAATGTACGTCTGTGCATGTATATACTTCAAATTGCGCGTGTATATACTTATAATGTACGTCTGTGCGTGTATATACTTCAGATTGCGCGTGTTTATGCTTTATTATGTACGTCTGTGCTTGTATATACTTCAAATTGCGCGTGTTTATGCTTTATTATGTACGTCTGTGCGTGTATATACTTCAAATTGCGCGTGTATATACTTATAATGTACGTCTGTGCGTGTATATACTTCAAATTGCGCGTGTAACATGCGGTCTGAACATTTGACGCTCCGGGTATGCAAGCCATATGAATATACATCGTGGACACAAAGTCCCTTGTACTAAATGTTTCAAATCTTTTTCACGTAATAGTAGTTATAAAAGGCACTTGAAAACAATCCATTGTACCATAGGTGTGAATAATAATGATAATAAGACAAATCCAAGAAATGATGTAATAATTAAAGACGCGGGTCTGAAACGTATGCATACCAATAAACCCCGTGACACAAATAAAGAAATAAGGCTCGAAGATGATGATGAAATAATAAACGCTCGTAATGCTATACGTAATAAATTAGCCTACTTTCACAGTGATAAAACTGAACCTCGACCGGGGACCGTTTATCTCTCACCGAAACTTGAACAAGCATCTTCAGTTACATCAGTTGAAGATGATGATGATGAAGAAGAAGAAGAAGAAGAAGAAGAATGCGATTCTGACTTAAAGATTTATCAGAAATTCTCTAACTATTATAGAGCATTATTAGCTAACGGAGAAAACAAAAACATAGATAAAACTAGGTACGGTCTATATAATGACAACGATGAGTGGCGATTTGCTTGTTCACGAGTACAGTTTCAGAGAAAAGATATTTTAATTAAAAACAAACTTTTCAATGGAACACCCGGTCTGTTTACTTTACTAACGCTTAAACGATTATGCTCTCCTAGTCCAACAGAGAAAGATATCGACAACTATATGAAAATAATCTCACTTACTGATGCTCATAAGAAAGACTATAGGCGCAACGGTCGACTAATAAGCGGTAAACATTGGAAATACGAAAATGTAATCAGACCAAATTTATACAGAATAACAGACTTTGAGGTTAGTCTTCCCAAAAACTTAAACAAGATGATGAAACCGGATTGGATACGTCAGAGTACGCCTGATCAACTAGTGGATCGACTACAATTGTTGTATGCCGCAAAGAAAGCTCATAGCAGCAGTCTCGAAAACGAC
Source organism: Agrypnus murinus (assembly GCA_929113105.1). Taxonomy (NCBI): domain Eukaryota; kingdom Metazoa; phylum Arthropoda; class Insecta; order Coleoptera; family Elateridae; genus Agrypnus; species Agrypnus murinus. Next base: position 94,536,312 of record OV816023.1, read on the forward strand.
AACGAAATAATTTCAGTCATCACAGAGCTTAAAACGAGAAAAATCATAGAATAAGTAAATATTTAATTTGTACTATGTAATATAGCCGTATTGTAATAGTATTTATATGTAATATAATATTTTTGATAAGATGATAAAATAAACGAAATACATTCTATAAAATCTTCTTATTTCTCAACCTCTCTCTGCCTCAGTAAACGTTCTGGTATATCTGTTGTCCCAACTCTTATTTTTATTATTTAATATTATCATAAAGGAACTCCAAGTTATTAATCAATCAAGCGCCATCTGGGTACAATAATTATGACATTGGAAAGTTTAGTTTATGCATCCTTGATACCTATACGTGGCAATAATTCCTTTTGTATTAATCAGTGAGTGCATGTAATCAGCTTTTACAGGAACTTGAAACAATAAATAGACGTTTGGGCGTGTAAAAGATTAATGTTCTATATGTGTATTATTACTATTCTCCCCTCTGTACCAAGGCATGAAAAAAAAGTGATAGCTATAACTAGTATGAGAGAGAAGCAAGAATGAGGTAATTACCTACACGCCTGCCTGTGATGACGTGTCATTAAACAAGATGAGACTTGTCTGCCAGCGATGACAGGTTGTTTACCGTATGCATGTTACTGAGCATGCGTTGGATCTAGGTAAGTATAAGCGACTATATAAAGTCGACAGTTGTTAGCGTGTACTAGTAGCAGACAACAGCAGCAGCAGCAATTACGATGATGTCAAGTATAAGCACTCTTAATTATTGTTATGATAACGAGACCTGTGAGAGCGAACCCCTGGAAATAGGTAAGTTGTTGTTTATAAAGCTTCAAGTTTGTGTTTGTATGCTAATTTGTGTCTGTTTTGCTGCTGATTGTTTAGATGAAGAAGGTCCGGATGTTGCAGATCATGCATCATCATCAACAGCATGTACCGACAAGTACAGCGAGAACGGTCAACCGTGGAACAATGAAGAAGAACTAGGTAAGGTGTTTAAAACTTTTGTGTGTGTTTATGCTTATATTAACCGATTATTGTATTATTATTGTTTTAGCGTTCCATGATTTGTCGCAGCAGCAGCCTCTATAATACGCTGATGCTGCTGTAGCAGCGTCAGCAAACTTTACCGTTGTAGATACGCCAGTAGCAGTAGCTAAGTGTGAAGTACGTGCTCAACTGCTCGGGGCTGTCCAGTATCCGTTGTATGTTACGAGACCTCCAGGGGAAGAAGAACAAAACTAGGACCATATACACAACATCCAAGTAGGACTTATTCCGCCTGACGACGACGACGACGTCCAAGGAAAATTTGACGTGGTAGTGAAGCTCGAATGCGTGAATAACGTATGCCAGCATGGTGAAATAGTGTTGTCGGAAAGTGACTGGTTCGAGTTGTATGACATACGATTCGAGGCAATGTTTAAAAATTTCTTTTATGATTGCTGCTACCTCAAGGACGACAGTGTACTACATCGTGATAAACATTTGAAAGTCCATCTGAGAACGTAGCAGAAGGTCAACTGAGACGCCCTGAAGATGTCTATAAAACACTTCCACCTACAGACTCCATCTTATTCACGACCGAACTTTTATGCGGCTACTACTCGGCTACCAGTTTAATAGACAACCCAACAACACCTGGTGGTGGCTTGAACTCGTTTATTTTATTAGAAATAATAAAACATTATCCGCAAAAGTTTATCGATGCCGTACGTACACGACTGCAATCATATCAGCAGCAGCAGCCGAAAACGTCAACGACGACAACTGTTGCACCGTCGTATTAAGAACACCATGGCGGAAATAAACTATCTTAGAAATAGGTTACAAAAATATTTGAACAATTTGCAAGTGTTACGCGATGATCTCAATTCATAGTGTGTAATGAATAATTTGTCAAATCATATGTTACAATTGTCCATTAAATGTATAGCAAAATAAATAATATGTATGTTTAAACATTGATGTTTCATTTACTAGCACGACTAAGGGTGAAGGAGGGTGAAGAGACTAGCATGACTAAGGGTGAAGGAGGGTGAAGAGACTAGCATGACTAAGGGTGAAGGGTGACTATATAAAAGGTAGATCGTCATCAGCAAGAGAGTACACGAATAAAGCCGAAGCTTTCCGACGGCGAACATCCTAAGCTACAAAGCAGAGCCGGTAAGTAGTCATACTATGAGAAGGAGAGAGAGAGAGAAAGAGTTTCCGCTTAGTGAAAGGAGGATCCAATCCCACAGTTAGCGCTAAAATTCAAATCTGGGGAAATCCAAGATGGCTGCTTTAAGAATGACAGATTCAAAATGACAGATGCAAAAATGACAGATTAAAATTGACAGACGCATAAATGACAGATGCAAAAATGACAGTATTAAATGATAGATGCAAAAATGACAGCTGCAAAAATGACAGATGTAAAAATGACAATATTAAATGACAGATGCAAAAATGACAGTATTAAATGACAGATTCAAATTTTAGCGCCACATGTTGTTATATAAAATGGCTGCTTCTACATACCGGCGGTAATACAGATTTCTTCATGACGCCCTCTAGTCGTAGTACACAGTTTGTCGGTATTCCTTCATGACGCCCTCTATTGACGATACGCTGGTTGTCGGTAATACAGATTCCCATAATGGCGGACGGGCGTGGTCAAAATGGCACCCAAAGTTCCAAAATGGCGCTCGCCCAATCAGAGAACAGGAGGCGTGTCATCCAAGATGGCGTCGACCAATCAGAAGCAAGGGGAGGAGCTACAGGAGTGGGGGTAACCAATCAGAGCGCAGCAGGCGTGGCCAAAAGTAGGAAGAGTGAGGCAACGCCCAGGTGCCCTAATACCTACTTAAAGGATAATAGTCAACAGATTCCATAAGTATAAAGTGTAAAAGTTCTTCTTTGAAAAACTTTTAAGCTTAATAATTATAACACTGTTTTGTTATTGTACCTAGCAGGGGTGGATCCAGAGAACTATTTTGAGGGGGAAATTTTTGGAAAAATAATTGTTTTAATAAATAATAATTAAACAAACATTATTTGTTTCTATTCTATGTATACTTATTTCTAAATTTGGGGGGATTCCCCCCGTGAATCCGCGCCAGTACCTAGGTATATTAAAATTAAAATCGTGGTTGCTTCCCTAGCCTAAATTCACACCGCACGCCACTGCGCAGAATCAATCTTTACATCTAGAAATTCGATGGGTTTGCTCTTTAAAAATTTATGAATTCGCTGAGACTTGAAAACCGGAAAAGTAACAAGATTTTACGCGTTAATGACTGTGGAACAAGTTTATTAAAGTACATAAATACATAATTAAATTATGCTTAAAGACTCGACTCATTGTCAGATATCGAATTTTTAATTTTTCTTGTCATTGTAAGACAGTTAAATATTATTGGTATCATTAACAAATAAAGTGACTTACCTTACGCAATCGAATGATAATTAAGGCACGTTGTAAAAAACTTTATATTCACTTGTATATTCACTTGTTATATTCACTCGATAAACTGAACTGGCGTTTGAAAGACACAATATAAAATGTCTTTTAATTTTCGCAGGCTAAAGCTGATATAGCATTTTTAATCGGAATGGGTATAAAAGCAACTTCACAAATACCCAACATAAGCTGTATATTTAAAACTCGAAAATAAAATTTAATTCCACAGACGTTTTATCAAAACATAAATGCATATTGTACGTGACTGATATATGCTATGGATATCAAATAACAAAGCTACTTTCGTTTTTATGTACGTATGTATGACATCATTATTCTAAATTCAACTTGTTACAAAGTGAAAACTACTATTTCGAATGGTAAAAATTTTAACCGTAAGGTTTGGTTTATTTTACCTGTTTAGTCGGTTAAATCAATTTTTTAAGCTATTTTAGCCTGAGTTATAGACTGAAATAGCCAACTGTACGTGTAGATTTGACACAACTAACGTAAAATCCTTGTTAAGCTGACTTTACCCATACTAATGGTTGATTTTACTAGAAGCCCAGTAAGATCTGCCAAAGACCGATTGACCATAAACAAATAGTTCACTTTACAAATCGTTAAATCGTGTTTATTTTGACCTAGATTTTTAGTTAACGCTGCTAAAATTAAGTTAGAACAACAAAAAATCGGTTTACTATAATATAGTTAGTGATATTTTTCTCAGTGATGGTAAATATTTATCACCATTATTTTTGATCGCCGTACACAAAGCTTTGTGATCCGTAAAGATTTGAAAGTCTCTGCACTCAACGTAGTAACGAAACTTCTTTAAAGCAAAGTATATTGCAAGTTACCGAGAAAAAATACTGTACTTTGCTCTGTGGTGGTTAACTTCCGGGAACAGAAAGCTAGTGGTTTCCACATGCCATCTACAAACTGTTGTAATACTCCAGCTATAGTGGAAGACGAACTGTCTGCAGCTATACTAAGAGGGTTATTAATTCGCGGACGTACCAATAAAGTAGCGGTAATCAAAGCATTCTTCGCGTGCCTAAAGGCTTCTATTTGCTCATGATTTAACTGGACAGGCTTTAGCGAAGCTTTACCAGGAATAACTATAGAGGTTAACGGTGCCAAAATTTTCGCACAGTTTGGTACAAATTTATGGTAATACGAAATTAAGCCAGTAAAATTGCGGAGTGCTTTCTGACTTGAATGGATAATCAATTATAGCCTGGACTTTGGAAGCCATTGGTTTGATACCGCGTGTATTAACATGATGTCCTAAAAATCGAGCTTATTGACTCCAAAGAGATACTTTGGTAGGTTTATAATTAGTCCATTGTCTTTTAATCGGGAAAACACTTGGTGTAAATGCTCAATATGTTGCTGCGAATCAGCACTAAAGACTAGGATATCGTCTAGGTATGAAAAACAAAATGGAAGCCCTGATAATACAGTGTCCATGAAACGACTCCAGGTGCTGGCTGCATTCCGTAGTCCGAAACACATCCGTTTGAACTCAAAAAGCCCCAGAGGTGTGATAATAACAGTCTTGTGAATGTCCTCTGCTGCGATTGGTATTGCGAAGTAGGCCTTTTGGAGGTCTAGCTTCGAAAATATGGTTGCGCCAGCAAGTTTTCTTGTAAAGTCCGTTAAAAAAGGGATCGGGTAACGATCTGGTACTGTCGCTGAATTGAGTTTCCTATAATCGCCAACAAAGCGATAACTGTCTGTTGGGGAGATGGATGTGATGTCCTGGTCGTCACCAGGAGGTAGCGTCTCTGCTGTGCCCACTGCTCGCTCCCCGACGATGTGAATTGGCGTAGCGTAGCTAGATGATGACCGCTGTACTACGTTAGCGTCCAAGAGCTCAGTAAGATGATCTTCTAGAAAAGAAAGATGATTAGGGTTCAGTTTGCGACAGCGTGCTTTAACCGGAGGGCCGGTCGTGTCAATGTGATGGACTACAGTATGTTTTACGGGTTGATGGTAGTCGAACTGACGCAAAAGCTCCGGGAAGTGTGTGTTTAGCATTTTGCTATAAACATCAAGATCGCTAGACATGTTGTTAACAGTACCTGAAGATGGTACGTCAATGGGTGAAGGTAAGGGAAGAAAAGGGGAAGAAATCGCAGGAGTAACGATTGACTCGGAAGGAGGAGTCAATACATTAGCCTGAGCAGAAACTAGTTTGCGTTTAGTGCCGGTCTTAACTGGGGGGTTGTGGAACCTCGACTGCTAGTTCGGACGGGCTGGACATCTGCTGTGCAAATGACCCGCTGAGAAGAGCAGTCAGTGAGAGGATTCACTGTTGGAGCTAGAAATTGACAACCTTGGCTGCGGGTTCGGGCGAGCTTGACATCTGCCTTGCAAATGACTCGTCGAGAAAAGCAGTCAATGGTTAGGTTGTGCTGCTGTAAAAAACCCAGGCGTAGAATGGCTGTAGATATGTCAGCGACATAAAATTTCCAGGGGCATGGCTGTAGGCCAGGAATCGGGAAATGTAACCTCAAAGTTACAATACCTGTCACAGGAATTGACGTGTTGTTCACGGCCATAAACGAAAGGTTGGCAGGTGTGATGGTTTGGTTACAGGAAACTCCAACGTGGGTGGGTAAAATGAAATAATCCGCACCAGTGTCAACCACAAAATTAATTTTGTAGGTTAGGTCCTGTAAAAAAATTGAAGAATAAGTGATTGGTAAAGGAGAAGTTGGAGGGATTGAATTAACCCTGCATGGCCGTCCCTGGAGGCCAGGAGAGTGCGAAGTTAGTTTTTGTTTGGTATGAACAATTTCCCTTACAATTACTTGCATTATTTTGAAAGCGTCTGTGATAATAGCACGGTTGCAATTGGGAATTGGCATTGCCCGAAGGCATGGAACGGCGTTTATTGAAATGCTGAGGATTTTGGGGTTACAGGGGATTGTCGCTTGTTCATGGTAGAAAGCTCATTGGAAATGGTAGTAAGATTAGTCGTCAAATGGTCTAGCTTAGCTTCTAATGCAGGAGTAGTTAAAGGTTGTGGTGCCTGTTGCATAGAATAAATTAAATCTAATTTTTCTACAAAGGATATTAACGGTAAGTCATTGAAATTTAAGGATTGAATCTTAAGTTCTGATGGTAGTTTAGCTATTAAAAATCTATCTTTGGTTAATTCCTCAGTTAAATCCAAATCAATTGCCAATTTTTGGATGTTAAAAAGTAGTTCTTTGACACTACCAGAGAATTGAAGAGTCTCCAAAAGGTTATTAATTCGAGATTCTCGTGGTTCTAGGACAGATTTTATCACTGCCCGTTTCAAGGTAGTGTATGGTCGTTGTCTAGGGGGGTTAATGGTCAGGTCGCGATGAGCTCCTAAAACGTCGAAAGGTAAGTTTAGTGTTAATAAGTTATATTTGGCGAGCTCATCATTGATCAGCATACGAGTAAAGTATCTTTCTACCAAAATAAAATATAGGTCGATATCGTTACTCGTAAAAATTGTAAATGGAACTTTGGCAGTCGCCATTTGAAATATTAAATAAGTAAGTAAAAATAATTTGAAACTTATCGGATGAGAAGGAGCACTAGCTCCGGTTCCAACGGTCATCTCTAACCAGCCACGACAAGTCACGCAAGCGAAGCAGGTAGCAGGATCTCACGATGACAGAAGTCGAGTAGTATCTGAATACAGACGATGAAGGGAGAACTAGCAGTTGTTCACCTGGAGAATTCAGGGCAGCAGGCAAAGATCAGTGCTGCTAAATTCTTCTTCAGGAACGTAGGGTCACCAAATGTAGCGATGGTGTTAACACCAATATAGTGTTAGGGCTACTTATATGTCTCTCTTGTAGGAGGTAATAACTTTAACACAATTAATAACTTAAAACACAAGTAATAACTTTTGTGAGATATTTATTCGACTTGTTTATTATTCTCGATGCCTAGTACCATTCCGTATCTACGCAATGAATGCAAGTTGTGAGCCATTCACAACAGTACTTTAACAACACCACTTTTTTATTAATTTCTATTCGAACGATAAAATGTGTAAAAAGGATTTATTTGTTAGAAGTTTCAATTATTATAAAACAAAAGAAAACACAATATCAACCAAAGAAGATTTATTTAACTTCGTATCTCCGCTAACAGCGTCAATGCGTCTTAATTAGTCGATCGTTGGGTGACAAATGATGCCCTCGGCAGTCCTTCGTCTGATAGGGTTGTCCTCTGCTACTCCCCGTCCCGCTTCCGTCTTGGACCGTGAGATTAGGTTCTCCACCCCGAGATCGTTCAGGTCCTCACGGCATGGTGAGGATGGAATCGACAAGTTAACAAATGTTCCTTTGATAAGTGCTTCTGAAAATAAATTTATATTAACAGCAGGAACGTACAATACGTTTTCCAAATGACATCAACACGCCCCCCCCCCCCTGTAGCATGGCAATATGTGTAGTCATGTTACTTGAGTTTCATGAACGTAAATGAGGTTGTCTATATATCTTTGCTATCTTGTTAGAGAGGAATCAATTAAAGTTCGATCCAGCTCTCCGATCGAAATAAAGTATATTTTTAACAGTAAGATAGCATTTGAATAAGCATTAAGATGGCACATATTGCATTGATATGTTCAGACCAAGTTGCATACCTATGTGTTGTTTCAGGAATGTCCCAAACAATTATTCACCAGTTCCATTTTAAAGGCTCTAGCTGCTTTTTCTCTCTTTTCATAAATGATAAAAGTACACTTCAGGTTCAGCTTGTGCGTATGATTCAAGAAAGAAAATGATCTTCCGTTCTAGCTCTTTAATCCCGAGCAATTAGTATATATGCTGTTGTTCCCTGCGTAAGATTTGGAATGAAAGTCGACACACGGGTTCCTTGGACCAAGGCACACAAGAAGTTTCATTGTCACAAACCGTGAAAAATATGTCTGTGACTTCCAAAGACCACCAAAGGTGAAAAGTCCAATGTTTATATAACTAATAACCAAGCGTGATGTCATGTTCAAGCTATTGAGAAAGACCACACATAGCACACAGTAAAAATTGTTCCAGTGACCTTGAGATCACCATAAACGTTAGATGTTGTCTAGAGGGGCTGTTACTACAAACTCCAATCTGTGCACGTTTTTCAAGGTCGACAAAACATTAACTCTGCATAGATCCCTTATCCCTTGTCAGTTCTTTAATCTCTTTCCATGCCCATCTTTCATTTTACTGAACTGATTTTTCTGTTTTTTCTCGAAATTTTTTCAATCCAAGATTTATTTGACACGCGTATCTTTTTCTGCTATTCATTGATTAAAGACGACTTTTCTGTTAGTTCTGTAGTATACAACATTCACGTAGTTACACGTACTACGTATGACAGAGTCAATACATAGCCACATGTATGTTATACACTTTTATAAAGAAAACTTATTTTTAATGTATTACACAGTTTCTCCGCCATCCCAATCCTTTAATTTTATTCTAACTTTATCACTCCTTTAACTTCGAAACTACTTGAAACTGTGAATCAGTTCTATCCTTTCGTCCTGAATATGAATCCACCTGTTTGCTTCGTTGTTGCTTAGTATCATTACTTTCATTTTCTTCACATTTATTACTACTTATTTTCTTGACGTATAATATTAGTTATGATGTAGATCTTTCTCTGTGGATCCAAATACTACCATGTCATCAACGGACTCAGGATTAACCATTGTCTCACTATGGACTTCCACACGGCTAGCTTTACCAAATGCCTTCTCGGTATGGATAAATATGCGCTTAGTTCGATTGCAGGCCATTACTTTTTATGTTATCATAAAATAAATATCGCACTGTCCTTCCAGTGGTTTTCGTAATTTTGGTTCCAAGATTCTGCCATAAATTCTTCCTTGAATGCTCATTAGCGATATCTCGAGTCTTCTTTTTTGTAAATCGATTCTACTGCTGCTGTTTTCTTCTCGTACTCTTAGTAGCTTAAGTTAGCTGATCTTAGGTATTTTCTCATCTCCCCAGTAATTCCATCTATCACTCGTGCTTGACTAATTCTTATCTCTTTTATTGCTCCTCTGAGTTTATACATAATTACTAGAGAAGTGAGTTTTAGCTGACCTCGCCTGAAAAAACCCTTGATTAGCTCATCTTTCATAAGTCGCTGCAAGTTACAGGACATATAGTTTAGAAATTCAAAAGCTGTTATACAAAACTTGCCACGGCACTGACAATTTCGTTCAGTCACGTTGTTTATTTTAAGTAGACCCCTTTTTACTTTATATTTTGGCGACATGTGTTACCTTGTAGTATTGCAGATTATTTTGGTTCGCTTAATTGTCATAGTGGTTTTATGCTTTACTAAAATGCACGTCTCTAATAATTATAGATTGAGCTTCTGCAACCTAGTAGGTCTGCCTAATAGGTTTTGGAAATATAGCGTCCCCTGTGCCTTACTTTAGTAAAAGTCGTAAGTAGGGGCTTTTGGCTTGGGGAAAAAAATATAAAAGTCAAAATAAAAAAAAAATAAAAAAAAACATAGGATGTGTGCAGATCAAGAAGTTAGTCAGAAATACTTAAATTCGAAAGGATGGTTAGTATGACTACTATAATGGAACTGCTTACAGCTTAACTGCTAGTAGTGGTCAACTTAATTACTCCAAGAAACACATGTTAGGCTAATTGATTTTTCTTCTTTTTGTGCCCTTTTGTTGTCTATTAAGATTAATGAGATGTGTGACTATGATATTATATTTTGTAACGTTGTAACCAGGAAATTTCGTAACAAGATTTAATTGATACCATTACTAAAACACTGTTGAAGTGGTGATATCTTGTTTTGTGCGTCGCTGTTCGTCCGTAGACGGAAGTCTACTTGAAGCCTTCTCGTTTCGTGCGGAATAAAAATGATGGCGTTTATTTGGTGCGTTGTTTACCTGCTCTGAATATCAAATACATACATATGAATATATAACACATAGCTGGGAATGAGGAAATTTTGGACTTAGGTTAGACTAGGTTAGGTTAGATCAAGCAGTCGAACTTTTTGTCTTTGGTGTGAAAAGATATGTAAAATACTAAGAAAGAAATTAACAATTTGCGTGTAAAAATTTTATTTTAAATTGTATTCAAAGTCGTACAAAAGGTGAAGGTACAAGATGATCGTACAAAACGAGAAATCATTAGTACCGAATTTATTGTCCATCGGGTATAAAATTACAGAAAAAAACTGTTTTTTTGTATTTAACAATTTAAAAGCATTCAGGTAACTCTTTCAATATAACATTTCTCGTATTTAAATACTTAATTTAATGGCTTAACGTATTTACTCTTTTCTTTTACTCACGAGCTACTACTTTGTCACTATAATATAATTCTATGCTATGCTTGAATTTACTGGATGTATTGGAAACAAATAAAATCTAAGACTATGAAAAAGGCCGTTTTAAATTATTTTCTCTTGATTAAGAAGCATTTACTTAAACATTAATTTAAGATCTTAAAAACATCAATTTACTATACAATCTTTTAACCTATTTTAATCAGTGTAATAAATTAAACAAAATTATCTACTGCGTCTTATCATTAAAATTTTATAGTGGATGATGTTTATTTAACTTAGTTCTGGGTACAAGGGCTCTAAATTAAGAGATCAATGATTTCTAAACTATCAATGTCTAATATTAACCTCAATTTTAATTACTTTTACAGTGGTGTTCAACTAACATTTCCACTTCATACTACATTGTGTCAAACTCATCATGATCCCCAATAGGTATTGCGATACTTAAGCCAGACAGTTCTAGGGACCCTAGACTCTCTGTCTCTCTCTAATCTGGTGACTTTTGTCTGTCTCTCTCTAGGTGGTTAAGTACGGAATCTGCATTACCGACATTCTGTATTATCGGCATTTGGTTCGTCACTTGGCTAAATGGTGTTAGTGTTGCTAGGGGAAAACAGATGGCGCCGGTGTCGTTTTACGTGATTCTTGTACCGACATTCTGTATTATCGGCATTTGGTTCGTCACATGGCTAAATGGTAGCGTCGTTGCTAGGGGAAAACAGATGGCGCCGGTGTCGTCTGACGTGATTTTTGTCTCGAAGTACGGAATCTGTATTACAGGCCATGTAAATTACAGGCGTTTGGTTCGCCGCTCGGCTAAATGGTGCTAAAGTGTTGCTAGGAAAATCCCAGAGAGTGCTGTTAATAGAGGGCGTCATGAAGGGATCTGTATTACCGGCAATCTGTGTGCTGCCAATAGAGGGCGTCATGCTACAATTAGTGTGTATTGCTAAAAGAGGGCGTCATGAAGAAATCTGTATTATCGACAACCTAGGTAATGCTATTAGAGGGCGTCATGAAGAAATCTGTATTATCGACGACCTATGTACCACCAATAGAGGTCGCATTAAAGAAACCTGTATTACCTGTATGTACTCATGCTATTAGAGGACGCATTAAAGAATCTCCTCTCTCGATGTCTCCTCTCTCACTCTTTCACTCTCTCGCTCTCTCACTCTCTCGTTCTCTCTCTCTCTTCTTATCACCTATTAGAGGATGCATTAAAGAGCCTTCTCTCTCACTCTCTCCTTCTTGCTCTCTCAATCTCACACGCTCTCCTTCTTCTTCAATAAAGAAATCTGTATTACCTGTATGTACTGATGCTATTAGAGGACGCATTAAAGAATCTCCTCTCTCTCATTCTTGCTCTCTCTCTCTCCCTTCATCCTAATGCTAGTAAATGAAACAACATTGGATAGAGGTAACCGTTACGTCTACTGTTCTGGGATTGGTTCGGACGGCTTTGTTATTTTATACGTGAAAATAAAAATCGATAAATGCTTTACTGTTTTTATTATTTTTCGTAAAGTTACACAATATTACTAATATTCTATTGTAAATCAGCTTAAACTAGGTGATTATAGTTATATATAGTATAATACTTTATTACTCAATATAAACTAGATATGTTATATGAGGATGTTACAAATTAATTTTCTAACAAAATAACTTAGATCAACTTATAAATATATATATATTCTAACACTTAACATTTACTTAATAGAATATTAACTATATATTAAACTTAAACCTTAACAACAACATACTTTATTTAATCTAGTAATATAAACTTCATATAGGTAAGAACTGTCATGGGAGAACATCTTCGGCCTTTATCCAGGACTTTTCGTTTAAACCAAGCCATTTGACGTAAATGTCACCATTGCTGCGGCGTTTAAGTACTTTTTCAACTAAGTAACGTCAGGCTGTTTGGTTTTCTGCAGCTCGAACTCGTAGAAAGCTCCTCGAACAGCAACCCCATGAAGGTCTTCCAGCAGATATGTGACAGGTTTTGTAAATTGAACTTTAACTATTTTGAATAATTCAGTTGACCAGCTGGGCGTGTATCCCTTAGAAAAGACCCCCTTGAACTTACTAATACGTACGAGGTCATTCAAGTCTAGTTTACGTTTACTTCCTGCAGCGACATCGGCTTTTACATTAGTGTCATAAACGGTTAGTTGGGTCGTAGGTGTAACAGTAGCAGGAGCTCGACGTATCGTTCTGTGAATCGACCTATCGACTGTGAAGCCTCATTATTAGTTGGCAACAGATAGGTGTGTTTACATTGAGTGGTTATTTTGTTCGGGTCGTGGTTTATTGTTTTAAATTATACTATTTGTATGTTTTGGTGTTAATTGAATTGATAATATTTACTGCGTGCGTGTGCTTAAAGTATAGAGTTTTTTGTTTAAAATTGCGCGTAGTGTATATTTACAGCGGTGTAACACATTAGGTAAGTTTCTTATTATAAATTCGAACCTTTTATCTCATGTACGTAAAATTCTAATGTTATTATAGCACGGCCACGTTAAGTTTTACTGAATAAATTTTAAGTTTCTCTTTATAAATTTGAACCTTCTATCTCACGTACAGGAAATTCTAATGTTATTATAGCATGACAACGTTAAGTTTTTATTGAATAAAGTGAAATGTTAATCACTAATTCTCTATTTCCCGTACGTGTTGTACGTGTCTAAAACTAATACATCAATAGCGTTTACTGTCTCCTGCCATACTTTGTGGAACTCCCTAATCATAAAAATTTGCATTTATTTAAATATTTTGTTACTCTTATAATCTCTAGATTTACTGGGAATTGACCACATTTTATAACTAATTATTGTTATGATGACGAGACCTGTGTGATTGACTTATTGCCCCTGGAAATAGGTAAGTTGTTTATTAGATTCCTGTAATATTAAAATTAAGGGGAAAAGAGGAAAGTGTCGGAACAAATTTTTGTTTATTAAAAAGAAAAGTGACAGACCGCCCTAAAGATTTTATGTGAAAATCTAAGTATTTTGATTCGGAAAGGAAATAAGTTAAAACCTAACCATCAACCATACTCTTTTGTTTTTACTTTACAAGGATTTTAAATGTTCAAGGATTAGTACCTGCTATCGTGCCTCAGGTAGTCAGTCCGACCTTTTTGGGGTATAGTGATGCATTTTAATCTGATAATTATCTTGATTTCAAGTTTACAAAAAAGCTGTCTTTAAGGAAGTTTGAAAAGATTATATATTGATGATGAAAAAGGGAGAGAATTTTACAGAAAAGAACCATTCAAACTTACCTGTTTTGAGTTCGAAGCAGGTATAAAAAACCGCAAATTTCTAGTGATTTGGAGGTCGAAGCGTGCCTTTTTAAAAGAATGTATTGAGGTGATATGGTATCACCGTTTTTGAAAATTTCATAAATAAAAGATCGGTAACGTTAAAATGAAAATTTAGTATCGGCTCATAAATTAAATGAGGGGCATATTAGATCATGAGTATATAATCATTAAGGAATATAGTTAGGAGCTTAGTTAGATTTATCAAAGTTTTAAAGCAATAACATAATTTAAAAGATTTCATGCGAATATAACCTAACTTATCTAATAATACATGCACTTATAAATAAATCACTTTATAAATAAAAAGGATATGATTTAGTTAGACTATTTTATCACAATCTTGTATAGGCAACCTAAGTTACACTTTAGGTCAAGGTTCCCACTTGTCAGGGAAAGATATCTTCATATTTGAAATTTCATGTTACGTTCTTTCAGCGTTAGGCATATTCTTTGGTATTCTTGGAGGCCAGCTCAAGTTTGCACGGTTCTTTGCCTGTAAATAGTTGAAGTAGATTAATCTTGTTATGATTGAGATGGCATAATTAAAATCTGAATTCATTTTATTGAAACCTGCTCATTACTAATTATGGAGGTATTGTGATCCTCTTAGTTCGGGAAAATGCACTCTTATAGCCTTTATCCTGGTTTTTATGGTCATTGTTTTTATATGTGTGCCTTAAGCAATGTGCACTGGACATTTTAAGCACAAATTGTTTAACGTAGAAGTTATTTTCAAGCTGTGGTTTGTGTAAGCATCTTTTACTTTCAATTAATGTTTAAACTGTAACAAAAACATATTTGTATTGATTTGTAAAGGTATTTTTATGTGTAAAACAATTGTAGCACTCACTTTGAGTAGCCTTTTAGCTAATCTGTAAAGATGAACTCTTAATTTGTTGAATATGTATGTAAAAATTGTGTTTAACGAGAATTGTCAGCGTTAAGTGTTTTTTGATGATATCTCCTTTATTTCTCATTTGAGGACTATATATCTATTATAGTTTTTTGATCAGTGTTTTAAAAGCTACAAGTTGATTATGCTAGATCTGGAATTAGAAGAAATTAAAAAACATATGTTCATTAATGACGTCATGAGCGTGCCTTCGTTTGCCGGCGATTCGCATTTATTTTGAAAAATCTGTCATAGAATTCTTTTGTTTTGGGCATTTCATATATAAACCCCAGCATTTTCCAGCAAAAGCAGTCGATATTTTGTATTGAAAGAATCCACTTCGGCTCCAGTTTTGAAAACTGTAAAATTTAAGGTTATTTGTACCTAACAGATGTTTGACAACTGTCAAAAATTATTTTTATAAACAAAAGTTGAAATAAATTAAATAAAGGTGTTTACCTGTTTATCTACGAGAATTTTATGGAAGATTTAATTAGCATTGTGCTATATTTATAATTAAAAGTGAAATTATTTTCTTCGTTTGTTATTATAAAGGATAAAGTGAATTTAATTTGTGTATTGATCGACGCATCGATTTTTCGTAAACAACGCTCAGCTGATATTACATTTGTACAGCAGGATTGCCAAATTGGATTTTGGTTTTAAAAAAGGAAACTGTTCGGAATTATATAAGGTTGGTTGCGTAAATAATTGTCTTTGTATATAAATTGGAAAAAGTTAATACTAATTTGAGAAGTTCATCTTAGGGAATTAAAGTTTGATTTGATTAAATTTCTTGAATTCTTTGTAAGAATTGGTTTTTGTTTTGAAATATAAATAAACGAGTCATATTTGGTTTAAGAAAGTTTTATTTTTTTTGAGTTTGGTTATTTAGAATAGTTGTTTTGTTAGTTTGTTTAAACGGATAACAGTATTTGGTCCTTATTGTCAGACAAATACGACTTTCTTTTACGTTTAAACAAACCACAGGATTTATTCCTAATTACATTTGTATATACATTTTTCTTAACTTTGATTTTTCTCTTTCTTGATTTTAAAAATATTTGTCTGAATAAAGTTTTTATGTTATTCAATTTACACATGTGTTTAATTGATGCTATTACAATCCTACAGAAGTATTTTCTTTCCAGTTCAGATAACAGTTATAGGTGTCCAGTTTGCAGAAGCATAAGTGCTTATAATTAATGTTTGATAATATATGTCATTGTCAATTCTTGTTTCCAGGCATAAAAGAATATAAGAGTCTCGAAAGTCAAATAATTTTTGTTCCACCGAACAAACCTGAGTTAGTTAAAAAGGGTATTAAGAATATATGTGCTGGTTATTATTTATTATTATTTTATATTTTTATTTTTATTTGAAAATCACCGCAGTATATTGCCTCAGGGTGTTTCCCTTTTTGTCGTCGTCGAGGGTAAGGTAAAATTTAACTCCAGTTTATTTTGGTACCTTCTACAGTATAGTCGTGTTTTCGTTTTTAAATTTAAAAGATGATCAGTGTATATTCCTTCTTGATGAAAGGTGATTAGGTGTTTTAATTTAAAGTGATATCTGGTATTACAAAGCGCAAATGGTAAGTTATTTTTCTGCATTAGAATTAGGTTTTTCTCTTTTTAAATAGTTAATTCAGCCGTTGATAATAATACATATTGGTGTTAGAAACCATTCCGATCTCTGAACATGATTCAAGAGCCTGTGTATTTATTAACGTAATTTTCTTAACATGGAGATCCGAAAGCCCTTCACGAAGGGTAGCTACTGACATAGATATATCGGTTAGTCGAGCTTGCAAAACTCGTTGATATCATTGACGATTGTTGGTTTCTTTAAATTGCATGATCTCTTTGGGTAGAAAGTTTCATTAGAATACAGCGGTCTTGATCACGTGGTTAGTCAGATGTGAAATATAAAATTCAAGGGCGGGAAATCCATTATGGCGACTTCAAGAATGACAAATTCAATATTTTAAACGTTTTATCGAGCTGTCGTCGTCGTCGATAATACAGATTTCTTCATGACGCCCTCTATTAGCATTACCTAGGTCGTCGATAATACAGATTTCTTCATGTCGAGAGAGGAGATTCTTTAATGCGACCTCTAATAGCATCAGTACATACAGGTAATACAGATTTCTTTATTGAAGAAGAAGGAGAGTGTGTGAAATCGAGAGAGCAAGAAGGAGAGAGGGAGAGAGAAGGCTCTTTAATGCATCCTCTAATAGGTGATAAGGAGAGAGTGAGAGAGCGAGAGAGTGAGAGAGATGGCTCTTTAATGCGACCTCTAATAGGTGAGAAGGATAGAGTGAGAGAGCGAGAGAGCGAGAGAGTGAGAGAGGAGACATCGAGAGAGGAGATTCTTTAATGCGACCTCTAATAGCATCAGTACGTAGGATAATACAGGTTTCTTTAATGCGACCTCTATTGGTGGTACATAGGTCGTCGATAATACAGATTTCTTCATGACGCCCTCTAATAGCATTACCTAGATCGTCGATAATACAGATTTCTTCATGACGCCCACTCTTAGCAATACACACTAATTGCAGCATGACGCCCTCCATTGGCAGCACACAGATTGCCGGTAATACAGATCCCTTCATGACGCCCTCTATTAACAGCGCCCTCTGGGTTTTTCTTAGCAACACTTTAGCACCATTTAGCCGAGCGCCGAACCAAACGCCGGTAATATACATGGCCGGTAATACAGATTCCGTACTTCGAAACAAAAATCACGTCAGACGAACCGGCGCCATCTGTTTTCCCCTAGCAACGACGCTACCATTTAGCCATGTGACGAACTAAATGCCGATTATACAGAATGTCGGTACAAAAATCACGTAAAACGACACCGGCGCCATCTGTTTTCCCCTAGCAACACTAACACCATTTGACAGCCAAGTGACGAACCAAATGCCGATAATACAGAATGTCGGTAATGCAGATTCCGTACTTAACCACCTAGAGAGACACAGACAAAAGTTACCAGATTAGAGAGAGAGACAGAGAATCTAGGGTCCCTAGAACTGTCTGGCTCAAGTATCGCAATACCTACTATCCCATAATGATTGATATTAGTCTTTGCTTGAATCCTATGCTGGACGTGGCTTGATTGAAGAATTCAGTACTAATAGACTGAACTTTTAGTGCTGCATATTTTTGAACTCGTCCATATTATTCGGAGTCGTCCTATGAAATTATATTAAAAAAAGATAAAATTGCAGACCATGTTGGATACTCAATCAATAGTATACTATAACGATGTTGTCCGGACGATCTGTCCTCAGTGAAGTCAGAAACGGGTCGACGGCAATATATTCGTCATTACTCGACTACCAAGTGTTTCTTTTCCGCTCATATTCCCTCTTTGTTGTATAATGTACACCCGAATGCACAAAATCTTAGATTTCAGAGCATATTTTAGAAGCGTAAATAACGAAACGTTACCTGTTTTTTTCTATTGGACAAAGTAATTTAAAGAAATTCACGTATCTGTTTGTCACATTACTGTTTCCAAGAATTAATTGTTTATTATGAAATCTTCTTTCAATTTTAAATATTATTTTCTGCGGGGATGGGTTTTATTTCACAACAAATACTAAATATGTATGCTAAATACTAAAAATAGTATTTCACAAAAAATACTACAGGAGGTGCCACTGCGCGATCCAAAGATAAGCTTGCAAAGCACGGCATTCAACAACGGAGCCGGACATTTGGGTGCAGGGACACTTCGGCGCGGACCAGTTAGGCGCTGGGAACTTCGGCGCGAGAAATTGTCTAGTATTATTGTAATGCACAGAATCTTTAGGTACTTACAGGTAATAAATACAGTATGATCGATGAAATATAGTATTCGATAAATACAGTATGATGAGAAAAAAAATTCAATATTTGCCAATCGCAAAAGCTCGTGTGTACTGCCAGATTTAAGAAAAAATCATTTTTCTAAGCTACTAAAACATTAAAATCAAAATTCTGCAAATCTCTGCATAAGGGAATTATTTGTAATAAGAATTTAATTTGTTTATTATAAATCCTTTATTGTTTATAAGAATATCATGTTTGAACTCTAGAATTAAGAAGGTGTATGTGTGTACATAAAAATAAGAAAGTTACTCAGAGTCTTGAGTTTTCACTCGTTGAATGCATACGGCTTTTCACGTGCGTGCAGATAAATTATAAATAAAGTATTATTTACTTTACAAATCTTATTTTTATATACAAAATTTATTCGATCTGAGAAATTTATATAAATAATATAAAAGTGAGTAATCTCATCCTTTTAGTTGGATCATGAATGAAGGCCAGGGCGGCCATGAGCCGCCCTTAACAGGCAATGGCAGCCAAGATCGTAATGATGTAATCAGGTATGATTTAAATAATAAATATATTTATACTGATTCCGGGCCCTTTTCTGTATATCTGGAACACAAAGACAAAAATATAGGAAGATTATTCCCTATCAGGGTAGGTCATTACATTCAGGATGTCCCTGAATTTCGAAAAGATATTATAGACATAAACACAATTGGAAAAAATAGAGTCAAAGTTATATTTAAATCCTTTAACATGGCTAATAATTTAATAAACCATGAATGCATTTTAAAAAATAATCTAATAGCATACATACCTAAATATTATACTCAAAAGAAAGGTGTCGTTAAACTCATTGATACGTATTTCTCCGAAAATTTTTTAAAAGATAACATTATCACAGACGTACCTGTCGTTGATGTTAAGCGTATGAAACGAAAGAAAATTAAAAGCGATAATACAATTGAATACGTTGACCGACAAATTATAATAGTGACTTTTCTCGGTAATAAACTTCCTCAGAATATAAAAATTAATATGTGCAATTTTATAGTTGAACCTTACATACATCCCGTGGTTCAGTGTTATAACTGTCTACGGTATGGTCATACAAATTCACAATGTCGCGGTAAGTTTAGATGCCAAACATGTGCAGAAGAACACGAGAAAACGAATGGAGATTGTATAAAAGATGTTTTTTGTGCTAATTGTCATAGCAAAGATCATTCAACAGTTTCGAAACAATGCCCTGGTTATAAAAAACAATTGGATATTAAGAAAGTTATGGCAACCAATAACATGTCTTTTAAGGAAGCGGAAATAACAGTAAATAACCCTTGTGCTAAAGTTGTTACTCAAAATAGATTCTCCCTACTTGATACCTTAAATAATTTCCCACAACTACCAGTTGGGAATAATTCTCAAGGTACTAGCTTTATTAAAAAACCAAAAATTCCTTACAATTATAAATCCCAAATCTCGACCAATGCAAGTAATAAACGGAAAGCAAGTTCACCCCCTCAAACGCCTCTCACTTATTTTAGTAATCACCCCACTATTTCTAAACCAATCATACCTAATTCGTATAGAGATGAATTTATGGAATATAAAGAAAAGTTAATTTCTAAGATAACAAATTATATTCGTACTCTTGTTCCAGACCCTCAAAGTTTTAATGCAGCAAATGTTGAAACCCTTATATCTTCTATTCTCCTAGAGAATAATAAAATGGAAAGTAATACAGATACTGTTAGTGATGTCGACGTTTTCTTCTAGTAAGAATACATTAAATATCCTACAATGGAATGCTTGCTCTATTCGTCCTAAAAAAGCAATTCTTGTTAACTTTTTAAAAGACAATCCTCACGACATTATTGTGGTATCCGAAATCTGGTTACACAGTAATAACATTTTTAAAATAAAAGGTTTTAATTTAGTTAAAAAGTGTCGAAACGATGGGTATGGTGGTGTCGCTATATTTGTTAATCAGTGCCTTTCTTTCAGTGAAATATCTGTTAATCAGAATTTCAGTCCACATATTGAAACATGTGCAATTAGATTAACGCATTTAAAAATAACTATAGTTGCAGTGTACAAACCACCCGACAAAAAAGTTTATCTTAACGATTGGGAACTCTTATTTAATCAATTCAGTAATTAAACTTCAATCTTTTGTGGTGATTTTAATTGCCACCATTCACTTTGGGGATCTCACATTAACGATGCTCCAGGCGTTACATTTGTTGAAGCTCTAGACAATTCTGAATTAGTAGTGGTGAATGATGGTAGTCCTACTAGAATAGGATCTTCGCCTGGTTCCAATTCCGCTGTTGATTTAACACTGGTGTCTCCTGATATTGTGGATAAAGTAGCCTGGGAGGTGACAACTGACACCTTGGGTTCAGATCACTTCCCAATCAGTATATCTATTACAAACTCGTCAAACACATTTTTTATTAATCCCACAACCAAATGGAATGATAAAAAAGCAGACTGGTCACTTTTTCATAGTACAATTTTAAATGAGATCAATTACATCACGCATCTTAATTATAAAAACAATACAGAAAGATTTTTGGCTTTGTCTAATGCCATATGCAAGGGTGCTAACGCATCAATGCCCAAAAAAAGGCCATTTACACCATCCGTTACCCAACCAATTTGGTGGGATGATGAATGCACTGCAATAGTGTCTTTGCGTAAAAATGCTTTACATAAGTATAAAACCTTATCTAACTTAGATAACTACTTAGCTTACAAAAATGTTGATGCTAAAGCTAAACAGATATTCAATAAAAAAAAACGTAATAGTTGGAAAGAATTTTTAGGTAAGCTCAATAAAAATACACCAGTTTCTGAAATCTGGAGATATTTAAAAGCAATTAAAAATAGTACAATTGAATTCAAAAGAACAATCCTTTCAGACTCAATGATAGCTGAATTATTAGATACTTACGGGCCATCTTATGTTGTAAGTCAACAAATGCAAATAGTACAATCGGCTAATAATGAGGCTTCTAACGTTTTAAATAAGTCATTTGCCCTTGAAGAATTAGAAGTCGCTTTAGAAACCTTACACAGCACTGCACCTGGTCTTGACAGTTTTACATATGTAATGATTAGATCGATTCCCAGTCCAGCTAAGATATTTCTTCTTGAGGTGTACAATAATTGGTGGTTAAAACACGATTTTGTCGAACACATGAAAGAAATTGTAATTACTGTTCTTCTTAAGCCCCTTAAAGATCCAGGTTTAGCTGCTTCTTATCGACCAATTTCTCTCATGCCGTGTCTTACAAAAATTTTGGAAAGAATGATTAAAGCACGTCTTGAGTGGTTTTTGGAACACAATGGTATACTTCCTAAAACACAGTATGGATTTAGGAGAGGTTTTGGTACTATGGATGCTATTTTGCATCTTGTAACTGATATACAAAATGCTTTTTCAAACAACACGTACATAGTGTGCTTATTTTTAGATATTAAAGGGGCTTACGATGCTGTTAATTTGGACATACTACACAATAAATTGGTCGCACTCGGTATTGATGTAAATATAGCTGTCAACATATTAGCTATATTCAGACAAAGAAAAATCTTTATTAGAGATCATAGGAATGTGTTACACGGTCCTCGTGTTGTTCATAATGGTTTACCACAAGGTTCGGTGCTATCACCTATTCTTTTTAATATATACACTGCGGATTTGCATAGCATGCTAGACGATGATGTTAAAATTGTTCAATATGCAGACGACATTTGCTTATACACGACACAAACAACGTATCAAAAATGTATACGCAAGCTAAACCATGTTGTTCATTGCCTCCAACAATGGATATTGACAGTGGGATTCACCCTGTCTTCAGAAAAATCAGCAATAATGTATTTTTCGAGGCATAGACTGAACATAAATAACACACTTAATATAAGAGGTCTAAAATTTCCAGTAGTTGAAAACTACAAATACCTTGGCATAATTTTAGACCAAAAGCTCTTATGGACACAACATATTAACTACCTAAAAAATAAGTGTGAAAAAGGTATAAATATGCTTCGATACATTACAAAAATTCGATGGGGAGCTGATCCAAAATTAGCACTCCTTTTTTATAAATCATACATACGATCCATAATAGACTATGGATGCGTATTGTATGGATCGGCATCAAATACTAATTTGAAAGCCGTTGACAGAATACAATATAAAGCCATTCGCACGTGTATAGGTGCCATGAAGTCATCTCCATGCTATGCAATTCTGGCAGAAGCACAAGAGCCTCCTTTACAAATACGAAGAAAATATTTAGCAAACAAAATGATAATAAAATATAAAACTTTTAACACACTCCTATGTTCGGCTATCTCTGCGCTAAGTACGCATAACTTACTCAATCCATATTGGCGGTTAAAAAAATCCCCACTATTGGCAGCTGCATTTACTGATACCAGTAAGTTTAATACATATTTAATAGCTTGCGATAAATATCCTTTATTTACAGAATCATTTCATATCATAACTTCCAAATTTACAGTTAAATATCCGCTTTATTCAGACTTCGGTATATTGAATAATACTCTCCTTAAGTCCTTATTGCATGATAACAATAGTGGAATTTGCATTTATACTGATGGTTCCAAGATTGGAAACCACACAGGTAGTGCTTTTTATGTTGCTAACTTTTCAGATGTTCATCAATATCGACTTCCAGATTTTTGTTCTGTATTTACTGCGGAGGCAGTAGCCATAGAATCTGCTTTAGAATGGTGCTATGCCAATAATTTGCCAAATGTAACTATACTTTCAGACTCCCAATCTGTTCTTCAAGCAATTGAAGGCTCCGCTTATAAACAATATAATAATCATATTATCATCAATATTAAAACTATATTATGTAATTTAAAGAAAAAACAAACCAAAATTAATTTCATATGGACGAAGGGCCACTCCGGAATTCTTGGCAATGAAATTGTCGACAAAGCCGCAAAAGACGCATGTAATCTACAAGTAATTAAAAACGTACAGCCATTTAATGATATTGTCAATTTCTTCCAACATCAAATTCGGGCGGAATGGCGTGAAGGCTGGGCCATTTACGCCTTACAATCCAATAATCATTATTTTGTTATTCATCCAGAACTCCCTCAAAAAATCCCACATATTTCTTCTTTTCATGTTAGTAGATCATATTCTTCTCTCATTACTAGAATGAAACTCAACCATGGTTGCTTTAGAGCACATCTATTTAAAATTGGGATTTGTGAAAGTCCTCTTTGTACTTGCGATGACACGTCCATTGCCGATTTGAATCATATATTTTTTCACTGTAAGAAATAAAAAACTTACTCTAACAATTTTGTAGATGAATTGATTCAAATGAATGTTTCCCTGCCTACTAGTATTGCTTGCCTGTTGAGTACCTTGGACAAATGCATTTATGACGCTATTATTAAATTTATAAAAACATCCAACGTTTCGATTTAGTTTTAATAGTTGTTTATTCCTCTTTTTATAACTTAACTTTGTGGCTAATAGACTCAGTCTGAGGCCAAACCCTCCTTCAACACACAACACAAAGTTACTCTGATAATAGGGTAGTTTGTCCCAAAAAATTAGACTAATCGTCCAAAAAACGTTTTGTTTAAAGGTCTCTGAAGGTTTTACCCTAATTTGTTGCGGAAAAATTTACACGCACCGAACTGTCTTTCCATCGAAGTGTGTCTGCGCCTAAGTGTCCCGGCGCCGAAGTGTGCCTGCGCCGAAGTGTCCTTGCGCCGAACTGTCCGGCGCCTAACTGTTCTCGCACCGAAACAGTTGAGGGAGGTTACTTTAGAACGCAGTGTAATGTATATAATTTTCTTCTAAAGAAATATCGATCATAATAATAAATTTTTTCTAAGTAGTTGCATCAATGCATTTCTAGCGAGGAAGATTAACTGCAAACCTGACATAAAAGCAGATAAGATAAAGCTATCTTTTGCTATGAAAACAACGTACCTAAATTCAAGGTTCGTAACATACACCTAATTTCCATTTGATGAATTTAATAAAAAGGTAAACCACATTACAGCGAGCAGCAGCAAATCAAGAAATGTAAGTAACCAATAATTGATAACTAGCCGATAAGACCGGTTCTTCGAACAAGCAAATTCACCAATTCAAGAACAAGACCATGCCAAATTCACCAAGTGAGGAACAAGAACTCTTAGCCCAGCCCACCCACTAATCTCATAATTCCAGTACCAGTTAAACAGAAGACTGATCCTACAACTGCACCGTTGAGTAAACGGAAATGCGGCTGCAACCTTGACTCCACATCTAAAAAAGATTGCAGCCGCATCTAGCGTTCCGTTTAATTAACAATACAGTTGTTGAATCAGGCTTCTGTTTAACTGGTGCTGGAGTTATGAGATCAGTGAGTGGGCTGGGCTGAGCGTTCTTGTTCCTCACTTGTAAAGTGAGTGACAGTGAGTGTGAGTCGAGCGCGACAACTCAATCACGAGAATGTTTCAGCTTTTAACACTGATTATGTTTTCATTGCTTTATAGTAGTTTTTAATATTAAGAACACGGTCAAGCAAAAAAATTGAATTTTTTATTTCAGTAAATGACCAAAAAGAAGAGCCTTAAATGATGGTGCTGTTTGGTCAAGCCACAACGGTGTTATTCAAAATTTAAGTTAGAGCAGAAAGATAAAGTTCCTTTAATTTTGAAAATTACAAAAAGAAAATCGTTTCTAATCAAATGACAAGGACATATGTTTTGTACTTGAACATAGATTTCTAGTCGAAAATTATGTATCAAAATCTATAAGCCAGGGACAGCTCCAGGTGAAGGAGGGCTGAGCCTCACCTAAACAAAACTAAATAATTGCTATATAAAATCTAAATCAAAATTAAATACTTTTTCGCTAACTATTTTTAGTGCTATGTAAAAATATTTCTTAGAATAGAAAAATATGGAATTTCCTATACACCTGAATATTTTATAATAAAATGTATTTATATACGCACGCACAATAAGCTATTCATTATGCGAACAGAACGGGAGTTCTCAAGTTTCATGCGTCAGTTCTGGTTATCTAGACCAAACTGAGGTTCACATCTCAGATTTGCATGAATCAATCAAAGATTAAATTATGAAGTATTCATATCGTACGCTGTTGTATCGTCGCGTCCGCCGTCCGAATACTGCCGAAGACGACTTCTTGCATATTTTCTTTACTTTTCAAAACATACTTAAACGTGAATTACGTAATTAACTTGTGACCAGTGTGTGCTTGGCCTCACCTTCCTGGGAAGTCACGAGCCGCCACTGTTATAAACCACCATTCAAACCATGACTTTCTCTTATAACACTGCATGTAGCTCTAATAGGAGTTAGAAGTTCTATTAATTCGAGGGCATTAAATAATGTGCCTTAATGGTCAAAGGCAGAGCAATGCCAAGATAGGCTAATTTGATAATGCATATATAGGTATTCAGTGATGAGCCTGGTGGGCGTGCACGAGTCGACTGTTAAATTTTCATAAAATTAGCTAGCTCATTGTTAAAATTTCATTTATTTCTTTATTTACATTTATGAATAGACTATTTTTAGATAATACTGTTACTTTATACCTAATTATTAATGAAAAATATCTGTACAAATTATCACTAGTATGGCACCGCACAGTACCGCACTATATGTATCACCGACAACAGCCAAGCGTGCTAGCAATGGAAAGGAATATGCAGACTGAAACAGACAGTACGCTGACATAGTTTTCTTTCTTGATAACTAACTATAATTGTAACTAGTGGTTTTTGTTGTTTTTTAATAAGTTACTGATTTAATACATTACTGATGATTACTGACACTTTTAGCTTTAATTAGCTATCCCTCGGAATTCAATGGCAAACCACCGAGGTATACTTTGGCCATAAGGTTTCTCTGAAATTAACAAAGAAATCCAAGTATTATGTACTTGGGGTGGTTCGACTGTACTTATACTTGTAACACAAGTATAGGAGGAAAACACCAACGCCCTGCATCAGAGCACGGCACTCGCAGAAGAAGAAGTGATCTTTTGTTTTTAGGTACATGCGTTTCAAGTACTATGCGTTCTAGGCATAGCTTGCTCAAGATATCATTAGATTGTTTTTGTTTAATAATTTGGTAAAGTTTTGTTTCTACGTACATGCGTTTTGCGTCGCTTGCATAAGATATTACGTAATGGGATGATTATGCTAAAGCAGAATATTTTGAAGCATTTTCCTACTACTAGCATAGTGCGTGAGTAAGGTAAAATTTTGGGATGATAATTTCAACTAATTGTTTGTTTATTAGTTCCTATGTAAGACGGGTAATAAAATCCACTTTATCGCCCTAGGAATGTAGATAATATAGATATTTCAAATTGCTAGTAGTAGAAAAGATTCTGTATGCACCATTCTACGTAAGCGTATCTTTGTGGTCTTGGTAGGCTTTTTGTACCTTTCCCATAGGCTCGATTCAAAAATATCTTCCCACATCTCCCACTAATTTGATCCACTTACAAAAGAATTTGTTCACTGTATAACTTTATTTTGAAACATTTGGCAATAACAAGTTATCAGCTCCAAAAGTGTAGTCACCTGAAAAAGAAGAGTTTATTGAAAAGCAAGCTACATCAATTTTCTTTGAATGATGCCAAAAATCCAGTGTTCAAACTTCCGAAGAAAGTGGCATTTTATATAAAATCAACATAAAAATTATTTTTAATTGTTTTATTAATATTTTAACAATATTATCATCAAAAACTAGATATTTAAATACATTTAATACTAGGACTTAAATCTAGAAAATACAAGGCACTTGGATGATCTTACATTAAAATGATTTAAATGAGATATTAATGTTTACACTAAAATTAACTGTGAAGTACATGACACGAACTTTAATTATTTATGAGGACGGATTAAAGGAACGAGCGTACGTAGTGACCGTGTCGGGTTCAAGCGTAGATGCATAGTCTTCCTCATGTGCATGATGATCTACGTTTGCCTCCGGGTCATCTTGCATTTCAGCATTGGGATGAAAATTATCATAGGGACCATTTGTTGCAAATTCCACCTCTGCATCATCATTTCGAACAGGCGAAGCTGTATTACTAGCTATATCGTCTGGGTCGGCAGAAGAGGAAGATGAAGATCTGAGTCTATTTATTAATTCATTTATACCCATAGGTACAAATTTCTGAGACTGTTCGGTGGTTGAAGATGGTGACGTGTTAGGTGGTGTTGTTGTTGTTATATTTGGTTTTCTGGAAAAAATTATAAAATGAAATATTTCAAATGCTAAAAAATTAGTCGTAGAGCGTCTAGAAAGAAAACTCAGCAAAGAAATTTAGTAAAGCCTTAAGTTTGGTTTAGCCCATCCACCATGCAACATTACACCTAGGTTATAGTTAAAAAATCACGAATTACGTTGATTGATGAATTTATATTAATGTGAATGATGCACAGAGCTGTGAAACATTAAATGAAGATAACATATACTACATATAATTATGTACAAAGAATTTTAACAGAAAGCTACTTCTAGATATAGATATAGAGCAAAACTAGGTGCTTGTAACTTCACTGTTGTAAATAAAAGAGATTATTTCTAAACAGAGAAATGGTATGCTATGTATATGGGCGAAACTATATGTATATGTATTTTCATACTTAATATATTCTTCTTTTATCAAATTAACCATACTTCTTATGTTAGGATCATACGAAATGTTATTTCTATTATTACAATAATGATAATATAATTTAAGCATACACATTGTCAATTTGGTATTTGGTGATCCTGACATAAAAAGCAGAGGGTCTTTATAAAATGTTTAAAAGTTTAAGTATCATTGTAAATAAAGAAAGAAGAAATATACATACATTAATAGCTTTAAATAAAGACCAAACGATCACCAGCAGATCAGATAGAAGTTGTGTTATAGTAGCAAGAAAGTTATAAAAATAAACAAATAACGAAAAGTGATTAAAAGAATTTGTAAACTACTAAAACTAAGATAACACAGCTAAGGTTCTCATTCCTAAATGAAGAATGCCAAACTTCATGAGTTCAATAATTTCTATGTCATTTTTCTTTTTTCTTCAATTTCTTAAAGAATCGTGAACATATACACTGCATCTTTACAATAATCTTATAACTGATCTAATTTAGCAATTTAGTGTTTTTTTTCTTATTTGAAAGAAAAAGGACTGTGAGCCATAAGACCATTTACTTAGTATTGATGTAATGTTCTAATCTTCAATAAAATATTTTTCAACTACTTAAATTGCTTAACTAAAGTTAGAGTTTATGAAGAATATGAGTATATTGAGTGTAAGAAAATTACCATCACCATTGAATAATACTTAGAATCATATGCAAGATAAGACACAACCTTTACGAAGCTACAAGTCTACTATGAATCAGTAACAGATTTGGATAATAGATATTTTGAATAAAATAGTAATAAAACTAATTTCTACTTTTTCTGTTTCACTCGAAAACATAATTGGCACAGCTCTGAGCGAAAATGATTTGATAAACTTTTGAGGTGCATTTATAAGTTACAAGAAGAACCCTAGGTGTGGTGCTGTGAGGGCTCACCTTCTTACCCCTGTGAAGAGGACACGGGTATAGAACCATAGTTGTAGTAATAGCAACGAGTTTGTTCGCAAATGAAATCTTTAATTAAAGTACAGTCATCAGTATCCCATTCAAAAGTCGGCGCCTTCATAGCTACACAACTGTTTGCTAAACCATTGTTTCCGCTGTAAAATAAACAATAACAATTATGGAAACCTTCACGACCTGGCACAGTTTTATTTTTTTATACCTTTCGCGAGCTGTTCTTTGTGGACTCGTACTACCAGTTGGAATATCATAAGTACTACTACCAGAAGCAGCAACTTCATTTGAACGTTTTCTCATATAATTAAATGTTGCATTAAATGGTAAGCCTGTACTCATCCATAAAGGCATATCTGTTCCTAATTTGTTTCCAGAAATCCAAAAGTCGAATTTATCGTAACCCGCGTTGCTAAGATACTGTGTGATGGAATCAGCTTTTTCTTTTGTCTCAAAAGATGCTAATTGTAATCCTAATGACCGACAGTATTGGTATGCCAGGAAAAAGTTTAATTCTGGTGAATATGGATTCATTCTACTAATAAAATATTGGAATCCATCTAATTGAATTGTTGTTATCCTTTGTCCTGAAACAAAAAGTATTCTTTTAAAATAAACAAAATAACAAATGAAAATAATAAATATAACAAAGTAGCATTGTTCGAACACTACTTCAATATGGATGCATAGATACGTCATAATGACGTCAACATCTGGTGATAACTCGTCATAAAACGTCAGTGGACCAAAAGTCGACGACATAATGACGTCCAGTAGATGACACTAACATGACGTGATACATATCACGTTATGTGTTGTTTATAGATTATTATTTTAGCGGTTTTCAAAGTTAAAAACTAAATTTTGCAAAACGGCATTTTGTATTGTAAGTAATATTAGCATTATTTCGAAGATAATGTTTCTCGGTTTGTGTTATATTTTCCATAATGGTATACGTTTCAATAAGGTTATTGCAAAGGTTCATTGTGTTTAAGGCGTGTTATTGCGACAAAGACAAACATTTATCTATATTATTTTCGTACAAATATTATTATTTTTACGTGTTTTAGTATTAGTAGTAATTATTATTTTAATATTTGATAACTTCCAATAGTAACTCATGATGTGCAATACGATGGCGCCGTTTTCAAATTTTCAACCAATCGATGTAAGCGTCGCTTACGCGCGCTGTACATCTTGCTTGTCAGTACAAGTCATTTTTCTGTCGTTTATGTGTAGTCCGCCATTTTTGATTAAAAAATTTAAGAAATAAAAAATTTTGTGGTGAAAAACTTAAGAACTTAAAGTATGGCCTATTACAGAAATGTTTGGCAAATGCGTTGGTTGGGATTATAAGGAAAGTTTTGTGGCGATGCCTATTATTCAGTATTTGATTTATCTTTGAAGTCTTGAAAGGAAACATTGCAACTTTAGATGTCATTCATTAGAAATAATGAGACAATGATCAATGAAACTAGCCTGTGAACTATGTTATCTTTATTTTTAATAAACAAATTCTTGTTGTAATTTTTAATATTTCTTTTTAGTATATAACCTTTCAATAAACGTTATATTTTTGTATATTTTTTAATATATAACCTTAAAAAGTACTAGTAGCTTTATATGCATTCCTAAAAATCTGGGAGAAGGGGGGTACCAAATATAGGTAACTTGAAAAGTCGTCAGATTAAAGTGTTTGTAAAACGTGAAATTAACGTCTAGCACATGACGTCATTGGTCTGAAACATTAGCAAGTCATTACTACGTCATATTTACGTCATACAACGAGGACATTTATATCATTCTGTTGGCGGTTTTTTACGTGCCTTTGCTACCTGGATTACTATTACTCGTTATTTATTTTGATTATGATTAAAATGATGAAAATCCTTTTTCAATATAAGACTGGTAAATGAAGGTTTAACCGAACTTTTTTTAGAAACATAAATAACACTTTTTTTTTTAATTTGAGAAGCATTAATATACTGCTTACATGCAACGAATGTGAAGCACAATTAAAGCAAAAATCTAAAATTCCATGAATCTAAGCGTTTTAGGGGAACGGAAGAGAAAAGGAGCAACATTCATTTTTAAATATTAGTTTTCTACGCGCTGGGAGGAGGAGCAATTGATTATACAGTGCTATTAAATTAAATTGCAATACGTACAATTTCCCTATGTTGCATTTGAAAATAATCAAGTAAAAGCATTATGCACACGTAAAATGTATGTTGGTTAGACGTTTAAAATTATGACAACCGACGGTGACGGGCAGGAGGTCTCATTATTATGAAACAATTTGCATGTCGGGACATCTATAGTTGTTATGGCCTCTTGAAATGATTTATTTAAGCACTATTGTAAATTCAGACATATTTATATGGAGCAAGCGGATAATTAATTCAACTATAATCAAAATTGTTGACAGTATCATATGGAAAAGTTGTCATTTTTAATTGGAGGGTCTGCACGCTTAGTGTATCAGTAAACAAATTGATTCTCAAAAGGATCGACTTTGACCTTTGTACTTTGACCAAATACTATTTTTGATTCCTAGTCTAGGGTATACTTAAACACAGATTTGTAACAACTGTAAGCACAACATCGTAGAATGTGTAGACGTACTAAGCCGGTAAATAAATAAAAATAATAATATGTAATTATTTCGAATGAACAAACGGTGAGAAATAGCTATGATTTCTGACAAAAAAAGCATGGTTTATCCGAAGAACACTCTTACAGTCAATGATGACTAGACATATTTTGGACCACTACTACTGCAAATAAGAAAACTTGGATTATAGCAGGTACCATATTTCTGTGGACTTCTGCAATATCTTCTTGATGGAAACGGTCGACTTCATGTCCTTATAATCATTTTCTGTATTCAAGAAGACTGGTCATTCGACCTAAGGATGGTGTCAATTGTCACTATGTACACACTTCATGCGATACTGAGCATGTTGTATTATCTTGCTCTATGAATTATAGAATTTCATTGCTAGCCATATTTTGGAATTTCCAAAAATACCAGAAAATATTAAATCATTAAAAAAAGAATATAGGATTTCGTTAATT
Source organism: Agrypnus murinus (assembly GCA_929113105.1). NCBI lineage: Eukaryota > Metazoa > Arthropoda > Insecta > Coleoptera > Elateridae > Agrypnus > Agrypnus murinus. Next base: position 94,568,855 of record OV816023.1, read on the forward strand.
AGTACTGAAAGAGCAGTGTTTGAAACCTTTTAACATTTTCCACATTTAATATGCATGTCACGCAAGTTCTCACCTCCTCAATGTGCCTTGCCTTATGAAATAAATTATTCATTAATTGTTCTGCCATCACCCTGAAAACGAACTGTCAAAAAAGGCTAGTATTGAATATTATGCAGACCAAGTGACATTTTAGGACTTCCGCATATGTATATCCCTTTTTTAAGAATACTAAAATAAAAATAAAAATGTACAGCCAGTCTTTCTCTACCAAGCCAAGGTCGAAGGTCGAAAACTATAAAGTTTTAATAAGAATACCAATAAAGTACTCAAAGGTAAATAATAAATAAAACAAAACTAGCTTGTCATTTATAATTGTTAATAATATTTTGCTTTCTTTGATGACTCTATCTGATATTTACTTAAACGAAGTAAAAGAATTATGTATTTTTAAAAAATAACACGAATACATTACGTACTATTCTGGACACTCAAGTTTACCTCTGTTAAGCAGGGGCGTGTTCAAACTCTACACGTGCTGCAAGTTTGTAGGCATGGAAGGCAAAGTTCACAGGCGTGGATAGTAGATAACACAGTTTTTTCTTATTTATTATCTCTGACAATTTGATTAAATAAAATATTTTATTAAACTTGAAAGAAGGAGCCAAATCAGGATACAATGAAATATCTCATAAGCGGATACTTGCGGTTCTCAAGTTGTCCACATAGTGAAAGTATTTGTTTCATAAATAAATGTTCACCTATGTAAGTTTTTGATAATGTACAGAATTGTAGGTAGTGTACAGGTTTCACTAGAAATGGTTCAGAAATAAAAAGTGCATATAACCGCCTATCCATAGCGGATTAGAACTACCATACCGTCGCGTTGGACATAGTTAGGAGAAGTCAATGAAATGGTTGGTTATCGTAAATTCATTGAACGTAGTGCAAAACTAAACTATTGTGTGATATTGGAATGAGTCACAATACTGAGTCCTAGATTAGACCCCACAAAACAACCATGAAAAGAGAAGGTAAAGCGTCTAACACTATAGATGGACGCACAGTATTAGCTCCAAAAAAGTCCCACAACAAACACAGCAGGAGATGCAGCATTCAAACTTAGATAAATAGACTCGAAGAGGAGAGACTAGGAAATAATGAATATAATAGAAAGGGACACAGGAGAAAACGCCTTGCAAAAAGTCTAAAATTCATAAATTTGACAATATTAGAAAAAATATAGAAAACGTTATTACACAATTTGACTCGACGCTACCTTCTTAGAGAGTAACGGTACTATGCCATAACTTGAAAATGTAGGTCCCGATGCTATTCGATTTTTTTTGACTAGATGCGCCATCATAAACACGCCCTAAGTCGAAATAGATTAAGAATTTGTTAAAATAAAGTTCCAGGGAATATTCTGTTTTGAGTTTATCGAGTCTCATCAGACAAGCTAATCGCTTGTGAATTGTACACACACCATCCGGACTTTATATATAAACCCTAAATAACATTAATATCAAATGAAAAATAAGGCGATGACTATATAAAATCTAGCGTTTACTGTCTCCAGCCTTACTTTGTGGAACTCCATAATCATGAAATATAATATAAATACAAAGATTAGCTAAAGTTTCACAAGTTTTATTAATATCTTAACCTGACACAAAGTGTCGAAACAATATTGTCAGGTTAAGATATTAATAAAACTTGTGAAACTTTAGCTAATCTTTGTATTTATATTATATTTCATATAAAATCTAGTTTAAAAAATTTGTAATTAAATCAAAGATATCTATGTTATTAAATATTTTTATAATTTATTTATTTTTGTTCGAAAACGATTCCCATACCGTTTTTTGAAAAAATTAGACTTTTTTTGGTGATAAGCACTTTCTATTTGTGGCAGTTATTGGAATCGAAATTGATAAGATCAAAAAACGACCACCACTTATTAATTCAAAATGATTTTCACCCAGTCTGTGAGTGCTGAATGTTTTGCAATTAGATAATAATTTTATAAAAGCTTGTTTAGAAAACAAAGGAATGAAAAACAATGAATAATGTTATTTCATAATGAAATGCATTGGAAGCACTACTAAAGATGAATAAAGTGTATTGTACGGTTACTGGTAGAATAATTTATATTATATTTGACAGTTATGAAACATTTGAAAAAGTTATAGGCCGTAAATCAAACTGTAATAATATTTGCTTGTCCTGGACCACCTACGTGTGGTTTTCTTTGAACCATCTGTATACAGACAGGTCCAGTTCTCTAGCATCATGCAAGGAACGCTGACGAGTTTATATACAAATGCTCATTTCTCCATCCAACACGTCGATGCTGCTAGTTTAGCATTATTAAGACAAGACGAAGTTGTACTTTAGAGGTTGAGATAATTATATTTATTTATGTTATATTTACCTATTATTAGTTAAAATGCGTTCTGATATTAAGCGGTTGCATTATTAAACTTATTTGTAATTGTTGATAAGAAGCATCAAAAATCTTCTAAATCTAAAATTGATATTAAAAACATAAACATGTTAAAAACAAAACAAAATACTAAATTAATGTCAAATTATCCAAGAACGAAGCCGCAAGATAAAATAAATAATGAAAGGCAAACAGCACCGAAACGACTGCGTTCATTGAATGACGCTAAAGAGCTGAAACTGTCCGTATAGTGAAAGATTTAAAGTATTAAAACCATTAAATAAAAAAATCATTTTGTAAATATCTGATAACTTTATAAAGAATTTTATTAATCAAACGTTTTGGAATATATTATTACAATTAAATTTCACTTTATTATTAAGAGAACCATATCAGACTATTCAAACATGAGCTACATACATGGAAAACATAAGTAAACATGTTTGTTTGTTTTAATAAAGAATAAAAGTTATAACTCTTGATCGTAAGTATACATACATACAGAATCCATTCCCCTTTTACCGCATTTCGCAGTGTCGGGGTTTCACGCAAACTCTTATGGGAGTGCAACGGAGGTAATGGAGCTATTGTAGCAAGTACATTACGCTCCCCCATACTTTATCACTCATACAACTTTCTTACCTTAACCTAAGGAGTTCAAACACGATAGTACTAAATTTTTAAAATTCAGTCGCAACCGAGGTTTGAACCCCTGTCCCTCTGAACGAGAGGTAGGATCTCTACCACTCGACCACCTTTGGCCACCCGAGGGCCTTTGATCGTAAGTAAATAATCATTATAGATTTCAGACGAAATGTATACTATATAAATTTAAATAATGTGGACTATTCGTAACTATTCATGTTGAACTGATGAACTCACAATATTTGAAGATATTAAACAAAGAGTTATTTAATTGTCAATTGATAGGAGTCAATGGTAATAAAACAGAATTACCTGCCTCAGGGGTGTACCTTCTGAAATCTATTGTACTATAATAAATAATTAATAATAAAATTCTTAATATGCAACTTGTACATTGATTGGTTACCAAGCTATAACAATTTAAAATGTTGTACTGTTAACAAGAATTTTGAATTGTTTGATCTCGTGTTTCGATTTGCATTATTTGACATAAGAAATAACTTTCTATCATTTCCAGTTGCACCGGAATGTGACCTCAACTATCGATTTTTAAATGGGACACCCTGTATACTTTTAATAATTTTTATTTAGTGTTAAATTCTGAGTTCAAAAATTGTCTCTTTTTGATAGGTCGAGTCTTTTTCTTTTGCAATTTTATTTCTTCATCTAGTGTGCCATGAATCACCCAAAACACTTACTTTTCAGCCCCAAAACAAATCAAAAATACTGATCTACGGATTAGTTCAGTAGATTAGTTTTGTACGTCCTTAAGCATTCAGAAATCATTTTTTTATTCCAAGTTTTGAAATGGCAAGAGGGTGGTTCGTTACGTCAGTAAAAATTAGGTTTTTTTTTCACGAATCATGTGATATCCATGAAAAATCTGAATCGCATTCAAACTATTAGCCTACTTATATGGAAACATAATCACCTACGAAAAACAGAGGAGATGGCTTTGAATGTTAAACTGAGTTGTAGCCATTCAAAGTCACCTCTTGTTTTGTAGACGTTTATGTTTCCATGGATAACTAGACTAATTCTTTGAATCAAGTCCATTATTTAAAAAAATATGAGTATCATATGTTTGCTAAAAAAATCTAGGTTTTTACTGACGTAACGAGCCATCCCCTTGCCATTTGAAAAAAAAATGCCTTAGATAGGAAAAACTGATTTTTGGATGTTTAAGATCATAGAGAATTGATACCAAATCCGTAGAACAATATTTTTCTTTTATTTTGGGACCAAAAAAGAAGCTTTTTAAGGCTGATTCTCGCTATACGGCAGGCTACCAACAGTCACCGGACCGACAAAACATTCTACTGTACATTTTATATGAAGGTATTTACATCAACCATCACAGACACGGACCGTCGCGACCATATAAAATGTACAGTACAATGTTTTGTCGGTCCGGTGACTGTTGGTAGCCTGCCGTATAGTGAGAATCAGCCTTTAGGCGGATCACGGCACACTATATATAGACACAGAATAAAATTGCAAAAACAATGACTCAACCGTTCAAAAAGCGATAAATGAAGCATTGTTGGATACTGAATTAAAATTACTAAGAATATACAAGGTGTTACATTCTAAAATCAATATTTGCTATTTGCCAAAGAACCAGAAATTATAGAAAGCTGTTCCTTTTATGAATAAATGCAAATGGACGAAAATTTAGTTGTATGCTTCTTTGGATTACTCTAATTTTCTAATCATTTTAGTATGTAGTTTCGATCTGTCAAAATGCGACAAATGAATGTAGATTTAAACGCTTTAAAACTATAATAGTAAGATTCAAAGTGCGACATTTGTCTGAACCATTCTGTTGAGATCAGCGACATGTCGATAACAATCAATAGTCAATCCATAACAATCTTCAGTCTTAATTTGAAGCAGAATTGTAAAGAAATTTAAGATGGAAACAGAAACAGTGTACAGAGGGTCAGATTGTAAAACTAGGAGGAAAAAATGTGAAATTCTCTACTTACTCTTCACAGCTGACTTACCAACTACAAGCCTAACTACAACCGCTACTTTTGCTGACGATACGGCAATTCTAGCTTCGCACCTAAATCCGAATACTGCAACTTCCAACCTGCAAACCGCTCTGAATAAATTGCAGCAATGGCTCAAAGTATGGAGAATCTCAGTAAACGAAACCAAATCCCAACATGTAACGTTCACCATGAACCGTGCTAACTGTCCACCGATCTCACTTAACGGACAACAAATAAAACACACAGACTCCGCAAAATACTTAGGACTCCATCTTGACCGACGTTTGACCTGGAGAACCCACATATTCAACAAACGCAAACAGCTAGGGATACAATACAGGAAACTATACTGGATGATTGGAAGAAACTCTGTACTCTCGCTAGAAAATAAGCTATTGCTCTATAAGGTGATTTTGAAACCAATATGGACCTATGGTCTCTCACTATGGGGAACTGCTAGCAACACCAACCTGGCCATTATCGAGAGGTTCCAGAATAAAGTGCTTCGGGACTGTAGTTAATGCACCGTGGTATGTGCCGAACAAAGTGATTTTAAGTGACTTAAGTGTTCCAACCATTACAGACGAAATAGGGAAAATTGCCCAAAAATACAAAGACCGATTAACAGCACACCCTAACGACCTGGTACATTCTCTACTGAACGAACCAGATCGCTCAAAACGCCTAAAGCGCTTTAAACCAAACGAACTACCAACGCGTTTCAATGCTGTTCTTGAACATTAAGCTATTCCAGTGTCATTCCATTAGTTTATAAATTAATTAATTACTTAAAGTTCCTTCAATTCAAATCATTCGCTAGCATTATAGAATAGTGTATTTATTATAGGGGGGGCTTACTGGAGCCTGACCCTGCATGTCCATTGGCATGTTCTTGCTCATTGCTTATAATGTATACACACCAACTACTTATTGTCCATAGTATAATTAGGACAGATTGTAAATAAAAGAGTTATATAAAAAAAAAACAAGTCATAAATTCCATTATAACAATATATTTTACCATTTTTTCTAAATCCTATTTAACATTTTTACTTGAGCATTTCCATTGAGTACATCGGTTGTGATAAAGTATTGAAAATTAGCAAAAGCTTCTCAATTAATTTTAGGGAAACCGTTACAAGTATTATAAGTTGTGATAATGGAAGATATAGCTTCAGGTAGGTACTATTACCTTGTGTTTGCAAAAATAATCTATAACTGCTAATATTAACTCACAGTTAAATATACTGTTACGCTATTAAAAACTGATTTTATTTGCGTTTGATATTTTCAGTAAACTTTTAAAGAGGGTACCGCATACGACCGGATAATTATATATCTGTAGAGATGTAAATAAATTATTTTATTTTAATGTGGAACAAATAATATATGCTCGAATTTGCTCTTTAACAAAATATGATTTTTTGTAGGTGGCACTGTATATCAGAGATCTACAAAACATCGTGAACTATATGAACTACTTAGGCGTAAAACACGAATATTCAAACAGTATATGATTATAGAGTTTACTGTCTCCAGACTTACTTTGTGGAACTCCATAATCATAATATATAATAAAAATCAAAAGATTAATTAAAGTTTCACAACCTTTTAATAAATTCTTAACCTTACAATTGTTTCGACAATAAATGTCACTATCGAAGGTAGATAAGATTATCTACCTTTGATAATGACATTTATTTTCGAAACAATTATAAGGTTATGAATTGATTAAACAGTTATGAAACTTTAATTAATTTTTAATTTTTATTATATTTTATAAGTATATGATTATGTTATAGAGAAATACGGTTTGCAAGGAAATACTCAAGAAATTGTATCTAAGATTAACAAACGGATTGGTGCTTTTAAATCAGATTTTGTAAAAAAAATGGAAACAATGCAGGCGTATGATATCTAGGTTTGTTTAAGAGTATGAAGATTGATTGGAGAAAGTATCAACTTTTCCTGAAAATATATTTACAAGCATGAAAGAAAAAGAAGAAGAAGTCAGGTTTTGGAAGACCTCGACAAAGTTATGACAAGAGTGGTGCCCGTAAACACTTCGAAACTTTTTGAAATCTCCTGTTGAAGAGCATACGCAAGAAGAACTAAGCGCAGCCACTCAGATATTTTTGCGAGCCGTTGGACAAAGAGACGCAGCGAATATTTAAAAAGAAATCTTTTAAACAACACCAACCTGAGCAACAAAATACAAAAAAGCCTATAAATCCCCTAGGCATTACCTATTCCGTATATGAAGCACGAGCAGCATTGACTTTTTTAATTTGAAATAATTCTTAATAAAGTATCTCCAAGAACATTTCCAAAATCTGGTGTATGTCTATTATAGATGAAAATAGTATAAATGTTTAAGTATTAATTATGAGAAATTAATTTTTATATTTTGTCATGCTTTAATTTTTGCCTCCTAGATGTGTAATCTGGTCCACTGTGTAGTGTGTAAAAAGATGAAGAAAATCGACGTCAAAATGAATCGAAACGGACGGAAACAAAATTGACAAGGTGAGAATAACAAGTGGAAAATTCTTATAAACAAAATTTATAGTCAAATGATTTACAATTATTTTCCTAAAAAATAATACAGTCATAAAAGAAAGCCATGCCGCCGCATCAGTGTAATAACGCAAGGTGTAAGGCTGCCCAAAACTCATTTTCTTGTTTTGTTCTGGGTGTCCTCCACTAAACGAAACAGGCCTAGAAAACATTGAAGTAAGTAAGTCATATACTACATCCACTTTACATACGATTACAAGCAATAGTATGTAAAAAAAGCAAAGCAAAGAAGTTGGGTGTGTTAGATTTGGAAAAAGACCGAATTATAAGAAAGAAAATGAATAACAATTTAAAGAAAGTTGAGTACACAGAATAAAAAATCAAAATGATATGAAAAACGAAAGTATAAAATTTATTATAACACTTATTATCTGAATTATTTTTTTTCAACTATTTGGGCGCAATAATGTTGCCGGTGTTATTAAACAAAATTCAAAAACAAACGAAATAGAAGAAGGCATAATCATACTACTAACAAAAGAAAATCCAACACAATTAGAAATTATAATTATTTAAAATTTAACATTTATTTATTGTTCAGAAGCAAAGGATGATAAGTCGTACGCTTCAGTGCAAAACGCGACAAGTCAATTTTTTAAATTTTTCCTTTGTGTGGCCAATAAATAAATTTAATCGAATTCGAATTACATGTTTTAATCAAACTAAAAAAAATGGACTCATTGAAGCTGAATTTCTGAATTTTTGCAGATTTCTCAAAATTCATTTATAGACATGTCGCGTTTTGCATATATACCCCTCAAAGAGGAAAACTAACCGCAAGAATTTTTTTTATTAAATTTTAAGTCCTTTCAACAGGTTTTATTGTACCTAGGTATCTCATGGCCAACTCTTGAAGAGAGCAGATTAAATAATTTCCATTCCCACAAGAAAATGAAATAAATATATATAATATGAAAAATCTCAATTTCTCTTTTAAACTATTCAGATTAAGAACTTGTTAATGTGACAACATTTCAGGTTTGGAAGATATGGCATTGAACTATCCAGAAGCCTTCAGATGCGCTTGAATAATAAAGATCGACTAATCGATTGAACTAGTCTTAAGTCCAAGTCAGAATTTCTGTTAGGGATCAATAATAATAAAAAGATATAAATGTTCGAGTTGAAATTCATAAATTGGGTGCTTTCTATTTTTATACAAAAATTATAATTAAATTTTACTTTTACCATTTTAGTGATTTTCACAAAATTTTGCCAGAGGAGAGAAGTTAATAAAATAGCTTTACATGCTATTAAAATAATAACAAATTCCTATTAGTGCTTTCTACGGTATATAATTTAAAATTAATGAATACTAAAAATGATATCTAAATATTTTAAATATTATTAAATATAATAAATACAAAATTTGCACTGTACATACTGGCACTGAATAAATGTTTTCAGTATTTCCATAACAATTTTTTCGAATTAAAGTAAACTAATAATTAATTAATATTATTATTATTATATAGAAGCTTGCAATGACAAATTCTATTCAAAGTTTGCTTTTAAAGGAAATGTTGTCTGTTATATACAATATTTTACTTAATAAGATCTTGTGGCAAATACAATGGTAGGTGGTTAGCCGCCAATACGCGGATGGAATAATAAAATCTTACTTGTAGTAATGTTTCCGCTAAGTTTTAGACATATTTCCTTGCTGAGATTGAATTAAAAATAAATGAATAACCGAGCTCTAAAAAGTGACAGTAAAATTAGATCAATTAACGTATTTATTTTATAAATTTTATTGACCTTTAGATTATTGTTATCATACCGATTGAAATTGAAAACTTTGTTATCTAAGCTGGCACTACTGTAAAGTAAGAAAAACTAAAATAATATTTTTAGAATTGAATCTATTCAAATCATCGTCAATCTATTGTTTAATCCAATTAACAAATTCACTTACCATTGGAAGAAGTAATTGTAATTAATACTATAATACTGGAAAGAACACCGGCAAAATGCATCTTGAGCGGGATCTTAAGACTTAAAACAAAGACGCGCACCGACTGACCACGACCACAGACGCGCGGTCATTTTGTTCCGAAGCACCGGATACACCCCCCCTAACCCTCGAAGTTTTTACATTATTATGTTGATGCTGGTGGTCTCAAGAATCCGATTTGCCATCTAACACCTTTGTCTTTGGCTATAGCTAAAAAAAAATCGGTAGAATTGCGTCATTAATTATATGCTACCTGCTCAATCCTATCCAATTTTAGTACTACTTATTATAATACTTAAATTGTCTTTATCTGAAATACAAAGAAATATTCCTGATTCCATACGATTTTTAATATAATTCAACTTTTCATTGCGTATAGATATGAAACCACCCATTAAAAACATTTAGATTTACTAACTGAATAAAACAAAAGCAAAATTAAGTTTTCTGACTATCTGCTAAATACAGGGTCTCCCAAAATTCGCGGACCAACGCAACGGTACGTTATTAAGTAGTCATCAGGGAACACGAAAAAAATATTTAAAAAATTCTATCTCTGTTAATCTGCTAGATATTGAACTGTTTTCTTGGGTAAATTTGGCAACATCTAATTTACCTTAATAATGCATAGGTATGTTCGATTCTTTTTTGTAACCATAGAAATAACAAAGAACAATCATGATCATATTTTTTCAATAATGTCATTTATTTTTTTCAATAAACTGTGAACATTAAAATTACGATAACATTGAAATAAATCTTCAAGATTTTGTACTCTTCTAAATATTTTTTCATTTAGGAAAGGAGCAGCTACAAATTTCCCATTTACTAAGTCGTTTTTTATAAACTTAGAGTAACTGCTCAAAGTTTTCCCCATGCTGATTTCTGCATAGTTCAACTCGTCGAATGATATTCGCTTGTACTCTCTCAAGCATTTCCTCGTGAACAGAATCGGCGGCTTGGAATATTCTGTGTATCAAATCATCTCGATTTAAGACTGGTGTTCTGTACACTTGAGATTTAATATGACCCCAAAAGAAGAAGTCCAACGGTGTGAGATCGGGAGACCTCGGTGGCCATCTAAACGGCGCTCCTCTACCTATCCATCTTTCATAAAAATTTGCATTTACCCAATTCCTAACAGGTGCTGCATAGTGGGGTAGGGCGCCATCCATCTGCAACCACATATTATTGAATACAGCTAGAGGTAGCTCGTCAATAAGATCCTGAAATTCATTTTCTAAAAATTGCAGAAAATCATCTCCAGCGAGGCGATCAGGAATAATCACTGGCCCAAGCAAACGGTTTCCGATAATTCCAGCCCAAACATTTACACTAAATTTAAACTGGTGGTTACTTGGTCGAAACACATGTGGGTTTTCAAATGCATAGTAATGAGAATTCCGTGTATTCGAAAATTTATCTCTGGAAAAATTGGCTTCGTCAGTCCACAAGATATTTCTACCAAACTGTGGATTTTCTTGTAGCTGTTGCAAAAACCATTCACAATAATCCATACGAATTGGGAAGTCCGTAGGGAGTAAAGCTTGGACTTTTGTGTATGAGTATGGATGAAGGTGTTCGTCATGAATAATTCTTCCAACTAAACTGGATGACGTATCAAGCACAGCAGCGATTGAATTCGTAGACAATGTTGGGTCTTCTTCTACCAATTCCAAAACAGCCTCTTCCATTTGTGGTGTCCTTGCAGTCCTTGGACGACCCCTGTCTCGATAAAATCCACCCAGTGGTGCTACGCTTCCCGTTTCTCGTATTCTTTGCTCTAGCCTTCGAAAAACATTTTTGCTAGGATGATTTCTCAGGGGATACCTTTCACTGTAGAGTCTAGCAGCAGCGGTGGCATTGTTTCGACACTCCCCAAGAATCAGATGCATGTCCGCATACTCATTGTTCGTAAACATTTTTTTAAAAATACGAATAAAATCGGAACGCAACTAAACTCAAACTCAAACAAGAACAGGAACGACAAACGACAATTTTAACAATACAAAATGCAACGGCAATTAAAACTTTTAACTCTAACGGAACAGATACCTAATGACAAGATGGTGACAATACTTTTTTTGACAATAATAATTGCATTACTAAAAGTGAACACATACCTACATGATGCACGTGCATTACTTAACAAGCGATGCGATGTTGCCATATGCTTTTTAGGTGAAAATCCAAAAAAATCGCTTTTAAAAATTACGACAAAGCACAAAGAAAATGAAACACAACCAAATCATAATTGTTAACAGACACAATCAGACACAGTCAATACAAGTTGATAATTAAAATCTTTTTTAATAATGACGATATTTGAGAGCAAATGTGTGACATTTGAAGTCTTATATCTTGAAAACTAATAGAGATAGAATTTTTTAAATATTTTTTTCGTGTTCCCTGCGTACCGGGAACACGTAATAACGTACCGTTGCGTTGGTCCGCGAATTTTGGGAGACCCTGTATAACAAATAGCAATATAAATAAAAATACAATAAAAGTAGGTGATACTATAACTGTTGTACTGTTCAAACATTCAAAGTCGTCTATTTAAAAAAACAGCCAAATTCGTTTAATGTCTACGTGATATTGGACAAAGAAATAAAAAGCAAAAACATAAGATTACCGATAAAAATTTGTAAAAGTATACTGAACAATTGGTTAATTGGTTTTGTACTAACTAATAGAGAGATAGGCTATTCTTCATTTTGGTTCCTTATGGAGTTCTAACACAACATACATCAGTGACGGCTCGTGCATTAAGAACGTGGGTGGGTCAAACTATAGCTCTAGTTCTTCTTCTTCTTCTTCTCCTTGATTGACTTTTCATGTTCTCTCTTGAGGATATAGTCTGCTATAAGCTTTCGTGACTGAATTTAAGGTAGGGGGTGTCGGTCCCGGCCCATAGGTATAGTTAGTCGACTTAATTTTTTGTACTAAATATTGCAACAGTGAATGTATGTACAAAAATCCTGAAATGGCATAACCAACAAAAATAAGTCCAACTGTAAGGTGCAAATATAACCAAAAAGATTAAATTGTCCAGCAAGAACCACGGGGAGGTTTAGAGTATTCTTGCCAGGAACGGAATAGGATTTAGGATAGGATAGAAACGGAAGAGTTTGTGGGGAAAAATAAAACTGAAAATAAAAATTAAAGAAAAATAAATTGAAAAATAAAATAAAACTGAAAAACTAAACTAAAAAATAACTGAAAATAAACTAAGAGTAAACTGAAAATATGCTGAAGATAAGCTGAAAATAAACTAAAACGTAAAGTGAAAGCTAAAATAAAGTAAAATGAAAGTAATAAAATAGTCGAAATAGAAAAGTAAGCGAAATAAATAGCCTAAAAAGTGGACTGTCGATAAACTGAAAAATAGGATAGGATGTTTAAATGTAAAGTTGAATGAAATAAAGGTAAAACAAAATAGAATAAACGAAACAGGACGAAATAGTGAAAGGTGAAGCAGTGAAATGTGCAAAGGACTGAGTCCGGGTGGTGTTTCCGCTCCTGGGAGCGGGTTTGGGGACTCAGTCCTTTAGTCTGGACCAAAGGACTGAGTCCGCAAACCCGGCCCCGGGTGTGTAATGTATGTGTTTGTGAGGTGGTGTTGCTTCTTTGCCTTCTGCAACTCTCTGTGCCTGATCGAGAGCCTCAGGGCACTGACAACCCGTGAATGTCGTGCCGTGAAGCGGTAGGACATTGGTGGTGGGGATTTGGCCAACTACCTCCCATTCAGGGTCTCCCCTAGCCATGCGGGCATGAGCAGCGTGACCAGTTTACAAAGAGTTGAAGGTGGTGTTGGTTATGGGAGGTGTAAATTTTTGGATGCGTGTATGTGTTAGCCTCCACGCCCTTCCAGTGAAATGATAAATAAAAGAAGAAGAAGTTGCCCCCCTTATTCATTTGAAGAATAAGCTTTATAAGGAAAATTTTCTCTACTTTATTCCACCGATCTACCATTCAGCCAAAACCCTTCAATTAATATACACCCTATATAGATAAGTAAAAAATCTAAAAACAAACTAAGTAAACGCTTATTTAAACGAAAAACAAACACGTGATCCTACTTAATCTATTATTCATAAAAAAAAAACATAAAAATAAACTCTTTAAATTAAAACAATATTCTTATATTTTTATTTTATTTATTTTTATATATTAAATCGATTCTGCGATTTTTTTTGATGCAAAATCATCGATTATTTTGTTATGAAATGTATCGTTTTTTCATTAATTCTTTAACCAACCCGCATTTTATTGCTAAAACCGACAAATTGCTTAAACGCGATTGGGATATAGTGTTTCTGCTGTAGGATTTTATCCGTTTTAACGTTGAGAAACTTCTTTCTACGGTCGCATATGTTAGGGACACAATTAAATAAAACAATTATATATTTCGGTACATCTGTAATAATGTCTTTTTTATAAATAAATTCAGTCATGTTGTTAATTGTTGGAGAATCTCCGAATATTGATTTATCGGAATACAAAACTTGCAATTCCCTTTTTAATTTTTCATGATTAAAAAATCCTTGATTCTTGTTAATCTGTTAATCAGAGAATTAAACTGTACTTCGGGAAATTTACAATTGACGGTATCAAACTTAGCATGATTGATTAATTCCATAAAACTAAGCGAGGAAATATCTTTGAATCGTAGTTCAATTTAGTTTATAAGCAAATCCAAAATTTGACTAAATAGCCGTTTCACAGACCACGAATTGTCATTGTCATGAGTTTTACGACGTTTGGCGCACGGAGGCAAAATGTCTATAATTTTCTGAACTTCGGAATAGATATATGTAATAGTTATCTACATTGCAAGAACGTTACTTAGAACTTTACCTGCGAGCTCGGTACCCAACAAGCGAGCGATTAGCGAGCTTGTTATCCATGCAAGCACATAGGGTTCGTGTAACGGTCGAGCATTGTACAACGTTTTATGGTATACTGACACGTAAATCTTGAATAAATAATTGTTTCATTTACTGAAGCAATACAGCACAATTTCTATCTGTCAAACACTGGTTATCGCAATTGCTCGATATGACCTCCATTTGGTTGTTGTAAAATTACCAACCGTTCCTCCAAATTGTATACAGCACTATCCAACATTTCTGGTTGAATTTCACGAATTTGCCCCCTGGTACTGTCCTTTAATTTCTTCAGTGTTGTTGGACGTGTTCTAAACACCAAATTTTTTAAATAACCCCACAGCCAGTAATCCGCTGGGTTAAGATCAGGCGATCTTGGTGGCCATGAATTTGCAAAATGTCTTCTTATAACACGATCTTGAAAAACCGCAGTTAACAATTCTTTAACTGGTCGGTAAATGTGCGAAGGTGCTCCATCCTGCATAAAAATCTTGTTTACAATTCCTCCGTGCTCGTTTTGTAACTGTGGAATTGCATAATCCCTTAACGTTTGCAGGTATCGTTCACCAGTAACAGTTACAGATACGACCTCCCCATTCTGTATTTCCTCGAAAAAGTATGGAACAATGATGAAATTAGCTGTGAAACCACATCAAACGGTGACTTGTTTGTCATGAAGACCTTGTTGAGCAATTTCATGTGGATTTTCTGTTGACCATATTCTACAGTTTTAAGTATTAACTCCACCGTTAAGAGGAAATGGCCTCAACTGTCTATAAAATACCAACAACCATTGGAACCATGGAACAACCATTTGGGTTCAATTTCTATCTGAGCCAATATTTGTAATAAAAATCGTACCTGAGAGCAAAATCTGCATCCTTTAATTCAAACAGCAGTTTGGATTTTTAGGATTTTCCGTAAAATTTTCCAAACCGTGGTGTATGGCATTTGTAATCGTTTTAATATCGCATTCACACTACTGATTGCTAGCGGATTAGTATTGGCTACATTTTGATTTTCCTGAAGAACTTCTGCAACTTGTACATCACTAATCCTTGGTCTTCCTGATCTCGGAAGGTCAGTTACAGACCCTGTTCTTTCAAATTTGCTAATCAGATTAGGGTACGCCTTCATTTGGCACGGCCCTGCTCTGAAACCTATTTTCGTATGAAATCTTCGTAATCCAGCAGTATAATTTTTACCGCATTTATAATAATATTGTACTAAACCAATTCTTGTTTGCAGATCCATGTTCAAATTGTTAAAATTTACGTTTACGCGAGTTTTATTTTGAGAACAATTTTCTAAATTACGATACTTTCGTTTAACACTTGTATCAATAGTTGTCACGACAATTCTTTTGTTTTCCATAGATACACTAAAATCCCATTATGTAAGCAGATTCCATTTACTTTTTATTATTAATTTGATTTGTTAAAAATATATAATAAGTTGAAATACAGCGTGTCCTGAGTTAGAACGCATTAATTTTAAGGGGTGATAGAAGACACCAAAAGGAACAAAAAAGTCTTAATAATTTTTTTTTATGTTAATAGGCTTTCGAGTAATTTAGAAAAAACCATCGCCATATCTGGCAACCTTGCTTAAGTATAATCGCAGCTGGGTCTTGACCTTGTTTTAGAAAAGCAAACAAACAAACTGACGATGACAGTCGTCGTTTAAAAATAATAAACATCCAAAGCAGATTAGTCGGAGACTAGTTCTATGAAAATTGTAATCCGAACTGTTTCCGTAAACAAAATTTGAACGTTGTACGTTAATTAAAAACACGCTGATTCATAACAAACCAACTGTAAAAATAAAACAATAACTGACCTACATTTTATATTTATTAATTTCCGGAGTATTTTCAAAATAATGTCGTGACGTATTTGTTTTTTTATTAAAGAATACTATCTTACGTAAAAAAAAATTTGATTAAGGCACCTAATTACCATAAAATTAAAGATTTTTTAATGTAGCCAAAACAAGGTGTCAACAAAATCCCTTAACCTAATTACCTAATTTAAATTAGATAAATCTTCTCTTTAAAAGATATTATCTTATAAAATCATTAAAAACTGTTATTAAATAAACAGCAAGTTGCGAATTGCGTTATTGACAAATTATTATTTCAAAGTTCAACGAACTACAAACGCAGTATTATTTCAAGGGTATTATTTACAATTTTATTATTTTAACATAGCTGTGATCAGGCATTGACCCAAATATTCTTAAATTGCAAGGTTGTATAAGCAAGACGTGCTTTATTTTCAATGTCAAGATGTCCAGATCAGCATTTTGTGCAGATGTCTGGCAGATTTGATTACAAACTTTACAGGGTTGTCACGGTTCTAAATTGAGTAAAATGAATTTTTAATTGTAAAAAGAATTCAATTTTACGCCGAAACGATATCCGATACGAGAAAATATCATTAAGGTTTGTGTTGTGATAGATGAGATGGATCTGCCGACAAAGCCCCATACTTAAAGTACTACTATTAACGAGGCAAAATGATGTTAAAGTTTCCTACTTTCTTATTTTTTCTTGAAAAAGTGGTACGTTCTAGAACAAAATTGTGTAATACTTTTCTGTTTCTTTTGGTGTCTTCTATCACCCCTTAAAATTAATGCGTTCTATCTCCGGACACGCTGTATATACCTTACTTTTATGATAACCCGATATTATATTTTGACTTTTAATTTTCTGAATGGTGTAATTCAACAAGCCCAAGCTACAGCTTCTTTGTTGATCACATTGTATGATTAGTTGAAATAAATAAATAAATAAAAAGTTCACGTCATATATTTTTTCGAATATAACGGCTAAATACTTTATTTGTTTTTTATCATTGAATATCTCTCCTTTCACTTTAAGTTCTATACTTTTAGCTTTGTACACGAAGTAAGAAAACAGATCTACTTATAAAAGTTATCTTTTTGGGGTCCCGTAGCTCAGGATGTGCTACTGCCAGTGGAGTTTTTATTTTCCTTAATAATAATGTCAATCGGATCATAACATGCAACTTTAATTTAATATAATCACGTTTGATTCATAATTAGCAATGCCTTTCTTCGTAATTACTAATAAGTCCCACACTTTTTTTGCTCAAATAAATGCTATAAAAACACATAAGTTGGCCTTTTTTCAAAATAACTTTAAACAAATGGTAGGCTTGTTCAAAGAGAATATAGTTATTTTAATTATATAACTATGTAGTTTATTATTAATATATTATGTATTTTATACAGCATAATATTCGTTGCAAAATTAACGGCGTGTGGAGGCACCGCATCTGCTAACTAAAGCCACTGCATTGCCATCGCTAGCAATCAGCGCGTGCTCCCATTAACTTTGTAGTTTTTGTAAGCCCAGTTTTTGTCAAAACCGGTGAATCTCGAAAACCACTGAATAGATTTGGATGCCGTTGTCACCATTTGATACCTTATTTCTTAGCAAAGGTTTCTATATATACAGATTATTGAGAGGATCTTTGGAGAGTCCAGTAATAAGCAAAGTATGTAATACATACTTAAGAAAATTGGCTCTAACAGAGACAAAACGCATTATGTTGCGGAAATGGTAACAGATACAGCCAAACTATAAGCAAACGAATTGTAGCCCTCAAATAGTTCTACAAAAAAGTCCGGGATTGAATATACGTATCTCTTACAGATTACTCGCAATCAAGATTTTTATAATAGTTATTTTTGCGGAAAACTCTTCTCCCCCTGGAATGTTGCCTTACTCAGCTCTTGGATAAAATGCCGATAATTTTTGTGTTTTTTATCTTCAGAATTGCTTCAAGTATAATCTGTGAAAATTTAAAGTTTGTAGCTTACGCCATTCAATAGATATATATTGAATGATGATTTATTATGGATTATTTATTCGGTGGACATCGGACATCGGACATCGGAACTGGCTATTATTATACAGGGTGTTCCGGATAAATATGCAATGCTTTAAGGGGGTGAAAGGTGACCATATAGAGACCCCAAAACTCATAAAATAAAAATAAAAAATAAAAAAAATTTCGGATTTTTCCGTATTTTTTACAAGCCACGAGTCGACTATGGATTGTTTGTAAGATTTTGACCCTGAATTACTGATAAAGCAAACAATGATCTCACAACTGCACTACTAAATAACTGACCTCCCCTACGTACGTATCAATTTACAGAAACAACAGAATTGAATTTCAGCAGCGGTTGCCGAGTGACTCACTACCTTGATGACTTGATCATTTATTAAGGTCGGTAAATAAAATGTAACATACGTTAGTTGACCTAATTGTGATGGAAACATTGCCTGTTTTTCATTTTACGAATGTCATTTTAACATAATGAGTAAAACTTACCGTTTAGATACAAACAATCTTTATAACATGTGTTCAAAAACTCCCGTACCTGTCGAGCAAAGTGTAGTGGTGCTCAATAGTGGTCCGTCGAACACTTCATTGACCTGAAAATGTAGGCGCCAGTCATCGTTGGAGCAGAATAAAAGGTCTTATGTGGCTGTTGTGTGAATTAAAAACAACCGGCCGAGTAAAACATTTTGTGCAAACTAGGGATTTTCCTGTTTGCGTTCCAATAGCCATTGACAAAATTGCACTCGCGGTATATGGAGTGTACTTTCTGAAAATGGTTGATTTGAAAAGTTCCGTTCATTCAGCAGGCGTGTTTGGTTCTGCCATAATTTAAACAGTATCTAACTACGATTAATTAAACTACTTAACACCACCTCACTCAGGTTATTAATTCTAAAACGTGTATTAATACGTAATCGAAACTCAAGTTCACGACCACCTTAACACAAAGAAAGTTGAGAACAAACTGCATACTGCAAATTACAAGCTTCAAAGATCTGAGTCATTAACAGTTATTTACAGATGGTCAAAATGACTTGTTTATTATTTAGCTAAAACATTTTAAAAGCACGTCCTAATGTTTTGTTTTGCTTACAATTTCGAAGAATTCATTTATCCGGCTTGGGTTTATTATGATTATTTTTTGACGACTTTTAAAAGTATGTACTATTTAATAGGCATAATTTTCATACAATTTTATCTACTACTTTGCAGTGGCGTGCCTATTATTTTTATAAGGGGGGTTGTCATTTCAAAGGGGCATTTCAGGAAATTGTTAGTAAGATGTTACTCTACACATGTTTCTCTATTGCCCTTTAACGGGAAAGGCATCTTGTCCAAAACACCCTGTATAGGAGATTCTGTTTGTGGATATTATTGCTTTATTTGTTAGTTTACTTTTGGTTTTCGCTGTAATGATTAGGGCTATATCGTCAGCACGTCCCAGCAAGTATGTCTCTTCAGGCATGAATGTCTCAATGACCTCATCAAAGACGACCCAATATGGAACCTTCAAGTACGCCACATGCTATATTGTTCGTTATCTTCAGTAGTTATCTTCCTTTCACTCAGGTAGTTACTTAGTTAGTTATAATTCTTATTAAGTAATTGTTTATTTGATTTTTGTGTAACCGTTTTTTAATTAGATCCCATTGTGCGCTATTAAAGGCGTTTTTACTTTCCAAAGTTACAAGAAAAAATAGTTCTCGATTTTTATAGGCTTTTTTCTTAATGTCATTAATTTTTTGATCAATGAATGTCATTGCACCTATGGTCGACTTTCCCTTTCTAAATCCATAGTGTTTCTTAGATATATATCTTTTGCTACGATTTATGTTTCTCTGCGTTGATCCAGCTATCTTTCCTAAATTGTTTATCTTAAATTTCTTCATTCCATCATTTGGTTTGTTTTTATTTGCGTTTATTTTTGTAGTTTCCCATGTCTCTTTTACCATCTTTATCAATGCTTTTTGAATATTATTTCACAGTTCTACAAGAGATTAAGGTTACATTTTCTGCAATTCTATCCATTTCTTCCTCAACATTTCCTTTATATATTAGTGCTGTTTTCATTTCTCTTAGTTTATATGTCCTAATTAATTCTCTATTTTTCTCATTCTTCCTATTTTATTTATTTCCTTATATTTTTCTGTTTTTATCTCTTATCTTTGACAACACCAAATAGTGATCAGAGTAAATTTCAGGGTCCCTTTTCACCTTTGTGACTCTTCTAATTTAATTGCTGCCACCAGACCCGTACTTCTAAAAAATACCGCGCACATAACTTTTTTCATTGCATGCTGTTTTCTCACCATCGTAGGAGTTTCCTCATCTTCATGTATCCATATTCGGCTTTCTTGGCAAGTAAGAACATCAAAAAACGGTATGTAAGTTTCATCGCCAGTAAAAATTTTACTAATAATTTGATGGCCTCCAGCATTCAACATATCTAAAGTGTGTTGGCAAATTCTAACACGTTCTGCTTTTTGTAAATCTGTCAGATGATGGAGTATACAAACCGACTTACACCTTTTTCAAATGTAAACGTTCGTGCAATATTGATCTCACTTGTGAGGATCCAATCTTCAGTTTGGACTCTATCATGATATAGGTAATTAGGTTGTCCTCTTCCACCGTCTTCTTCACTGCAGCAATATTTTTGTGGTTAACAGCAGTTAAAGAAGGACCACCTCCTTTTCTGTGTACAACCGAGTTGAAACCTCGTTCAAATTTTCTATAAACCGTAGCTAATTATGGTGCGAGATCCCCAAACGCCGATTTCAAACTTTCCTCACTCATACGCGCTCAAGCCTTTCTTGAAATCATAGTAAATCATTATCCGAAAGTTCTCTCGTGACAATTTTTTTGATAAGAAAAGCTTATTCAATGGGTTATTTCTCAAATACTATTCAACCGAATATCACAAACTAAATTGACATTGACAGATAAAATAATGCACTATTTAATAAACAACAATTTGTTTTGCATGGTTAACTAGATTTTTCTATACTCAATAATTGTAGCTTGACCTTTGTAGTTTATTACCGATTTTCTCTCCTCCTGCTCTTTACTGCTCTTTGCCCTTAGCGATATTTGTCACTTTATTTATCATACCTCTAAATTCTTTTATTGCACTATCTGCACTCTCTTCGCCAATTCCCGTCGTGTTACCACCAAACAACTCTGTCTTTGTCCTCGTTATATGCTTTATTTCCTTGCAATCGAACGAAATATTCGTTCTGCTTGGTGATGGCGTTTTGAATATCGCTAATCGTGTAATAATTGGATTATCATCCTTCTTCCATTCAATTTTTTTATTTTTAGTCTCTATATCTAGCAACCTGGTCTAGCCAACTGGCGAGGTTGCAGAGCAGTCGCTTTCTGACAGTCGACGGGAGCCCGCATGCTCATTCCTAACTTCGACTGGTAGGTACTGGGAATCCACGTCCTTGTACCCAAAACCTTTTACTGTGTAATGTGTCTTTCATAATTTATATGTTTTTGTCACCAGAAATACTATAACACACCGCACACGCGCCCAAGCACACGCACGCACGCTTGCGCAGACGCGCACATAATTAAGGTGACCGAATTCTTCAATCTCTGACAGCTGATTGTTAGTAGGTATTAAATAAAAAATACATTAATACGAAATTAAGATATTTGTATAGAATAAAAGTAAAAGAAATTCATTTAACAAAATAAAGAAACGTTGGCAACGTGTTTTCCGAATACCTTGTATAATTACATGCGCTAGCGCAACAACGCCATAATGCGCCACTAATCAGCAAGGAAAAAATTATATAATTAATAATGGTATATAACTAGAAAGTAAGACAAGCTCTGTAAATTTTTGAATCGCAAAAACGATTTTAGAAGGGATATGCCGTGTACGAATTCTCTCCTAGTAGGAGGTTCTGTAAGATTGTTTCTCTTTCTCTTAGGTTTTTGAAAGTGCGTAGAAGCGTTTTAAGATTTTTTTCTCGCATGCCATAAGGCGAGAAGATGTGCGCAGAAATAAAGGACTGGCTGAGAAATCTCAGGTAGATTGCTACTAACTAACCAAAAAAATATCGTCATTTCTATTCGTACTGTCCAACGTTTTTTTAAATACATTTTCTTATAATTTTCCACATGCCACATCTGTGTTAAAAATACCCATCGAAACAAATGCATTACATTTAATTAATATAAAACACCTTAAAAAATTTTGTTAAGAGATAATTTTGATTTATTTTGTAATTGACGTTCATTATAAAGTTTGAGATTTGTTTTTAAAACAAAATTGCAAAATTGTTTCTCTTATATTAAGACATATGCAGTATGACGTTTTTAGGCTTAGCTTTATTGTAGTACTTTCAAAAATATTGGGTAGTTTCTACCCTCTCTAGTGAAGCAAGCTCCACCTATGCGTATTTCGTGTGCCATGAGATCCTGAAACTTTTTTACAGCCACACGATTCAGCATGATTGAACTCTCGCAGAAATTCCGACTTTTGATTGAATCACGGCAAGCTTTGAATAAGTACATACTTATTCGAAGAAAAGTAAGAAATGCTTCTATCTACATAGATCGAAGCATTTCTTACTTTTTAATTATGTACCTAATATAATATAACTAATATTGTTATTGGCCATAGATAATTATTATCTTAAATTATTTTCTACGTATTTAGTGATAAAAGTAAACAATCATCCATTGGATACTTTTTGATCACACGGCCAACAGACAGGTGAAATGAAAGAAATCCTTGATTCTTAGGAGACTCAAAGCCGACCCTTGTAAACACTCAATAAAATAAACCAAGTACAGGGTTATATATGAGCCCTGTTGACATCTTTACTGAATGAAGAATCAAGAATTTAGTGAGGTAAATATAGATAAAGATTCCCTATCAATGCATCTAAAATGTATAATCACCAATTTTTATCTGCATATCGCGGTTTATCTAGACATCTAGCCGTGAGTAATACATGACTATGCGTGGTATCGTTTTAAGGCTCTCGACAAGTCTATTCAGTTGGCATAGTATGTTTTTTTTTTTCATGTGAACAGGTTAACATGTTTGACATGCTGCGAAATTCGCAGAATAAACACAAGCAAACGTGAAAAAAATCGCTACAAACTCTATTGGAGTTTATGAACTTGTAGAGACCATACACTAGACTAATCATAAAATATTGTAACCTACATATACCTAAGGAGACAGGCAACTAGTAATAGAAAACGACAAATCTATTGATGGAATATCGAAATAAAAAATAAAATAACAGCATACTTGACGAAAAAAAAAGAAGACTGAAAAGAAATGTAGGTGCAGAAACAATTAATTTAATGAAAGAAGAATATAAAAACGCAAGAGATGAATATAAGCAAGCCATAATGAAAGCAAAGCACAAAAAATAGAACAAACTAATAAAAGAGATAAACAATACCCTGTGGGGTCAGGAAAAGAAGAGATCGAAAAAGCTATTGAGACACTCTTTTCCAAAGTTAAAGAAATTACCTGACCTGATATAGAAGCAAATGACATTCCTGACTTCAACATGGAACAATTAAGTTAAAAGAAAACGCCGGAACCAGACGAAATTACTACCGAAGTACTGATTAGGGTACTGAACAAAGTACTTGACATAATGAATAATATTCTCAGAACCGGGATTATACCTAATATATGGAAAAATGCTAAACCGTGTTTAATAGAAAAACCAAAAAAGGCAAATGAACAAAGGAAATGCAGACCTATATGTTTATTAGACAATTTAGGAAAGCTACTGGAAAGAATGCTGCATCAACGCAGAAAAACATAACTCCTAGAAAAAGCAGATATACTCGTATCTAAGAAACAGTATGAGTTAAGAAATGGTTAATCGACCATAGATCCAATGCTATTTATTGACCAAAAAATTAAGGACATTAGGAAAAAAGTCTATAAAAATGGAGAACTATGTTTTCCTGTAATTCTTGACATTAAAAACGCTTTTAATAGCACAATGGAATTTAATTAAAAAGCAGTTACACAAAAAAACAAATAAGTAATTACTTAACAAGAATTATATGTAACTACCTGAGTGAAAGAAAGATAACTACTGAACATAACGAACAATATAACATATAATGTGGAGTACCTCAAGGTTTCATATTGGGCCCTCTTTTATGGAATATCTTCTTTGATGAGGTCATTGAGACAGGTATGCCTGAAGGAACACACTTACTGGGATGCGCTGCCGATATAGCCCTAATATAATTACAGCGAAAACCAAAAGTAAACTAATAAATAACGCAATGACAACCATAAACAGCATTCTAAATAAAATAGAAAAGAAAAGGCTTGAAATAGCACTTGACAAAACCGACACAGTAATTATATACGGATGATACAAAACTAAAAATGTAGAACTTAAAGTGAATGATAGTATCAAAGTAGACGGCAACTGTTTAAATGATCATCTGGTTAGTAAATGAAAAAGCAATATAATAAGGAAAATATGTTCTAAATTATTACAGCTACCCCCATAAAGAGTTTTCTAGTTATATTAGTTACACCCTGTATTTGTATTTTTCTTGGTCAGCCCCTTGAGTTGAACTTCGTGATACCAAAATTTGTCCATGCAAGATTAGGTAAGCTTTCATTTGAACCCAGTACCAAAATTGAACCGTATGTTGCGGAGTTCTCAAAAACCTAATTTCTCCAATGTATGTTTTTTTTTTTAAATCTTATTTTTGTTTTGGAACCTATTGCTGAGGCTAAGTGCCGTAATATGGGTCGTTGGGGCTCCAAGGCAAGTCTAAAAACTTTCAACAAATAAAGAAGTTATTTATTTTAATTATTATTATTAAATTACATTTAATTAAAATAACCCAAGATTGTTGGGTTATTCCGGATCAAAATGGAAGCACTATTTGACTTTTTGTCTTTGTTGACTTTTGGAGATTCTTGACGATGTCTAAGCCTAAAGACCATGCGGCTTACTCCTAGTCCTTCTATTGAGTAATATAAAAAAGGCGGGTTTTACAAAGAACCCATTTTATGTTTCTAGAATAATAGAATCATTTTTCTTATTTTTAATAATTTCCGTGGTATTATCCTGGATTATCAAAAGCGGTTGGGAGATATTTCCTTAAATTTAGTGGTTTTTCTAGAGGGGTATTTTGGGGTATACGTTTTTAAGGGAGTTTTAAGAGGGTTATTAAAAATTGGTTCATATAACTATTTTTAGAGACTATATGCATTTAAGTTATCAGTTATCATTCATTTAATATATTGTTGATTGTTTCCAATAATTTATTTTGTTAAATTACTTAAAATGTTTTGTCTCTTATTTTTATATCTATTATATAACTAGTTCAGTAAAAAATACATCTTTTTCAAAGTTGTGATTTTATTCAAAATCTGGGGTATCTTGGGAAATTCTGGGAATTTTCTGATTAAGTTTTGGAGATAACTGTAAATACAAGTTGGCAATGCTGGTATCATCCTCATTTCTGATAACCAGATACTGAAGCTGCTCGAGTACCTCTGCCTTCCTCTTTCGTTTGTCCTGCCACCTCTGTGCATTGGATCACAAAACCATAGATATTTCTGGTTTCTAACCTAACACTTATGTGCCGGTTGTGTCAAGTGAAGATCATGATGAGATTCTAGTTTAATACGGCGATGTTGCCAAATTTAAAAAGAACCCTTAAAAAATCTCCTAGGAGAAATTATTTAGCATTAGATGGTATAAGCCTTACTTCGTGGAACTCTATAATCATTCAATAAATAATAATTTTTTTTATTCATTATTTAACGTTGTCATGACTAAAGGGACTTGATTGATGATTTGCTACGATATCGTCGAGATCGGAAACATAAAAAGGCAATCGGAATCTCTTACAGGAGAGGTTTGGAACTGACCCCCGAGAAAAACGACGAAAGGGTTAGTAATTGTAACTAGTAGTCTATATATAAAAAATTAGCTTCCGAATCCATCAGGGACAAAATCTATGGCCATTCTGGCCATAATGGGTAAAAATTAAAATGGTCTAAAAAAAGTTGAAAGTTGGTATACTTACACGTAGATCATATAATTCTAAACTATGTTTAAATTGGGAAAAAACATCTACACCCACTCGTTTCATCCCCACAGACCAAGAAAGTTTATAAAATAAATCTTCAATATCGATAAATTCGATGACTTTGACCTTTTCTTAAATACATAATTAATTTTTAATAAGTCATTCGTAATGGATAAAAGTTATTTCGTTGAAGACCAAACAACTCTAATATTTGGATTTTTTATACAGGGTTATTTCGTTGAAGACCAAACAACTCTAATATTTGGATTTTTTATACAGGGTGTTTCACTTTACAGCTTGGCGCCCCAATATATTTGTTATTTATAATGGAATCAATTCAAAATTTTGTCAGGTATAGAATTCCTTAAAACACGTTTGCGTGTAATCATAATCCCCATTTATTATAAACCACTAGCCTACTACAATTGACGATAAACGCAAATAATTGAGAAACATATAGGCCTTGTTTAATATTGTAAAAGTCGCGACGGAAATTTGTTCTGGATCACCTGAAAATCATAAAACCAAATTTTGATTAGACAATCTTGACTAATAATAATTGTTTTAAATTTATTATTAGAATTGAATTAAAATTATCTTACTTTTGCTTTAAAAGTGCCATAGAAATTGACAACCAAATTTTGTTTACTCTTAAACCTTAACTAAAAGTGCAACGGTCTATAATCTATAGTAATATATGCAGGAATATTCAGGAGTATTCATCTTTTTGGGCATAATCTTCTATAATGTGGGTGGATTTGTTTTCTAAAATTACACGCCCACATTGAGTAGTGGGAACCATGCATCTCTTTCCCACTGATTTTACCTCTTTGTTATACAATTACAAAACCGCGACGCACGAACTTCTAGATTTCATAGCATATTTTACATGCACAAATGAATTAATATTAATTGTTGATTAATTAATATTAATCAATTGATAAGTTAATGTACTGTAATAAGTAATATTGTAGAAAAGAATTAAGAAATAGAAGTAATTAATAATAAAAAAGAAACAAACAGATAAGTATGATAAATAGATATTCATTTTAAAAAAACGTATATTAAAAAAACAGCAGCCACCATGCC
This sequence comes from Agrypnus murinus, assembly GCA_929113105.1. Lineage (NCBI taxonomy): Eukaryota > Metazoa > Arthropoda > Insecta > Coleoptera > Elateridae > Agrypnus > Agrypnus murinus. The sequence goes on from OV816023.1 coordinate 94,596,379, forward strand.
CGAGTGCAGGATGCCCTAGATTTCTAATTAAAAGCGTAAGTTTTTTATAATCACAGTGGTTTGGGTAAATTTCTTTTTATGGCATATTTATAAAAAGGAATAATTACATAAAATTATCTCTTAATTTTATAGTCATTGTTTACGCTAAAATAAAACTAAACGATGAAACATATGATATTAATAGTAAAACATAAATAAAATGTAACATTAACTCTAATAGCATACAGTATTGGTATATTGTTTTTGAATTATAATTATTTAAATAATGGTTAATTGTGTAATGTAGACTTATTATTAATGTATATCATAAATGTTTTAAGTATTCAATAAATTTGTATACATATTTACTTTCCAAACTGTAAACTACATTTGCTGCATGCAATAAATAGTATATCGTACAACTAGCTATAAAAGTCATACTTTTTTCACGAACTTGCAGTTTGATTAACGAGGGCGAAGCCCAAGATTATCAAGGAAATGAGTGGAAAAAAGAGACTTTCATAACGTGTTGTACACGACATTTTTTGCATATTGTAAGTTGAAATTTGTCCTAAAAGGATTATGAAAAATTTTCAAAAAATCAGAGAAACATTATTTTTTAACAATTATCTCTGAGGAGATTGAAGTTTGTTTTTTACCAACATAATTTAAAAAAGTGCTACTTTCACTACGATTTTTCGTTGAAAAGAGTCAACTTTCATAATCAATTTGCAAAAAATATAATTACATTTTTATATTTCTAAAATAATAAAATTGTTCTGACATCGCTTCCAGTACAGCTGATTTCAAATAAATCTAGCACAGTCAGTGCTCCATAGTGTAAAAGTTGCTTTTTATCTTCCTTAATATTTAGTAAATTTTATGTAGTTAAGTATGAAAATATAATTTAAAGCCGGATTCACACGTCGGCGTCGTTAAAAACGAAAAATTCACTCTCAAGACTTAGCCTAGATTTATTTGAAATCAACTGTACATCGCGTGGGGTGCAGGATTCATTCCTGCTCCAGTAACTTTTCTTATTTAAACTTGTTAGTTTAGAAAAAAAAAATTAGTGAGTTAATTATTTGAATTATATTTTTAAATGTTTTTAAATTTTTAAATTATTTTTACTTGGCATAAATACAATACACATACACAGTTTAAACAATGACTATAAAATTAAGGGATAATTTTATGTAATTATCCCTTTTTATAAAAGATTATAATTATAAAAAAATTGTTTACTTATAAAATATATTAAACATTTCATAAAAAGAAATTTACCTAAACAGCTGTGATTATAAACAAAACAAACTTGCGTTTTATAATAATTAGAAATCTAGCGCATCCTACACTCGGACATGGTGGATGCTGTAGATCTTTTTTAATGAATATCTATTTATCATACTTTTCTGTTTGTTTCTTTGTAATTATTAATTACATCTACTTTTTAATTATTTTTTACAATATTAACAGTACATTAACTTATCATTTGGTTAATATTAATTAATCATCAATTAATATTAATTCATTTAAGCATGTAAAATATGCTCTGAAATTTAGAATTTTGTGTGTTGCTGTGTTGGAATTGTATAACAAAGAAGGGAAATCAGTGGGAAAGACATACATGATTCCCACTTCTATTGTGGGCCTGCAATTTTATAAATAACCCATCCAAATTCCAGAAGATTATTTCGAGTATGTCCAAAACGATGAATGCTCCTACATATACTATAAAGTATAGACCCTTAAATGAATATGCTCTTTTAGTAAACTGTTAAGAGCAAACAAAATTTTGTTGTCAATCTCCATATCACTTTTAAAGCAAAAATATGATAATTTTAATTCAATACTAATAATACATGTAAAACAATTATTATTCAAGATTCTCTAACCTAAATTTAGTTTTATGATTTTCAGGTGGTCCAGACCAAATTTCCGTCGCGACTTTTACTATATATACTTTATTATATGCTTTTTCAATTATTTGAATTTATCTTCGATTGTTGTAGGCTGGTGATTTATAATAAATGGGGATTATAATTACACGCAAACCTCTTTTACGGGATTCTATACCTGATAAAAATTTGGAATTGATTCCATTATAAATAACAAATATATAGGGGTGTCAAGCTGTAAAGTGAAACACCCTGTAGACCAGAGGTGTTTCGTCATCAACGAAATGACTTTTATCCATTTTTATCTGACTTATTAGTAATTAATTATGCATTTAAAAAAAGGAAGTCAAAGAATTTATCGATATTAAAAGATTTATCTGTATAAACTTAGCTGGCCTGTGGGGATGAAACGAGGGGGTGTAGATGTTTTTTTCCCAATTTAAACATAGTTTAGAATAATACGATCTACGTCTATATCAACTTTCAACTTTTTTAGATCATTTTTAATTTTTTCCCATTATGACCAACACGGCCATAGATTTTGTCCCTGATGGACTCGACAGCTAATTTTTGATATATACACTACTAGTTACTATTACTATCTCTTGATATACTTTTCGTCAATATTCTCGGGGGTCAGTTCCAAACCTTTCCTGTTAGTTCTTACTAGCAAGTAGCAGGCATAAAATTACCCAAATATCTGTTGCATTATTTTTTTACTGTATAATGGGTGAACGGGAGACCACACGACGTTCACCCCTAGAACTGGCTGCCTTCTACCCTATCCCTATCAAGGGCAATGGACGAAGCTGTCAGATAAAGTGTGTGGTAGAGAAATTCGTGAGAATTCTCGACGGTTACTCATACCGATCAGGGGGAGTCCTGGTAGATGAGACCGGTGTGGGCGGATTCGAAGCTCGCCTAAGAGAGGAGGTCATTTATGGTCACCAAGGAACCCGCTGCTTGGCCGAGGGCAATCATGGTCACCAAGGAACCCGCTGCATGGCCTAGGTCATGTAAGGTCACCAAAGGAACCCGCTGTTGCCCGAGGCCATTTATGGTCACCAAAGGAACCCGCTGTTTGACGGAATCTCTAGTGCGGTGACTAGAAGTGAGGTTCATCCCATGTGCTGGGAAACTGCAGCCGCCAGGTAAATGTGCTTAGGAGCTGTCCTGGCCACCCTTTGATCCGGACTGCAGCTGGGTACGGTGATTGGGAGAAGCTCCGAAAGCCATTACACTTAAGGATAGTTGAAGCGAATATATAGCCTCTCACTATTAAGACAACTTCACCAATATCGGGTACGCACCGGGACTCTATAACGTGTAGACTTTAAAGAAGCTCTGTCGAGGGCCCACCAAGCCTAAAATTGGTAGATCGGGGTGGCAAAACCGCTTAAAAACCAAGTCCTGCCACAATTGAGGTTGGATTCGATCGGGCAGTGGTCCCACTTTGCAAGAGGGCATAGCTGGGGAATAGTCCTATGCTGGACGAGGTACTCCGGTGCCGGCGGGTGAGCAGCGTGTTAAGTCAACTGCTCGGTCACTAGTGAACGCTTAGCTAGTAGAGGGTGGATAGGCAACCTCGCTCCTACCAGTGAGTTAATCTGGGAGCAATTGCACGATTGCCGGTTGTGCAACTTGCGCGCTGATTGGGCGTATCCCAATCACTTCCTCATGGAAGGAACGTGGGGGTATGTTAACACGGGTACCCCACGTAAAACAATCTTGGATCTATGTATAATGGAAATCTTGGGTGTTCGGGAGACCACACGACGTTCACCCATAAAACTGGCTGTCTTCTACCCTATCCCTATCAAGGGTAACGGATGAAGCTGTCAGATCAAGTGTGTGGTAGAGAAATTCGTGAGAATTCTTGACGGTAACTCATACCGATCAGGGGGAGCCCTGATAGATGAAACCGGTGCGGGCGGATTCGAATCTCGCCTGGGATAAGGTCATTTATGGTCACCAAGGAACCCGCTGCTTGTCCGAGGTCATTTATGGTCACCAACGGAACCCGCTGATTGACAGAGGTCAATTATGGTCACCAATGGAACCCGCTGCTTGACCGAGGTCATTTATGGTCACCAAAGGAACCCGCTGTTTGACTGAATTTCAAGTGCGGAGAATCGAAGTGAGGTTTACCCTGCTTTTGGGCTAATGGGAAACTGCAGGCCGCCAGGTAAATGTGCTTAGGAGCTATCCCGACCACCCTATGATCCGGACTGCAGCCGGGTACAGTGATTGAGAGAAGCTCTGAAAGCCATTACACTTAAGGAGAGTTGAAGCGAATACATAGCCTCTCACAATCAAGACAACTTCACCAAAAACGGGTACACACCGGGAGTCTATAACGTGTAGACTTAAACGAAGCTCTGTCGAGGGCCCACCAAGCCTAAAATTGGTAGATTGGGGTGGCAAAACCATTAAAAAACCAAGTCCCGCCACAATTGAGGTTGGATTCGATCGAGCAGTGGTCCCACTTAGCAAGAGCGCTTAGCTGGGGAATAGTCCTATTGCTGGACGAGGTACTTAGTCCCGTATGAAAGAGGACGGGGGGGGGGTGCCGGCGGGTGAGCAACTTGTTAAGTCAATTCCTCCGGCACTATGCCTGAGTTAGCTAGTAGAGGATGGATAGGCAACCTCGCTCCGACCAGTGAGCTGATCTGGTACCAATTGCTGTACTGCCGGTTATGCAACTTGCGCGCTGATTGGGCGTATCCCAATCACTTCCTTCTGGAAGGGAACGTGGGGGTATGTTTATACGGGTACCCCACGTAAAACAATGACAAATTCTTGTATAATGGAAATCAGGGTGAACGGACAAGCAGTTGTTGGAGATGTCGGACTTCACTAGTATCCGAGACTAGCCCGAAGATAGAGGGAAGGCAGTCGTTAGAGGTGTCGGGAAGCACTAGGATTCGAGACTAGCTTCTGGGCAGACCACACGGTGTTCTCCCTTAGAACTGGTCGTTGTCTACCCAATCCCAGGCTTGTCTGGGTAACGGATGACGCGATCAGAATGAAATGCGTGGTAAAGTTATGCCAAGGTGTTTCGTTTACGTTTCACCGAAGTGTTTCTCTACGATGACTCTAAAACTCTCGATTGAATCTTACCTGATGTCAGGGTCTTTTATGGAGCAAAGTATCCCGCTGTCTGACCTAGACGAATGGAGGAGATTCAAGTGAGGTTTATTTTGGTTAGGGAGTTCGCTCGCTAACCCATGATAAACTGCAAGCCAACAGGTAACGTTTCGGAAGTGACAGTACGGGGTCTGTCATATGCTGTCAGTTCCAGCGTCGGATTCCCAGAAATCGTCTAGAGACCTACACTTAAAGGACGTTGATGCGAAGATACATGACCTCTCACGTTCAAGACAACTTCACCTTAACGGGTACACACCGGGATGCTACTTTGATGGACCCTACAAAGTAGCCTCGAAATGAAGCTCTGTCGGGGGCACACCAGGCCTATAACTGGGAGATCGGGGTGGCAAAACCATTTAAAAACCAAGTTCCGCCACACTTGAGGTTGGATTCGATCGGGCAGTGGCCCCAACTCTGGCTCAGTTGTACTGAACTGACCTAAGTTGGGGGAATAGTCCTAATGCTGGACGAGGCACTTGACCCCGTATGAAAGAGGACGGGAGGGTGCCGGCGGGTGAGCACGTGTTAAGTCAATCGCTCCGGTACTAACCTGGTTAGCTAGTAGACCTCGCTCCGATCAGTGAGTGACTGGGAGCAATTGCTATGCAATTGCGCGCTGATTGAGCGTATCTCAATTACTTCCTCCCATGGGAAGGAACGTGGGGATATGTTAACACGGGAACCCCACGTAAAATTTCATGTAATCATGTATAATGGAAATGACCTTTAGTGTAAATTGTTGTTAATTTTTTAGTGAAAATCTGTAGGTTAGACGAACGCCTTTTTCTATTTCAGAATAGCCGCTGGTTACCTTAGCGCGGCTCTGATCAAAACATGCTTTCCCTATTACCATAATAAGGTTAATATAGACAAATACCATAAAACATTATAAATTCAGAATATTGTTCAACAGGCTAAATGGTATTATGGTATATCACTATACTAGACGTCCTTCACCCTCATGAGGATGTTAACCTAACTTTTTTATATTAGAATATAATATTGACAATAGATTTGTTTTTCTATGTTAATTATTTTGTGTTGAAAACACAGATCTTGTGTGTGCCTTTTAGGAGATAAAATAGATATGCCAGATAACTGAAAATCAGAAAATTTTGATAACCCAAAAAATATCGGGGCGTATCTGGTAACATTAAAGAATACCTGAACACTCAATTAAATTTGTTAGGAACCAACTTTGACACTTTTACATTATTTATACTTAATTTGGTTGTTATTGTCATACGCTTTGTAAACTAAACGCCGGCGATGTCTTTTGTTACAAAACCGGTTAGTCTATCACATATCGTTGTACGATAATCTCTGTAAGTTATGGATTTTTTCGGAATAAGAAACTCCATTTGATAATACGTCGATATTAAATGGATATTACAATGCGCAAGTCGTGTTCATTCATTCAAAAATTGCAGGTTACGTCCCTATTATTGATGTGCATTAAAATACGCAAGTTTGCCTCAATTTGACCGACCTTGTATACCTCTAATAGTTTCCAACGGATAAATAACCTTGTGTATTTCTATATTTTTCTCTGAAACGAAACTTCGATCCATTTGACTTATTAAGGTTATTGCTGAAAATTTCCATTATGGCTGCAGAGAAGATTATTTGTAAGTAGAATGAAGAATGTTAATGCAGTCAAAGAATTTTCTATGCAGTTATGAAGAAGAAAAAGAAGATAAAACATTCAAATATTTTCTTGTGCATTTTTTCCTGCAGTAGTTTAACATCTTCAAGTGTTTATCTGGCGCCAATAAAGCTTAACTAACCACTAACCAGACATCTAGAAATTCGCGTTCGCAAAGTAAATGGCTTACCTTTAGGTGGTAGCGTATATAATTTAAACCGGCTATGTGATTTTCTTTACTTTTATTGTCTTACTTGTTCTATTTATAAACATTGTGTATCCACACTCAAATAATATTGAATTCTAAAAACTAATAATGCACAAAACTCTATCTCCGATTCTGATTACAATCTTTCATTGTATAAGGCAAATTAGTTTCATGGGTGAGACTCTAGACATGACTAGAATTCGTAGAACTTTTCGTGTTAACATAAATCGACTGTTCAAAACATCGACTGTTCGGTTGTTTTAGATGATAGATGATAGTTACAAAATTTTTAATCGCGGCTTTAAGATGTAAATTACGTTTTGCCTCGGGTGGGCTTAGAAAACGTGATGTGCTGTCATAGAAAACAAAAGTGTTGTTCCCGCATAACTTTAATTCTAACCATTGCAAAAGAGTAAAAAAGATACTACTCTCAGCAAAAAATAGCACTTGTTTCAGGTCAGTTGAGGCTATTTTATAGAGCTTGTTGTGTTTTTTATGTCTATAAGAATCGGAACAACGCGTTCCCGCTTTATACATGGTTTAAGTCGCTTCGCGGTCGTTATTTTCAAGCGAACTCTCTGCCTACCTATTTAATTATTGTTCTCATTTTAATATACAACTTCGTTCGTATGATTTATAGAAGCCCTACAAGACTACAATTTTATTGCTCATAAAAGATATAAAGTCGAGCTATTTTCTAGAAGAACATAAAAGCGGAGTAATACCATACATAGAGTAGATCTCAGTTAAGTAGCATTGCGTGTTAGTTAAGTTGGAGACTTAAAATGATATACCTATGTTAGATTATTTTTTATCTCGAGATGCTAAAACTGTTTAGAAACATTTATAGTCATATATTTTATCTGATAAAGAGATACAAACTATAAATGCAAATTTCTAATCTAATGCAAAAAATTAATAGCGAAGATTTCAAAAAACTTGTGAAAACACTTTATACAACCCGTTAGGTTTCTTTGGGTTGCTTCCTGTTCAAAAACTGACTATTGGTTCATTGGCCGATGACGCATGGATGTTATTACTTATAAAAGATTCGGCTGCATGACAAAACACCAATCATAATAGTGAATAGATTATCGTAGTAATTTCTTTAATCTCTCTATACTACTAATCGTGCCTATTTTTAAATTACCTGACTCCAAGTGGAACAGAATTTACCTAATGGCGACCGTGGCATTGGCACTCTGAAGGCAAAAGTTGCCTTCCTTGAAATATCGAGATGCTTTGTTATTAAGTAAACGCCGGAATGATTTAACATAAAGTCTAAGATACAGTCGAACTTCTATATAACGAAGTCGGTAAATCCCAAAAAAAATTCGCTATAGGGAAATTTCGTTATAAAGAAATATCACCTTTTGTAAATATTATTTTAATGCTTTGATTTTAATTCGAGTGATTCCGCAAACTGTAACGTCTTGTGTTAAATTAACTGTCTTGATAATGGTGCATTTTTGTCGCCAATTAAATGCACCCACTTTAAAACTCTACTCTTCATCTACGTTGTCATAAACATACGTTCTAGCACGTTTTGCTGTAAGTTCACCAACTGATTTTAAAATTGATTCGCGATTTTTTATTATAGTCGATAAACTACTGACAGGAATTCCAAACTTTCCCGCAACACGTTGATTTTCTCAGTAATGATTAAACACTTTCACTTTTTTTGTACTACATTGTAGGGCTGTTCTCACAAAACTAAAGTTAAAAAAATTTGCAATGCAAGTTTTTAATTTTACGTGAATGCTAATTGAATTTTAATCTTTCTTAGAGGGGTGGAATATCCATTTAGACAAGTAACAATGTGTATAATGCATCGAAGTTTAATCTTTCCTAGAACTCTCATTCAGGTAAATTTACAGAAATTCCCTGAAAAATCAGTTGTAAGAGGCCTTTTAATGACAATTTCAACCCTTCTTAGAACTTCAATTTAAACAAATTTACAAAATCCTTTTGAAAGATTTACAGGTTTTTAGAAAAGTGTGCAGGCTTCTTGGAAGAAAGGTAAATTTATAATCTTTTACTGCTGCTAAGAAAGAAATATTGATGCATACATAATACATAAATTTACCTGGAAAAATTTATTTGTTTGGACTAAAAATTTCGTTATATAGAAATTTTACTTCGTTATTTAGAGACACTTTTTGATGTATTTTTTCTAAAAGCGCAGTGTACAGCACAAAAATTCGTTATATAGAGAAATTCGCTATTCGCTAAAATATAGAAGTTCGTAATATGGAAGTTTGACTGTATTAACTTAGGAGATATTTTAGGGTTTCCAGTTGTAAACTTGATTTAGATTATAGAAGAATAAAAAATACAAGCTGACTTTCAAATTCCTCACATAACATCCAGAAATAAATTTATTTTAAAAATTGTTGATTGGTAATCTTTTACGTTTATAAGGCATTTATATCGTCAATAAATCAAGAAACATAAAACACTATCATAAGTTAAAAGATGAAAAAGCATGTTTGTAGTATTCGTTTCGTCATTATTATTACTTCAAAACCTTTATCTTATTTAGGATCTTCACAACTCTTCTCAGTGATTGACAGGCGTTTATTACTGAACAAAATCGTAATTCATTTTTTTTTTCGTTTTTATTAACTTCACTATAAATAGCTGCAAAATTATGCATAAAATTAATTTATTTTATTAACAAATAAACCCTTTTCAAATGCCAAACAAGTTTTAAACTTTAGGAAAAAATGCAAATTAACAGAAAATAATATGCAAATAAAATAGAATCGCTGAGTGGAGGTAGGAACTAAATGTAAGTTCTAAAATGATTTTTTGAAATTAACATCAACGTTTTATGCCAAATTTATAAATTCCACTGAGCGTAGTGATGGGAAGGCCTATTTTCAAGATTCGTGGATGACATTTAAAAGAAGCCTCGGGATTCAAAATGAGTTTGGAACTTAAACCCTTGTCATCATGTGGTGTTGGGTTGTCAGTAAGAGATCAGTAGTAACTTTTATTAATAATTAAAAAAAAATTAAACATGCTCAGAATAGGTCTTTCGAAGAAATATAGGAATTCGAGTGGAAAATCCCCGTTCTAAATCGGTCCCAAGTTCGATTCTCTGTGCGAATGAACTTGGTCCAATACAATGTTCAATATTACGTTCCAGGTTCCAGCCGAATATCTAACTGTTCCTGACGCACAGTGGAGAGAAATATAGGAACCGACAGACAGTCTTGGAGAACCATATAATTACTATAAACAACATCAAACTCCTTGTGAAATGTGTATTTAATTAAATAGAAAACATGTCAACAAATAAATTTTTATACAATTATGGTTATCGTTTATTTAAATTTGTAATATTTAATCAAATTAAAGCTCAACATCAGTTCCGTACAGCAAAAAGTATAATTAGGGTACTATTTTAAATTAGGGTCATTAAACTTGCGCAGAAAGGTAATACAGATTTAAATGTTCTACGTATACTGCATATAAGCAACTAATTCATTTGCTTACTGCACTTCTCAGTTCTCGCTTTCGTTAGTGGGCGATGCGTTGCGGTGATACGGTTATAATTTTATTACTTATTCGATTTAGTGTTTCTGCGAATGAGACTGTATTTGGGAACATTTTAATTTATACACCGTGTCCCATTAAGACATAGTCAGACTTTGCCAGTGGTTAGATAACCATTAAAGAAAAAAAATTCCTATATACCATTTTTCTCGTATTTCTATACTTTTAGAGAAAAACTGCATTGAAGTTCAGCCTAATGTTTTCAAATTTAATAATATGAATGCACATGACACATATTTTAAAAAGTTCAGGCAGATATTTAATACTACTTGTTTCTTAGAATGTGCAAGGATAGCGTAATAAAGTAATAAACACGTCTTTATTTTGGCCCAGTGTTTTGTAGAATAACAACAGATAAACAGAATTAAATAAACAAAGCATATTGAGCAACGACCTCGATGGATATTATGTTATGGATGTTTTGTTATTTCTGATTACTAAGACAATTTTAAATTCTTTTAATTAGGCACATTAACCCTATGTGTAATACGATACTGCAGGTTTGCGAAGAAAAAATTACAGTACACGTGATAGTGACACATATTCTCAGGTCAAGATCAAGAAGATACCCAATACTATTTGATTTCTCAAATAATAACAAATTGCAAACCCCCTACACTGCAGCTTTTAGCAATAGTTAAAACGTAACAGTACTTGTACTTGACTATGTAAACAAATCCATCAATCAGGTTCGTATCAAAACATCAAAAAGAATAATAAGGTGTTACTAATGGAACTTTCGAGAATTCCAATCAAAAATAACAATACCTATTGATTGATAGATCAAATTAGCTAAACATGTCTTTACTTAATTAAAACTAATGTCTGTTTATTAACGCATAACAAATCGAATTTAATGATATCGTTAAATGGGTCAGTATTAAAATGATGTCATTTTTGTCTGCGTTTCCTATTAGAATACAGGGGAATCCCCCGGATTAATAAAACGTTTTGTTTTAACAATATCCAAAATGGAATGTGCGTCGTTTGCATCCTTGTTGTGCTTCTTTAAATAGATGTCACGTTTTTACTGATGGTGTCAATTTCTAAAGATCTTGCATTTATGTATTTCTATTCGACTTATACGTACTTTTCTGAAAACGTCGGGCAAAATTGTCGAACTTTTCAAGTTCATTTAAACAAAAAATGTTACTAAGGTTTTATGTTTCTAATGACCAAAGAAGATTATCCTCAAAGTTCGACCATTAGGTACTAATCACCGTGTATAAGTTGGGATTTTTTTTATAGACAAATAATTCTATTTAGTTTGCTCTGTACGCAACATGTAAAATTGCTTATATGGAGATGACTGCAATAAATTTTCTACATACAGTTTTGGAGAAAAATTACAAATTGTCGAGAAATGCAGACCAAAACCAGAACTTCTAAATTACACCAAGTATTTTGCTAAAAAAGATCGGAGACTCGAGTTGCAATATAAATAAGTAGTAGTACTTTTTTTTAAATAAAGAATAATAGTCAAAAAATTCCTTAAGTATAACGTGTAAAAGTTCTTTTTTTTTAACTTTTAAGTTTCATAATTATAAAACTGTTTTTTATTGTGCCTAGGTATATTAAAATTAAAATCATGGTTACTTCCCTTGCCTAAATTCTCACCGCACGCTACTGATTTAATTGAGTTATGAGTTGTGTGTTAAGTTCTGTTTTGTGTTGGCATCATCATCATTGTCGGCATTAACATATTGAACTATGTATTAAGCATTAGGTTAAATTGGTTAGTTGTCGCAAGTAAATTACCATTTATCACGATCAGACATGGTTTGTTATAGAAAATACACCTTTGCATCTTTTATTTTACAATAAATGTTATTTTTTACGTTTTTATTTTTAATATTACACTCATAATGTTAAATTATCCCTAAGTGAAACGATAGAGGTTAAACGGCTAGTGCATTTCGAGCGTTTGTGTATTGTTGGTTGCATAATCATACAGTAAATACAATACTTTGAGATGATTATTTTAAAATGCAATATTGAGTATATTGCATTTTAATTTAATAGCGCTGTATAAGAAATTAGAAAATACTCAAATAAATAATTTTAACTATTACTGGCATTTAAGAAATGATTGTAACAAATATATCTAAATGTATTGCGCGTTTACTGTTAGGTATATATTATTAAAATATATAATTGCTATGTAATTGTTTTGTATTTTCGAGATACTTATATTCTAATAAAAGAATGTCGGTTGTCAATAATACATACATTCTCTTGCATGCACTTTATGCAATAGACAGATGTGCAACTATGATATTGCACCCAAGCCAGGGCAACATAGTGTTATTTTAATGTAGCCCACCTACCTTTCGGTCTAGAACCACGGACCTACTTTGGGAGTCGCGAATTGAGATCCGCTTTTTCTTTGAGGTAAGATGATTCTAATAAGAAACGGCAACTATTCCATGATAAAATATTTAGAGCCAACAAAAAATAATTGTCGCGTTAAACATTGCTTTGAAATAGTTTTTACCTAATTTCTAAGAAAATCTTGACGTGGCCATATTGCCAACCAAGTGTTGGTAAAAAAAGTATGAAATTATTGAAAAAATGATTATATTAATCTTTTATAAGTCAAATAGTTATTTTCAATATGTACATTACTAAAGATACGAAGTAAGCGACATACGAGCGCGATAGCGATTGCAACTTTTTGAGGCGTTACCGCTTCAATTTCTTCAAGAGATTCTTGCCCCAAACGGAAACATTTTGACCACTTCTTTATACAGTGGAATATGAAGGACATAAATCACCATAAACGCCGTCTAAACTTTGTTTGATTTGATTAGGCGTGTGCCCTTCTTTTGTTAAAAATCTAATAACATCGCGGTACTCAATTTTCGTTAGCTGCGACATTTTCATGCACTCGTCGTGATGCTTGAGTGGCTACTAAAATCTATTACGCTATCTAGTGCGCATATCAGAAATTTAATTCATCTGACACACAGCACAATACCAATCTTGTTCATTTGTTTTTCTCTTTCTGCTACATTGACGATTATATAGTCCAGACATTTAGCACCGTCAAAAATTAGTATACGTTTCCCCGGTGGTTTATATTTAGCCAAATGTTCAATCAAGGTGCAAAATGTGGTGATGTTTATACTACCTTTAGCGGTCATAATCACCAGTGATCCCGGTGGTAATGTGTCCTTCCATTCTGGTTTCAATCTTTTCCCTATGAATAAAATTGTGGGTGGTATGGAATTACCACAAGCATTGCTACAGGTACGATGGTGACGTTTTCTCCGTACTACCAGATGTACATGTTTTCCGCCTGTTTTCGCTAGCATCCTTTGTTGATAGTGCAAATCCAATTTACAGCCTTTTTCACGACATTGAAAATTTTCTCCGGACTATCCATGAGATCCAGCTCCAAAAGGACTGTTTTCAATTTTTCGAAATAGTCATTCACTATAAACCTGTTTGTGCTTTCCTTTGTCTTACGTCAGGATTTCGTTTTGTATACCATTTTTGGTGCTAAAATTGAAAGCACATCTTCGAATTGCCCTTGATGTCAGCGGGTAACCAACTTCTGCCAATCGGACTATTCTTGAAGAAAGTTCTGTTTCTTGATCAGCAATCAGTCCTGTTTTCCGTCCCATTGTTGACTTACTGGTTCGGCTACTATCAATATATCTGGATAAAGTTCTTTTCGGTATTAAAAATGTTTTTGAAGCACTTCGCATTCACACACGAGACATTCGACCTTCTGCACAGCTGCAACTGCATCTTTCAAGTCTTGTTCCTTCCACTTGCTCCGAATGCCCCGATTTCTCCCTTTACCAGTCATAACTGTAATAATTTACACTCTAATACATTTTATGAAAGCAAAGAGTTAACATGCTGACAATATACACATACACGTGTTGGCAATATGTCCATATGCCTATTGCCAACTCCGCATGGTGAAAACGAATTTCACTGACGCCACTCGCTTGCGGATACCTAATAGCCGTATGTCGAGTTTAGATATTACAGTGATATAAAAGCAAACTATGCGTAAGACTTGTGCTGCCATTTTTCGTGAAGTGACCGAACTACGGTCCGTGGGCATATTGCAAACCTGCGCCTATTATTTAGTTACCTTATTTTAACGTGTGACATCTACATTTTCGCATCCTTTTCTTGCCAACAATCATCCTCCACTCTTTCCTTTCAGCTTTTATCTTGTCTTTTAAATTTTATTTTATCCTATTTTTATATTTTAAAGTACTAAATAAGTGTTGACTGTTTATTTTTAATCGAACATTTTTATTTATGTTATGAAAGTACTTTTCGATCGTACTAGATGATTTCTTTTGTTTGAAAATATAATTTTGCAATTGTCAACTATAAAACACCAACTTTTTAGTTGAAAAAGTACCTTTTTTACTCTTCAGATAATTAACAATTTCAAAAAGGGTACTTTTTCAGTATTTTCAAAAAATTACAATAAATAGTGTATACTACACGTGCAAGATGAGTGTTCTTTCTATACCTCGTACTTGTGCAACTCGGTGCATCTTCTACTAATAGTGAGAAAACTTACAAATGTGGGATGTGTGCTATACCATCTGTAAGTCGGCTGCAGCCGCATGTTGGGCCTGCGTAATAGTAATAACTCCTCCCTCCAGCACAAGCAGCATAGCTTCTGAGACTTGGTTCGCCAGATAATGTGTAGTAACAATTATTATTAATATTATTATTAATTGGATGCATTCTCAACCTGTTGGTTGTTGGGTCATCGTTTGATAATCTAGTAGATAATAATAATAGCGGCGTTAAAAAACGAAGATGCCGATAAAGACGCCTCGTTTGTCCATCTAAAAACAAGAGAGTTACAAGCAGAAACGGAAGCACTCTTAACAGCCATCCAAGACCAAGTGGTACCCACGAGGTGTATCTAGAACATATAATAATAGTAAATATCGACCATGTGGCAAATGGCTATGCAAAGGTGTACTTACCTAGCGCCCAGAGACCATACAAACTGGCATGACAATGTGGCAAAAAATATCCACCAAGAAATCTGTAAGGAAAAAAGATACTTAAGGATACAAAACCAAATTACAAGTACGTACCTATCAAAGTAAGTGAAACTGAAGAGGTACAGATTCTATGGAATCTACAGCTGATTACGGATAGGCCAATAGCACACAATAGGACTGATATAGTAGTAATCGACAAATAGAAAATATTGCCTGGCTAATAGATAGGTATAACCGTCCCCTCAGATGAAAACATCGGTAGAGCCTACAGAGACAAAATTAATAAATATCAAGGTCTCGTTTATGAAATAGTGAAAGATAGTTCCGACTTTGTTTAGTTGATACATATATCAACCATTTATAAAAGTTAAAGTCACAAACTCATTTTGAAACCAGTGCCTTCTCCTTTTTAGAGGAAGGCGTGAAACTGACAGTGAAAATAAATAAAGCTTTATAAAAACCATAATGATTTATTTGGTTAAAACAGACACAGATACACTTGTACCGAGGAGAATTGATCGAGAGGCAAGACCAATATTATTGAACATGTCGATTAGTAGAAAAAGTGGGAGAGAAAACGATCTATCCGAAAAAAGTAAAATGCATAATTGAAGGATGGTAAAAAATTATTTATCATATCTAATACAATTGTTATATTAAATATATCAACTTGATAGTTAATGAAAGTCTATTTTGGATTAAAAAAATAGTAGGAGGAATAGAATATGAAGCAGACAAAAAATAAAATAAAAGGACCAAAGGGAAGAACTCTCTTTTGGGAAGAGATCCGCGATTTAGTTGCAGAAAAAAGAAGAGCCAGAAAATAATGATGGAAAACAAGTGCGCCATCCAACGAACCCAAATTCAATAACTTTACATACAATCTCGGAATAAATAAAAGAAAAACCCGGTCTATCAATGTATAGTCAATATAGGGTGCGAATGGGTGAGAGAAGCTGGTAGAGGGTGAAAAAGTATGTGAAAGTGAAGGAATGGGTGGAAGAGGGTGAGATATGTTTATAGACAGTGAAAGATAGTGTGAGAGATGGGAAATAGTGTGAAAGAGAACCAGAAATGATGGTAAACAGTGAGATAAGGTAGAAACGTGTGCTAGAGGATGGGGAAAGAGTGTAGGAGAGAAAAGTATTGGGCGACAGAGGGAAGGTCGTGAGAAAAGCTGATAGAGCAAGGTGGATTGCAAAAGAGGATGGGATACAGAGCAAACAAAAAGAAAAGGTGAAAGTCGGTGAGAATGGGTGAGAAGGAGTGAAGATAGTGGGAAAGGTTGAGAGATGAGAGAGGTTGGGGGAGAGCGACAGGTTGGGTGGTAGGGGATGAAGAGGGTGTGAAAGTGGAGGAGAACAAGGAGAGGCTGATAGAGTGCGAGTAGAAGGTGATAAAGTAAGAGAGGGTGGGGATGGTGCTAGCGGATGAGATAAGGTGAAAGAGGCTTAGAGAGGGTGGGAAAGGCAGGATGGTACAGGACAAGAGAGTGTAATAAATGGTGTAAGAGTGAAGGTGAAAGTAGATATGAGCGGGGGTAGAGGAGGGTGTGGGCGGCTGATAGAGGGTCGGAGAGGCTAAAGAGGATAGGAGAGGGTGATAGAGAGTGTAGGAGCGGCATTTTAGGTAATAGTAGATGCCTGTGCAAACTATTACGCACTGTTAATTTACTTGTAGTAACACCAGTCACAGATAACAAGTTTTGCTATAAGGTGCGGGTACATGTAGCAGAGCAGATCAACGTTACTCTGCACCCTGCGGAACAGTGCTAACTTATAAGCTTACGAGCCTCTTCAACTGACTGGATTGGTGGCTGGCTATATGAATAGCTAGCGGCTGCCGGTATAAAATGAGGGTGACGGTTCACTGGTGGGTGACACGGGGTTCCTCGCCCTGACCCCAAAGAGGAATAAAGGACGCCGAAATGGTGTGCCTTAAGGGCTGAAGGGAAAGTCAATCACGTATATCCTCGGAGATCAAGCGATGTGATTTGAAACTGACAAAGTTTGGCCTTCCAGGTAATGTAGTTGTTCTTTAACTCGGTGGTAACTTTATGGTTCACATATTTTTCTCTAGGTAGTTACGTTTTCTGAGTTGTTTCCATTTAAGAACGTCAGTGTATGCCCATTCTTTTTTCTACTAATTGTCTTTGACATAGGAAATCATACATTATAACTGACGTTAGTCACGAACATGCCATCAAGTATAATATTAGTTACCTATGTTTAGTAAAATAAAGAGGGCTATAAAATGTAGGCATGACTTAGGATTCCTAGCATGGTGCCTTTTAGACTAGTGGAAACTTTACTAGTGGGATGAAGATATAAAGCAATGTAAATTAAAAGAACAAAGATACGAAGGTTAGATTCTAGACCTCACACGAACATTTTCTTTTAAAAAGTAAGTTAAAATTAAATTAGTTGAGATTGCATAGATTAAAATTACTATACAGAAGATGATTTTAATGGCCCTGTTTGTATATAGCTGAAGTGGTAAAGCTTAAACAATTTTCTATTTCAATAATTTTCTAGTTAACGTATTCTACTATACATATTTTTGGTTACCACTTCTATATTACATGATGATTACCGATTATAAAGCTGTGGTACCTTTTTTTTTATTAAAACAAAAACGAAGCAATGGCTATTTTTGCTTCCAACGTAAGCCATTAACCTTTCATTATTTTTATCCCACAGACAATAACTCTTTTTTCTAATTTCGCGCTCTATTGGGTCTTCGCAGGGTCTTTTTATAGTAGTGTCATTTTCGTTTCTGCCTAAATAATTCCCAGTAAACAAATTCGAACTTTAAAGCTTGTTTTTATTTCGCTAATAGTCTTCTCGTGAATTTATTTATTTTTTACAAATTTTATCTTATTAAATAGGTACACAAGATTATAGACTATATAAAATTTCATAAGTTTTCAAGCATTCGTTGTTCAAGGTTTCGGCAATCAAAAACCTTTAAATAAAAATTTATAAGCTTTAGACTTCTAGCATTTTCAGATTTTTATAAAAGCATAATTAATTTATTTTTCTCGAATTGGAATGGATTCCAGATGAAGCAGGAGTCTTTTTAGGGCGCCACTGAATTTAAAATAAAATAATTGAAACAAAAGTCAATATACCATTTAATAAAGCAAGACAGAGATTTAGATTTTAAAGTTATCGAAGTTGGGAAATCTCAATTTTGTTGTAATAACATAAAATAAAAATTAAAAAATATACATAAGAAACACAAAATTGTCTTTATTCTTGTTAGTTAGATTAGATCAAAATACACAGATGAAAGTGAGTCATATATCGAAGAAACTAGTACAAAATGTGGACTTTGTGTTCAATTTTTCCTCAATAGTAGAAAATAACTAATCGGTAGTTAATTAAATCTAAAAGATGCCAATTAATTGTCTACCTAAGCTTAAAATTAAAGAGAGAAATTGTATGCAACGACTTAAAGCTGACGAGCTTTACAAAGGGAACTTCGAATGAATACCATAAACACAAGCATAATTATATAAAGAACGCGACTACCTCTTTTTGCAAATTAATTAGAGATGTAATTCTAGATGCTATGTACAAATGGGATCTATATGAACGAATTATTCGAATTATAGCCGATCTAACCCCACTGGTCGGGTCCGAACCTAGCCTAGACTGACCTAACCTGTACTGTTACCATAAAGTAGCAGGTCCAAGTATTGATGAAGATGGTCCAGGTGAAATAATTTTTAAGGAATTCTGATTTTCTTGCCATCTAGTCCTGTCGTTTGACCTAACCTCACCAAGTAAAAGAGATTCCAAACTTTTGCAATTGTTTCCAGGCGATTCACGATTTTTTAACGGACCTTGTTCCACCTAAATCAACCTAGACTACACGAACCGATCTAACCTCACTAGTCGGACCCTAACCTAGCCTAGACTGACCTTGACTGGTATTGACCTAGATTCTACGAAAAAGTGGTTTTCTGTATGTTTTATCTCTATGATGAGCAACAATAGCTTTCAAATGCGTGATTAGTTCTAAAATAAGGTTATTATTGACAGTGGCGGATTTAGCAATAGAGAGGCCCCATGTACCATTTCATTTTGAGGCTCCCCCTTGTCACAGTGTACATTCTACGCGCACGGTTTTGCTATACCACGTGCTCTAGATTTCGTGTTGTGGTTTTAATCATTTTGATTGCGCAATTCTATTTTGGTATAAACAAATTTAATGAACAAGGTATTTAAAAAATATACATTATACAAAACATAAATAATATGATGAGTTATTCCAAGAGCAATGGGCATACCTTGACTACAGGCATTTTAAACTGACCTTTAAGTCTGAGTTTTAATGCTAACTTACACCATTGACGCCGGGGAACAATTCAAAAATTCTGCATAACGATCACTTTAAGGGATGCGTGAGATCAGACTTCTATAGAAGCAGTCGGATATGTCCACTTTGCTCTTTGCATGAGAGTAGATAACAAATGGGTTTAGTGGAGCCACACAACCTTGAACTCTCATTTGACCTCCTTTCACTTTTCAAGCCCCACCCTTTTAGAAGCCACGCCTCCTTCTCTGCTTCCCCTTCTCCAGGACCCCCTAAACTCATTTGTTATCTACTCATGAGTGTGTGACGATATTTTCGCTTCCACCCCCTCGAAAATCCCGATGAATCCGTTGGACGAGTTGCCAATGAGATAAACAGGTTAATTTTAAATTAGTAAGGTCATCTTCAAAGGGAGAATTCAAAGGTGAAAGTGTTAAAATATGACCTGGAGTGAGACTACTTAAATCGTTAGGATTAGCTTGATGGTGAGAGGGGTATCGAATTCAATCTATGAGAACAATATGAAATTCCTCATAGGTGAGTATTTGCTCACCCACTACATGTGCCAAATCAGCCAAATTAAATTTTACCGATTTAACTCCGGATTCTCAGAGGCGTCCGAAATTCGGTGCATGAGGGGGAATAAAATGCGATTGAATGCTTTCTGATTCTGCAACAGAACGCATAATATTAGACAAGACTCGAGAAAGACAAGACGGAGAAGTTTGTGTCATGGTCGCTATAAATGTGTAAAGATTGACCACGTCGAGCTATGAGACGACGTAAAAGGGATCTCCATAGTCGATTCCAACATAGGAAAATGGTTTGATCTGAGACATCGCGTAATCGTTGAACGCTTGGTACATGAGTTAGAGGGAGAAACTATGTCAAAAAAGAAAATATCACTAGTACGGTTCCATTTAAGTCCCAATATTTTTATACACACGATAATGTCAGAGTCAAAAACAAATGGTTGGATGGAATATTACTAGACTATTTGTGCAGTTCAAGACATCTCTGAGCAAGAACACGATTTAAATCTCTTTGAAAATCAAATGCCTTTTCAAGAGAACTCGCCCCAGTCGCAATGTTATCAACAAAGCATATAGTAAGTATTTCCTTGATATGGGGGTATGTAGATTCGTATGTTAGCCAACTCCATAACAGTTCTTATCGCTAAAAAAGGGGAACAATTAACACTATGGGTAATTGTGTTTAGGCGATATTCTTTCACAGGTTCATTTTTTGAGAATCTCCATAGAATTCTCTAGAAAAAACAAAAACTTGTCTGTACATCCGTTTGACGTGTGATGTGAAGACTATCTGATGGAGTCGAAATCGTAAGAGAAATGAACAAATATCCTGTTGTAGTTTGGGTCCAGGGATTAGGCAGTCATTGAGTAATAAATTATTGGAGCACTTAGTGGAGGCATCGAAGACAACACGTAATTTACTTGTAATTTCAATGAGTTACAACGACAACACAAGATAAAGGTTTGGGACTCACCTTGAATATTTCGACAGGTTTGGAAACTAGCTAGACTCTTCGTGGCGGTACCGCCGATACACACCAACAGAAAACAATAACTGTTCAAAAATAGATGTTCATCTCGACATTAACTAGAGTGGTTCTGTTTAGTTGGTGCAGTATAATCGCGGTATTTTGACACCTTGCTTTTTCATCACCTACTATCCCCGTTTTTACGGGTTGACTGGTCGCAACAATTTACGCTTTCCGAATAGCTAACACGACCAGACTTTAGTTGCGAATAGTTTTGAACTGTCTCTACGAACAAATGTAATATCCTTTCTTGACCAATATCGTCACAGGGTTCTTCACTCGTGGAATTACCACCACTAGGAAAAAAACTGAAAGAGTTTAATCGAAGCATTAATGATAATATGTATTCTACTTAGTTTGCATAGATATTTCATATCTATAGGTGCAGGTCTAGTTTGATAGTGTATAATTAGGTGTTGCAGATTATGACTATTACTAATAGCTTACTATGAAAATATAATTTATAAAAGAAAGATGTTGATCAGTTTAGCTATCGAAAGTTTATGTAAATACCGCTGTGTGTAATTATCATTAATGTTCTTTTAGAGAAATAATAAGTTACAGTGTGACGCATTTCCAGGAATGTAATTAGTATTAGAGTTTTATTGATGATAAATCTTAATTATTGATTTATTAATTATTAATAAACTCACGTTGGAAGTATTTAAGGTCAATATTAATTCCGGCACGGCGCTTGTTTCAAAGTAGCGTTTAAACAGTGCTAAGTGACTGACCATCAAAGGTTCATCACTGGTTGTTGACTGCGACTAATAATGCATTTTATAGGTACCCAGGCATAAAAATTAATTAATAATAAGTATTACGTCATTAAAAATAATTACACATTGGTAAGATGGCTTCTTTTAAGATCTTTCCAGCTATGGTTGCCTAGGGATGGATATAAATAAGATTAACATGTACCTTACATGTATTAGCTTTTACTTTTTCTTTCTATTCCATAGAAAACGAAGCTACTAATGTTAGAAATAACATCCACGAAACAATGCAAAGAGATTTTATTATATGAATAAGTTGGAACGGCAACCTTGTCTGCGAAAGTATTGCTGCAAGGACATGAACGGGTACGCATAATCAAATTTCATGACTACAAAATGCATTAGCACATCCTCTAATTTTATGCATATTTTTTATAATTGCATTACATTACTCTAATGAAACGGCAATAAAACGTTTCGAATAAAGATTAACATCGAAGAAAATATACAAAACAACGATGGAGTAGAAGTCTTTTTGTCTCACCGCAGTTGTATCTTGTTTAGTTGTTTCCTCTTGTACGTAAATAAACGACGATGCTTGGCATTGTTTAACGGCGAGCTATAGTCTACAAAAATATACTTGTTTACATCTTGGATATCTAGCCTCAGGGTCGCAAAATGCTTAATTCAAAAGGGCATTCAGATAATTTGTGGAATACATTCTGAAAAATCTAAAACCGTTTTAATTTTTTCAGTCTGCACAAAAGAGGGGGAATTCCCGATTTTTAATCTTGCAAGTGTCATTGGAAAAAGTAAATAATACCAGCAATATGTGGGCATCTTGAACGCACTTTTTTTAATTTAGCTTATTTTAATGTAGATCACAAACAAATGAAAAAAAACTTTCTAAATCGAAGTATTCAAATAAATGTTAGTCAATTTTTGAAATGTACATCATATAGATCATTGCACCCCGGCTTTTTATATTTCTTTTGACACCAATGATCTGTAAGTATTTAGCCCAACAAATGTCAGTTGATGACAGTTTTTAGCTTAATCTTTGATAGCCAATTTGGTATTGAAAAATTTGATAAGTTCTTATTAAAGTACGCTATTTTCATAAAGTGAAAAAATATGAGATTATTTAAATACTCACCTTCGCAGCTTTTGCTTTCGGAAATCTCTGGAAGCGAAGTTAAACTAAAATAAAAACAAAAAAGATGATTGCTATATTAATGTATGTGTATCACATCTCGCATGGTTACTAAATTTCCATTCATTCTATGTATGTATTTTCTAGAGTTGACTATAATAGTATATTGTGTTACAAGTGCAGAAAAGTGCCAATTTCTCACGAATGTGAAGATGTTGCGACATGAGACGAAGTCGAATGCCGCAATCACACGAGTGTGAAATTGGCATTTTTGCACGCGTTTACTTTATCTACGACAACAAAAAAGTAATAAACCACCAACAGCTAAGAAGATTTTTTAACCTAGAATTTATACTCGCATTCATATTTTTTACGTGAAATCTCTGGCAATAAATTAAGAGATGTATGTGAGCCGCTTCCACGATGTTTGGAGGTGTATAAGTGTACACCCCATTTTCCCATCATCGGATTCACTAATGATACATCTAGAATTTCGAAAACGACAAAAGTAAACATTAAATTTTTAAAGACAATAGTAATAATACGTTTACAATCTGTATAATTGCAGTCTATCTATGCAATCTACTATTTAGTACTTACAGTTAAATAATCACACGTATGTACTCGTTTTCAAAAAATAATTTTATACAAACAATCACAATTCAATTGTCAAGGTTATTAACCGCTTTGCTGCGCAATGTCAACATATTCTCGCATTATGTAGCAAATTATAAATGTTTTATTGTAATTTAGCAATAATAATAAATAATATTACATTAACAATTATATAATAATGTAAAAAATAATCAATTTTACGTTTTAATTGAATAACAATCTTTGTAACTTTATATAATGAGAATAACCTAGTCGTTTAAAGGCGTCTACGTAGTTCAATGGTTAAGCTCCCGCTACTAGACAGGCGATCCAGAGTTCAATTCCCCGCTCTGCCGTTGGTATTTTTTCTAGATGGATTTCCATTCAAAATATAATTTAATGTAAAATATTAATTAAACAAAATAAATCAACCTTTATCTAAAATTTATGACATTTTATATTTCAAATAAAAAATAATATTATAAATATTGCAAATGGTGACATGTCGTTTTAATAGAACTACTGATTGTTGAGAACTCCTTCCTCACGGTCTTTACCGTTAGGTTTGGAGATTGTTTACAATTTTCAGGGTTACTAGATTGTGGGGAATATGTAACTTCCTATGGTTGTCGTAGATAAAAACATTTACACGTCTCAACAATCTTGCATCTGCCTAACCAAAGTGACAAAAGATAAAATGTCTTTAACTATTTATAAGAGTTGTTTTTGTAGGATATCTTTTAATAAGATTATTCTGATTATACATTTTTAATAATTAAAAAAGTATAATATAGCATAATAAATATTGACAAGGAATATACCTACCGGATGTGGCAGCTTCAAGTGCTGGAATAGCACTTTTCCAGGCGATCGAACAAAGGGAAGTGTCAGTATATTTTTGCAGTCATTATGTATATAGCAGGTTAGATAATCATTTTATAAAACGTACTTAAGATGTAAGTTAAATGTCAGTTGGTCTTGAAGTAAAGTTAGTCTGTCCTGAACAGTAGAAAAGTACATTCGTGGTTCAGCTACAACAAGCGCAGATCTTATATTTTATTTTTGTTTATTGTTTCCAGCCTTATTTTGTGGAACTCCATAATCATGAAATAAATAAAGATTATTAAAAGTTTCACAGTTTTATTAAAATATACCTGACAATATTGTTTCGACAGCTATGCTGTCATTATCAAAGGTAATATAATTATAAACAAACACGTCGCTAAGGTAGATACAAAATAGGTAACTAGATAAAATAATAATAATAATAATAAAAATTAATAATAAAAATCATAATTAAACATCTAATACTTCCAGTAACGGAGAATTACTGAGCTCAAGTTGTTCATTCATTAAAGGTACCCTGAGTTTGTGTTTGTATATCTCAAAGGCTTCTAAAATGTCTAATTTGCGTTTGTTATTACAAAAATGTAGGAATTTAATATTATTTTGAGGAGTCATTGTGTGATTTTGTTCTAAAAGGTGTTTGGCGTAATTCGATTTTTCAGGATGTTTATTTTTGTAATGACGTACGTGTTCTTTATATCTTATGTCAAAATTTCGAAGTGTTTGTCCAATATATACCGAACTACAAAAAGAACAATTTAAACGGTAAATGCCCGATTTCATGATATCATGTGTTCTGTCTTTAGCATTAAATAAAAATGAAAAAGTGTTAGTGTTGGTTTTAAATGTTATTTTATAATTGTTGGTTTTTCTTAGTATATGTGCAATTTTTTCTGATATTTTGCCAAAATATGGTATAGATATGTAATTTGTGTCTTCTGTTTGATTGTCAATGGGATATATTCTTTTGATAGCTAACCTATAATCTTTTTGTTTAATTAAAGTGTCAATCATGTTCGGATTATAATGATTTGCATGTGCTAGTTGTTTAATGGTTGATATCTCTTTGCTAAAATCTGATTTTGTTAGTGGAATAGTTAAAGCTCTGTGTACTAATGATCTGTATGCTGCTATTTTATGTGTATTGTAGTGACAAGATTCATTTGGTATTGTTATGTCTGTTTGTGTTGGTTTTCTGTATATGGAAAATTCAAAAAGATTGTCTGCGTTAATCTTGATATTTAAGTCTAGAAAGTTTATAGCCCTGTTTTGTTCTGTTTATAGTGTAAATTTTATATTAGGATGGATATTGTTTATAAGAATTAGAAAAGCAACAAATCATTAATAAAAACCCACAAATACCTAAACTGTATGGATTAGTCAAGACCCACAAACAGAATATGCCAATAAGACCAGTTGTATCATACATCAATGCACCTAATCACATTTTATCCAAAAAACTGAACCAGATTATTAACACGATAGGTTACAAATCGAAATACTCTGTTAGAAATTCATTAGAATTAGTAGATAAGCTGCAAAACATACATCTTCCACCACATTCAAAACTTGTTAGTTTTGATATTTGCAACATGTTCTCCAGAATACCACCACAAGAATGTATTCCTTTATTACGATAGTTTCTTGATCAATAGTAATATAGAATTAGTTAAAAGGTTAGAGTTAATTCAATTATTTGACCTTTGTATAAGTCAAAATTATTTCACTTTTAATAACATAATTTATTTACAAAAGGATGGTTGACCTATGGATAATTCTCTAAGTCCTCTATTAGCTAACATATTTATGGACAAGTTTGAAGATCGAATATTTGAATTAAACCCCTCTAAACACATTATCTTCTGGTTTCGTTATGTTGATGACATTTTAGCTTGTTTTGACAGTTCTTTTGAGGTTATCAATGAATTTTTAATTCTTATAAACAATATCCATCCTAATATAAAATTTACACTAGAAACAGAACAAAACAGGGCTATAAACTTTCTAGACTTAAATATCAAGATTAACGCAGACAATCTTTTTGAATTTTCCATATACAGAAAACCAACCCAAACAGACATAACAATACCAAATGAATCTTGTCACCACAATACACATAAAATAGCAGCATACAGATCATTAGTACACAGAGCTTTAACTATTCCACTAACAAAATCAGATTTTAGCAAAGAGATATCAACCATTAAACAACTAGCACATGCAAATCATTATAATCCGAACATGATTGACACTTTAATTAAACAAAAAGATTAAAGGTTAGCTATCAAAAGAATATATCCCATTGACAATCAAACAGAAGACACAAATTACATATCTATACCATATTTTGGGAAAATATCAGAAAAAATTGCACATGTACTAAGAAAAACCAACAATTATAAAATAACATTTAAAACCAACACTAACACTTTTTCATTTTTATTTAATGCTAAAGACAGAACACATGATATCATGAAATCGGGCATTTACCGTTTAAATTGTTCTTTTTGTAGTTCGGTATATATTTGACAAACACTTCGAAATTTTGACATAAGATATAAAGAACACGTACGTCATTACAAAAATAAACATCCTGAAAAATCGAATTACGCCAAACACCTTTTAGAACAAAATCACACAATGACTCCTCAAAATAATATTAAATTGCTACATTTTTGTAATAACAAACGCAAATTAGACATTTTAGAAGCCTTTGAGATATACAAACACAAACTCAGGGTACCTTTAATGAATGAACAACTTGAGCTCAGTAATTCTCCGTTACTGGAAGTATTAGATGTTTAATTATGATTTTTATTATTAATTTTTATTATTATTATTATTATTTTATCTAGTTACCTATTTTGTATCTACCTTAGCGACGTGTTTGTTTATAATTATATTACCTTTGATAATGACAGCATAGCTGTCGAAACAATATTGTCAGGTATATTTTAATAAAACTGTGAAACTTTTAATAATCTTTATTTATTTCATTATATTTTATTCTTATAGATTTCTATTTCATGGGTAGTCAAATTTAAAAAAACGTACATCAACAGAGATATACATCATGCGAATACTTATTATACACATGTTTATGATAGTGAGAAGGACTTAGAAAACAAGTTTTAAAAGAGATACGGCTTATATGAGAATACTTAGTACATCTTTATAATAATCAATGACCTTTCCAGTGGCGTGCGGTCCATGGAAGCATTGGAAGCAATGCTTCCCTTACGAATTTATTAAAAAGAAAAACAATGCTAGCAAAAATATTTTTATAAAATTATTAAGTAATATTTAATCAACTTGAAGCTCAATATCAATTCCGTACAGCAAAAAATAAATTTGAGTACTATTTTAAATTACATTAGGCTCATTAAACTTCGCGCGGAAAGGTAATACCAATTCAAATGTGTTACGCTACATATAAGCATATATCTGGATGCTTCTTGCCCTTCTCCTCGCTACTTAGCGGGCAAGTGTGAATAATTCAGTCGCGATAATTCAGTTGTCACTGTAAGGTACAAGGTATTTATTAGTGTGCTCCGTGCTCAGATGTTTAATTATAATTTGGTTATTATTTTATTCGAGTTAGTGTTCGTTAAAGTTTATTGTTTAAGCAATGTAAAATCTGCGAATGAGAAACTGCTTTTGGAATATTTTATTATTGCAATTTATGTAAGTTGAATTTTTGAAAGACAAATAACTCTATTTATTATTTTGCTCTGTATGCAAATTTAAAAGTGCTGTATCGTCATGACTGCCAAATCAGTTACTTCGGTGGAACGTTCGAGCACTTACGATACGTCTGAATCGCTACGATTTTGTTGTTTAGTTTGTGAATTATTAAGGAAAGATTTTTCAGCATACAGTTTTGGAGAAAAATTACAAATTGTTGAGAAAGGCAGACCGGAACCTGAACTTCCAAACTTAACAACAAAGATTAAAGCCTGCACCAGGTATTTTAAAATAAACGCTTACAAAAAGAATGAGTGGCTTACAGCCTGTAGTAGTTTAAATAAATTATTCTGTTGGCCCTGCCTTCTTTTCACTAATGAAAAAGGCGTTTGGAATAAGTCTGGATTTTCTGATTTAAATAATTTTCACAAAGTTAGCAAAAGGCATTCGATATCTCCAAATCATCTACTTGCGGTCGTTAAAGAAAAAATGTTTGGAAAATCACGAATTGAACACGATCTAGATAATCAATTAAAAATAAGTCACAGTCAACATAATCAATTAGTAAAAAAAATCGAGAAGTATTAAAAAGATTCATTGACATTGTTTGTTACCTTGGCGAATATGAACTTGAATTCCGAGGTCATGACGAATCCACTAGTTCTACGAACAGAGGCAATTTTATGGAGTTGGTAAATTTATTATCGAGATATGATGATACATCAAAAAGTCATCTTGAAACGTCGGTTGTTTTTCGAGGTACATCTAATCGCATCCAAAATGATTTAATTTCTGCTGTAGCAGCAGTTGTTTTAGAAAGAATTAAAGAGGAAGTAAAAAAAACTATGTTTGTTGCAATTATATTGGATGAGACAACTGATATCACATATATAAGTCAATTATCTACGATGCTGCGGTATGTGAAACAAGACGGAAAAATAGAAGAAAGGTTTTTAGGATTCTTAGATGTAACGACCGGGAGAACGGCAGAAGACAGAAGATATAAAATAGTATGTGATACAGTCAAAAATTATGAGTGCAGTTCTAAATTGATTGCTCAGAGTTATGATGGGGCGGCGGTAATGGCCGGACAATTAGGTGGTTTGCAAGCCAAAGTGAAAGAATCCTTTCCCAATGCAATATTTGTACATTGTTTTGCACATAGACTCAATTTAGTTCTTTCACAATCGGTAGCCCACATTAAAGAATGTAAGATATTTTTCTCAACTTTAAGTGGAATGGCTGCATTTTTCTCAAAATCTTAAAAGCGGTCTCGAGCTTTAGACTTAGAGGTGCAGAAAAAGTTACCCAGAGTTGCACCTACAAGGTGGAACTATAATGGGAGGCTAGTACAAATGATTTCAGAATATCGACAGCCTCTAATTGACTTGTTCGAAAATATCTTGCAGTCGGGTGCTGATTGGGACTCCGAGACATTGAATGGTTCAAGAGGTTATTTAGATTTATTAAAACGAGATTTTAACTTCAATTTTATGTTAAATATTTTTTCGGGAATATTTCCTTTTTCGGATCATTTGTTCGATATATTGCAAACTAAATCGAACGATATTGGTTTCTGTGTGAAAAAAATTGACGAATTTAAAGGTGTTATTAACAATAAAAGACATTTAATTAACAGTTTAATAAATTCTGGAAAAAAAACAGTGAATATAGGTGATGGCTTAGAACCGCAAATAAGACGAATGCGAATTGATAATGTTGGAGAAATTAAAGCTTCATACCGACGACTTTTTACTGAAATTATCGACACCATTATGGAGCAATTAAGGCAAAGGTTTAATAATTTTAATGATCTAAAATTTTTAGAATTATGTAATTTTCATGAATTTAAAAACACATCTTTTCCAGAGAAAGCTTTTCAAGCCTTAAAAGACAATTACATAAATTATTTCGATATAGTTGCGTTACGTTCAGAACTTAATGTCGTTTATACTACAGAAAAAGTAAACAAAAATAACAGTGCTTGTGAATTGTTAAATTTTATTCATCGGTACGGCCTGGACAATGCGTACTCCGAAACTAAAAAACTGTGTCAGTTGGTATTAACAATTTCTGCTACTAGCGCTTCTGTCGAACGTAGTTTTTCAGCATTAAAGCGCATCAAGAATTTTGCAAGAAACTCAACAAGTGAAGAAAGACTGTCAGATCTATCAGTATTATCTATAGAAAAAGAATTTATTAAGCAGTTGGCCGAGCAACCAAGATTTTACGAAGATGTCATCGATGTGTTTGCTAAAAAAGACCGGAGAATCCAGTTGCATTATAAATAAAAAGTAAGTAGTATTTTAAATGAAACTTTTACTTTTGTACTTTTTTGAATAATGAATAGTAGTCAATAAATTGAATAGGTATAAAGTGTAAAAGCTGTTCTTTGAAAACTTTTAAGGTTAATAATTATAACACTGTTTTTTATTGTAGCTAGGTATATTAAAATTATGATTGCTTCCCTTGCCTAAATTGTCACCGCACGCCACTGGACCTTTCCTTCTAGGCTTGAGAAGAATTTGGTAAGCTGTAGAATCTTTTCTTAGCAATCTGGCATATGATAAAAATATAATTATTTAAAATAAAATTGAAATAAAATTATGATTTGAAATAAATAAATTAAAAGGCTAAAAATTTAATAACTAACAAAGTTTAAAGTTTAGTAATTTAAGACTATTATTGTGATAGAATTTCTTTGATTTGAATTAATCTTTGTGATCTATATTCTGTATTCTCTAATACTTTTTTAATGTACCATGAAATTGGTATCTTTTTAATTATTAATTTAGAACCTTTTGAATAATTTGCTTTATTTTATTTCTATGTTTTCTTCAGTTTTCTTTTTTTTGGTACATGTCAGACAACTTACTGCATTGTATTCAAGCTATTATTTTATGTTTATTTACTTCAGTGTCTGTCAGTGATAATTTGGGAAATAAAATTGAAAAAGAACTAAAAATTAAAATCCTTTAATAAAGATTAGTTTAGGCTCCGAACAAATTATACAGAAGAAATTTTGAAAAATATAGTATTGTACTTTTATTTAATTGTCAAATTCTACGGCATTTCTTTGGTTGCTCCGACATCGGGCATTTATCTTTACCGCGTTTTTATCGTCAAATAAGTGCTCCCAACTTGGGCCTTTTAGATTTTTTAGTTAAGTAGGTGTTAGGTAATTTTTTACAAATATCTGATGTTTCTGATAGATTTTGATTTAAACTTGCGTACTATGTGACACAAGTGGGTACTGAGTAAGTAAAGCGATTTAGAAAAATAAATACAGAAGAACCTCGATTAAACGTGTTAATCGCGGGGCAACACGGCCGGATAATCGAAATACATAAATAATTGAATAAATTAATAAAATAGAAAACATACAGAAAGAAAGATTACATGTTTTGTATACAGGGTGTATACAAAAACATTGTAATGATTTAGAACATATTTTCTTTACAAACATGTGGTCGCTTCCTGCTAGTTTTCGAGAAAATGGCATTTCAAATTTTAGTACAAATACGCCCCTGTTGTATGCTTTTAAATTAAAAATACTAAAGAAGGAAAGAGAATATAAGTGACTCATTTTCAAGGTAAAATAAACAAACAAGTTTGTTTTTTATAAGTGAACACACACACGTGGATGGAAAGTCAAAATTCGATATTGATTATAGTTATGGTCATTTTCGACAGCATCGCATGTTTTACTTTATATTGTAATAGGGCAGTGCACTTTTAAGTTTATTTTTTTAATAACTTGAGCTTCTTGTCATGCTGTTTTTGATACCTGTGGCATTTTCTTAACGTTGAAAAGTATTTTTAAAATAATTCATTATTCAAAAACACAAAAGACGGAGTCCAAGTTACATAATGAACAGTTTACTGTCAAGTACAATAAGTCTTTATTCGTGGTGAATTATACAATATGCACTTGTACAATAACTTAAACACTATACAATTTCAATATTAAACTGGTAATAATACTCAGAAAACCTAGATAAACAACATCCCAGGATGCCAGTTTTTAAGGCTTCTGAGTTTAGTTCGGAGAGCTAGGTAAACAACATCCCTAGATGCCAGTTTTGAAACTCCCGAACTCGTCGCAACTCGAATTCAAGTATCTGACAAAATTCGGTGTTTATATACCCTTGAATCCTTTGTCTGGATTCCATACGTGTTATGGTGCATTACCTTTTATGATTATACATTAGCATACATTAATTTGAAGTAGAATAATATTAAGATACGGTTTCTGAGTACGATCATACTTTATTTAAATTAGAATAATATTAAGATAAGGTTCTGAATATATTCCCAGCGTTATCTTATAGGCAGCGATAAGGTTTATACGTCGTCTTATATGACTGCATACAGTTTATAATGTTAACTTGCGTTTAATTCTTTTGATAATTTTTTTGTTTCTACTTAGGTTGAACATGAAGTGAGAATTAATACAGAGCAAATGGATGACAAAATGGATAAACAATGCACAGAAATTAACCAAGAATTTGATATACAAACTGACAAAAGGAACAAACAAGCAGAATAATTAAAACAAGAAATGAAAATTATAGAGCAAATAAATAAGAAAACGAATGAATAAAAAGTAAGTAATAAAAGAATTTCAAAGAAAAACTTGAAAAGAAAATGATGAAAAAGTAGATAACCTGGTAAATGTTCTGCCTGGTATAACCTGGTAAATAGCAATGCGGCAAGTAGAACGACGATAAGAAAATAATTAATCTCAGTAATGCTCATCATTAATCCAGAAAATCCAACAATAAAAACAGAATTGTTTGTTTATAAATTTCTTCTTCATAGAAAAAGCAAACGTACAGACTGTATATGCAAAAAATACAAAAAAAAAATACGCATGTCCTTCAGTGCCCACACCCTTCCTCATTTCCATGTATTCAAAGTCCTCAATTTAATGCTGGACAGTCCCCAATCGGAATGGGTCCTTTCCCCTCTGAACGGCTTTAGGTCCTTAAAATGTCTACACGACCAGTTTGTGACCATCACCGTTAAATTTTAAGTCCCGAATTGCGTATAGGAGTGATACGCTAAAAACTACTAAAAAATTGCCCAAAAGATTTCACAGTTTTAAAACGTGCATGTACGCAACAATCATTTCTAGATATGCTAGCTGCGTCCGGTTTTATGTTTCAGCAACACTTTTAACGCTAATCTGGTCGTTTATTATAAAATATACTCTTCGAACTCCTGCAGAGATGCTAGTGTAAAGCAAGCAAATGAGTCACAGGGAAATCTAACCTAAAAATTTATGATATTGTGATTTATGTGGTAATAGTTTTTCGTAACTATAATAGATATTTCGGAATTAATTGTTATTTAAATGTAACGTAATAACAGCGTATACAAATGCAACACAATGTTAAAAGTAGGTTAATATAATTATTATAATTCTTTACCTATAGTTATAATATGAAAATTTGAAAAAGAATTTTGAATTGTCTATCATTCATTCATGGTACTATTTCTTCGCTAAAATTTTATTATTATCAGCGTCGTCATCATCACTGTCTGTAAAAAGTATTTCGCGGCCAGAATATACAACGAACGACAGCAGTCATTTTTTAAGTCTATTCATGACTTCTACGCTTAACATTTTCTGTGCTCTATATCGTTCTAGACAATATTTTACACTCGATATACTCGCTAGGCACGTGACTAAATGAACTACTCGTCCTATTATGCTCTTGAAATGTAAAACCAAATGCAGTTCTTATAAGCAAGATATTTTGTACAATATAAATAAGAGAAGTTAAAAAAATTAAGAGAAAAGGGATGTTGATTACAAAGTAGAATACGTAAGTGTAAAAGCTATCGTCTTATGACTCATAGGTTGTTTATTTACGATTACTTTTTAATTTTCTAATTTTTATATTGGCCGTAAAACGTGAAACAAAGAATACTAATGTAAATTTTTATTTCTTTGCGTTTAGGTTAATGCCTGTCTAAGCACCTTACTCGCATGTGTTTTACATACTAATGAAGCTTACAACCTGGAAATGTCATTAAAAATTCCAAACACGAAAACTACTTCCTTCCGATTTACTCCAACTGTTTTTCTGTTAATGGTAAAGGTGAAATAATTTTACTTTTTTAAAATAGTTATTATTTGTATATTGCCATTGCTAATAATTATTTTATCAATGCACTGATACAAGAATAACAAGGCATGGCCCAATTTAGGCATTCCTGTTTCAACATTTTTTTATAATAAATTAATTAATTCTCGTTCCAGTTGAAAGAAAACTGTATCTGAATGAAATTCAGGCTATGAAAAGATCACATTGATGATGTTTGAAATATATAACTTATTGCTAAACTAGCTGATTCAAACTAGAGCGAATACCAAGAGCTGGATATGGGTTGTGACGGGTGGGTTAAATGAGTTAATAAATAAATAAGAAAATAAAGTAAAATAATTCCGATATCTTAAGGATTCTCGAGGCTGAATAAAAAACTACAATTTGGCAATTATTCACACTAACTAACTAACTAAAAGGTATAAGATGCTGAAATGGACTATTACAAGATGCAATAATAATAATAATAATAATAACTACTACAATCCATAGCCTAAACCAAGGCCTCAGAAGCTATAAGCTTGTGCGGGAGGGAGGGGGCGATTATTATTATTATGTAGGCCCAATGTGCGGCTGCAGCCGACTTACAGATGGAACAGCGCAAATCCCACATTTGTGTCACAGCTAAGGGAAACTGCAGAAAACCTTAACCAGATCTGCCGGCGCCGGGAGTCGATCGCGGGCCGCTTGGGTGAAAGTCCGGCACGCCAGACATTACACTACCAAGGCTGTGATACAATATACAAGATATTAACATAAATGATGTCATACAAATTAAGCTATTTTAGAGACCAAAGAAACCAAAAAATCTAAGAAGCACAAGCTACAGCTTCTTTGTTGATCACACTGTATGATTAGTGGAAAGAAATAAAGAGCATTTGTTCCTTAAAAAAAGATGTCGTAGGAGTGTAGTAGTGTTTTGACTGATGAGAATGATTTTATTTATCTATGATCATACAAAAAGTGACTACTTTGTACACTGATTTTCGTGTAAAAAGTGAACGTTTATTGAGCTAGTGTTATAAAATTTTTATTGCACGCTAATGTCAACAAGAGATGTATGATAAATGAATTTTGAAAATTTTACATGCTGGTTGCTAAACAACTTAGCACATAAAAATCTAAGCACGCTAATATATGTGATCCTAAAGATACATGACCTATGTCACAAATTTAAAAAAATACGAAATACAATGTATAGTTTAGTAAAGCGTTATGATCGTAGATAAAACGTTGTAAGCTACACGTGTAAAAAAACCTCTTTATTGCACTCACATCCTTTAAGACACTCGCTTGTACCTCGCTCATGTGTAAAACCGTTCACGCAATAAAGAATAGCTTTTTATAGTTGTATCTTAAATATATCTATTATTGATCTTGAGTATGCCAAAATCAATCGACATCTGTATATTAAGGAACATCATGTAAGGAGAAATACTTAAATAAAGGGTCTTTCAAATTGAGCGTTTTTATTAATTTTTAGATATAACACAGATGGCGTTGCGAATTTGCCTGGGTCTGGTGACATACGAGAAGTGTAATGTATGATATTTATAAAAAAGGAGTATGCAGTACAACAACGCGTAATGTCCATTAGTCGACATGCATAACAAGTTGGTCAGCGAATCCACAACATGGCGTATTTTATGAAATGATTTAACTCTGAAGGCATATAAACTTCAAATAACACAGGACCTAAAGCCATTTGATCATTTAAAACGTCGTGCATTTTTCCAATTGAATCAAAGAACAACCACATAATTTTTCTCAAAAAATCACCTTTTTCGATGAAGCACATTTTGAAATGGGTGACTATGTTAATAAACAAAATTGACGTATTTGGGGCGAGGAAAATCCACAACTGATTCATCAGAAAACTTTACATTCTAAACGAGTCACTATTTGGTGTGCATTATGGTCAGGAGGTGTCATTTGGTTTTGGAGGAGACTTTTTTGAAATCAACGCAAATTGTGTGTTTTATTCAAGAATTTAAAAAACCGCTCAATTTAAAATACCCTTATCAAAACAGTTTTACGCCGTGCTACAGGAAACTCGTTGAGCCTCCGAAAAAATCAGTAAGAATTTCCGAGCAGATACTGTCGAAGCTGGCAGTTTCGATTTTGATAAACGATATTTATCATAGAAAATCATTGTTGTATTTCAGGAATAAATAAAAGTAACTATTGTACATAACATATTTACCCAGGCAGACAATTTTTTAATAGTGTTGTACTACCTTTTTTTCACTGCTTTGTCTTATACAGCATGTTTCACGGCTGGGCATTCCCGTATATTTCTTACGTATATGTAATAGAATCAATACTATTTTATTAGGTATAGAACACCTTAAAAGAGATTTGTCTGCTATTAAAAACCCCATTTATTATAATCTACGATCAAAAATAAATGCAAATAATCGAAATAACATAGTGGGCCTTGTTTAATCATAAAACCAGTTACGGAAATTTTGTGCTAACCACTTGGAAAATCAAAACCAAATTTTGCTTAAAAAATCTTGAATAATAATTGTTTTAAATACATTATAAGAATTGAATTAAAATTATTTTATTTTTGTTTAAAACAGT
Source organism: Agrypnus murinus (assembly GCA_929113105.1). Classification (NCBI taxonomy): domain Eukaryota; kingdom Metazoa; phylum Arthropoda; class Insecta; order Coleoptera; family Elateridae; genus Agrypnus; species Agrypnus murinus. The sequence continues at coordinate 94,633,384 of OV816023.1, forward strand.
GCAATGGAAACGTTTTGGACAACAAAACGTTTGTCATCAGTCCTTCTTGAGGACTGTTTTGAGGATCTTGTTATCAGTTGTCGCTTTTTGACATGCGTCACAACCTCTTATAATCTTTGGTACTTTTATAGTCAAATTTTAGATCTAATATGACTATGATATACAAGCAATATTAAATTAAATTGCAATAAGTAGAATTTTTCTATGTTGCATTTGAAATTAATCGAGTCAAAGCATTATGACATAACACATAGGCAACCAGTTATACAGCACGATCTTTTGTACTATTTACATATATTGCATGACAAATAAATAGCACTGTATGTAAAGTGACGTTTCTTGCTCAAAAATGATCATAACATTTGTAACAATTATGTTTTTTTTTATATATGATAATTTATATAAAACTTCTCTCTTTTTCTACTATTTTTAAAATCTATCATCATTGCATTTATCACATTATGTATCACATTATTTATCTATTCTTTTCTAATCTATATATATATATATATATATATATATATATACAAGAAAGAGTTATAATAATGGGATATCGCGCAACAGAGAAGAAAGAAAAAATAAGTTGCAGCCGTCTACACGTGTTTCACACTTATTAGTGATCATCAGGACGGCATAGCAGATGGAATAAATATAAAAGCAACTAACTCAGAAAGATGTAACAACACAAGGTTTCACTGATAGCAGCCAACCGCACATTTGCAGTATCGGCCTGAAGACACTGAGTTTTCAGTGCAACAACAAACGTCACTACGGAGGCAGCTAAAGCCACTACCGTGAGACAACCAATCCCAAAGTATAATATCAATGATTAGAAGTAGTAATGCGCGTAGAGATATACAAGAAAGAGTTATAATAATGGGATATCGCGCAACAGAGAAGAAAGAAAAAATAAGTTGCAGCCGTCTACACGTGTTTCACACTTATTAGTGATCATCAGGACGGCATACGGCTGCAACTTATTTTTTCTTTCTTCTCTGTTGCGCGATATCCCATTATTATAACTCTTTCTTGTATATCTCTACGCGCATTACTACTTCTAATCATTGATATTATACTTTGGGATTGGTTGTCTCACGGTAGTGGCTTTAGCTGCCTCCGTAGTGACGTTTGTTGTTGCACTGAAAACTCAGTGTCTTCAGGCCGATACTGCAAATGTGCGGTTGGCTGCTATCAGTGAAACCTTGTGTTGTTACATCTTTCTGAGTTAGTTGCTTTTATATTTATTCCATCTGCTATGCCGTCCTGATGATCACTAATAAGTGTGAAACACGTGTAGACGGCTGCAACTTATTTTTTCTTTCTTCTCTGTTGCGCGATATCCCATTATTATAACTCTTTCTTGTATATCTCTACGCGCATTACTACTTCTAATCATTGATATATATATATATATATATATATATATATATATATATATATATATATATTTTGCTGTGATATTGCATTTAAAAAAATATATTATTTTGCCCCATATTAACAAATGTCCCACGTTGACAGCGACATAAATAAATGCTGTAATATTGGTTAATTAAAATAATAATTATTTAAAAAAAAACTTTATAATATATTTTAAAATTGTGAATAATTGTCGTTTGATCGTAGATAATATTCTATAAAAATGACTGAACTTTGGAAATGCTTTTCAACTTCCCTCTTTTATAAATTCTAATATGATTTGAAAATATCTTTTAATAGATTTAATAATGCAATGGTTATATAAAATTAATGTTACGTTAGTTCTTGACTAACTCAAGTTTACGTAAGAGAGTTGGGCGCCAGTTAAATATCTTAAAATAACAGAATTAAATTTAATAAAGACTCATCTCCGGGTGAATGTGGATTCTTGTGGTATTAACAAATATACAAATTGAAATTTGAAATCACTTTTAAAATTAAAATCTTATTAATTTTTAACTATTACTAAATTGTTCAAATCACTTTACTACACTTTACAAACGATAGTCTTTTCTTCAGCAAATGCCAATACAAAAGGAAATAACTTCCTACCTTTTTATAACGTTGCTTTTTTCCTTTTAGTATAGTCCTCGTTCCAAACCATTGGAAGAGTAGGTCACTTTATGTTGTCCCAGTGCTGGTTTCCAATTCCGTTTGACTTCCTTTGCATGGATTTCCCATATAACACCATCCACACTCTTGGTTTTGGTAACTCACTTTTGTTTTATTAATAGCGGGTACTTTTTCCCTTTTTCGAAGAATACTTATAGTTGTTTTTTTTGTGTTTAATTAAATAAAACACCAGTTTATGGTTTTAATCGTAGCTTTATTGACTAGCAAATACTTTAGCTAGTAATTTCATTTAAAAAACGTGGTTCTATATAAACTTATTTACACTTTTACAATTTGTAGCTTTTTACACTTTCGTCGTATTCAATTCACCAACCAACTTGACTTGTTTATTTAAGACTACTATTTAAATTTTTACAACTTTTTTTTTACGACTTTACTTTGTCGCTTGATTTACTACAATATCTTTACTCTTTCGTCGTTTAACAGTAAGTGTCTATTTACATTTTACTATTGTCTATAACACGACTTTACTGCGTCGCTTTATTCAGTGAAGTGTCACGACTTTACTCTGTCGCTTTATTTAATGAAGTGTCATAAAAATATGATTTTCTAAGCTTATATACTATTTCCTATTTACATAATTATATTACACAATTTGACGTCACCTTACCATCTAATACAGAGATTATACACTATTTACAAACATAATAGCAGATTAAAACATAATTTGTTACAGTGACACATCTATTACAGATTATTACACAACATTTTTACGCAATAATAACGAGTTTTGATTATATTCTGTGGCCGAAGCTTTTTTAAAACTTTATTTATTGAATATAATAAAACACATTTATATATTTCGTTTGCAGTCGTAGAATATATATTATTATTTTTAATCGAGAGAAAACTTTATCTCTTTTAACATTTAGAATACAAATATTAATATTACTTTGTCTGTAATTATTTAACGAGTTTAAGACGAGTTTAAATAATTATATTTGAATTAACACACTTAACAGAACAATTTTAGAATACATTAAGCAAAATAATTAATTAAAACTCGAATGAGCCTTTATGTTTTTACTAGCAAGACAATTTTAAAATCCACATCTAGTTTTAATACTCACTCAGGATAAACACTTGTTGAATACTTAATAAAGACTTGCGTGTTGAATGAATATTTAATAAAGACTAAAGACTTAAGATTAAAACAGAGGTATTTATACCTTATCTGCCTACACAGTTCTCATGGTCATGAGAGAATAAATGCCAAAGAAGTTCTCATAGAGATAACATAGACTTAGTAGAAAAACTGTAATTTGATATCGTGAGTTTTATTATCTTAAGCAATTCTCATGTAACATGATCTTATCTATAGTGCGATTCTACGTACGTTACTCCTCCACCCTTAGTATTTTCAATGCTATTAAATAATTTGAAAATAAAATTTGAAATAATATTTATATATTATAAAACTTTTCAAAGAAATCTAAATTGGTATTTCTTCGTTATTTTGGTTATTTATAAAATCTTTATTTAAAAAATCTATAAATTTGATTTTGAAGGAGTTACGTTTACAATAAATATACAATAATAAACTTATAACTATTACAATGATAAATATAATTATAATGATACTTAATAAGCTCAGATGATCGAGGGTTGTAGTACTATTCATCTTTAGAAGATGATTTTAGTTTGTGATATTCAGTTGATATTTGTTCAATTTCTGTGTATCGATTGTAGTTAAATCGATTTTAGTTATATTTACATGTTCGAATTGAGGGGTTGTTAATTTTGCAATATCTATGATATTAAATTCTATTACTTTATTAGAAATACTTTTGGCTGTAAATAACATGTTTTTGTGATTGATCATGACAATACAGTCAGGACTAAGATGTATAAGTTTTGAGCCAACAAGTTCTTTTCGATACGTTTGATCTCTACATTTAATGTCTAAAATGGATCTGGAAGGGGAACTGATTAACCACACACAAAAAAATAATTAGTTGATCCAAATAGAAGACGTTTAAAGCAAGCTTATAATAAGTTCATATATAACCAAGTATATCTTAACATTCTTCTAAATAAATCTGTAGATTAAATTTTAAGGCAATGATATAACTGAACTAAATATAAGAAGTACTTAAATTTAATTGTTTAAATACATTTGGTTTAAACAGTTGCGTATTGCATTTTCAGTTACACTTTAGTATTTACACTAATGCGTTCTATTAGTTGATATAAATTTCTGATAACTTTAAATTAAGCTTCTTTAATGATTAAGTGTGTGTTGCATTGCTTGAATTTACCTTTTTAAAGAATTAATGTAACATTATTACAATCATCATGCAAGTTGAATGAATGCTTAAACTTACCTTATCAAAGAATCAAGTTTACAATTCTTATATTGTTTATTTAAGCATATTAAATATTTCAGTTTCCTTTATGGATATGCCATTTGTAGAAAATTATATAGGAAACAGGAATTTGTATGTGAAACTGTGTAATATTAAAAATTGGAATGCCAGTTAATTAATATCCAAAATGCCTTAATAAATGATTTGTAAAGAATTAAACGTTTTATCAGAAGCATATCAGTTACATTTTTAAATACATTTTTCTATTTATTGGAAAAAGGCAATTTTCACAAATTTTGTAAAATCTTCCAATCCATTCTATCCATCCGCCAATGGATAGAAACTTTACTTCCAAAAATATAACTATTATTGCTTCTGATAAGACTTAACTATCGGCAAATTATTCAACATTTTGATATTAAATTAATATCAATTTCAATTTTTAATATACAATTTTACATTAAAAGATACTTGTTCCTAAATAATTTCTACACATGGTACATTTGTTTGGTATTCTTTATGTTAATATAATTAAAAGAAATACATAATGTAAAGATATTTTATTAAAGCATAAACTTAACAAACAATTTAACAAAAAAAATAAGAGATTCTATATAAAATTCCACATTTTCCTTTAAATACATCCTAAAGTATTATTATTAGGTATCACTGAGAAAGGCATTTAGTAGAACCAATTAAATTTATTTAATTCAACTAAATATTTAGTTAAATAAACTAAATTTTATTTGATTTAACTAAATATTTAATTGAATTAATTGATCCAAGTAAATGTTTTTCTCATTGATAATAAAACAAAACATTGTATTGACACATACAATTTGTCTATTAAGAACGAACAAAAGTCGTTATAAATATACATATACATTTATACATAAATAATTTGTGGTGTTGTAGAAGAAATATCGTTTAATAATATAAATATACTTATTTTCACTATAAAGGGTATCATGTTTAACTATAAAAGATCTCAGAAAAAAAAACTGATTTAGAATCTTTAGAAATTAAAACATATTTACACATTACATATATTATACAAAATGTAGGAAAAAATATACAAAATTTCTTGTCATCGTAAAATAGCACACTCTTATAATAATACCTGATTCCAGGTGATACAGGAAAATTCTTAATGAGTCTTTTTATTGTAATAAAATAATAATTAAAAATATCAATTTCTTTTCAATATGATCATTTCGGATACTTTTTATTTAATAAATCCTTCTTCAGTTGAAATTACATTATAATAATTAAAAAAGTTTGTTGTTTATAAGATTAAATTATTTTAAATGTTTTAATATTTTGTGGTGGATTAAACACACCACTTGATTCTTGTTATTACATCGCTAAGTAACAGTTGTTATTGTTTTTATTTAAAATGAATTTATAATTATTTGATCTGAACTATATTTTTTCGAATATGTGTTCTTATTGAAAAAAGTTTTAAGTATAACTATTAGAACGTAATTTCTACTGAAGAAGGATTTATTAAATAAAAATAGTCCAAAATGATCATATTGAAAACAAATTGATATTTAATATTAACAATAAAAACGACTCATTACTAATTACTCTTAACTGATTCCATTTATTTCATAAGTAAAGTAGTAAGTTTTACAAGTAAAATATTGATACTATTACACCGAGAAAAGCATTTATTAGGACCAATTAAATTTATTTAATTCAACTAAATATTTAGTTAAATAAACTAAATTTTATTTGATTTAACTAAATATTTAGTTGAATTAAATAAATTTAATTGGGCCAACTAAATACTTTTCGCCGTGTAGCATGAAACAATAATCGTTTTATTTAAATACACAGTTTAATTCAAAACAAAGAAAGTTTGTCTTAACTAAACAGAACATTTATTACAACGATACAGTGTGTTTCATCAAAACTATTCAACCTTTGAATCAATCGTTACGTTACTAGCATTAAATAATTGTATTTACTTAATCCAAGACTTAATTTTTTTATTGAACTGTTTCTGAATTGCTTGATTCAAGTAGTCATACTCTTGCTATGTAAAATATTTATTTGTATTTACTACAAGAAAATATTATTCTCATTCTAAATATACATTTATTTGCGTATATATAAAACAGATTGTTTTGTTTGTAGTTAAATTTATTTGACTAATGCAACTTTTTCTGTGCATGATATCAATATTTAAATTTTTGAAAATATGAAATTATTCAATTCATGTCAAACAATATGGCTGACACATGAGACCTATTTTATTGCTTAAATGACTATTTTAATCACATATTCCACAAACTAAGCACTTTGTCTAAACACTTCACTTTCACTAAAAACTTTTACACCTTTTTGTCGAGTCCCATCAAAGTCAGATCGGACGATGCAAGATTATTAATTAATCTATGGATGCAGGAGTGAAAACACGCTTCATCTACAAACGCATCTAGTGTATGCTTCGAACGACGCATGTCATAATGATCACGTGATTGGCCAATTTCAACAATGGTATGACTGAAACGATTTGATAGTTGCTTTGGAACAATCCTTTGAAAATGATTGGCTTTTTGTAATGTTAATTTAATTATTGGTATATATTGCAGCAATGCAATATATTAGTTAACATAATATTTCCAAAAGAATTAATTTTCCCTCTTTATAAATAGTTCAGTTAACTGTATAAACTTTAATTTAACATCTGCAATATTCAACTTAAGCCTACTTTTTAAACAAATATAAAACTTGAAATAAATAAAACAGTCTTATTAATTTACATTTACCATATTTAAAATAATCAAATATTTATTTAAAACAATAATTTGTCTTTAAACAAATACATAAGATTAAATTAACAATTCTTTTTTTTGTGTGCAGGTTACAGAATTAATTTGGGAAATCTTTATATCAATAAGTTCAAGTAGGTAAGGTATACAAGTTTGGTTATGATGAAAAGAAAGTAGTTGTGTCTCACAAAGTTTATTATTAGGGATTTCGAAGTAGTTTTTATGTTGACAAAAGTATAAATTCGGGGCGGTCGATTTACAATGATCGATCTCAATAGGAATGCTATAGTTTGAGCATTATATAGTAAGGTGTTATAAGTCGGTATAATCATACGAGCTTGGTTGGTGCTGGTAATGATTGGAAACGGTATTAATTGAATCAGTTGATTACTTTCGAATTTAGAGATTAATGGAATCTCAAATATGAATGTGATTTTGTTGTCAATTTGGTAAACTTTAGTAACGATAATTGTTTCATATAAATGTAGGTATTTTGGGTCAGCAGGATAAGGGATGGTTAAAACGTCTTGATCTGTGAGGTATGAAGAAATTTAATTTCAAATAGTATTATTTAAAATATTAACTTGTTCGATTAGGATGAGGAGCATTGTTGTCCTGAAAAAGGTAACATTTCGTTAGCATGTCTTTGAAGTGGTGGTCTACCATCAGGGGGTGTTAGTTCGTAAACGTCATGTTCTAAAATTTTTGATATAATATAAGGTCCGTCAAATCTTGGATCCTTTTTATTTCTTAGATTGGTTTTTATAAATACTTTGCTATTTAAATTAAATTGTTTATTTGTTTTGGATTTGTTTAATTTGGAATTTCGATTTTCTTTAGTTTCCATCTGCGTTTGTTGTAGGGATTCATATAAATATTTCATTTTATTTTTATGTGTGGATAAGTAATCATGATAATATGTTCTGTTATAATCAAGGTCAAAGGGGTTTTTACTTTCAGTGTGTCCAAAAACGATTTCAAAAGGGGTTAAATGAAGATTCGAATGTATAGTATGATTGTATGCTAAAAGGCAATATTGGATTTTTTGCTGTTCAGGTATATTGGTTAATAGTCGATAATGTTCAATGATTGTAGAATGTAATCTTTCGATTGGTGAATTAGATTGATGGTGATGAGGTGTTGTTGTATGTAATTGGATTTTATGCAAGGCTATAAAATGTTTAAAGATATTTTTATTAAATTCTCCGTCTGCTATAATGACATTAGGAGTTGTAAATGTTGAAATGTATTTCAATAACTGATCAGTTACTTCTATTAAATTTCGGGATTGTAAAGGATAAGCTTGTGCAAATTTTGAAAAAGCGTAATGATTGTTAAGTAACTTTTATTTTTGATTTGTAATATATCAATATGAATTGTATGGAATGGTCTAGAAAAAGTAGGGGTTAATTGAAAAGGTTGATTAATAGGTTTTCTGTTGTATTTTTGTTGTTTACAAATTTGACAATTATTAATATAATTTGTAACATCTTTTATAATAGAGGTCCAATAATATTTTCTTTTGAGATGTTCAATAGTTTCATTTATTCCACGGTGGTTGGTTTTTCCTAAATGGTATTCTTGACTTTGTTTTTGTCTTTCTTCGGAATTTAAAATATAGGTTACTTGAGTTATACAACGATGAAATTTGGGAGTATTTTCGTTTGTGATTGTATTAATGAAATTTGAAAAGTCTAAATAAAGTTGATCATCTGGGAAATAACAATAGTAATGATGTTTGGGTTGACAATGTTCAATTAATAGGGTGATAAATATTTCTGACTTATTAATTTGATTAACGAAGACGGCGTAATGAGTAATTCCGTCGTATTTTGTGATTCTGATTGATCTTGGAATTTGAGCATTAATAAATTCTATCTGATTTTTAAAATGTTGTAGAGGTTTCTCTGAAATATCAATTGCGGGGGTTGAAGATTGTTGAGAATGTACCGTGTCAATATAAGAATTTTGATCATTATTTTCATCGTTGTTCGGGTTTTCAATGTTTTCAGTAGCGTCAGTTTGAGGGGGATTATAAGTTGGAATGTCAAATAAGTCTGTAATATCGGGAGTACTTGCTCTGCTAGCTAGTCTGCTGTCATAATTAGTTTGTTCTGGTTCAGGGGTTGATAGCGATGCAGGTCTAATATTTAATGGGTGAATTTGAATTCTGGATAATGCATCTGCAACTTTATTTATTTTTCCGGGGATATAATTTACAGTAAAGTCAAATTCTTCTAATTTCATTGCCCAACGAGTTAATTTTGAATTTGGTTCTTTTAAATTCTTGAGCCATACTAATGGTCTATGATCTGTAAATAAGGTAAATTTCTTTCCATAAAGATAGGGTCTAAATTGTTTTGTTGCCCAAATAACTGCTAATAATTCTCTTTCGATAGTACTATAATTTTGTTCAGAATTATTTAAAGTCCTAGAAGCATAACAAACAGGTTTTCCTTTTTGAGATAATACTGCGCCTAAAGCGAATTTGCTAGCGTCTGTGGTTAGTTCAAAAGGTTCATCAAAATTGGGGTATGGTAGAATTGGTTCGTTAGTCAAAATGTTTTTACAATGTTCGAATTTAGATAAAAACTCTGTTGTATGAATAATTTTGTTATCTTTCTTTAAACATATGGTTAAGAATTTTGTTATTTTCGCGAAATCTTTTATAAATTTTCGATAATATCCAAATAGTCCTAAAAATGATTTAATTTCGGTTCTTGTTTTGGGTGCTGGAAAGTTTTTGATTGCTAAGATCTTGTTTGGATCTGGTTTAATTCTGGAGTTACAATGTGTCCTAAATATTTAATGGATTTATGTAGAAATTCTGATTTGTCTAATTGAATTTTGATATTATGTTGTCTACATCTTTGGAATATATTTTTAAGTCTAAACATGTGATCTTGAAGAGAAGCGGAATAAATTATGATGTCGTCTAAGTAGACTAGACATTGTTGGGGTGTTAAACCTATAAGGGCGTTATTGATTGCACGCTGGAATGTAGCTGGTGCATTTTTTTAAACCAAAAGGCATTCTTTTAAATTGGAAATGACCTTCTTCTGTCGAGAAAGCTGTTTTCTCTCTATCCTTTTTTTCAATTTCTATTTGCCAGAAACCAGATGCGAGGTCAAGAGTACTAAAATACTTTGATCTGCCTAAATGATCTAAAACGGTTTCTATTCGGGGTAATGGGAATTTGTCCTCGATAGTCTGTTCGTTCAGTTTCCTGTAATCTATGACGATCCTCCACTTCTGTTTTTCGGATGCGTCTAATTTCTTTTTTACTACCCAAATTGGAAAATTAAATGGGGATTCTGATGGTTCAATAATTTGGTCCTCTAACATTTTATGAATTTGGGTTTTGACTTCTTCACGGTGAATCTGGGGGTATCTATATGCCTTAGTATAAATTGGGGCATCTGTTTTTGTCCTAATATGGTGTTTTGCTAAATTTGTTGCTGAAAGGGGTATGTCTGGGGTGTAGAATACGTCTTTGTATTCGTAGCAAAGGTTTGTCAAGAGGGTTTCTTCTTCCTCATTAAGATGCTCTAATCTTAAATTATTTTTTAAATTTTCGTTCAAAATTTTGCTTACGTTGGAAGGGGATTTTACATTGAAATTATTAATTTGGATTAAATCATCTGAAGTGTTATAATCTTCTAAAATTAAAGGGTCATAAATACTGATAACTTGAGGTTCATTGGAAGTATTGATAAGGCTTATTTGAAAATAATTGATATATAATCTGACAATAGCTGAAGGCATAATGACGTGGGCGTTAAACTTAAGTTTGGGGGTTAATTTTGTTCCATTAATTCCAACTGCTGGAAGTGTTGGAAAATTTCGGTTCGAGCTGGTATATGGATCTTTTTTATTGGTTCCTGATTTGGTTTTAATTTTGAAAAATTACAATTATTTCGTTGTTGCATTTCTTGCTTTAATTTGGAACGGTTATAATAAAAAGGTACGGTTGTTTTTTCGGTTTGGATATGCATCCATTTATAATCGATTGATGCGGATAAATCCATCAAAAGATCTGATCCGATAAGTCCTACATAGTCGGGATGAAAGTCAAATAAGTAACATGTATGAAGTCCTTCTTCGTCAAAAAGATTAGGTATAGGGATGTCTGCTACGTAATTATGTTGAGTAGTTCCATGGGAAGTTGTAATTTCAAAATTATATTTATAAATAGATTCTGGGAAGTTTTCTTGCACGAATTTGGGAGAAATGATAGTTTTTGAACTCCCTGTATCGATCAGTAATTTTTCATTCGATCCTGGGATGATTAAATAGGGTAAGTTTGCTTTGGGGTTTATGTTAAAATGTAATAGGGGTTCCGAGGCTCTTAATGAAAATTTACATTAGAGTCCATGTTTTCGTATTCTTCTTCTGGTTGATTGTAATATTGATTTTCTTGGACATATTCGTCTTGGGGATGTTCATCTTGAGAATAATTAGGATTTTCATTAGAAGTATTATCAAAATATACGAGATCTGGTTCGTCATATTCAATATTATTGAAAGATGTTGATGGTAAATTATCGTCGTGATAATTTATTCCTTCTGGAATTGCATTTGGAAAGCGTCTAAAGCGTTGTGAGTTCGTTCTGAATTTATTTTGGTTTCCTAATTGTCTGGTAGCGGGTCTTTTAATTATGCTAACCTCCATAGGTTCTGGAGTATATGTAGGTTGATGGTTCGGTTTGAAAGAACTAAAATTTCTAGATTGATTTGATCTAATGTTGCTACTTGAAGCATTGTTCGACGTGAAATTTGGGAAATTATTTTGTCTATTAGAAAAATTACTTGGTCTTGAATTAGTATTTGAGAAATTAGGGAAATTATTTGAAAAGTTGTTATTTGGTCTTGAGAAATTAGGGAAATTATTCGGATTTCCAAATTTTTCAGTTGTAGGTTGAGTAGTACATAGGTTTTGGGATGGTTTAGGATAGTTATTTTTAGATGTTAAATGTATTTGATTATTTTTTGTAAAATTTTGGTTCATTTTAAAATTTTGGTTTTGTGAATAACGAATATCTAGTTCTTCTTTAATAATTTTTAGGGCTGATTCTAAAGAATCTGGATTTCTAGATCTGACGAATGTTCCTAAATTTTCGTTTAGTCCACTGACAAATGTTCGTAAAGCTAATTTTGAATTTTCTTCTAATATGTGGGTTTTAATTACTACTGGATCCGGTCCTAATGAAACTTTTGCATTTAGGGTCGCTAAATGCGTCCTAATTTTATTGTAAAATTCAATAGGGTTATTTTTTCCTTGTCGAATTCTAGTTAAGTCAATTAATAAATTTGTTTCTGATCTTTGATCGCCAAAATTTTCTATCAAAACAGTTTTTATTTCATTCCAGGTATTGTAGTTATATCCTGTTATAATTCCAAGGGCTTGTCCTTTTAATCTATTTCTAATTGAAGAAATAATTTATTTATTTATGAATTCTTCGGGGTTTGCTGTCCAAAATTGTGTGGTAATAATTTCTGTAGCTCTAACAAATTCTGATAAAGTGGCTGTGTTGCCATCATAAATGGGAATTTCATTTAAAAGTGTTGGATTGAAAACTGCCATATTATTGTTGTTGTTATTTAAGAATAATAAAGGATGTGTATTTGAATTTGAGCTTGGGTTTACTGTGCGTTCAGCACTTCTACAACGTCTCGGAGATCGAGATCTATTTTTAAGCATTTAAAATTAAACAAAATACAGAGACCAGTATGAAGGGATTTGTTTTTACAATGCTGTTAATCAGCAAAAACCGATCAATAAAGCGTCAATCTATCTGTACGTAATGCAATAATTAATTAAATTAATTAAAAATGTTAAAACTAAGTTAGTATGGTTTTTTAAAAATGATTTAATAAATTGCTGGTTTCTTCTTGAAACACTATTCACTTTGAAAGAAAAAAAACACTTACTTTGTTGCGTAGAATTAAAGTTGATTGCAATAATCAGCTGGAAACAACGTCCCAAGGTTGCAATAACCATGCGATGTGCTGTCTGTTGTTTACCTCGAACTGGAGACTTCCGCGGGGCCAATGTTAGAAGCGTGCGTTGGAAGCGTGGACGGTCGATGGTGCTGTTGGGATGTCGCGCCTTGATTCTCGAAGCCTCCGTGCCAATTTGAAAAGCGGTGAAAACTCCAATTCTCTTGACGTCAACACGTTGTTGGGAACGGTTTTCCTTTGGATCAAGTGTTAAAACACAAAATCGATATTTATCGTCGATTTTCCAAAATCCGTTACGAAATCTACGCCAGTTTTGATTATATTCTGTGACCGAAGCTTTTTTTTAACTTTATTTATTGAATATAATAAAACACATTTATATATTTCGTTTGCAGTCGTAGACTATATTTTATTATTTTTAATCGAGAGAAAACTATCTCTTTTAACATTTAGAATACAAATATTAATATTACTTTGTCTGTAATTATTTAACGAGTTTAAGACGAGTTTAAATAATTAAATTTAAATTAACACACTTAACAAAACAATTTTAGAATTCACATTTAAATGACATTAAGCAAAATAATTAATTAAAACTCGAATGAGCCTTTATGTTTTTACTAGCAAGACAATTTTAAAATCCACATCTAGTTTTAATATTCACTCAGGATAAACACTTGTTGAATACTTAATAAAGACTTGTGTGTTGAATGAATATTTAATAAAGACTTAAAGACTTAAGATTAAAACAGAGGTATTTATACCTTATCTGCCTACACAGTTCTCATGGTCATGAGAGAATAAATGCCAAAGAAGTTCTCATAGAGATAACATAGACTTAGCAGAAAAACTGTAATTTGATATCGTGAGTTTTATTATCTTAAGCAATTCTCATGTAACATGATCTTATCTATAGTGCGATTCTACGTACGTTACTAACGATCTATTTACATAAACAAAAACCTTAAAATAATCACATAACCCGTCGATATCACTCATTTGAAAATTAAACATAAATGAATTGCATCATAACAATAACTTGCGAACAACTGGATGTTACGTACACTTACGTAATCGGTGAGTAAACTGTTTGATAATAAATAAAGAAACATGTATTATTTAACCTTATTAGAAAGTATACACATTGATTTCAAAATCAATGACACACCATTAAATAACTTAAATTTATTTTTAAATGGAAAAGTTGATAAAATATTTCAAAAGTGTTAGTATTTAACAAAGATTTTAGAGTTTCACAAAATTTTCAAAATTTTACAAAATTTCGAAACTACCATCCACAGCAATATATATATATATATATATATATATATATATATATATATATATATATATATATATATATATATATATATATATATATATAAATAATCTCTAATTCTTGAAACGTGTATTCCATCGCATATCGCGTATGATTTTGTAAATCAAGATTTGAATTAGTCGATGAATAGAAAAATGTTTCTATGATATCAACAAATTAAATATGTCGCTTATTTTTTTGTAATTTCTGTTTGCTTGTGTCTGTGTGTGTGAAATATTACGTTTCCAGAAAAAATACCGTGGAAAACATCACGAAAGGAGAAATATTGATTGTTTATTTTCTACAATTGGTAGAATTGTTTATGTATTAGTAAATATATTTAAATTAAAGATGCATGGTAACTAAAAGATGGTCCTTCGAATACTAAAGAATAATAGTATATTCACATTTAGATTCCACTCGAAAAATAGAAATTCTAGTTACGTATTATTATGCTAGGTTTGCTAGGTTCCAGCGGAGCATGCGCAGACGGTGTTATAATTTATACCAGATGTGCATTTTCAGAGAGTTCTCAAAAATCTTATCAGTAATTTGTCGAATTATTTCGTAAACTTTTATTATTAAACTTTTAGAAGTTTAAGTAAGTATTTTAAGATTATGTGCAATAAAATCTGGAATAACGCGCATGAACTTTATTGTTATTTATTCTTTACTTTATTCCCAGTATATTACATTATTGTTATAAACATTATTATGCAACTAAAACTTTATATTGCTTAATCTGACCATTTGCATGTCATCTAAAATATATTTTATGCAAAACAATTGAGGACGGTTATAGATTCGCTTTAAGCTAGATTTTGCAAAAATTGTTTTAGTTCTATGTGCGAGGCAAGTTTTACTATCTTCTACTTTTGTCTTCTTTCTTAGTTCTTCCAACTTTTTGAGATCGACCTTACTTTTTAACATCCTGAAAAGAATGAATTTATTTGTTATCTTTTAGGTATTTCGTAACAATTATTACTTGACTATAATTTCGGCAGCAGGAAACATTGGAAGATCGGGATTGCCATTATAAAGAACTCCCATCAAAAATGATTTGAATGGATTGGCTTGGAGATATCCTCGACGCCCTTCAGTTGGATGTGGGGTATAGAAGACTTCTAAATATTCAGTACTCTGTTGATTTGTTATAAAGTTTACGAAAACTCTTATAGCTGTGGATTCTTCTTCCTGAAAGAAAAGAAGATTATTGGTGTCGTCTAGGTAACGTTCAGCAATTGAATCTAATTAGGTACTATAATATTGGCAAGATTCTTCATGAACAAGGTATGTATCATAAGACATTGTTGCTATTTCTACTTTCTACTACTGAAGGGCAGCGCGATTTATATATTGATGAAACGGGTCATTGAATATAAGAGATTTAAAGAACACCGTTCATACTAATTACAAACCGTTGTTGCAAAGCTCGATACTTAATCATATTTAAAAGCATATGAAACATACTTAGAAGAAGAATACATTAATACCTTGCTTTTTATACGCAGATCAAGTAACTGTAATATATAAATACGTACCGTTCGGTTGGGATTAGCTAAACTCGAAGCTATCTTCAATGAATTAAGTATATCTAAACGAGCCAATCGACCAGTTGGTGAAGTAAGGGAAAATTGTAGAATCCCCAAACACTCACCCTGTAGCCCAAAAATCTAAAACAACGATTTTTACATTTTATTAGATCCTAAATATATCTATATCACTTTACCAGCAAAACAGTTGCTAAAAATAATTTCATATTTTATAGAACTTAGGTAAATAGTACAAATCGCGTTTAGACGTCTGTAAAAACTAATATGAAATGAAAGCAATTAGAGTTTACTAATAAAATGAACATTTGCGATTAGATCCAGCTGCCCCATTGGATGATTATCTCAAGGTTATTTTGGAGAAGGATCAAAGCAGTGTGTTGCTAAGCAGTCCATCTAATCCAACCATCGCCATCGCAGTGTATGTAGAATTGCAACGTTGCACTGGCGAAACCTCTACAGTGATAACGTTACCGAGTGTTGATGGCAATATTGTAGCCTGCTTATGATTAATTTATTATACACTGTTTATGGGTCTTAAAACTTATCGGCGTCTGTGCCGCACCATTAACAAATACAAAATCAAGATACGAATTCTACAGTCACTAAAAATGATATAAACTCAAACAAACCAATTAAAGAAAAATGCTATTTCGTAATATTGTCATTAAGAATAAATAAACGATACTTAGGATATAGATAAAAAGAACTCGAACTCACGACCCTTGGAACACGATGCACTGACATCGTTCGAATACCACCAACCCTATACGATTTTTATTACACCGGCATTATAATTTACAATAAAAAGGGGGGCGAGAATTTTTTACGTCCAAATGCTTCAGGTCTGAAAGGTTCAATTAGCAGAAGCTTTGCCGGAGACACCAGGGTACGTTGGACGATCGAATACGTTATCGAGTGAGCGATTTACGAAATGGGAAAGGAAGGCCATACATCGAGACCGACGTTTCTGCGCCCTATAGGCACTACAAGTTTCTCTCCGACCATTATGGCATAGTTACCGTATGGTTTTATTTGTTCCATCAAAAATTGCTGGCTATTCAGACTTTTTACTTTCCTGCTCTTAAACTATTTCCACAAAATTCTACTGCAAGTATTATCGTATATCGACCGAATTGGACGACATTTTAAAACTCGTGATTTACGTATGGTCTACCATACCTAAAAGTTACACTATTTTTGTCAAAAACCGGAGGCTCAAACCGCACCGCGATGTGTCTAACCATTAAGAAACCAATTATCAGGATATGTTTTTTGTTCAGTGATTCTTATTCAGGATAAGAATGGCTTTTCCGAGTTCGATATGGAGCGCAACGTAGATCGGTAATAGTTTTGTTTTGCATATGAGGAAGTGACTGTGACGGCTTTTAAGTTCTGGGCTGTAAAATGTTTCCAAAATAAAGTATATGATAGTAACTACGGCGATCTATACATTAATGGATATTAAATTGAGCAAGTGATGCAGTTGATGTATTTATGCTCATTGGGGAACTATAATTATAATGTAAATGATGAGATTGTGCAATTGTGTCTATAAAATTATGACAAGTGATGGTCGCTCTTCGAAATTTTATACGATACGTGTGACCGCACAAAACTGAGCATTAATTACACATTTAGCAAGGTCACGCCTCCCTATAGTTGTCACATATAACTTGGTTATGAGACATGGGCTATGACTGACAAAGTGGAGTAAAGATTACGAACTAAAACCATTAACATGGGGGAAACCTACTGGAAGAAAATTCACTGGATGACCTAGGACTAGATGGTATGATACTTAAAAATCTGAGAATAAGGGAATACGAAATTGGGTGAAAATAATAGAAGGTAGAACTAAATGGAAGAAGCAGTAGAGCAAGATAAGACTAATCCAGGATTGTGATGCTGAAGGAAGAAGAAATTATATGGACAGCGCCCACCGCATGTGGGTTACCAAAACCAGATCATTTCTGAGCGTTGAAGACGTACACACATTCAAAATGTGTTTATGTACAGATATAAAGCAAAGATTGAAATAAAAGTTTTAACATTTTTTTAAATATGGGTATGCATGGTGAGAGGATAAACCAGAGGCCTCGGAAGTCTTTTGACTCTGGGGGGGCGCACTGTTTCTGACTAAATTAATAATAAAACACCAATAATAAATTTAAAACACATATATTCTAACATTGAAAGTATGCCATAATATACATAACATTTACAACAAAACTATCACTGCATGTTTAACAAAAAACAACATCAACCTGTATCTAAATTAAAAACAAAAAATTTCATTTCTTACCGAACGAATGAATACTGAGTAATAATTACTCTATGGTAATAGCTAATAACTAATAACATAATATTGCACATTATGATTTCAATAATTTAGCATGTATAGGTACATATATTTCCAATAATAAAAATATTGGTAATTAATTACTAACTACAATACAGTGTGTAAATAAAGTAAGGAATAAAATTCATATTTTATGTATTATCACTGTTTGGAAGAAAAGCTAGGAGACGTCAATTTAATTTTTTCCTGCGGATTTTATAGGCGTTAATTTTGATTTTTTAGCTTACTACTGTGTAACCTATGACGACATCGACTTATTTTTTAAATGGAACCTTCTTAGTTTTTTGGTAAAAATGAAAAGTATATTTTTTCTGAGTTCAGCAATATGTGGTATTTAAAATTAGTATTTTTGGAGAATCAATGATATAAACTGAAGGAAGACAATTGAGCTTACATTCAACATTATTATTATTTCCGTGAAAGTTATCATATTTGGTCCTCCATAACAAAAAATAATAATTTTAAGTACTCTTACTAACTTCTAGAAATTCTAATTTCTAGTAAAAAGTAAGAGGGTTCATAGTAGTACGTTAAAAAATTAATTATTAATTGACGTTCATAAAATCCGCAGGAAAAAACTAAAATTGATGTGTTCGAGCTTTTCTTCCGAACAGTGATAATACAAAAAATATGAATTTTATTCCTTACTTTATTTACACACTGTATATTATATTGCAAATCGCTTTCGCATATCAAACTACTATAGTTTTAATTATTCCAGACCAAACATAGCTCTACGTTCCGATGTACGGAGTATAAATTCTCGTTGAACTTCATTAAGAGCTAAAGTACCAGCAGACTCTTTATGTATATTCAAAATTAACAAATTATAGTCTTTTTTGGGTCATAGTAGAACGAAGATATGTTTTTATCCTCCTTAGTGAGCTGAAAGATCTTTCTGCAGAAGCTGCCGAAGCTGGTATCGTGAGTATTAAACTAATTAAGCGAACTACTTGATCTAAAACATTGTGCAGCATATCCGGCTGTTTTTTTAGAACTGCTGCAATCTCTCTCATATAGGAAGGTTTTGGTGGTTCCTCTTCAAGATTGTTGGAAGCAAAGTAAGTTGTGCCTGCAATCGGTCGATATCGAAGTCCTCGGCAAATATTTCAAGCCCTTGTTTCAGTTCTTTTAATGTATGAACCGGGCCAGTTCTTAAAATAGAATTTATAATTATTGATTCTAATTTAATCATTTGATCCATTCCTGGCTGACAAAAACAACGCTCCACTCCAGATATTAATAGGTCTAAAACGGTAAAGAATTCTTTGCGTAAATACCCTTTTGCATTTAAAACAGTTGAGGTTGAAGGGTTATCCGTCTGTTCAACCCGTCGAGGTACCTTTCTTATTCTCGGTTCTGACATGTCCTTTAAACTGATTTCTTGTGCCATTATTTTAGTGGTGTCCCATAAATTGTTAAATTGTGCATCTGATACTAGATTTCTTAGAGTTTTAATTAAATATTCTGATGCTTTTTTGGCTCCCGAAGCACTATATCTAATGTTTAGCAGTGATCTTGCGAGTTCTTCGCAAGGTCCAAATATACATTTAGAGACATTTAATGATAACAATGTTTCAGATTTTAATAGTTTTTTTGAGTAACCTTTTATAGCAGCTCGTCTATCGTCTCTTATAGAACCACGATCTTTAAGTAGTTCTTCAAGTGTTGCTTGAATTCTATTATAATTCTCAATAAATCTATTAATTGATTTTACACGGACAGCCCATCTGGTTGGACAAAGAGGCAGTAAATTTGATTTATTAATAGAATCTTCGTTGTCCTGTCGTGTTGGAGGCAGCACTAGATTTGAATAGATAGATTTTCTTTTGGCGGATTCCAAAATTATATTAGAAACGTCTTTAATAATTGATAATGAATCACAGATAATGTCACAGCTTCGAGAAATTTCTTGTAACGTCAAGTCTAGTGCATGGTTCGAACAAATATAAACTGACTTAGGTTGTACTTCGTTAATTCTTTGCCGGACTCCAGATATGCGGCCGGACATATTTGAAGCACCATCAAAACACTGACCACGTAATGTTTCAAATTCTGAAATTCAAGACCAAGTCTTATTGCCATATCTTTTATAACCAAAAAAAGTGTTTCAGAATTTGAATCTGGCGGATTGTACATACCTATAAATTTCTCTCTCATTTCCAACGTATGTTTTTCTACATATCTCACACACAGAGTAAATTGTTCATTGCCACTAATGTCCGTTCCATCAACAATCATACTCCAGAAGTAGCTATTTTTAACATCTTTTATAATATTACGTTCTATAGAGTGTGCCATTATTTCTATTAATTCGTTCTGAATGTCTACACTTAGCCATTTATCTCTTCTATTCAACCAATTTTTTAGAGCAGGTACATCTCTCGCACGTTCTTGAACCAACTCCATGAGTTTTCCAGAACTCACTGTTTGCCCTTGTAGAGCTTGCCCTGTTCTAGCCAGATAATTAATAGAGCTGACTATCACACCAAGAGCACAGTAAGCTTCCTCTTGTTGTGCTTTTGATTTAGTACTCAGGAGATTTATTATCTGAGTTCCCTTATTTTGTATACTGTTATTGTGAACAGACTTAGTATGGTAGGCACTTCGTTCATGTACCTGAAACTTTTCCATAGCCTTCTTTCAATTTCTGAATCCAATTTTAATGAAACTTAATTCAATATCATGAATATCAGTATGGCTTTTTTCATCGTTATACGCTCTGATGCATTCATAACATAATACAACATTACGTGAAGTATCGTAATGAAGCCAAGGAAACATTTGAAACTATTTTAATTGATACGACCGATTAGTTTCGTTTTTTGGAAATAAAAAGTTCTTACTGGGCACGTATCTAGAGGTAATTATAGGTAAATTGTCTTGAGTTTCATGACGACTAGTGCCCGCAATATTGGTTGGCTTAGTTTTGTATCCAGGATCGCCTAAAATAAAATTTAAAAACTTAATTTTGAAAGTAGAATTTCTACTAAATTTTAGAATTTACAATTTTTGATGCAACCATTAACCGAAAAAGGCTTGACGGGAATTATCAACGCGAGCAAAGAGATGATAAAATTCCCTAAGCAGCATTTTTAGTCATCGCTACGTACCAGCAACTACCGGTGGAACTATTAAGTTTTAGCCACTAGTCACAAGCACGTAATTGCTACGGTTGTTACGTGCCTGGAACCAAAATGGGGAAGAATTTTTGGGTAGCAGGTACGTGGCGGCGTAGTAATTGCTACTTTCGTGGAACTTCTTTTCTCTTTGACACATCGTGTCGCGTGGTTGCTCTATCTTGCTCTTGCAACTTAACAAATATTCTATCATTTTCTATACTATATAATGCTGGATCGTGTCACAAAATGAATTACCAGTTTATTTGTAATACGTACTTAATACAAACAACGATGAAATGTTTGATTATTTTGTCATTCCAGTACACCAAAATTATAAATCATTGCAACTTTTCTGTTAAATATGATGATGATAGATCGAAAAATAACAACGCGCCTTCTTTAAATATATTTTTTAGTAAAAAAATGTCTTTAATAAAATATGATAAATATACACGAAATACTTATAAGTTGATACACTTGATAGAGACCATTTTTATAGTATTCCTGTTATGTTCTTTTATGTGTTTAAATAAAAGATACTCAATTATTGTCATTAATTAACTTTATTAATATTGAGTGAGCAGGGCGAATTACATACACAATGCATAGACTGTAGAAGACGTGTATCCTCCAAGCCGGCTCAAGTGTTACTGACTCTCGCCCAGGAGACGGGCCAGGATTGGTTAGTTACATCACTACAAATAATTGTTGCCAACTTCAAACTACATACATAACAATCCCTAAGGCACAATTTCGCACCAATTGTTATTTTTATTGAAGGTTATATAGTAAAACATCTATTAACAATCATAACAAATTGCAAATTGATTAATGATTATTGATTAATCCAAGTTTATAACAGTTAATAGTAAAAAACAGATCTTAAAAATGATTTTACTTTTTTCTTTCTTTAGAATAGCTAGCTCTGCTTTTATTTATCACTCTTTGATTAATCTCAAACCTGATGTCTTGATGTAACGATGTTCCTTTGTACAGCTTTGTATACAGGAATAGCACCACGCAGGAATCTGCCTACTGCTTATGGGACTCTGGAACTTTACTCGGGATCGATATTCCTCCCTTATCCCTCCTTTATCCGCCAGGGAATTTTTATTACAATTACTGGAAATTCTTGTTGTATGAATGTATTCTAATTTTTATGATTCTTTAAGTAGAGTTAGTTATAACACTAGTGTTATAAGAATGAACGTTTGTCAAGAAATAAAAGTAAATACGAGTGGCCTACTTTTGGCGCGATCGTAGATAAAATATTTACCATATAGTCCAGGTACGTCTGGACAATCTTGATATGATTTCAATGGAAGCAGAGTTTTACTAATCACTGGACCGTTAATAAATCAATTTGCGTAAAACAAAACACTAAAAGTAAAATTTGTAGATTAATTAACTAAACTAGGATGCCTGCAATGCCTGCGTCACTAGCTTCTCACCAATTTAATATATAAAATCCAATTAAATTCGGTATGATCAGAAGTGGACCCGAATATTCTAGTGATGTATATAACTCCCATAGAGAAATTTACATAAGGATTCAGTGGCGCAGGAAGTGTAAAACGGCTGGTATTGCTGAACCCTACATATATAATAGGGTGGTCCTTATTTTTTTATTTTTAATTTTCAAAATACATACTCTCCAAGTTTTTTACACTACATGAAACGAAGTTACCCTAAAAATTTCAAGTTGATCAGATCATGCTAACCCGGCTCGCATTAAGTTCAAAGTTCAGCTATTTTAGGCTGTTTTTCACATAGTGCGTATTTTCAGTGAAACGGTTGCATCTACGAAAAAAAACTATTCTTCCTTTTCTGTAGGAAATTTAATCTACTATAAATTTGGTCCGTACATCATTTTAAGTTATGAACTGTTTTTAAGTTATGAAAGTTAAATCAGATGCAGTAGTTTACGGGCCGTGCAGTTACATATTGAAAAAATTTATGTTACTCATTTGTGATGCTTTTCTTCAATACTTCTGACTACTAGCATAATTCTAATGCTTTTCTAATACTTCTTACTGGAAATTATTATTAATATATAATAATAATAATTGCTACTACCCATTACTTGACGAACCAGGCCCTAGGAGCTATGAAGCTTGTGCTGGGGGAAGAGGTGATTATTACTATTATTCTGGACCAACGTGCGGCTGCAGTCGACTTAACAGATGTTATGGCAACTTAGACACCGCAAAAACTCCTTGCAGAACGCCTCAAAAATATGGTGGCAATAAGCTAAAAATAAGATTTTTCTCTCTATCTTTTGCTCTAGAACACAAGGAACATTTAGTCTTCCTGTGTGTAAAAACTTCAACTTTGTCTGATAATTCCCAATCGCAGAGAGTATCATAGACTGCTGGAGATACTTCTTGCTCTGTCGTTGACAGTTCTGGAGCCGTAATTAATTAATCGACACTAATTAAGCCAATCTATACTTTAGATTTTCCAATTAAAGCTAGAAGTAGTTTTGAGTCTCAGTGAATGACTGCAAATTGTAAATATATTTCTAAAAATGACAATTTTATTTTGTTAGCCTGTCTGTACGCTAAAATATTGTCTGTATTCCCTGATGGAAGATCTGTTTATGACATAGTCATTTGGGTCTATTGATACGGCTTCTACATTTACTGACAATATGTGACAGGTATCCTTGTCACTTATTTTACATCTATCTAGCGCTGATAAAATTCGTGCAGTCAAAATTTGTTTCCTTATCACTTTCTTTGCTCTTAGTAGTAGAGTCCATTGTAGCACCTGAAGTCCCAATTTGTATAGCTTGAAATCGATTCATTTCTTTCACTCTCTTCATTATCTGACGCTTCTAAAGTTAAAGGATCGAAAACCTCGTCTAAAAAGATTTACTTGCCTATTGAAAACATTACCTACATCAGTGGATTCAGTTTCTACTCTTCTTGAAGGTTCTGGTACGTCTAAATGCATCTGCCTGTCTGCTCTTTTAGTTTCATTCTTTTTCATTTTATTTCTTTCTTTCTGTATTCTAACCTCTTTTCGTGGGCAGTAGGATCGTATGTTTGTCTTCTAAGATCTTCATCATTTCTAGTGCATTGGCACATGCTATGTCAAATAAATCATCTAGTTCTTCAAAGATTTTTTCTCTTTGCCTGCAGAAATCACTTTTGTTCAACTTTTTGTCGCAGTTTAAATAATCGTGTTGGAGAATTCGTGCCTTTTTCAAATCACTGATCTACCACAAACGCAGCACTTCCATTTAAACAAACTAAACGAGCAGTTACAGAAATATTCTTATGATCCAAAATAAGTATTACTGAAAGAGAAACTAGAATGTATTTCTTATCAGTTATTGCTAATCCAGTGAAAACTGAAAACACTAGTCTTATTCCAGTTTTCATAAACCTGAGTGAGAATTACCTGCTTTGATTTTTTTGATTTAATTTTGTTTAATTTGTATAACTGCAAGAATTGAGAAAGTAATAAGTATTTAGAAAGAAGAAAAAAGAAAAGCAATTCGAGAAAACCCAATTGCATTGTGTAGCCTTTATTACACAACAAACAGACCACTGTAAAATAAATACTTGACGGCTGGTTATAATGTACAATGGTTAATGGAATAATCCGCATATAGAAATAATCTTTGTGGATAAATTGAGTATTCCAATAAGTGAGGTTCGCGTATTTTAAAGACAACTCAGCGTCTTCAAAGCCAAAACAGCACCCTTTCACACCAATATGGCTGGCTTAATATTTTATATCTGTAATGATGAATTACAATTATTAATTATTGATGACATTACCTTATGACCCATATGTAATAGTAGTGTAGGGACTAGAGTGCTCTTCTCTCACCCAAGCGGCCCGGTTTGACTCCCGGTAATGGCAGACCTGGTTAAGGTTTTCTGCAGTTTTCCTTAGCTGTAACACAAATGTGGGATTTATGCTATACAATCTGTTAAGTCGGTTGCAGCAGCACGTTGGTCCAGACTAAATAGTAATAATCGCCTCTTCCTCCAGCACAAGCTTCATAGCTTCTAGAGCCTGGTTCGCCAGGTAATGGGTAGCAGCAATTACCTATTATTATTATTAAGAATAATTTCTAGTAAGAAGTATTAGAAACGCATTAGAAGTATGCTAGTAGTCAGGAGTATTAAATAAAAGCATCACAAATGAGTAACATAAAATGTTTCAATATGTAACTGAACGACCCGTAAACTACTGCATCTGATCTTCCTTTCATAACTCAAAAACAGATTATTTCTCGAAAATTATGTAACCACCAGATTTATAGTAGCTTAAATTTCCCACAAAAAAGGAAGAATATCTTTTTTCGTAGCTGCAACCGTTTTGCTGCAAATAGGCGTTTTGTGAAAAACAGTCTAAAATAGCTGAACTTTGACCTTAATGCGGGCCGGGTTAGCATGATCTGATCAACTTGAAATTTTTTGGGTAACTTCCTTTCATGAAATGTAAAAAATTGGAGGGTACGTATTTTGAGATTGTAATTTTTTTTCTTACCCATACAAATAAGGACCACCCTAATATATAATATATACACACAAAAAAAGAAAAAGCGAGTTGTAGCCGTCTACACGTGTTTCACACTTATTAGTGCTCATCAGGACGGCATAGCAGATAGAATGAAATAAAAGTAACGAATTCAAGAAGATGTACAACACAAAGTTTCATAGAGAGCAGCCAACATTTGCAGCATCGCATTAAGGGAAATTTTCTTAAAAACTTGGCCAAAAGTCTGCGGAGGTATATTAATCGGAAATCTACCTATATGTAACAGCCTTGGTAGTGTAATGTCCGGCGTGCCGGACTTTCACCCAAGCGGCCCGGGTTCGACTCCCGGCGCTGGCAGATCTGGTTAAGGTTTTCTGCAGTTTCCCTTAGCTGTAACACAAATGTGGGATTTTCGCTGTTCCATCTATAAGTCGGCTGCAGCCGCACATTGGGCCTACATAATAATAATAATCGCCCCCTCCCTCCCGCACAAGCTTATAGCTTCTGGGGCCTTGGTTAAGGTTATGGGTTGTAGTAATTATTATTATTATTATTATTATTATGTTTTATGAGATGATATTTTGAAAACCTTTTAAGAAATGAATGTTTTCCATCATTTATTTTTTTTTAGTTGATAGAAAGCATGATTAATCTGTAAAGTTCATTTATTCAGTAAAGTATGACTAAGAGTGTTATTCTTATGAAATGTATTATATCCTGCCTTTTTTGTCTCCCTCGAAATCTTCATCTTCGGCCGTCTCCAGTGTTAGCAAATCTAAAACTTCTTTCGGCAAATTTTTCGATTTTCTGAACAGTAGTGGGGGTACTGTACCGGGGATAATTTTAAACAAAAGTCCCTGCCGTTTTAATGCAGTATTTTTTAAATTTCTTTTTCTAGCAAATTTAGTTTAAGCATACTTTGACCAGAGCTGCTATAAAAGCCCCATTTGCTAATTAGCTATATTTTTAATGGCTCTACATCATCCATAACAGATGTCACTGCTTTCTGAGTCTGCAAGATGCTGTAGCTTTGTAGAGATAGTTCCGCGGAATTCGGTGTAATAATCATATGCATGGAATAGCATTTTTCATTTGATTTCTTTACTAAATAATATGGTGACAACCTATCTTTGGCAACGTCTCTTACACGTTCGTATCCATCTACTGCCATCAAATTACAAAACAAATTGAAATATTGAAAAGTTATTAATGATTTCCTAACACAAAAGCTTTATTCCGGTTTTAATACCAACTACCAGTGTGCAAAGGCTCGAGCAACACTAAAACGCAAAAAAGCCTGCACATTTTTTTTATTGTTACTCTTCCAACTCCCAAGTATATTCTGTATAAGTAACTTAGTTTATTTAAAAAATTATGTGAATATTAGCTACTTGTGTTATGTTTTGTATATTAGTAAAAGCTTTTTTATTATAAAACAATATTTATTTTTATATGTGGTGTCAATTTATTTATTACGTTGAAACAGGTGCTGAGTTTATGTTTACACGAAGGGGTTTACAGAATTTGCCGTAACCCTGGTAATAATAATCAACATATAATAGAATAGTTATGTAAATAAGTGTTTCTTTAACCAATATTGAAAACTATTTTAGAAAACTAAAAAATGTATGATTGTCTACATGGCTTCTCTATGGAACTGTTATATACCCACTATAATACTACTAAAGTTGCTAGTTACTACTAATATTATTTTATTATTATATCATTTATCATCCTGCCTCACCTTATTTTTAATAGTTTTTTTTTATAGTATGACTATAATGTTTATACGAGGGTGGTTTGATAAATTGAAATTTAAATTTAATTTATTTAAAGTTGAAATTCAAAAAGTCACTGACTTGACTTTTTGAATTTCCCGCGAAGTAACTTTAAATGCAACACTGCTCCCGTCAACTGTCATCTATGAATAGACTACTGTAAAATCTTGAGAAGGCTGCGCCATTTAGTTTGTGTTTGACAGCCGTTGAAAGCAAACAACCTCGTTAATTTTAACGAAAATGGAAAAAAGTGAATTTCGTGTGCTGATTAAGCATTATTCTTTGCGTAAAAAAACCATAATCGAACCCAAGCAAAGGCTTGATAAATACTACGGGGACTCTGCACCATCAATTTCAATGGTTAAGAAGTGGTTTACTGAGTTCCGTTGTGGTCGTACCAGCACAAGTGACGCAGAACGTTCGGTCGCCCAAAAGAGGTCGTCACGCCAGAAATCGTCTATAAAATCCATGAAATGATATCTGACAATCGTAGAATGAAAGTGCGTGAGCTGGCTGAGGCTGTAGGCATCTCAACTGAGCGGGTACATCACATTTTACATGAATATTTGTACATGAAAAAGCTATCCGCGTGATGGGTGCCGCGATTTCTCACACTCGACCATAAGCGCAACCGTTTGACCACTTCAAAGGAGTGTTTGGCGATGTTCAGCCGCAATCCGAACGAGTTTTTGCGGCGTTTCGTTACCGTAGACGAAACATGGATCCATCACACTACACCAGATACCAAGGAACAATCAAAACAATCAGTTTCTCTAGGTGAATGTGCACCGAAGAAGGCCAAGGTGGGTCTGTCGGCCAACAAGGTCATGGCCACAGTTTTTTGGGATGCACGCGGTGTCAATCACATCGATTACCTTGAAAAGGGTAAAACGATCACCGGCGAATATTATTCATAACTTTTGGACAGATTCGATATTGATTTGAAACAGAAACGACCGCATTTGGCGAAGAAAAAAGTGCTGTTCCATCAAGACAATGCACGGCTGCACACGTGTGTAGTCACCATGGCAAAAATTCATAAATTGGGCTACGAACTGCTACCCCATCCAGCATATTCTCCAGATTTAGCCCCCTGTGACTATTTCCTGTTTCCAAACCTGAAGAAATGGATGGACGGTAAGAGATTTGGGTCGAATGAAGAGGGCATCACTGAAACAAACGCCTATTTTGAGGGCCTTGAGAAAACCTATTATTTGGAAGGAATAGAAAAATGGAAAAACGCTGGACTAAATGTATCGAGCTAAAAGGAGACTATGTTGAGAAATAAAATGCTTATTTGCCGAAATAAATATCTTTTATTCAAAAAGTCACTGACTTATCAAACCACCCTCGTACATCAATTATCATTATTAGATTGTATTATTCGTTTGTTTACATTCATGTTCCATAGTTTACAAATTAACATCGTTTTTCTGATTCACCAACAAATATTTAAGTTCAATTGTCCAAGTAATTGTTTGTATTTAATATGTATCACATACCAATAATAGTTTCCTTTATAATTACATTTCCATAATGCAGTCAGTACAAGTTGAGATCTAAAACTACTAACATCATTATTCTTGCATTAGTATAATTGCATTAGTATTATAAATATAATTTAAAAACTACAGTGATTTTTCTTTCTGCAAGAAACGTAACTTAAGGCAGCTCTCACACTGAAGCAATCGGCAACTAGCAATTGAAAACACGCAATATTATCGCCATTGGGTTGTTTACATTGAACTTAATCAGAAGTCGCACATTGATCGCAACTTATTATCGCTTTTACAAAAACGTTGCCGGTTGTGTTAATATTTGTTGCCGGCGATATGCGCTGCATGTCGAAAGCCGATTTGATCGTGTCAGTATAGAGCAATACTTGCATTATTATTATAAATAGAGAGTGGAATTTTTATACAACAGGCATGACGATCCAGCATTTGTTAGAAACAAAGACGTATGTGTATTACGGATACTTGTAAATTATTAATTTTTTATTATTTAATGGAATTAAATATTAGTTTTATGATTGTCGCCGAAATATAAGTCAAGGTTATGAGGTCAGTGGCTGATGTAATTAAATACGGTCTAAATAAGAAACGTGCTAAAAAGATTTATTATTGTTATTGAAGTTGTAGAAGTTTGTAGAAAGTGCAAGGCTGACGCAATTGGATTATTCTTCATCTAGCACTTAATAAGTTCGGATGGTTGTTACAACTTATATTGTTTTTAAACAAACTGTTACTAAATTCGAAGTTTCGCTAATTTCTTCGTTGTTATTAAATTTGTGTTTCTTAAATATCACCAAATTAAAATCGCATATCCAGAGTTATTAGAGGATGGCATGATTGTTTGAGATTGCTACACGAACTAAAAGGAATCAGTTGCTGCAGTGTGAGAGGTGGTCAAAATAATATTGTTTGTTGCTTATTGTCAGTTTCTAGTTGCTAATTGAGCATTACCACAGTGTGAGAGCTTACTAAGATTTAAAAGCACTTTGAGAAACACGACATTACATTTATCCCCAACGATATAGGCAACCAACAATTCGTATGTGCAGACAAATATTTTACCAATTGAATGGATTGCTTATATCCTGCATATAATTTAGGTTTTATTTTAAAATGAGAATTATATGGTATGTAAAATTCTTTCATTCGAAGTTTTTGCTTGTATACGTGTATTGTACTGGATTGACAAAATAAAAAGAAATGCAAAATAAAAAGGCACTAACGAAAAAGAACTGCACTAAATTAAAATATCTAAATAAAATAAAAATATATAGTGTAATCAGTGGCGTAACTACGTAAGATTGCACACCTCTACGAGACAAGTTTAGGTAACGTTTGTTAAAATAGAATATGCAATAATTAATAATAATTCATTACTTTTTCATTTGTTTGTATCTCTTGAACATTTTTTTATACGATTGATTGAAATCTGATTGGGTTGTATTAATAAAAAGTAATATGTACTTACAAGTATATACTTATAAGCATAGGTGCCGACTATGTAGTGGCTCGAAGGCTGTAGCCCTTATTAAAATAATGTAGTAAGGGCTGAGCCCTCATTAACACGGTTAGTATATTTTGACTGAGATATTTTTGGTATTTAAAAAAAAGGCAAAATATATTCGGAGTTTAATAAGATTTTAAATTTTTAATGACCATACCTATATCTACATGTAGAACTGAAGGATTCTTTTCTGAATTTCGCAGACTAAAAAATTATTTGCCTAAACGCATTGCTAAAGAATTAAACATAGAGCAAATTGCAAATAAATATCTTCATTGAAAGAAGTGGTACTCTAAGAAATGTGTTTTCTTCTAAATAAGGGCTTATTATTTTACAATTGAAATATCTTCTGTTAATTGTTTTATTAGTGTTATTATATTATTGAGATTCGCCAAAGATTGAACTGCTTTCTAGCGGAATTTTATTAAAATGTTGGATGGCTTGAAGGTTATGTTACAACTATAGCAAGCATTTCATTGGTTGCATGCATGATCAACTACCGCATATTGACGCTATTTTGTCTAATTTTGTTGCTGTAGAACGCAGTCTACATTTACTGACGCATCTTAATACCCACATATCACCATTTTTCTGTGTTCCTATAAGAATTTATTTTCTGTTTTTAATACCGTAAGTCTCATTTGGAAATATAATATAAGGATTGATCTGCGCTTTTAAAAAAGTGATTGTAAATTCTTACCAAGTAAATACAGTTATTATTTATGTTTATCATTTTGTTTATTAGCTTAAACAGTACTAGTATTTTGAAAATGACGAAAAATAATTACATTTAGTCTCATTTTTTTAAAGAAAGATCATTTAAATTAGTACAATCTACTTTTAAAATAAGTGTAATGTGTGTTAGAGCGCCTACATGATAGCGTAGCTTAGTTAGCCAGAGCGGGATGATAATAACACAAAGTCCCAGGTTTGATCCTAGCTGGAACATTTAAATGTTTCGTTTTACTACTTATTACAATTTTTCTATTTTTTTATGCATTTTACGGACCTTAATTTGATAAGATAAATGCTCAAGTTATGTAGTAATTGCATCAGCAGTGCGATGCCTGCAATTTTTCTGGAAACATGATATTAAAAATTTAATAATTTTCGTTAATTAAGTACCTATTTAGGTCGTCAACGCAAAAATGGTTACCATTTTTTACTTAAGCTGTTTTTAGTCGTGTATAATACTGTGGCTTAGAATTAGAATTTGAAATACAATTTACTAAAATTATGTGCAAAATAAATATTAAAAAATTCGAAGAGAAAAATTGCCATTTTAAATTTTATGTTGTTGAAAAATATATAAGAAGGAGAAGTTATCTGCCAGCTGGAATCGAACCAGGGACGACTGCGACTTAGAATTATTATCACCCTGCGCCGGCTAACTGAAAAATAATTTTCTTTAAAAAAGGGGTTTGAATGAATATATTTTTTTCATTTTCGAGATATGACTACCGTTGAAACGAATGAACAAAATGATAAAAGAAAATTAATAAATAACTTTATTTATTTGAGAAAATCTTACAAACAATTGTTTAGAAGTACAGGTTAATCTCTAAATTTGATTTGAGTTATTTTGATTTTTTACAATGTATTGTGATTGTATGTAGAAGTAAATTGTTAAGTTATCAATAATTCTTTTAAAAATATTTATATATGCAGATCGTGTTAGGTACGATCGGTACAGACTCATCAGCCCTCATCAATAGTTTGAAAAGTCGGCGCCTATGCGTATAAGTATTAGCATTTACTTTTAAGTATCAGTAACGACTAATAGTAAACACTTAAATACGTATTAATAAGCTGATGCTAATACTTATAAGTAAATACTTATAGCATACCAACACGTGCCTACTTATAAAATATTTTGTTTGCGTATTTAATTTTAGTTCATTTCTGATAAATTTGAAAAAGTTATCGTAATTTATATGTATAATTTACAACATTTTTTTCGGACATTAGTTTAGTGTGATATTATAGAGTATAGAGCATATTCTTTTCTATGTGCGAAGCAAAAGAGATTTAAGAAGAAAAGGGGCTATGTTTCCAAGCCAATTCTACACTCGGAAATGAATAGTAGGTGCCAAGTAGATCTGATCGTTTTCCAGACATAGCCAAATGGTAAATTCAAGTTCGTTATGATTTATTCAAGGCCATCTTACTAAATTTGTTTTGCTTTGTCCACTGAAGAAAAGACTGAAGAGGTAGGTTACAATTTACGTGTTATATCTTTAACTATATGAGTGGAATGCATCTTATACAGTCTGATAACGGATGCGAATTTGTAAATTGCATAATCTGTGAACTTGCTAGCTTGTGGCCTGAGCTTAAATTTGCCGATGTTAATGTTTCCTGTGCATTTGGTTTTTTTGGGTAACGGCACTAAGGAATTTTGCTTTTAGTCGATCGAAGCCATCAGATCATTATTGTTTGAGCGGAGTTTGATATCTGCACACAGAAGTTCTTACACGAGGAGGAGGTATTTCAAGAAAATGAGATTTCTTTGATAACTGTAGCGATTAAGCATTCGAGATTGATCAAGGATTCTTTAGGTGTAATTGTAGCAAAAACTGTGTATCAAATAGGTGTCTAGGTAAAAAGAAATGAACTGTGTGCAACTCGAAGTGTCACCAGAGTTTGCCTTAATAAACTCAATAAATGCATGATTGAAAATTCATTTTTCTCTTCCCTAGATACTCTATGTAGGACAAACCAGTACATATTTGAAACGAAATTCGATTACAGCCTAAACTTGTTTAGACTATGGCAAACTGGTTTGTCCTGTGAGAGATATATTTAGGTTTCAAGCTAGTTTAAGTAGTTTGAACTAGGACAAACTAGATCATCTTATCGTACTTTGGATAAACTAGTTTCGCCTAGGCTCAACTAGTTTGGCCTAAAATTGGGTTTCTCCTGTAGCATATCCATTTAGAGAATTTTGGGTTAACCACTCATCCACATTCGCTTTATTAAACCGATGTAATTTCACAAAAACTGTCAGATGGTGTCTTTTCGTCTTCTTCTATAAATTTAGGAGCTCTTACTCTATGGAACATGATTTCGAACTAGTTTTTAATGCGACGAATTCTCTTTAAGCATGCCGATCAGCAGACTTATGAATTTGTAAGTATTTACTTAGGATCGTTAGTTAAAACTTCTATTTATTAATATGAAATTCAGTAAGTACTTATAAAACTAGTAGATACTTATAGAAACAAGTATGAACTATTAGCATCAGTGTTTACTAAACTTTTATTAATATAAAGGTTTTTTATCAATATCACTCATTGATTTAAAACACTTTTTTTCGGAGTTTAACGCAAGCGAACTGGTCAACGAAACTGTCAAAATAGATTTCCTCTATAAACCGTGATAATATATTTCTCCGAAAATTATCAATCTGTTGTCGCTGATCCAACAAGTCAGTACATTTAGTTTGAAGTTTTTAACATGTTCGAAATTTCACTAAAACTTACAAGTACAGCTCGAAGCATATACGACGGAAGTGTTTTTTAGTTCTTGTTAGCGTCGACGTCAAAGAGCAGATAAATCACTATTTAATTAGTCTTATTTAAACACCTACATAATATTATTGTAACACATTATCCCCTTATTGCTTTGAGCAATGTAATAAATACCTTATTGTTTCCATAGAATGTTTTTTTTCAATAACGAAATAGAATTTTACGAAAGCAGCGCCGCCCCCCGGTGCGGTTTCGCAGAGTCTGCAGGGGCGATATAGTTACGCCATAAGTGTAATAGATAATGATCTTTTCAGATTGTTTTTATTTAAAAGCAATTTTGTGGAGGGTGGGGTCGTTTCAAAACTGGAGCAAGCCTTCTACCTTTTTCATGTCGAAATTACTTTTTTTGAAAGGTAAAGAAGGAAAGGTAAGTAATTACACGCACTTAAATTTATGGATATGGAAACCATTCAGTGCTTCCTTATCAGTAAATTTTTGATGGGTACCTATGTAGATAATACTTAGCTCTTTTACCGTTGCATTTTAATTTAAAGTGAATACATCAAACATCCAATCAAAATATTATAGCCTTTCTAACTATTAATTCTTATCACAGTCACGCTTACATCTGGTAGTTTTTAAATAAGAAATTGTAGTAGACAAAATTGTAATGGATGATAATTGGGAATTGATTTTGCATAACTTTTGACGTATATGCATTTTTCCTGCTGCATTTCCGCTATTGATTTTCACATATATAATACATTTATTGATTTTAAAAATACCTATCTTGTTATTTTAGGGTGAGGTAATTAGTATCTCACTATTCGTCGATCAATAACTAATATTTGTATTAATGCTCAAAAAACGCGTCAACTGCTGTCTTATGAAAGTATAACGTTACTGTTCAAGTTTTTTGCAAAAAACTGGTTACAATCTTAAGTAGTTTCGAGTATTATTTCTCAACAGCATCATTATTATAAATTTATCACGCATCCCAGCCAGCACACTGAGGTTATAATGACGTTACTTTTAAGTCAATATTGGTCGACGACGTCATATGACTAATAAATGATCTCCATAAGACGTCATATAATGGGACGTACGTAGACGTCTTCAAAACGACGTCTTTTGGACGTACAATACATACAAGTTTTATTAAAAAAATATTTTAACAGGGGCCAAGGAATACTGGTCATATTAAGCAGGTGGTCACAATATAGAGATGTTTTGACTGTAGTATATAATAAATGTTATTTCCAATATTCATCTATTTATTTATAATTCCTGTCTTAGTCCTCGTATAGGACGTTTTAATGACGTCTTTGGGCTGTGACATAATGATGTCAGTTTTACGACAATTTGACGCCGTTACTGCCGAAAAAACGGCGACATTATGACGTCAGTGTGCTGGCTGGGATGTAGAAGCAGATCATAAGAAGTACTAAAATGAAAATAAATAAACAATTTTATTAAATAATACAATTTAATTTAATTTAATTATATAATAATGTTTATAAAATAAGTCTTACAATTACTGATAATATTCATCTAAGTACAAAATTATACTAAAAATATCTAATTAATACAATACTTTTCCGTAGTTTAGGAATCTCACATAATCTAATTTTTTTCATCATATTGGTTCAACCACAGCCTATCATTCCTTACATCTAACAAGACTAGAATAGACACTTAGTACTATCATCCATTTCTGAAATAGATGAATAGTAAAGAGTGTCACTCCAGTTTGGTATACATTTTCAATCTACAAAATCTTATAATTCGGATAACTCACTGCTTGTACGTGTGTCAGTAAATATAAAATATTGATAAAACATGGCATATTTATAACATTATACTTAAAACAAACAAAATGAGATATGACAATTTAATATGATTTTGTTAATGTACCACATTTCACTAGCTTTGTTCCAAATTATCCATGTGTCATTCATGTACTAATACTACTTACATTGAGCTTTATTGTACTGAAAAAATGATATTTTTCTGCTTATGTAAACATGAATAACTTTAAAAAGCATTTTCAGAAGTATTTGATTGTTATAGATATTTAATTTGATGCAGCTTTTGCAACAGCTATCTTCATTTGCTCGTACGTGACCCACATAACCAC
This sequence comes from Agrypnus murinus, assembly GCA_929113105.1. NCBI lineage: Eukaryota > Metazoa > Arthropoda > Insecta > Coleoptera > Elateridae > Agrypnus > Agrypnus murinus. The sequence goes on from OV816023.1 coordinate 94,669,792, forward strand.
ATTCCAACTTAGTAAACGGCAGAATGATGGAACAAAGCTAAAAATAATTTATAAGAATTATTTAGAATGCCTAAATTTCTTTAAAGGACCTACCCTTTATAAAATGCTTTTCCACCTTCTTGCATAAACATGCGTACAGCACAATCTATTGCTCCTTTGTAGTGACCTTTAGGTGAATTCATGTAGCGTGTTTTAACTACATCTACAGGAGAAGCTACTATTGTAGTACAAAATCCTAGAAAAGATTACTATTAAGTAAAATTCAATTCTGTTAAAATAAAAGTACAGTGAGATCCAAATTGAGTGAGGATGGTTTGAATTTGGCGCTTTAGGTTTTAGTGTATTTCACATTGTTACTGGAGCACTATTGAAACAAGTTGCGTCAAATTACAGCGGCAACTCTGGTTTACATCGTTGTGCTTTGCCACGTTGTTCTAGATTTTCATTGAATTTTTGCTTTATTTCGCTTGTTTTCTTATTTTACAAAACAGTTCTTTTCAGAACTACGGTTTGTTAGACGATTTTATTATCAAGTAAGCTTATTATTTAAAATTAAATGAAGTTTATAAGCTATATTATTTTTCAGGCGCCACTGTTAAAATAAACGAAGGATAATAATATTCGAAAGGTATTCATGTTTGCAACGTGACAATAATTTACCGTGGCGGTAAATTCAAACAGTCCTCAGTCATTTTGGATCACCCTGTATGCTTTTACCAGCAATTACGGCAGCAGACAGATGTAAAGGAATGCCATCAGCCATTAAATGATAGAACAGAAGTGTGTCTTTGATAATATCATAACAGACAATTTCTGAGACGTTGACTATTGCATTACGGCTTACATTTGGGAAAGTGCCTAGAAAAATATTTTATTCACATTATTAATAAATATTTTAAAAGTCACTGTAATATCTATTTTTAATAATTAAAATTTATAGAAATAATTGATACTCAACCATCTTATTTAGAATGTCACAGTTAAGAATTAGTCATTATAAATGAGAATAATCATATGCAATTGAAAGTCCTATTAGTACTGTAAAAGTTAACAATACTGAGTTTCTTGGTATGTTCTATATCTTTCTAATACATCAGCAAGATCTCTTTCTTTCAATTTTCTTATAAACCAACTTTTTAGAACACATACCTTTCCAAAGACCCCTCATTCCTTCTTTAGATGCAATAGCCTTATATGCCTGTAGAGTAGAAGCATATCTTGGTGCTGAAGACGAACCATTAATTGAAGCTTGGAATCGCACTTTTACTACATCAGTAGGTTGTGCAAAGAACACAGCCAAAGCACCTGTAGTTATTCCTGCTGCAACACGTGCTCCAATATTTATACTTCCAGAACGGTTGTTACCTGTAGAATTTAATTAGAATGAGAAAAATGTACAGATAGTCCAAATGTGAATTTGAAAACAAAACTTTTTTAAACTTTTTTGATGATTTTCCCAACCTCATTATTTTAAATTATATAAGGTAGGAATAGTTTTCCATGCTTTGGCACGAAAGATCTCTTTTAAGTTGTATTTTGCATTAAAACACCCAGTAAAAATTAAATTAAACATAAAAAATTCAAAATAAAATAAAGAGGCAGGAAAAACTTTTTAACTAATTTTTGAAAAATAAAAATAAAAAATAAAAGAGTATACGTATGTTGGTTACAATGAGTACACATTATTTAGTTTTGTAATCAACGATCGATTACCAGCAGATTATCTGCCAGTAAGCGTACCGTCTATCAGTTGTTGGTAGAAAGCCTTGAAGTTGTCGTAGAAGCCTATTCGCACAGAGGCAAAACACATCTGGCGCTGAAGGCCGGCTGAGAGACCATTGTATAGACTCCTGCAATAAAAGCGCATCATACCACTGTTCATCCCCAACCCAAAATATTAAAACCACTACAGAAGTAGTTTTACATTAACCTACTTACATTGGTGCGTATATAAAGTTTAATAATCCCACAAAAATGTAAATAAAAATGCGATACATACCTTGGTCCTTCCTGCCGTATCATATTCGTGATGGTGCCATAAAGACCATGCTGGGTTTCAGACCGCAAAATTGCAACGGTACCATTTTGGACAACTGCGCGAGCTTCTCCTTGGATCTATGAAGCATAGTGTTTAATACAGTATTGAATAAAAATTTATTTTATACACACCTGTAAGCGTACTTTAGCAGTATCCAAAGGAAAAGTTACGAAATCGGCAAAACTAGCTGCAGTACCAGCAGTAAGCATTTTTGTAATAAGTGGTAGATTATCATATGAAGACATTGTGAAAAATTATTAAGTAACACAATATATTAACTGGAATGCACTCTTTGCAATAAAATACTAATCATATAAATTATACTGATTCAAATAATCTTTGATATTTGAAATAAATTTAAAATATTTACAAATAATTACTAGTGTTTTCTAAGACTCTCTAAAATCGTCGTTGAAGGTATATCTAAAACAAGATGTAGCGTGATGCTTGCGACTGACTTGTAGTCGCAGCAAAGCGTTAGTAGTTGATGAAATTTGTAAAGATCCTTTGCACATACTATTCTGTAAGAAAAAGAGAAATGCAGTTATTAGTTACCACAGAAAAATAAATAGTGCAATTAAATAATAATCAGTTTATATGTCTACTAAATATGTTAGTGTGAATGAAGGAAGAAAATACCGTTCTTCTTTTATTAATTTTTGCTAATACTTCAACAACAACACAATATTTAAGTACTTTGATTATGGCTGGAGAAATAAATATTCAGAATATCCATATTAAACATTTATAGGCATTTTCAGTATAAACGTTTTCAAGAACGATAAACTAATTCGCTAATTCCTACTACCTAGAAAACTAATTATATTTCTTAATTCTTGGATTAAATATATCTGTCTATACATATAGTGCTATTTAATTAAAATGCAATATGCTCTATACTGCATTTGAAAATGATCAAGTGATAAATCAAGATAAAGTATTATTCATACATAGGCAACCAATTATACAGCACGATATTTTATACTATTCATATTGCGTAGTAAATAAATAGTACTGTATATTATTAAGTATATCAACTGGATGATTGTAAGATTTAAATAAAAGTAGACAATTGTTATTTATAGTGCTTCTATGCCAAATTTCTGTGTTATGCCAACTAAATGTTTATCGGGTTTCTATAACTAAGTATGTCCTCAGAAATTCTTTATTTATTCTTTATTAGGTAGTTAGAACTTTTAAGTACATTTACAAGCCTTTCAATTGTACCACTGTCGGATTGGCCAGCGGGGATACCGGGCAAAACCCCGGATGATTGATATTTTGCAGGGGATCGATCGTTTTTACGAAAGGCCGCGGCCCAACCGCGGCTTCCGGTCGCGCGACTGTAAGGTCCCATACAAGTCTACTTGTATCCAGTGCGAGTTCGAGAAAATACTTCTAGTCTCCTCAAGACCGATTGATCTTTTTCTTAGTTTAATTAGTTTTCGTGGCAGAAGAAATATATTTATGTTCATGTGTAATTATTATTAAACACGTTTTGATTTTGGTCTGTTTTGTTGCGGTCAATGCTAAACGTGCAGTGATTCTTTGGGGGGAACTTGTGACTCCCCCCACCCCTTCCAGTTAGCGCAATAATGACCGATAACGAAAGAAAAAAGAGGAAAGGTGGAGCGGAAAAATTGTGAGAGAAGAAACGTAAATTATTAGAAAGCAGCGCTGCCAAATGTCTACTTCTAATGACGAGGGACCTGAATTGGATATCGATCCTGAATCTACCAAGGAAACTGACAAGGCCGCTGTTTCAGATGATCCAAACAGAAAGAGATTTTATACAAGGATATACTGTAACAACTCAAATATCTGAAGAAAATTTTAAGGAAAAAATTGTCCGTTGTTCAAGATCCTGTTGTTCAAAATGCATTTCAGCGGGAAGGAGATGTGAATCAGTCGATGGTTATCATACGACGAAGAAAACAAGGCCTTATTTTGTAGCTAAATCTTTAGATTACAGTGTTTTTATCAGGGACGGTTCTGATATAAATCATTTTCATCACAGAATTCAGGATCACGAAAAGTCGCACGCATCATGTGCCCAGGCATATTTATCGTATTTGAAGAAAGTAAATATCGAACACTTACTTGCTGGCAGTCAATTGTTCCTGACATTTGAGCAAGTAAAAAAAAGGATAGAAGTAATGGAGCAAATTATTGATATTGAAATTCATTGGAAGAAGATGTTTAAGTTACCGAGGAAAAGCTGAAGCAGCTTACACCTTGGAAAATGAAATTTCTTTGGTTACCTACAGTCAATGAAACGTTTTGTTTTTCAAAATTAAATTTGAAGGGATTCGATTAATGCTTAAAATTGCATCTTAAGGAGACCAAATTTCCAAAATTTTGCGAGAGAGGTCCCCGGACTCCTCTGAGGGATTTCTGATAAATTGGTCTGATTGGCTGAGCAGTGGAGATACTTGTCACTCTACTTTTCATTATAGAGTATAATTTTCCACCCTCGGGATGACTTAAGGTGTTGGTGTCCATTAGGGATTCTGGGTCTTGACAATTTTACTATTCCCGGGACTTGAGACTGTTAAGTCCCGGGAATTCCCGGGAATCCCGGATAGTAATTTTACATAGGCACCTAACACAAAAATCCATATATTTGTTTTTAAAATTGCATTAATTAGTCCTCTGATCACTTTCTCCCAGAAGTTCCCATTGAAAAATGATTGCAATTATTTTATAAAAAGCACAGCAGTACATAAACATATTCTCCGATCATAAAATTACTTTTCTTTTTTTTATGCCAAAGCCCTTTTTCCTGTTTAGTGTTGTATTGTTTGCCGGTAAGTTTTAAGTTACTCATAGTTTTTATAAAATATTTTTCCTGAATATGAACATGATAAATATTATTAGCAATAGTTCGAATTGATATGCCATCTTCTGCGACCTATTGAGATACATATATTGCACTCAAATTCCTTGTTTTGCAAAATTTTAAAATTGATTGTTAAGTTTTTAATTTTTTTGAGGCACAAGTACGATATCTTCTTCAATATTTTTTAAATGCGACCCGTGCATGAATTCTAAATGCCGCATAAACCCACTAGAATTCGAACCTTACACAAAATTTGTTTGGGGTAATAATTGCATTGGGCTGTTTCTACATTTTTAAAACGATTTCAAACTTCGATTTGGTTTATTTTCATCTTAAAGCTAAACAGAAAACATTTTATTTATAAATTTAATAGGTAAATAAAAATTAGGTGAAACAAATTCAGAATAAATACACACTACTATAAGCAATTAATTATACCGTGATATCAAAAATTATCTTGGTCAAGGGTTGTTATGGAATATAAAACGGTTGTCTTAGTTTGAATTTCTAAATCTTGTTCTTAAAATAATTCTGTCGTTGTCAAGCTACACTGACATCATCAATAACCTACAAATGTGTTACCTACTTAGTTCAGCTGTAAAATTTATGTCAATAATTTTTTGAGTGTCAAAATCTGTCAGATCATTACGTTAAAGTTTTCTAATCCTACGCAGTTTTTGAATTATGGCTCTCACCGTACAGCACAAAATTTACATGATTGAAGTCTATTTTCGAACGGGTGTGCTAGTTAATGGAAATTGGCAATACAGTCAACGTTTGTGTTTGGACAATTTTCGAGAGCACTTCCCAGCTGTAGCAATATTACCGGATAATTTTTATGCGTGCCTTACAAATTGTGTTGAAGTGTTTCGCGAAACTGGTTCTGTGACTCATAAAAAAGCTGCTGGTAGACCAAGAGTTCGAACAGAAGAAGTTGTTAATGACGTTCGTCAACGTATGGAAGAAGAGCCTACAAAACCTTTAAAACGTCTTTCTCAAGAAATTGGACTTTCTTATGGAACATGCCAAAAAATTGTAAAGAAGGACTTGAACATGCATCCATATAAGATGCAAGCTTATCAAGCTCTTCTGCCCGCAGACCACCCCAGACGTCTTGCGTACTGCCATTGGTTTGTCAATAATTTAATGAATGACGATCTGCTGAACTTAACTTTCTTTTCTGACGAAGCGTGGTTCCACCTTTCGGGATACATCAATTCTCAGAATATGCGAATGTGGAGCACTGATAACCCGCATAATTTTATTGAAGCGCCACTACATGCTCAGAAAATTGGTGTTTGGATGGCAGTTTCTCGCAGGAGAATTTTTGGGCCGATTTTTTTCGATTTCACCGTCAACGCAGAAAGGTACAGAAACAACTTTTTAGCTGAATTTGTGCAACAATTAGACGATGATGAACTTCAGTACGGTTATTTCCAGCAAGACGGTGCAACAGCACATACTACACGAGAAAATCTTGCTTTCCTACGCCAGTTTTTTGATGACCGGCTGATAAGTTTGCATACAGCAGTTGAGTTTCCTCCGACATCACCTTGTTTGACAATTATAGACTATTCCATCTTTCCTTACTTAAAAAACAAGATTTTTGCAACTCCGATAAATGATTTGCAAGAACTGCGACAAAGAATTGTTCAGCAATGTGCAGCCATAACACCAGAAATGCTGCAAAACGCTTTTTACAACATGAGGAGGCGCGTAAACTTGTGCATTGAACAAAACGGAGGACATTTCCAACATTTTCTGTAGTTTAATTTTTCTTGTTAATAAAAACGTTATTTATTTCATAACTTGTAGTTCATTATTATTTTACAGCTGAACTAAGTAGGTAACACATTTGTAGGTTATTGATGATGTCAGTGTAGCTTGACAACGAGAGAATTATTTTAAGAACAAGATTTAGAAATTCAAACTAAGACAACCGTTTTATATTCCATAACAACCCTTGACTAAGATAATTTTAGATATCACGGTACTATTATCATTACAAAGACTATCAAAATCTTCTTGGAATCCTTTACCTATTGAAAACGACCGGTTGTTAAAGATATTAAGACCATACTTCAATATGAGTTTTTAAGTAAAAACATTTTGTTTAGGTCTTTAAGAAGACTACCTTAACTGTTTATAAATAAGAGAGGAAATTCCAGATGAAGACGCTTTTTGAATAAAATTGAATAGAAACTGCAAGTTTATTTATAAAGAATGCTGTGGCGAGGTAACATACCTAACGGTACTTTGTTACTGAAAATAATTCTTTTACCTTTATTGATTGTTTATAGACAGGTTGTAAATAATTTGTATGTGTTTGCAAAGACTGTTTAGTATTAAAAAAACTGGTTAAGAAAACCATCTCTGCAAAGCAACACACAAATAAAACCTTAATTCTAAGGTAAGAATTTTAATTAAATGCCTTATAAGCAAAAGTCCCGTGTCTCGAGTTATTTTTCCCGGGATCCGAGTCAACAGAAAATAGAGTAATTCCCGGGACTTGAGTCCCGGGAATATCCCGGGTCAGAGACCCTAATGTCCATAATGAAAAAAAAAAGATTTTAGGTAAATTAATAAGTAGGTTTCTAAATTTCAAACCATACAGCATAAAATTTTATTATTTTTAAATGCCTAATTTATAGTCTATCCTATGTGCTATTGATTAATTCGTTTTTAAAATGAAACAGAAATGAAGTGTAAGAAGAAAGAATGAAAAATCATTAATAAAGTAATTGTGTATTCAGTAGCACCATAAAAAGCACTCTTGTTATTTATTGTATAATACTAATAACAAAGAGAAACAAGAAAACATTATAAACTGTATCATACTATATTATTTATAAGGTCAACTAGTTACCCTGTAAAAATTATGTTTAAATTCTACTTATTCAAGGTGAAAACTAGTTCGCGTGTAAACAGTGTTAATGAATTTATTTATAAATTTATTAAAACAATTAAAATAAGTTGATTTAAATGTAAACAATTATATGTAATAATTTTACGCAATATATATTCACTATTTGATTGTAAAGTATAAAGATCAATAACCATTGTTCATAAATATTATAGTTTGATATTTTTATCAGTATCCATTAAGTGTACCAATTATATCAAGATTTTTTCACACATAACAGGAAAAGTCTTGATTTCCTACCAACGCAGTAAGAGTGAATGATTAGGAACAATTATGTGAATCTCAACAGCATGATAAAAAGATAATATCAAACATAGTTTGGATTTTTAATTGATAACTATTTATAGTAGATTCTTATAAATATTCTATAGTATTTATTTATATATATACGTAGTATATCTATACCCACTAGAGTAGAGTGGCTCTTCAATATACAATCTAAATGCCTGATTATTGTTAGCTGATAGAAAGTACACATGTCAAATATATATATATATATATATATATATATATATATATATATATATATATATATATATATACAGTGTGTTTTTTGTAAACGATAATATAGGAAATCCAATGGAATTTTATCATTTTCCTGGTAAGTTTGTACCCTTGCAAATGTAAGTAGAAATTTTGGTATCAATCGAAAGAAGAATTCATTTTACGTCAAAAAAATATTAAACTTTATGAAGAAAACCAAAATAGATCCAGAAAAAGACTTAATAAGCTTATGGATTTATTGCTTTTTGTAATAAGCTATTAAAAAAAAGCTGGAAGCTGAACGCCGATTGGTGTAGCGGTTAACGCTTCAGATTCCTAATCAAGAATCGCGAGTTCAAACCCCATCATCTTATACTTTTTTTTTAATTGTATTGCTTACTTATTATTATTCTTAGTACTTTATTACAACGATTATTAGTTTTATGCCCTTTTTTCATTTGCCTTTTTGATGGATAGTTAAAATTGTACAAAAAATAACTGTAAACCCCCGTAGCAAAAATATCTAACAATAAGAAAAATTAATGATCGTTGTAATAAAGTTCTAAAAATAATAATTAGTAAGCAATACAATTTAAAAAAAAAGTATAAGATGATGGGGTTTGAACTCGCGATTCTTGATTAGGAATCTGAAGCGTTAACCGCTACACCAATCGGCGTTCAGCTTCCAGCTTTTTTTTAATAACTTATTACCAAAAGCAGTAAATCAATAAGCTTTTTAAGTCTTTTTCTAAATCGATTTTGGTTTTCTTCATAAAGTTTAATCTTTTTTTGACGTAAAATGAATTCTTCTTTCGATTGATACCAAAATTTCTACTTACATTTGCAAGGGTACAAACTTACGAGGAAAATGATAAAAATCCATTGGATTTCCTATATTATAGTTTACAAAAAACACACTGTATATATCTGTAGAAAGTTCAAAAATAAAGTAGGTTTTAACGTTTTTATTATTCTTCTCATTAGTATCGATCACTGTTCATCAATTTGAAACTACGTTTACTTGAAATGCAATTATCAACTATAGTTACCTACCACAATTACTGTTATTGATTTTGAATGTCGAATGAAAATATTGTAGCTATTTCCAGGAATTTTCCAGTAGTTTCCATGGACTAACTCTAATAATAACTAGAATAGTAACTTTCCTTATATAAATACATAATTTATTATAGGTAGTCATGTCATGTGTTATAAGTATATCATGACATTTCCGAAGATATAAATATTCACAAACAATAAAAACTTCATGTACTAAAAAACAATAAGTTTCTAGTAAATGCTTTTTATTTAGAAAAATGCATTAAACAATGTTTTATTTTTATTAATGTAAATGCTTTTAGAAAAAAGATTGTATTTCCATGTCACTACCATTAAATAATGCATAATGGTAAATTTGCAATTCTCTTAAAAGAAAATAATTGAATTTATCTAGAATTCTAAAGTCAACTGTTGTGTGTTTGAACACATTGTTATATATAGTATGTACTTTACTTTAGAAGAATGTTCTTAGATTTGATGTATATACTGAAAGATTTAAGTGGAATCTTTGGGATGAGACTACTGGAAAATATTTTATTGTTCCAAATATTTAATCCTAAACAAGTGATTAGTAAAATATTCTTCTTTCTTGCTGAGCTATCAATTAATTTAGAAATTGTTATTAGATACCTATACTTATTGGAAGTTAGAATCTGGACATCAAGAAGCTAATATCAATAATTTTGAATTATACACAAGAAACATACACAATTTATAAAGAAGAGTAAACAAATGAAATTGACTGATTTTTAATTTTTAATACAAAGAAAATTTTCAACCAGTTATAAAGTACTAATAAATAGATTGATTTTTTGTATACCCGATAGGACTAATGGGGCATGATAAAATAAAATATAGTTGACTTACGCACAGCCTCTAATTCCATTGAAAATTTCCAAGTAGACTCTAAGTAAACTAGATTGGGAAATGCGAATTATTTATTAGAAATTACTACATTCTGGTGGGGATCGTGTCAAAATTTTATTGTTAGCCTTTCACCTAACTATCCAAAATCTTTCAAGAAAACCTATTATTATTTAGAATTTTAAGCTTTTTGTTCAATAATAATTAAACTGAAAGGAAATTATTTAGTTTAGTGCTTTCCAATTTTCTAGGTAAGTGATCCACCAAATCAATATAATTCATGAAAAAATGTTTACACCTACCTACTATTGATTTATAATTCTTTTTATACCGTGAAACACTTCCAAGGAAAATGGCAAAAAACTGTTTAATCCAGAAAAACTAACCTGGCACTAAAGAGTAATTCTAGATTTTATGAAATGATAATGGAAAATTTAATGAAGTTCGTGCCTGTAATTTCCTCCCACGGTGTTTTTGTTGGCAGAAGATATCGAATGAATGGAATAAACAGCTTTGTTATTAAATTAAATAAACGATTTTTGCCTAGAAAGTTAATGTTACACTTACATTTAAAAATTTCAAAAATAATTATTCATTCTGATAAATTATAATTTAGAGATTTAAACAATAAAATGAGTCCGATTTAATAATTAAAGTAATAAGAGATGTGCATCATATAAAGTTTAATTAAAGACTAGACTATCAAAACAAAGTCAAATTGGTGATGATAAAATATTAAAAAGATAATTTAGTCAATTGAAAGAGGAAATTGATTTCAAATCATTCCCATGCAAACTTGAATAAACAAGGTCAGATTTCATTTAAGAACTATTAAATATTTGTGTATAATTATAAAACAAACTTATAATATCTGTTAACATATTCATTAGCGGCGCTTTTATCTTTTATTTTAAAGTCATATAATAACTAATAGAAACGTGCGAATTTTCCAAATCAATATTTTGATAAAATTAGGTGGAAAGCTACAAATAACTGACAGCACGTGTTGATTTTGAACTCTGGCCGGAAAACCAACTCATAAGTTATTTAAAGAATATATGTATAAAGGATATTCCCAAAATAAAGGTATTTATGCTAAAATAGTAACATGCTGTAGTAATTAATGGAATGATTTTCCACGAGGGATCTATTCAATATTATCATTTTTTTTTAAATTTAATAAGTCGCGATTATTTTATTTTTAATAAATTTTTATATTAAAGGGACCCCATTGCAAAGTCCAATCGTTTAGGTTAATAAAGATCATGTTCAGATCAAGGCAAATCAATTCCATCTATTACACATTTTAAATAAATAGAAAAGGATGGTTGTTGTATACATTCACTGCGACCAAAGGTCAGTTGACGTTTCTTTTAATAAAAAACCATAATAATAACAAACAAAGCAAAAGTAGGAAATTAAAACGTGTAAGATAAACCTGTTAAAAAATTAAGGTATACGCCTAGATTTTAATATTTAACATTGTCATTGTGAATGAATAATTAAATGTTTTGAAAATTGATTTGTTGCACAAAAAGAGTTAATGTTATTATTACTTAAGGTTACTAAATTTCCTGAAAATGTGCTATCTATGATTTTAACGTTACTGCGAAGTTTGAATGAATGAAAATTATGATTTTTCAAAAATTTAAGAATTTTATTGAAAAATATTCAAATCACCTAATGTAACCTACTTTTGCGATTATAACACGCAAAATATCGCTTTAATTATTTGATGTTTTATGTATTGTTCTTTATATTCAAATTGGTAATTTAAAAATAATAGCACTTAAAATTTACATTTATTCTATTCAAGAACATCTTTATCTTTTTTTTTTACTAAAGCGTAAAAATTACATAAAACAATAACGTTCCAATGTCTAACAAGCAATTCACTCGAGTTTTCCAAAAAAAAATAATAAAAAAAATTAACTACGTCATTGTTTTTCTGCCAAAATAATAAATCCATAGAAAAACGGCTTTCAAAAATGTTACTATAAATAAAAGTTAAAAACAATGCAAAATGAACTTTATACTTGCAGTTTCTATGCTGTGCTTTCAGAGGCTTCTTTTTACAAAAGGGCGATACAATAAAAATGTATTGACGTTAATAATTAAAATATATTTAAATAATTAGTAATTCGTTAAAAAGAAATCTTGACAGTTTTTGATTTGAAGATACTAATGTTAATTAAAGGGTTTACATAAAGATATAATTATCTAAAATTAATAGACTTGTCTAAAATTTAAATGTATTGACGCAAATTTAAAACTAATCTATATAGTTATATAGTTATGACAACATTCCTGTCCTTACTTAAAAATTTGACGTATATGTTAATGAAATTTATTTTTGGAAATAAGGACAATAAAAATCATACGATTAATACAGTAACAATATAATAATAAAAACATTCAGTTTCCAAATACTGTCTGAAACAATAGCAAAACACAATAAAACAAAACATACGGATGTTAATTACATATCTCATTTTTAGACTAATAGTGGGAGGATTAAATATATTAAACAATGTGGTATGGATGATGAACATATTAGAAATTTGATATTATCAATTTAAATCATTTTTAGTATTAAACAAATTCATTTAAGAGAAATTAAATTAATAGTCTCTTTATAACTAAAAACTAGAAAATTGAATTATAAGACTATGATAAAATTAATAATATACCTGCAGTGCACAAAATACACGAAATGGTAAAGCCCAGATCAATATTCAACTAAAAAGGGGACTAAAAAAATGTTATAACAAGACGATACGCATTTTATAACTAATATTTTTACTGAATGGAGTCAATATAATATAATAAAAATAAGGAATATTAAAAAAAGCATTGTTGGTAATTACAAGCAAACCAGTGTTAACAAAAAAAAAGTTGAATTAAACAAGAGAAATTAAAACAAAGAGTCTATACAAATTAATCAAATGTACCCGATTATAAAGTCTAACACTTTGTTTTGATTTGATAATATCAATATAGATATATAAAACTGAAAAACTCACCTGTCCGTATAATTCACACAGCAAAAACTGATCACAAATTTATCAATGTCTGGATATTATAGGTGATACCACGAGACAAAACAGCATGCGCGGGATCCTAGCGCGCGACCAAACTCCAACACCAGGATTCGGCTATCGACCGAAGTGCAAACTTCACCATCCCCATTAAATACGAACATTTTTATCTTTATTTGTGCCCGAATTGCACTTTACTACAAAATTTAAAAATGTAATCGTTATCATTAAACAAATGAATATAAAAATAAAATTAGTGACGTCCTTTTATTATTGTCTTTGATTGGAGAAAATTATCAATTAAATAGTGTCTGGGAAAAAATTTACACTTTGTATTTTAAATTTTCTGAATTTTATTGGAAATTGCAAGTCATTTATTATCAAAGTTCCTTAGTTCCTGCCCATTACCAGATATTTTATTTTTATCGAACCGAGAAGGTTAGAAAGTTATATTTAATTGTTTCAAATTATTTTAGGCACTTTTCACGTAATTGATAACCACTCCTGATATTTTTATTGCAAATATAAACAGTTTTATTAAAATTTAATAGATAATTGCAAAAATAAATAAAGGGTAAATTAACATACATACGAAATTAACAATAAGTAAAAGTTGTTTAAATGTTTCCTATATTTAAGTTACAAACATTTTAAATGTCAAATATAAATAGGAAATTTTCTAATTATTTAGGGAAACATTATCCAAAGAGTACTAATGATAATAATTGCTTGTTGAATAGCTATAAACGAGATTATTTGATTTTAATGTTCATTCAAAAATAGCAATAATAACCAGCAACGAAAACAAACGATTGCATTAATTTTCCATAATGTCATAAACAAAAACTAAATACCCGTTTTCTTCATTAAGGAGAAAATATTGTATAATAAATAAAAAAAATTACATTACGCTAATTAGAAAATGCTACAGTAATTAATACTTTTTCATTGTAATTCATTAATCAATATTCATACTTTAAAGGAAAAAACACCTACCTAGTTGAGGTACCTACCCCGTTTTTAAGTAAGGTGACCAGGTTTCTAAATCAATAAAAGGACATTAAGGGCCGGCGGTGGACGAGTGGTGTCAGTGCATCACTCGTGTTCCAAGGGTCGTGGGTTCGAATCCCACTTGGGGCGACGGGATTTTTCTAATTGGAACATTCCGCCACCTCAACTATGGTTGTGTGTATTCGTGTTGCATGTTAGATGGGGGAGAGATGACCTTAGCAGTTGGTTCCCCCGTAGTGTAGGTGTGAAATAAAAAAAAGGACATTAGGGATGCCCCCCCCCCCATAAATAGTTTATTAAGCAAGCTTTTTGAACAATTTTTGAATAATTTCTAAATGTTCAATCCATTGACCGGAAAGTTTGATATTTATTAATAGTATTATAATTTAGTATTACATATATTAATTCAAACAGTCCTTCAGCTAACGCTAATTGCTTTTCTTTGTTTCCAAAATTATTTTTTAAGGAAAAAAATCTTGTAACTTAGAAGAGAAGGTAGCAACATTTCTTTTATATCTTTTATGCTTATTGGTAGCCCGATGCTTTGTGTCCAAGTAGCGCTGGAATAGAAATGGATATGAAAATTACGTGCCTCTTATTCTTTTTGCATGCCACAATTAATATTCCAAAGTGATGCTCAATGGCAAGTAATAATTACGTGCCGACCGGTATATTTCTGGCTTGTTAAAAGGTTAAAACTAATACGGTAAAAAATACATCTTTTTATGTCTTCGTCATTGCCAAGAATACCTATTGTTAGTTCAGTGGGCTTCCCCTATTTTACAGATTTTACTTTTGTCTGATAATAATTAATTAAAAAGTTCTCATTTACGTCTATTGTTTCAACCAATAAACGTATTATCTATAAAAAGCGGGACAATTTGAAGATTTTGTGAGCAGCTGGACAGGTAAAGCAAGGTAAAGCGGGACGTCTAGTCACCTTATTTTTAAGTATCATAAAATCGGTTACATTTTTTATCATTTTGCCTTTTGTTTTCAATTGCCTGTATAGAACAAGATTATTCTTAGGTGTGAAATTAATAGATTTTATAACTATTAATATTACTCATAATTAAACGAATTTTAGCCAAAAAAGTACCAAGTTATCATAAAAATTTACAAGACAAAATTATTTTTAGGCGTAAAATCGATCATTAGAAAATTCAAAAAAATTTAAAATATTATCATTAATTAAAACTGATGAAATCGGGCAGCGTCGAACTGCCACTATTGGGGCAACTCCGGAGTCGCCCCATTTTTTTCTTTGCAGCAACTTGAGCATATGTGAAATTGTTTACAATAACTTCATAAATATTATGGTTATTTTTTGCAAAATTATCAAGATTTAGGCAAAAAGCATGAGTTACATTATCTGAGTGACACGTAGTGCATTCTGGAAAGTGTTGTTCCAGATAAAGTTCCAGCGAATGAAGAATTTTGAATATTAATAGCATAATGTCAAATAATTTTTATTCTCTATTATTTGAACATTTTATTTTATCGATTTTCTAAGATCTTTATTTATTAGTTTACAGTTTCCAGAAATGTATAAGTTGAGTTTACTTTATTTCATTCGTAAAATCAATTTAATTTTTAAGAATCTTCATTGAATATCGTGTATACAAAAGTCTTGTGTATGGGATCTGCTATCGCATAACATATAATATTCTGTAGGTGAGGGAAAAGCCAATGTTCAGAAAAATAGAGGGGAGGGGGTGAAAGAAAATGTTTCGGAAAATGCCAATACGATATTTTTTCGCTAAATCAACACTTTTTATACGTAAGCATTATTTTCTGCAAAAATACATTTTTTGTACAAACCGATTGTCAGTAAAAATAGGTTTTTTGTTACTGCATTTTCATTGTTGAAATTAGAAACATTTCTCTGAAAAAATAATGCCTACATATAAAAAGTGTTGATTTAGCGAAAAAATCTTGACACTATATCTGTTAATAAACAAGAAAACATAGTTTGCTATTTTTTTATAAATCTTAAATAAAACACTTTTTTGTCTTAAAATTAGCATAAGAACCGCAAGGTTTCTTTTTAACCCCTACAAAAATTTCATAGATATATTGCATATACTTTCTGAGAAAAAAAAAATAACTTACTTTTAATGAAATTGTCCCTAAAAATAGGTACCTTTTATTACGATCACCCGATAAAAACAAAAGTATAGCACGTAGACATAGAGTATTTTACTGTTACATTTAGAAATAAATTTACTATTTGTTCCTTTTTAAAATATTTAATTTGGTTCAGTAGCTTACGAGCAATACGCTTTCAAAGCCAGAGGACTAGGGAAAAAAAAGGATAGTAGCAGTCCAAAAAGATGTGAGGAGTGCATTTTCGTGTTAACAGCTATTTTATTGCGCAAACCTAGTCAAAATAGTGTGTAGAATAAGTTTGTAGGGGGCCGGCGGTAGACGAGTAGTGTCAGTGCATCACTCGTGTTCCAAGGGTCGTGGGTTCGAATCCCACTTGGGGTGACGGGATTTTTCTAATTGAAAAATTCCGCCACCTCAACTATGGTTGTGTGTATTCGTGTTGCATGTTAGATGGGGGACAGATGACCTTAGCAGTTGGTTCCCCCGTAGTGTATGTGTGAAATAAAAAAAGTGTGTAGAATAATAATAAGTTGCGTAATAGATTGTAGTTACAGCAGAAAAGTTATTAACAATTTAAGGCGCGTACAACCGTTTTAGATACAGTTTTCCTTCCGTAGCTTCTCAGGATGACTTCTTACGAAGAAATTTTCAGTATATAATTTATTTCTAATAAAAATGACAAATTAACAGCGGTC
This sequence comes from Agrypnus murinus, assembly GCA_929113105.1. Classification (NCBI taxonomy): domain Eukaryota; kingdom Metazoa; phylum Arthropoda; class Insecta; order Coleoptera; family Elateridae; genus Agrypnus; species Agrypnus murinus. The sequence continues at coordinate 94,686,851 of OV816023.1, forward strand.
CGATTGTTGTAACTGCAACAATTAAGTTTCAAAATCTGAAAACTGCCAAAATCGCGTGTTTTCTTTAAGTTTTTTTAAAATTTAAATAATCAATCAATATTGATCAAACTTACGTTAAACATAGTTTAAATTATGTACAATAAGCACCCAAAATTCGTATATAGGTATGCAAAACGTTTTCTTTAATAAGGTTTTATACGTCTACTACCACTAAAACTTTGGAATTTTGTACTGTAAATCTACAATTATTTTATATCGAATAACAACTTCAAAAATCTTATTACAAAATTTTTTAACATTGTGTAGGTATCGAGGTCAGGTTAAGGAACTCGGGGGGGGGGGGGCAAGTGCCCTCCATTGCTCCCCCCTCATATGGGCGCCCCTGTTCCGTAACACATTCCTTTATAAAAAATCCACACTTGTAAATAAACGAAACAACCCCCATGTTCCTATTCCTTCCTGTATTCTAACTAATAGGCACAGTTTAAAATAAATACTCCCTAAAGATATTCATTATACTGCATTGAAATTTATTTGAGATATTTATCAAATACAAAATCAAGTAAATAGTTAGAAATAATCCTTTAACTACCACATCACGGAATTTATAACCCCGGTCTCAACCATCAACTTATATTAACACAGGTAACACTTAATAGCATTCTCGTCTTACATTTACCCAATAAAACGTACAAAAACAAATTACAAAGAATTAAACCATTTTTTGTAAATTCACTAATGGTTTTAAAAACACAAAAAGGGATACAAAGCGGCAAAAGAAGGAAGATATAGTAAAAGTAGTGATGCCCACGATAAGTCTCGTTTACGAGAGTCTCGCAAATATCGTCTCGTTTGTGAGACGAGAGTGTACTTTTTGCTTGCGAGACGAGATTTTTTAAAATATCGTTTCGTATCTCGCGCGAGGAATTTCGCAAGTCTCGCGTTATGGAAATTATTTCAAATAAAATATAAGTATAAAATATTATAATTCATAATAATCAGATAATCACATATATTTCGTTATGGAGAAAACATTTAATATTGCGTTTATGGCTTTTGTTTTGTTAGCCGTTTCTGTATCGTGTAATAAAATAAAGGATTAATTGTTTACATGCATAAGCAGCCAAAAACTGACACAGAATTGTTTTTTCTGAGGCATGTTTAAAGAAATGTTTGATACTAAAAGGAGAGTTACGAGATATTAAGAAAGGAAACTAAATAACTAGATTAAATGAGCTAAATAAAAAAATCATTAAATTATGATTTAAAGTTTTCTAGGCTCTGTGGTTTTAGTGTAATATGAAGTTTTGTCTTTGAACATTCCCGTTTTGTTGTTCGCTCACGGTAAACATTTGATTTTTAAGATGCATACTTTATACTGGCTATTTTTTTAATCTAATAATTTTAAAATTAGTTTTGTTCTGATTTGGAAATATTAAGATTAGTTTCTTAGATTTAAAACAGTTTAGGTATAAATTTTGAGTTTAATGTAGGTAATATGTGATTATTAAAATTACGCTTGTTTAAAATGAGTCATAGTTTTTCTAGACGAAAACGGAAAAACATTGAAGAACAAGAGAAAATATAAACATCTAGTGGTGATTATTCTAGTGACAGTGACGAATTATTTACTCCTGAATATGAAAATGAGAGTGAAGTTGTAACGGTACATTTTCTATCGGCCTCAAGTATGTAGAATTTTATATTTATATTTACAAAAATCTTAAGTTTGGTTTTGCAAATTTGCATTCTTTTTAAAATATAAGCGTTTAAAAAAAATGATAATTCAAGGCGTTCGCAGTTTTAGAGGAAAAATCAATACTTGCTTTTTAGTTGCTGTGCCCTGATTCACTAAGCCAAAACACGCGACTCGTTGTTGATTGGGTACTTAGAAAAAATCAATACTGTTCGCGAGTGAGACCTTGCGATTGGCTGATATTCCTACGCGGAAATAAAAACGCGGAGATTGGGGTTGTAGCATCGCGTCACTTACCAGCTTCCGGCCTGTGCCTCGTGGCAGACGACTCTCGTTTGATCTTCCAGTAATGAAGGTCGATATTATTGAATTCTCGTTCTTGTTTAAATAATTAAAGAAGAGAATCTCCCGCTCAAGCATAGAGTGTGGACGTCTTTCGATTGAGTTCCGATAAATAGTGGTTGATTTTGAATCAATGTTATCGAATTACAGTTTATTAATCCTTTAGAATTAAAATAAATTCTAAATACAGTACAGTACAATACAGTCTTAGTGTTTTTTTGTTGCAAAGTGCAAGTTTTGAAAGGATTTACGTTTCGTTAAATCGTGTTTGAAAGAGTTATAATTTTGTATCGCGAATAAACAATAGTGGTTCATTTTATGGTGAAGAACTACTACAAACAATTATTTCGTTTCGTTTGGTTTTAAGACTAGTGCAGTTTATCATAAAGAAAAACCACTTAAATTTGATCCAGAATCTAAAGACCGATTTTCGTTCTCGTATAAATTAATACAGTTAATTAGAACTTCGCGCAAAGAATGTAAACGCATTAAGTGCTACTTGTGATTAAGATTATTTAAATTTCTGAGAAACATTACCGTTTTATTTCGTGAATAAAAGGGAATACGTTATAACTTATAAACATTTTAAAATCTTGGATTGTTTGATGTGTGCTTGATCAAACTTATTTGTGAAATCATATGCGCAAATGACAGTAATTAAATTGAATCTCATCCTTGGATTCTGCTACTGAAAATCAACTCTTCGAGACCACGTTAATGTTAACAACGATCTTCCGAAATAGAGGCCATTTTCCAATTTCTAATGGATTGTGTTTGTTTCTCTTCTACGAGTTTAGTTGGATAAAAACGAAAGGTATTGTACTTTATAAGAAATTGTTTATTATTGCAGTTTAGTTTAAGAATCCTTTATACAAGGAACTTTGTAATTTTTTATTAGGAAGAGAGCTCTCTATAGCATTTAGGAAATTTAAGTCTTTAATGTTAAAGAATTTTAAAATAATCAATGCTGATAATATTTAGACTAATCTAATTTGCATAATATCCTTTAGATATTTGTTTGTCGATTTTTTCGACGAAGTCAAGTTTACATAATTTTAATAATTAAATAAATTTTGCTGAATAATTCTATTTGACCAATCTAATAAATTTTTTGGTTACTTTTGCTGATTAAAAGGTTTTATGTAAATCTGTTTTGAGTTATTTTGGTGTAATTATCTTAGAGAGGTTAATCGTTATTAAATGAATATTGATTTTACTTGTAATAAACCTATGTCGTGTGTTTTATTATTCAAGTGCTTTGTTATTTTTTTATCTATTTTCTTATTATTTAATAAATGTTTTCAGTTTATACTAAAGATCTAAAAACGGAACCATATAATTATGAACATTTTATTTCATTTTTATTCCAAATTTTAAAACATAAACAAAATCTTTTTGTTTTCAATCTAATATTTAATTCATTTTCTGGTTAGTGAATTTAATATTTTTTAAGCTTATTTAATTAACATCATTGGTGTGTTTATACTAATAAATAATAATATTATACTAATAAACACTTTTAAGCTTCATAATCAGATGGCGCCCTTTTTGAGTTATTATTTGTGTTCTAAAACCTTTATCTACTCCTTTTCACAATTTATACAACTGTGGAACCAATACCTACCACCTGAATACTAAATTTGTAAGAGAGAGCTAAATCTCAAGCCGTGGTGAATATTCTGAGTATTGTATGATAAAGTAAGTATGAATAATTTTATAGTTTTTATTGTTTATCTTGTGTGAAAAAACGAAAAGTTACAATTGGCGCCCAATCGCGGGGCGTTGTTTTGTTTGTGAGTTTTTAAAAAGTTACAAAGTTTCAACTGGGAGTTCTGCAACAACTATCAAGACAAATTTATCAAAGAGAAAGAGTAAATTTCCAGACTATTTTTCAATAACAAACTGCGAAGAAGGTAGTATTATAAAACGTTTAAAATATTTAACTTTTATAAATAAACACAATTTAGACTTTTACTTAATTATTATAATTAGGCATTACATTCCTTTTTGATTTTTTGTTTAAATTCTGATATATCTTCCAAAGAAGATCTTCTTAAAGTTAAGATCCATCTCAAAATGGAGTAACCATTAATACAACTGGTAATAAATAGACTGTGAGTTATTATTTATTAGTCCAAGTCTTGCGATACTCGCGAGATAAGAGACGAGACGAGATTCGTTTTATTTTGTGCGAGACGAGACGAGAGTTAACAAAATAGTGGACAGATGGAGACAACACTTCAACTAAATTTAATCTTACTCGTAACTATAAACTTAATACGAAAACATGTCATAGATGGAGATAGTATAGCAACGCATGGTGGCGTTGCTATACTTATACACGAAACTGTACCGTTTAGAATCTTACTGCTCAATACTGAACTTCAAACCATGGCAATACGTATGACACGACCTAGACCTATAAACTGTCTGTAACATATATTTTCCTAGCGTACCGTGGAGTATTGAAGACTTTGACGATCTTGTTAGTCAATTACCTCATCCGCCCGTGATTTGTTGGGATTTCAATTAGCATAGTCTTTCCTGGCGGTCTTTTAAGAATTATTGTCGAAGGAAGGCTAATTGGCAGACAGAATGTTGACGGTAGGTTTAAATAATGGCAACCCAACTCATTTTAATGTATCTACTGGGCAGTTTAGTGTCATAGATCTAACTCTTTGCACTTCATCTTTATCAACTACTTTAGATTTCTCTACTGATTCAGGTCTGCACTTTAGTGATCACTATCCGATCATCATTAATACAATCAATTCCGACAACTCGCCTACGACAATTCCACAAAAATGGATTCTAACTAAGGCTGACTGGAGTGCATATAAGAGTGCATAGGGCCAGTTGCATAAAGCATAGTTAACCACGTTGTTAAATTGATCACACTGATTGACAATTGATTGAATCAACATACCATCACTGCTGTATGACAATCTTTTTAACTTGGTGTTTTTTATATGGCGTCCGGAGTTGATGTTGTGTCATAGAAGATGGCTGCTATCTCCTTGATCAACGGATTTTGTTTAAACAGCTTGACAAGTGACGATTTCTCTTCCTGTAAATCGCAGAAGTTGTATCGCAGCCGTTGAAACTGCACAGGAAAAGGATGGAGGAACAAAAAGGAAGTTGTTGAGAAGAAAATATTTTTCTTTCGACTTTCCCTCTTTCAGCCTTGACAAATAATGTTTCCTTTCCTAGTGGTGTTAATGTCATTAGAAATACCACAAGATCGATATCTTCTCCAACAGCAGCAACTGTAGAAATTTTTGCGGCTTTGTCAATTGCACTCTGTATAATGGTGCAGCCAGCGTCACTTGCAGCCACTCGTGTTTCAATTTTTCAGTCTCCATTTTTTTGTGACAGGAGTTGAATCAGTCGTAACTTGTTCTTCTCATTGACCAAAAAATGGTCTTGTTGAACAGTAACATTCATACCCATATCGAAATTTATCTCAACCGACGTTTTTATCGCTCCTCTTCTTTTTTGACGTCTTAGTACTGTTGATTGTATCAGTGTAGACATCAAAAACGACAGTAGAGAAGAAGGCATAATTTAGATTGATATAATTTAATTAACGTACTATTCACAAATGTTGGTAAAAGTGGATCACAAAGCAATGGGTCGACGACTGCAGTATCATCATCCACCTTAATAGCGCTGGCTATATTTGAAGCTGCGGGCAGAGTACTTCACGACGTCTTTACTTAGGTTTTTTTCTATTGCTTAAAAATGATTGTCAATTGTTGCGGCGCAGTAGAAGCACTTTGTTTGAAATTGGAACGTATACTGTGTCGATCGCGAACGGCTTGCTGGAGCTGAAGATGTTAATGGACTGTGTACCTGGTATCAGCAGTGATTGAAGTATTCTTTGTGTACCTCTTTCTGCAAGAGGCATGAACAACAATGCTTTTAACACTACTAAGCTGCATATTCTTCTCACCTTTCCTAGTATTTATTATTAACCTTTATCAAGTCTAAAACACCTTTTTCACCCACTTCACATTTATCACTAGTCACATCCTTTTTACAAATGAAGCATTTATCAGTCATGATTTCAACTCATCGAGAAATATTAAATATACACGTTATATAAAACTGCACGAGAGAAAACTGCACGCATTAGCGTCGAAAACGCATGAACAACATACGCATGAACTAAGAGAAGTGTGGGCCGGAATAGATTATAATGCGTTGCTAAATAAAATAGACGAAAATTCTAGAAGGCCTAAAGAAGAATTAGTGGAAAAGTCCGAAGAAAATTCTAGAAAACTTAAGGAAGAATTGCTGCAAAATTTCAAAGCACTGGAGGAAAAAATATTTGAAACTTTTAGTGCTCTAAAACTATTAGAATTTAAATTCATGGAATAATAAGATAGAGTAATAAAGATGGCACAAGAAAGAATGGCCCAAATGCACAACGGACGAGGAAGATAGCATTTACGAAATGTTTGAAGATAGAATGGCTCTACTACGGCGACTCCAACATTTGGATGTCCAATTGGTGAAGTAAAGAAGAATGGGATGCTGCCGCAGGGATAAAAGTAAAAGCACCGACGTTCGGGGGAAAGATAGTCTTCCCCAAAGTACTTGACACTTATTTCGGAACATCCAGTATATAAGCATCATTCCAATTAAAGAGTAAAAGATACTAACCAGTCTAACATACTAAAAATTTATTTTTATAGTTGTTCATTTACTATGCAATTATTATTATATTATTTATTTTATTTAATTTAAATAACTAAAACGATTTTAAGAGATACTTCTACGTGCCAATTAATAGGCAACAATTTATAGTCCGTTATTTCAAAATTGGAACAGGCGGTTGTAAAAAACAATATGCTTTATTGTTGTATCAAACTACATTTGTTAGTTTGTAAATGATTAAACTATAATATTTAATGCAACAAGCATTAATTAGGCGCAAGGGCGTAACAACAAAATTTTAAATTGTTTCATGAGATGGGGAATAAAAACTGAATTGTAAGCACAAACAAATTATCCTCAATGTACTTATTTCCATTAGGAAAATTTTTGTAAATATCCCGTAGGGTTAAATTTTATACTGGAATTTTTTTGACGCATTGTAAATGATTAGTGGAAAAGTAACCAATTGTATCAATTGTGTTATAATGGTCGTAATTATTGGGAGCTCTGTTGTACTATGTCGAAGTATTTTTTATTAGAGTTTATCAGTGGCGGCGTGTCATTAAAGAATATGTCATACGAGGTCTTACCAAATAACATGGCTAATCTAGCCACAGTTTTTGATCTATCGAAAGAATATATTTATGTTAAAAATCACGATCTACCAACCTTCTTAAATTAAAGTTAAGGTTCAAAGTGATCGACCCACTCAAGTTTCAAACTTGCAAACAGAATTTTGTAATTCAAAAAGTAGTAGTTAAAAAACTAGAATATTGAATTTCAAATGCAAGACTTGAAACAAACCAACATTTGATATAACAAAAAAATAGGAAGCGTTTTAATATATACAAATATTTAAAAAAGGAAGAAAATACGACGGGCATAAGCACCTTAAAAAACTATGATTATCTACTATTTAGCAAATCACAAAACTTACTAACCGAACCGAATATAATTTTAGGGTGGTTTCGTTTCAAAGTAGACAAGGCCTTATCTTTCGCAACTTAACCGTAGCATAAAAAGAAATATAAGAAAATAATTCAAATAAAGATTCGTATTACATGTGATGTTTTAGACCCTGTACATAAATTAATGTAATCTCATTATTCATACATATGAGGCATATACACTATCTGGCCATATTATTAGGGACATCCAATAATTTTGATGTTAAAAGTTATGTATTGTTAATACCAGGAATAAAAGATTTTAGGAAATGTTTCACATTTGTTTATTAACGCCGGTTTTATTAACAATCAATTCAATAAAATAATTGTAAATAATAAACTGGTGTTAATGGCGAATTTGCTAAACATGCCAATAACTGAAGGAGGTAATGTCTTAGAGACTTAGATGGTACTGAACAAAATAATGAAGAAGATATTTTACTATTTCTGTAGAAATTAATCTTCTTCATCTTTTTGTCCAATATCCTCTAAGATATTACTTCCTTCAGTTATTGACAGGTACAGCAAATTTGGCGTTTATATCAGTTTATTATTTATAATTATTTTATTGAATTTCTTGTTAAAATAAGAAACGTTAATAAACAAACGTGAAACATTTTCCAAAATTTTTTATTCGTGATATTAACAATACATAACTTTTAACACCAAAATGATTGGATTTCCCTAATGATATGGCCAGATACTGTATGTGGATATGTTTTGATTGTGGATGTGTTTCATTCTTCTCCAAGATAGCGGCGCGAGCACACTTGATTCAACTCGGGGCTCATCAATTTCTTAAATATTAAAGTTCTTAAATCTTTTCCAAGATGGCGGTTCAGGCACATCATTTTCAACTCGGGACTTATCAATTTTTTAAACTGTAAGTATTCGCCAACATCTATGCCAATTTTTAGCTTCCTAATCAAGATGGCGGCTTGAGCGCACCTTATTTAACTCGGGACTTATCAATTTCTTAAACAGTATGTATTCGCAAACATCTATGGCAATTTCCACCCTCTTATTAATTATTTCCGTTACTTGTTTAATTTTGAACTAATTTTACTATACTTTTAGTTACTGACGAATGATCTTTTGATAGTCAATGTCTGCCGATGAGTAATATACCGTTGTCAAGTACTTAAAATTACATTTAAATGATATATAATATGACGCATTTTAAGTGTCTCTCATTGAATATGTTTCGATCATAAGGCGCGATTGAGGCAAATCTGGCCAGGAAAGCTTCATTACTAAATAAGAAGGCACTGGACAACAAATGATTCGTATACGTCGTTAGCGGCAGACTAGCCATGTTGTGTGAAAATGAACAAAGTGATACAAAATCCGTCTAATTGTGGGACACGGTCTATGATGATGAAATTCTTCGGGAAACTTGTAAAATATGCTACCTTACAAAGACTGCGACAGCCATAAAGAATAAAAGGCCAGGTCTTTTCAGTTCCGGAATTGTTTAGTTGAATGACAACGGTCGACCACACACAGCCGCTCTAATACAACTCTTGGAAAAATTTAAATTGGAAATTTTTGATCATCCACCCCACAGCCCCGATTTTGCACCTACTGATTTTCATCCCCCGATGATGAAGTAAAAGCAGCGGTTAAAGATTGAATGAAAAATTTGGGTGCACATTTCACAGATAGTGGTATACAAAAGCTTATACCACACTACGATAAATGTTTAAATTTGAATGGCAATTATGTTGACAAGTAGTTTAAGATACATGTAAGCAAATAATAATAATAAAATTTGAACCCAAACCGAGCTTAGTTTGTCTATATGCCTCACAAAAAGTCTTTGCAAGTAAATAAAATACTGAAATTGAAAATCTATTTCTAGCATGAAACGCGCAGTATATACATAAATTTCCAAAAAAAAACACTATAAAATATTATCGTAATATTATCAACAGGTATTCGATGATATTTATCAAAAAATATAATTTCAAAGTTGTGTAAAATATTTCAAGGAATAATATAACTTCAAAATGAAAACTATTCACTTATATCGTCTACCAGACTGCCGGGTGACTAGCTGTCTCCATAAATTCCACGATAAAATGCGATCTTAACAAACGCTCTGCAAAGCATGTGTTCAGAATCCAATAAGTCCAAATTATTCAAAAGAATCAAAGGTAATCTGCAGTATCAAAATGCACACAAAGGCACGTTCGTATTGAGAACTCGTATCATAGTGGCACTTTCGAAATTTTTCAACGAAATCCAGAAATACTCTTAAACGAAGACAGAAAATGAGTAAAGTGAGTTGCATACCAAAAAGGCGTTATAAAAATTAATATCAGTTTCAATATACATTAAGGCTATCCTGCAGTGTAGTTAAAAGTAGGGTCAATCGGGGCAATGTGATACACCTTGAAAAGTGGGGCTAATATGATACATCAGAAAATTATTTACGTGCTTTAAGCCAAAGTAGCCAACAAAAATTACTGACTAAGTAATACATTCTATTATTGTTGGGCATAACCGAATTACTCATTATTGCATGGTAAGTGGACAATAAAAAAATAAATAATCAGCAGTGATTTTTTTAGCCAAAAAAATTTCAGTGACTGAGTGTAAACTTTTATTCTAACTCCGTTGTTTATTGAGGTAGAAATGTTTTAATGCCCCACCCGTATTGGGGAAGATAGCTTTATGTTTCTGCATTTGAAAACTTCAAAATAAGTAACCTTATCACGATATATATGACGTCACGTATAGGGGGCTAATTTGATACAAACAAGGGGGCTAATTTGATACAAACAAGGGGGCTATTGTGATACAGCTGAAGGGGCTATCTTGATATTGCAAAATCTTGAAAACTGTGCATGTTATTAGTTTTTGTAACTTTCTTGGATTTCTACTTGTTTTGTTTTGTTGCAGGGCCAGCTATAGATCACAAACACAAGCTTTATACTCTGTTTGGATAGTGCCAACGGTTTCAGTGTGTGACTGTATTCTTTAAAAAACTTATTCGACGTATACAGAAGGACGTGTTAAAATGGTGCGTAAGTACATTCGTAAAGGGACAAGAACAGTTTATCCACAGACACTACTTGATCGTGCTAAAAAAATGATAGATGAAGGCCAGTCTCTGCGTAAAGTGGCTTAGGATCTTAAGATTGAGAAAATGTTCCTATGCCGATACATGAAAAAAACTAATAATCCTACTGAGGACAGCACTGCGAAGCATGTTGGACACAAGAAAGCTCTGCCAGAAGAAACTGAGGCATCGTTAGCCGAAAATCTCAAGACTATGGCAAAAATTGGTTTTGCGTTGAGCAAAGAAGAAGTCTTGGAGGTAGTGAAAGAATACGTGGAGCAAAATGCACTGACGGTTCCATTTAGAAATAATAGACCGGGGCATGATTGGTATAAGGGTTTTTGTCAAAGACATAAATTGAGCCTAAAAAAATGGAGCCTCTAGAAAAATCTCGGCGTCTAAATACCAGTGACCCGTTCATCATATACCATTTTTATGACTTGCTTGAGGAACAGATGAAGGAACTAAAGCTATATGATAAACCTAGCCATATCTACAACCTGGATGAGACATCTTTTTGTGCCGATCCTTCTAGAGTTAAACTACTCTCTGGTGTTGGACAGAAAGCTCATCGAACTCAAGAAGGAAGTGGCAGAGAAAACACTACAGTTTTGGCATGCTGTAATGCTGCAGGTAAAGTAATGTCACCATTAATAGTCTTCCAAGGCGCTAACTTGTGGTCCAGTTGGAAAGGGGATAAAAATGTGCCTGGTACGTTCTATGCATGTAGTGAAAAGGGGTGGATGACATCTGTTATATTCCATGCCTACTTTGAAAAATGTTGTCAGGAAGTAAAGGAGAGACTGCTCCTCTTAATATTTGACGGCCATCTAACTCACCTGGATATTGAGACAGCTATCTACGCCAAAAACCAGCAAGTTGTTATAGTAAAACTGCCGGCTCATACAACAGATGTTTTGCAGCCCCTGGACAAGGCAGGTTTCAAAACACTCAAGTATACGTGGGATCTAAACATCTTTCAGTGGTACAGAAGTAATCAACGGAAAATGATAAAGAGTGAATTTGTAAACATTCTTTGCAGTATTTGGTATGACGGATTACCTTCTGACAATGTAAAAGCGGGATTCACATCTGCTGGAATCTATCCAGTCGATAGAAAGAAATACACAGTTTCTCGTTTGGATCCTGAAAAACTAGCGAGACACAAAGCCGAACTGGAAAAAACATCCGAGGCAGCGGACAAATCAGACAACGCTGTTCCATCTGTCGAAGTTTCTATGTCAAGCGATGTATATCAGCCTTCGTCTTCCAACCGGTCACAGCCACCACTGTCTAGTGATTCTGCATTGGCGGTACCTTCTACTTCAGCAGAATGTGGATCTTCAGTGGTCTATCTCAATCAGTCACAGCCAGCCCAAGTACAGACAGGAACTCTGGTTCCTCTACTCCAATAATCAGCACTCCAAGTACTACCTCCCGTTCGTTTGAGATGTTGCTTCAACAAAGACTTAACAAAACCGTTGTTCCAAAAAAACAGAAAAAAACTAGCTTCTACGGCAGCAATCGTTACTAGTGAAGAGAGGATTGCTTCTGAACACAAAAATAAACAAGAAATGGAAGAGAAAGAAAGCCGAAAAAGACTTAAAAAACTAGGGGGAGGAGTGAATAAGAAAAATAAGAAAACAACCACTTCAGGCACCTTAGAAACCCAACCAGCTGAAAATGCTACCAAAGAGGTGAACTTGTGTTCTGACGAAATAACAAGAAAGGAAGAGAGTCAGATAATTCAGGAAAAACAGAGAAAACTAAAGAAGCGTAAGAAAATAACGGTTTCGTCAGACAGCGAGTCAGATATCCCGAGTGAAATTGATTTTGCAGATGAGGATAGCAGTGATTCCGACAGGGATGATTTTATACAAGACATGCAGAGAGAAGAAGAGTCAGACTTGGAATTTGAGAAGACTTTAGGAAACTGCAATAATAGTTACACGCATGACCAACATACTACACCTACAATCAATGACTGGGTTGTAGTTAAATGTGCAACCAAGACGAAAGTGTTGCATTACGTTGGTCAAGTTATGGATATTGAAGCTGGTGAACCAAGAGTGAAATTTACACGAATAAAAGTGACACATGAAGATATCACAGTTTTTTGTTGGAAAGAGCCGGAAGATGTGTCATTTATTGAAAATGAAGATGTGGTAGAAAAACTTGCTGAACCTGCTTTGGGAAGGAGAGGAGAATTGATTTTCAACTAGACTTTTGAATATTATAATATTCAATAATTTCATACAAGAAACATTGATAAAAATGTATGAAATGTTAAAAATGTTAATTTTTGTCAATAAACTGTGCTTTAGTTATTCTTTCTCAAGGAGTTTTTTTTTGAGCGAAAAAAAAACATGATCAAGACACGCTTGTATCTTTTGTATGGCTAAAGATAAAAATTTGAAAAAATTACTGGTATCACATTAGCCCCAGAGCTGTATCATTTCAGTATCGTCTTACTTTTATTAACGATATTAAATGAAATACAATGCTGTATCACTTAAGCCCCATCATCGTATCAAATTACCAGGCGGGGTTATTATGATACACAGTTTTTATTTTTTTTAGCATTGGTACTGCAACTACATTTTTTGTGCACCCATAAATAGACTTAGATACGAATTACATATCCCAGTATTTTTTTAAAATGGCTTAATGTATATGGTTAGGAAATATAGTGAAAAGTGTATATTTTTGTATCATATTAGCCCCGATCGACCCTACCCGGAATATGTAATCGTTTTTGGGACTTGTTTTTATAAATTAAATTCCAGAAAATACAGTAAAGGACTTCTTATATTAATATACAATACGCAGTTTCAATATTTTATAAAAATTTGGTTCGCATAGTTAAAATAGGTTGATTTAGAAAAAAGTCTTTATAATCGTTTTTCTCAACGGATAATACAGCCAGGATTGTGGTTTAAGTTTGTTCTGCCAAAATGCTATTCTTTCTACAACGCTATTATTATCAATTTGTTTAAAAGTTAAAAGTTATTAAAATAAAAATGGATAATAGGAAATCCAATTAACAGAGGAGCTACAAAATTATCTAACATCAGGGGTTAACACCGTAATTCAAGGTTATTTTAATCGGCCAGACGACATTCTGTAATCTGTAATCAAAACCTTATCAGAAAACGCATACGAAGGGAAGTGGAATACGTTTTAAAAACTATATATAAAAAAATTGGCTAGTAGTAAGAAACTATTTATTTTGTGTACTATGTACTACCATATATTAAATGTACCTCATGATATGTGTATTTTGAAGTAGTATATTAAAATTAACCAATTTATTTAGAAATCTTGAAAACTAATTACTGTTCTTTTATTATCCATGTCGTAAGCTATAAACACTCGACGAGATGTTATGAGAAGCTTTTTTTGTTCGCATCGTGTGAATAAAAATTAATTAAATTAGAAAGAAAACTTAATTTAAATTACTGTAATCGTACAAGAAAGGTACAAAAAGTTTAAAATTATTTATGAAACTTACACATCTATGTGTTCATTACAACACAAAATATAAATTAATAAGATATAGACGACAAATACATACAGGGTGTCTAAAGCCACCCAGAACATACAGAAATTAAAATGGGAAAAATTTAATAAGATCAGAGTTTGCTCTGGCTTATTATAATACATCAAATTTAACAAAGTGACATTTATTGCAACAAAATAATAAATTAAATATTACTATAGAAGCAGAAGTTAAAAAAACATATACTAAGTTTATCTTTTCATAATTCGATATTATTGAATTTATATTGGTACAATCTTAAAAGATAATTGACATTTAAAAAATAGTCAATAAACTATTTTTTAAATGTCAATTATCTTTTAAAACCCAATGGTCAGTGAGAATTGGTGTTTTTAAGAATAACATTTGCATTAATATTTCAAGTTAAGGGGGTCACAGCAAACTCTGAGCTTAGTAAGTTTTTCCCCATTTCAAATTCCGCATGTTCTGGGTAACTTCAGACACCCTGTACACAATTTACTAAAAAAAATTGTTTGAAGATTCTAGCATTGATGTTTTTGCGTTTCTGATTAACGTTTATGATGAAAAGCTTAATAAGAAAGAAAACAACAACTACAATCTTTAGTTATGTTACATTAGCAATAAATTTCACCTACCAATTATTTGTTAATTATGAAAGTTTTTATAGGAAATCCACCAAACATTTCATTATACACACAAAACAGATGGGAGAACTATGTCCAATTTATTTTGTTAAATATTTTTAGTCTTTTACGTTTTCTATAGCTTATAGTAATTCTTTCTAATTTTTATCATTATTTCTAAATATACTAATATGCTATACATAAGCACAGAAAATGTTAAAACAGTCCAGTGTGCCAGAAAGACTTTCTATGAGGTGTCCTGTTATGAGGATGATAGACAGATATACAATACTATTATGTTTTAAATACGATACCATAATGTTTAAACAATGTTTTTTATAATTCATCATTTTTCTACTAGTCATTCCAGCAGCTCCAATTCTGTTCTCAGGAATTGTCCTGGTACCTCTAACACCGAGTTTAGCGAGTTAATCCAATAATGATATAGTAGTGAAATAACTGTCAATACACAGACGGTAGCACTGGCGCCGACTCCATGGGGCTTGGGGGGGGCAGAGACCCCCAATCTAGTCGGCAGGGGGTAGTAAGTAGGTCTAATCAACTTAATAAAAACTCTTACGTTTTCGCCTGTATTTCGGCCCAGACGCGTACATTATGATTCGATGGAAACATACTTCGTAAACACTCGTGCGTCTCCACCTGCCTTATACGCTGTCCTGCGTGAGCGACTACTTGCGGGCGAAGCGAGCGGACCAATTTTTGCACCCCGTAGAATCCTTATGGGAAATGGTTGTCGGCTAAAATTCTTGAAACTTTGGTAAATGGTGGTTCCTAATGTGTAGATCAAAAAGGCCACTGGACAGAAAGTCTAGAAAAATTAGTTTTCGAATTAGAGCAGTTTGAAGTTGGCAATTTTTAAATTGCACCCCCTCTCAATCCTCATGGGAAATGGCTCTGGGCCAAAATTCATCAAACTTTGGTAAACAACAAAAAAATTATAGATTTTGAATTACAGCCATTTGAAGTAGCCAATTCTTGCATTATTCAAATTCAAACGACTGTATATGTGTGCCCATTAACACTTTTGATCTACACTTCGAAAACTCGAAAAAAGGCACATTTTCAGAACAATCTGGTGAAAGCCATTTTACATAAGGATTATGCGGGGTCCTTTTATCCACAACAAATAAACAATATTTGTTCCACCAGCCTATTCTTACCACACTAGGGACCATAATTCTGTTTTTTATTTTTTTCGCGCGATTCGCGATTACGAAAATGTGCTACGTCGGACACTCTCATTCGCTCGCTTCGCCCGCTTCGCCACATTGGTCGCCCACGCAGGACAACGTGTTTTCAGTGTTTTCAGGCCATGAACATCGACGGAAATGAATTTCGTAAATTCTCGTGCATCTCCGGGTTCCTTCGAGCCACCACGAAGATCGTTGAAAAACAACGTCGAGTTCGAACACACTCGTAGGCCATTGGCCAACTAAGGTTGGCGGACATACACGAGTGTTCACGAATCATACAACTGTCTGGCTTGCCGACGTAATTGTTTGTTACACTGGCCACTCATCGCCATTGCTGTCAGTGTGCTAGTTAAGAGTGAGTGAAAACAACTTTTCACGTGCAATTTTCCCCGGGCCCCCTTTTTTCGCTGGGGTAATCCCCCGATTTGTGGGCCCCCCAATATATTTTACAAGTCGGCGCCAGTGGACGGTAGTAAAATTTCCAGTGTGAAAGAAGAACTCTATTCTATAACCACTATTCTTCTATTATTCTAAAACCTAATAAAAAAATTATAGTATATTCTAAAACCACCGACGGACCTATTTCTGCCCAATTTCTTATATTCGTTCCTTATTTTATTGTTGGATCCCTGCTAGGGTTCAAACCATGCTGTGTATCGTTTGTCAGTATTCTGAAGCTGAAGCTGAAGAACACAAATTCTGAAGCCATACCTACCTAATCGCTTTGCCTTTTTTGGTTTAAATTTTTTGTACAGGTGCCTACCAAACTAAGGAACCAAGACTTCATCGACGTTATGATATGCGATGATTACGAGATGCATTTTTCATAAACTTTTCATCGTTCATTATGAAAAGGGATCTCACTTTTTCAAATTTGTCCAACTAGTCAACTGCTTCGTTGTTACAACAAAGCAAATTGTCATTAAATGTAGTTTTACAAAAACCCTTTAAAATAATGAAATCATCCGACCAAATGAAGTCATTAAGCACAATTATCCAGTTTGGTGACAAATGGGGATTTCAAGTGGCCCAGAACAAATATCTGTAATGACTTTTCCGATTAAATAAGGCCTAATAAGTTTTTCCAATTTTTTACATTTATCTTCGATTGTAGTAGGCTGGTGGTTTATAATAAATGGGGTTTTTAATTGCACATAAGCTCATTTTAAGGGGTTCTATACCTGATAAAAATTTGAAATTGATTCGATTATAAATAACAAAAATACAGGCGTGTCGAGCTGTGAAGTGAAACACACTGTGTACAATAGTATTGTAACGTTCTTTTTAAATAATACTAAAAGTGCTGTTTTAATTGGCTGTTATCAAGAGAAAATATTTACATCAACACTAATTACAAACAACTATAAACTATTAACAAACGTAGACTAAATTAAATTACACAAATATTTATTTCAATAAGAGTTATATTACACTAGTTTATATATACACATTTATTTTCTACTACCACACGTTGCGCGTATTTAATTAACTCGCTGGAACGCACTAGAATCTTCTTCGAACATTGGAGAGAACGGTTTATTCTCTAGTTTCTTTAGAAAGGGTCATGACGATATCGACAGTTCTCACCTCGACTACACGTTCCATTACGGTAGAAATAACAGTCTACACTCTTTGTTGGTCTTGAAGCGTGCTGTGGTTCGAAGCTGCAGACTAAGATTTTCACGTCCGTACCTCTAAAGATGACTTCCAACATGTTTCGAACGATTCTCCAATCCAAATGGTCCCGCCCACAGCCGAGTTTGGGAACTGTTTCGTTACTAAGTAGTAGATAGAACGTCCATAATCCGGTAAGTGTAAGACTTTGCCAACAGAAGGATTCTGTTCTCCAAGTTTATCCAGCCGTCCAAATTTATTTCTAAACACTACTGCGACCCCTCTTGCCATGCAGAGCTGCTTGGAGGCACAGTGGGCAATGGAATAATCAACAGGGACCCGAAAGAGATCTTGTTGCATCTCGGTCGTGACTCCGAATCGCGCTTTTCTGGTACCGGAAAACGCAGCCATAAATTCTCCAAAGGTTGGCTGATCAACTTCAGACCTTACTCTATTGACAGCCCCTTCAGCCTCATCTTCCCGATACGTCATTTATTCGTTTCTTTACCGGGACCCTTATGGACCCTTCCAATTTCGTTGGGCTCTCACATCGTACAAAGCTTTCATCCGGTCACTCCCGATTCGGCTATTCTTTCAGGTTCGGTAGTAGAATATCTTTTAACTTCTTCTTTAAGTTGACGACATAATCATTCCCGGATACCTCCTGCTCCGCAGGTGGACATGCAAAATCCAGATTGCACGGTAACCGTAGCTGGCGTCCAAACATTACAGACGCTGGTGACTGTAGGGTTGTTTTGTGAATCGATGCACGATAAACTATCAGAAAGAGATGCAGATATTGATCCCAGTCTCGTTGATGATCGGAGACGACCGGCCAAATATTTTCACATTGTTCGATTCTTGCGTTTTACCATGCCATCGGACTGCGTCTTACGAATGCCCAACAATTGACAGACTTCTCCAAAGAGTATAAGAGTATAGTCTGCTGTCCGTTACCAGTGGTGCATAATTCGCATATACGACACCACTCTTTCACGTCTTTTTTACAATTGACTCAATAAAAACGTTCCCTAACTTTCTCCAGAGTCTTCTTTACGCCGAAGTGTCCTCCTGAGACACCGTCATGGAGATGTCATAATAGTGTTGTCACTCGGCTTCGTGGAACCACGAACTGAGACCTAATGATGGTGCCATCTTCACTCCTCAGCACTCGCTTTAGGAGACCGTTTTCACCTTCAACGATTCTGGGCCCAATCTGCTTTTAGGGTTCTGTTGGAAGGGCTGACAGCTTCTGACAGGTAGGCCTTTTTCCCGCACGCTTTCATTCCAGTACCATTTTTAATTCGGGATCAGCGTTCTGCTGTCGTTGTAATTCTTCCGGATACCAATTGTCGTTGACGAAGGTAGTTCACAATATCTGGCAAACGTTCTCTTATAGACGAGAGCAATCACGGCAGTCCCTCGGACAGGGTCTTCTGAAAGAGCATCCGTATTTCGATGGCTGGTGCCCGCTCGATGTTCCGTGTCAAAATCATATCCTTGTAATCGTTCAATCCGCCTTGTGACCTGGCCTTCAGGATTACGGAATTGCAGGAGCCATCCAACACGGCACGGTCTGTTCTTAACAAAAATTTCTTTCCGTACGTAAGTATTTATAGAAGTGCTCAACGGACTTCACAACAGCTAATAATTCTTTCCTGGTCACACAATAATTCCTTTCGGCTTTCGACAAAACCTTGATAAAATAACCAATCACCTTTTCTTTTCTACCCTGTATCTGAGAAAGTACACCTCCCCATGACCAGATTACTTGCGTCTGTGTCGAGTATAAATTTCCCTTCTTTCCGTGGGTAGCTCAATATTTGAGCTGTTGTCAGGGCACGCTTCAACTGTTGGAATGCTGTTTCGCACTACCCCACCCCAAACAGACTCCCGCTCATCTTCCGTTAGCATTGTCACGCGAGTGAAAATAAAATTTTGCGTTAAAATCTGTATTTCCAAATAAAAGTTGTATATTACAACTTCCTACTGTCTAAACTGGATTATTTGTACGAATTCCGTAATTTGGTCTTTAGAAATATACCTTGTGTCAGGAGTGAATCTACAAGCTTTTATTAAGTACGCTCCAGCTCCTGTATCAATTAATAATTTAAATGTCTTATTATAACTTTTAGAATTAGGCGAATGCACTTCAACATAACTTAAATTGTCGTTTGAAATTAAAATTTTTAATTTTCGAACACCCCTAACTTAGAAATGGTTTCCTCGCGTTGGGCGTTCACCATCGAGGACGATTGGTAGCTTAAATTAATGTTTTCTTGTCAGATATTTTTGTAGATGACGCAGTTTGACGTGATTTTTGATTGTTGTATTGTCTCTTACGTCACCCTTCGATTAAGTAACCTTTCATTTTACAATACCTACGGAATTTATTTTGAAAATTAGAATTTTGATTTTTATTACTATAATTTGAATTAAAATTTGTAGAATTACTAAAATGGTTTTGTTTATTACTAGAAGAAGAGTTTTCGTTATTATGCTGTGCTATATTTATAAACTTATTTTGATTAGAACGTGATTTTTGATTTACACGAATCGTGATTAGTCCTACCACACTTTCAGCAAAATTTTGTTTTATTATATTTTTGAATGTTTATCGCGCGTTCGTCTGATAAAGCCGCAGTGTATGCTGAATTTAAATTTGTAAAATCTTTCCACCTTAACATCCGAGAAATCTGTGTGTTTGAATGAAAAACGAATCGACTGAGAGTAGTTTTCTTAATTGCAGCAATTTTACCTGGTAAAAGTGAATGTTCTGAATCTGGAGTATATTGTTGAACTGCGGATATAGCTCGTGAATTTAATACTTCTAGTCTTTGAAAAAAAATCAGAAACTGATTTATTATGATTTTGTTTACAGTTGTTTAGTCCCTTCCCAATTTGACAATAATGTTTTAATCTTAAAATTAATCTTTAGCTTTTGTTTTAATTGATCCCAAGTTTGGAAAGATTGTTGAGACATGATTGAGATATTGTTAAAAACTCTATAGAAAGTTGAATAGGATTTGAGGGGCTGGTTGATGCATTGATTGGGGTATGGTTGCCTTCATTATTATTATTCTGATTCCCAGTCATTGCGGAAATGGGAAAATGGAATGGGGTTGCCTGCTGTTTATGCAAAATCCTTGATTCTCTGTAGCAAACGCTTTGGATGTTCTTCTTTTACGCTACTTGGAAATGAAATTCGCTTCTTGAATCCAGAACAGGTGAAACTGCTTTTTCTTTCTTTAAAAAGTGACGTCCTAACGACCGTGCCAAATTTTATGTAGTGTTTCTCAAAGTTCCCTTTAAATCTTAAGTTGCGTTTCTTGCAGAAAGAAGAATCACTGTCGTTTTTAAATTATATGTATTATACTAATGCAAGAATAATGACGTTGCTAATTTTAGATCTCAACTTGTACTGACTACATTATGGAGATGTAATTATAAAGGAAACTATTATTGGTATGTGATACATATTAAATACAAACAATTACTTGGACAATTGAACTTAAATATTTGTTGGTGAATCAGAAAAGAAAATGTTAATCTGTAAACTATAGAAAATGAATGTAAACAAATGAATAATGCAATCTAATAATGATGTATAAACATTATAGTCATCAACTGTTCAAAATAACTAATATTGAAACGTTATAATATAATATATGATATAAGATGAAGGTGAGGCAGGATAATAATTGATATAATAATAAAAAATATTAGTAGCAGTTTTAGTAGTATTATAGTGTGTATATAAAAATATTCTGAACAATCGATTTTGTATTTACTGCTCAAATAAGGAAAGTGTAGGCGGAATTATCATTATATTATATTATAAAACAATAATTAAATTAATTGATATACCTACGTATATTAAAATTAAGACGATTAATAATATAAGCAATTATATCCGCTTTCATCAACATATTTATATTTCAAAAGAATGTCACAGCATCGCAGATGTCATTTCTGTACAATATGACGAAGCAAATTGTAGGATCCTCTTATCTACTGACAAGATCTTATAAAGATGAACAAATATATTAAAAGTAATTGTAATTTCGGAGGAATTATCATTACGAATCATAATTCCTCCACGCCAAACAACACGATATTCAATCTAGTAAACGTTTATAAGCCGCTACAACAAAGCATTGCAAGCCATCCTAAAGCAGAATGTTTTCAATTTCTAGATTGGTGTTTGGTGAAACCACATTTACTTTAATTACCAATTCCAAATTCGTCCGTTCCTTCAATAGAGATCATCTTTGATCCCTGAATGGGGCCTTCATGACAAATTTAGTAAAAATCAATTACGTCTGAAGTGCGTTATCGTGTTCATACACACAGGCACACATACACACACATATTCACTCACTGGGCCGGATACGACACAGAGATCATACAATATCATCCATTCGACAGACTCCTGACCATCAAGCTATTTTTATTGCTCATTCTTATAAAATCTACAACAATAAACTTAAAGTCTCGCAATCATGTCACTATCAGTTGCCAAAACTGCTTAATTATCATCATCAGCATCTTTTCTCTAGAACCTTAACTACATACGTTAATCTGGGAAATTGCTCCCTTGACAACCACAATTTTGCTATTTATTATTGCCTTTGCCAGTAGAATATTTGCTAATTTAGTAACACTGAGATGGAACAACAACCAACCGATTTAAAACTGAAATTTCAAATTACATATTGTAATAGTACTGTTGAAGCTGTATACAGACCGTCTACTCAAGGTAGCAAATGCTATGGAGAATTTAAAAACTCATTATTAATCTGGTAAATGGCTTACTTTTATACAATTTCATAAAATATTTAAGTACAATGTTATCTGTGACCTGTTATCGCTTTTGCTTTTTACTCTACCCCTATTAACAACCTATACAGTGCGATTCTAAAGTCTGGAATAAATTTGATAAAAGGGAAAGTCTTGATTTTTGGAAAAATTCCAAAAACACGTCAATTTTGTTTTTAAAGTCCGCATTTTCTGACATAATATTCGAATATACAAGGTGATGCGTTTAAGTGTGGTGACGTCATCAGCTTTTCTTTAAATAGCAACTTTTATTTTTTATTCCATATTCTGACACTTCATCCAATTACCAACATGGTAATGTAATAAGTTTGTTACCTTACATAAAAAAAATTTGAAAAAACAATCGTGAAGACGGGGAAAGTGCTATAGTCATCACACTTAAACGCAGCACCCTGTATATCCGATATGTCAAAAAGTGCGGACTTTAAAAACAAAATTGACATGTTTTTGGAATTTTTTCAAAAATCAATACTTTGCGTCTCGCATTGCATTTAAGTGTGGTGACTATAGCACTTTCCCGGCTTCATGATTATTTTTTCAAAAATTCCCTTATGTAAGGTAACAAACTTATTACAATACCATTTTGGCAATTGGATGAAGCGTCAGAATATGGAATAAAAAATGCAAGTTGCCATTTAAAAAAATGCCGATGACGTCACCACACTTAATCGCATCACCTTGTATATTCGAATATTATGTCAAAAAGTGCGGACTTTAAAAACAAAATTGACGTGTTTTTGGAATTTTTCCAAAAATCAATACTTTCGCTTTTATCGAATTTATTCCATACTTTAGAATCGCACTGCATAGGTTGTTAATAGGGGTATAGTAAAAAGCAAAAGCGATAAGAGGTCACAGATAACATTGTACTTAAATATTTTATGAAATTGTATAAAAGTAAGCCATTTACCAGATTAATGATAGCTAAATAGCACATAGTTGGTCTCCAATCTTCATTTATTTCGATATGGCTATTGTAACTAGTGTGACTTTTAATATTTTTTGACCATGTAAAGAGTCTAAAATCATCGTTCTTTGTTTGGGAATCCAAATACACCTTAGCGGTTGAGGCTCCCAATTTACAACATATATTGCCAAAATCAAACCCTTTATCTGTCATAACAAAGCTGCTATGATTCCTGAAAACCTATAAATCCCTTTGTAATAACCCACTATTACTTAAGATATAAACAGAGCGTAATTTCACAAACTCTAGCTATACTTCTAGCAAAACTCATAAAATGTAGATTTTTTATTTTGACAGAAAACAAAGCTAGAGCTTTATTAAACCCGATGCATTACGTAGCGCCTTTGATTTCTGCCTCAAGGTCTAATTGTTGCTTTTCGAAAGCGACTGAGATCCAGGTCCAAAACTTTGCCCCGCCCCCTCTCCCCTTAGCCTATGATTATTATTAACATTTCTAGTTATCTAAGGTCAAGTTATCGCTATTACTTGGACCTAGTCCTCTCTAAAAAACAAAAATGATCTTGTTAGTGTAATTGAAATTTGCATTTTGTAAATGATGAATTTATAAATTGGTATTTGATAAGAATATTTTCTATAGGGAACCCCTTTGAGAAATTCTAAAATTTCAATGAGGTAGAATTCAAATGACTAGCTATGATTCAGAATAAAACCGTAAATAAAGTGATGAGGTTCTCACATCTACTTCCTAGAGGCACTCGAAGGATCAAAAGTGAGTTTTTGAAGCTTCCAAGTGTTGGTGACATGGAGTGAAAATTCTAAGGTTTTCTGTTGCACTTCTCTGTATGATCAGTCTTTGCTTCTTCCTTGTGTTGAGTTGTTATCTAAATGTGTCAATAGTAGGAGAATTTCTATGTTTTGAATAGGCAGAAAAATGACTTATTAATAATGCTAATATGTATTTAATGCGCTCTATTGATTTATAGGGTGATATGTCTCCCATCTAACATGCAAAGACAATTACACACATCTATAGTTGCGGTGGTCGAATTCTCCATTGGAGTAATCCTGCCAACTGAAGTTGGACTTGAACCCACGACCTAGGGAGTACGGCCATAATACGATACTCTCTTAATTTTTTCTCATCTGTTTACCGTACATCCTGTACGCCTAGAATTAGTCATCTATCTTGTATTATGGTTGAATCTAATACAAAGAAAGATGGGTGTTGATTAATGTTGTTTTATTAATGGCAGTACCTTGGTTTCTTTTCTGTAACAACCAAAACAAATTAATTATATTTTTTTACAAAAACGCAATTCCTTTCTTTAACTAAATACCTCTTTACTTTATTGCCTATAATTTTGAGAAGGCAACTAAAGTTGACTTTTCCTAGTTTTACAATTACCATCTTAACAACGAATATCATATGCCATACATGATTGGGTAGCGTATTCCAAAAGCAATCAGACAATTCGATAAACATATACAGAGAAATATTTTTACAAATGTTGATGACAGTTTCGGATATACATTTTACAAAAGAACTTCAACGATCAAATGTTCTATACTCAATGGCATATGACAAAAATTATCTTGCTTGATGTCGCCCTTCTGAACAGCAAAGAGGATTGTCAAGGTTAATAAGCTGTGAGGAACTGATGTTATGTATGAAACAGTCGCTAGATCTTATTGTTTTGTTTTTATTATAAAAGGGTAGATTAGTTAGGTTACGTTGATTAAAATTGCAAGATTAAGTTAGCTTAGGCAGCAGCTAGTTTGATAGGGTGAGATTCGTTTTGTCGAATTAGGATCCCTCATTGGAGGAGGCTCAATTTTGGTCAAGAGTGGTTGTGTGTCACCACTGGTTATATGCGAGGTATATCAGCTAGTAAAATTAAACCAGCTCGTGTTTGGCTAGGTTATGTTCCTTTGTTAAGTTAAATGTAAATCGGAAGAGAAGGGACGAAGGAGAGGATAAGAGGAAAGACGAAGATGAGAAGGTTGTGGTATTGGTTATAAAGGAAAACAGAAGAGCCAACCGTTCTAGTTTCTAATCTGCATGAAGCAATGGAAAGTTTAAGTGCTAGTTTTTCTTTATACTATTCAAAACTGTCTACACATCGTCAACAAACTGGGTAGTAATGGAATAGAGGTAGAAGGAAAACAAAATATATTTATTAATATTGTAGTTCAAATCGCATCTTCTTGATGAACTCCGAAAGAGCTACGTCGTCTGCATGAAACAAAGCCTTCTTAACTGTACCGTCTTGGTCATGCTTCCTCTCTCCATGTAGGTGTGAAACCACCGAGAAATCATTAGGATTTGTGTATTATGGGTTGCAGCTTCAACATAACCCTGAGCATTTCTCATGATCAAGCCGTACAATCGCATATTGCAAAAATAAAAAAAAAATTATTAACATATTTAAAATTCAGATGTATTTACCTGTATTTCTCAGAAATTTCAATAAGATTCTAACCAGATTGTATCATGGGACCGGTCGTATTTGATCACAGAATTGCACTTTCAACAATTATTTCAAGGATGGTACGGAATGATAACTATGCACTGCTACTTTAAATGAAGGTATTTTTAACTTCGAAAATCGCAACCAGAAAATTCTTGCGATAAGATTTTGATAAGGATAAAAATATTTTTTAATGAAATGTGCTTGAGTGAAATATATACAAAATGATGAATCTCTAACCAGAATAATTTAAATACGGTGATACACTTTTCACAACTTAAAGAAGATATACTACTAAGAAAATTATACTAAGATATTTGATGTAATATCTTAAGCTCACTCTACGTGAACAACCATAATACTGCAAATTTATTACTGCAGTCCCGATAGTATTTTTACTGATATTAAGGATTCTACAGAATACATAAGCGATATTTTATGCGGTCTGCACAAGCCAAACTGCCAAATCCACACAAACTAACTTAAAGATTTAGAGGAATGACGGGCCCTAGGAATTGGTTCTTACTGACCAACCTAAACTGACAGGGTGGGTACAAAGGAGACGTCCTAGGTTAATTGGGAAATTACTTTTAAATAAAGTAACGTTAATTATTACTATGTTCTTATTACTTAGCAAATTACAACCTTTAACTGGATGCCATGGTTTCTAACTACTTTGTAAATGCAAAATTCTTAATTTCTCTTTTTAAATCAATCTACTCCTGCTGTGATGATTATTCTAACGGAATTTTATTGAAGCTATAATAATTAACATTAAGCCACCGGTGCATTAGTGTGTTGAGTTCATAACCCAAGTGTCGCAGGTAAGCACCGACCGAGCTGATTGTTCATAGCGAAAGAAATTAAACCATATCTTCTTCTTGTAATAAGGAAGTAAAACCATAGACCGCGTGTCAATGTGATGCTTGGCACGTTAGAAGTCTTTACTGGAGATGGAATTTTCCAAATGCCATGTGATCAAAGCAGTCTGTGGCATGAGGTACGAGTATTCCATCATCTGGATTTCTCGTCCAAAAACAAATTACTATTAATAGAATTAACCCTTCCAAGTGAGGATATATGTACATTCTTGCTCTCCAGTGTCTAAGAATCTGTAATCGGTTTCAGCTTCAGCTTGTACAAATATCGTGAAGACCGTTTGTGTAGTATGTAGCGACCTTAAGTTCCGTTTCGCGTCATTGCATACAATGGTCATTGTTTTATTATGTATTTACACCAGAGAAAATCAAGATATGTTTCAGTTTAATAAATCGCAATAATTTTTCAGGTCATAACTCATTTCATTTTTTATTGCAAGTTTATATAACATTGTATTAGCTTATTAAAAAGATGCAGCACGTATTACGTATTGCTAAATAGAAATTAATTATCAATCAGAATTCGTGAGATTCAAATTTGTAATTTCAGCCTCTTAAAATGTAAACCAATTATAAATTCCATAACAAGTTCTGATGGAAAGTTTCTTCTAATTTGAGTCAAAGGAGCGATGTTGGCCGAAGATGCCCGAGTTGGTGATGGCCACGAGCTATTTTACGTAAGTATGTACTACAGCTATACTTGGATACTATATTGTTTACATAAATTAGAACTACAATTACGATTTTCTACCTACAGCTCATTTTTATCCCAGCAGAAGTGGATAAAGTTGGCATACATACGGGTACTTGAGTTAAGGCATTATTAAAACAGTCCTGAACCATCTTCTGGAGGGCAGCGGTAAGGAGGCAACGATAGGGGAACTTCACGAACTAGGCCCCCACCACACATTAATTATTTGTGGAGAGGGATAGATTTAGAGAAACTTTGAGATTTTTCAGGCAGTGATATCAAAAATAGCGTTCGTAAATGAATTAATATTAATTTGTGGTTAATTAATGTTAATCAATTAATAAGTGAATGTACTGTAATCAGTAATTATAGAAAAATATCAAAAAATAGTTAATAATGAAAAAGAAACAAACAAAAAAGTATGATAAATGACATTCATTAAAGAAGTAAACGACGTCAACAGGCAGTATGGCCGTGTGGTAGGCCCACTGAATTTTCGATTACAAACCCCGTGCTCTATCCCTGGTTCCGGTCATTTTTTTAAATATAATATTTAATATATTTCATAAATAAACATTTTTTACAATTATAATATTTATGTTTAAAAAGGAATAATTTGCAATTAAATAATAATATGGTATGTATAATTATTTTATTTTCTTATTATTCTTATAATTATTCTTTTAGTGAGTTTTAATTAGTGAACTTATTTCAATTTCCAATTTACAAACATATTAAACTTTTCATTTTTATCTTCAAATGTTATTACCTTTTGTACCAAACACGCAGATGTTTTGAAAAGGTAGGAGAACACATAAAAATGTTTAGTGAATAAGCCTTTAAAGTGGTTCTACGGTAAGATACGTTTTAACAAAAATATTTCAAAAATTATATCAATTTTCTAGGTGATCCATATCAATTTCCAGGTCTGTACATACGTTGCGATGAATACATAAAAACCTTTCACAAACTGTGCATATCGAAGTCATATAGGATTTATTTTCTAGACAAAGATAACAAGTTTTTATGTCATAACTTTTACAAAGAAGAATCTGACTGTGATGTTGTGATTGTAATTGAGATTGTTGTGATTGTAGTTGAATTGAGATGAAGGCAAGAATGGTACAGAAGCAGAAAATGAAAATGAAAAAAAGAAAAGGGAAATAGAGAAGCAACAGAGGGTGGGAGAAAAAGAAACAGGAGATGAGAAAAATGAATAGAATGTAAAGAAGAAGCAGAAGAAGGAGAAATTAAAAACAACAAAGAAAAACAAGGGACAGAACAAGAAGAAGCAGAAGGCAGAAACAAAGAGGCTGTGGATAATGCTAGAGATTCTGACGTAGATGAATTATTCAATATGTACAACGAAGTAATGAAAACCCCCTCAGTAAATACCTATATACCTTTTTCGTTTTTTAAATATTTTTTATAATTAAACTTTCAAACATGTAGAATAATAGTATACGTGTTATGTTATTAGGGTTACAAAATAGCACTTGGTTTGACGAGCAATTATGTCTGCATATGCGAAGCGTAGCGTGGCCGAGGAACTGCAACAATCGCCAGTCAATCAAAGTTACTTTTAATCCGTGTCTTTTCTCCTAGGATAAAAAGCATAGCATACCAACATGTACTTTTTTATTAGTAACAAAAACGTCAACTTTAATGACGAATACTTAATGCTTAATAATAAAAGAAACGTTCTTTAATCCGTTTTTTTTAATTTTTTTACGGTATTTTCCATTATAACTTACAATTAGTGTATGTAATGTAAATTTGTTGCATAATCAGTTGTTATGTGTCTAAAGATTTTCAATAAATTTAATTAGACATGTAATCTAGGTATTTAATTATATAAAGCAGTTTTCAATTATGTTTAAAGTAAAATAAAATAATTAGTAATAAGCGTTTTGAAGTTTCTTTTTGACATTCAAAAGATAGGATAAAATGTAAAAGTGCCATAAGAATTATATATCGTTGTGATCAGGGAAATAAGGGCTATCTTTCTGTCTTTTTGGTTTTGTATTTTATTATCAGTTTTATAATCAGAATCTGGTTATGTTTATTCCACAAGTTAAAAGTTTTTTGTTTTTTGGAAAAATGTTTTTGTTTTTGTAACGTAGGGTGTATAGTAGGAGCTGCCTGAAATAATTAAGTAGCTTTATCGTATCAAAGGAACAACATGTGTCTCTTTTATTTCAAAAGTTAAAATTGTTAGGTTAGACCTTTGAAAATAATAACAAGTGAGTAACTTCAGCTAATTGATTTATTTTTGATTAAATTTATATTTCTGTATTGTAAAGAAAGTAAAGAAAGTAGCCAGATCGATTATCATTTCGTTTATTAATTATTATCAATAATTGTTAATAATTTTATTGCACTCAATCTTTCTAAGTTTGTTAAAAAAACTATTGGTATTGTATATCATGCTTTTTATTTAGTTTTCGTTAATTTCTTCTTTTTGTTCTTTATTTTGTGTACATTTTATTCCTGTTTCTTATTATTTGTTGCCTATTATTTTGTTAACGTGCATTTTAATTATTAAATTAATATAAATAGAGCAATAAATATCATTGCAATAGGTATATCTATTATCCATGTGATTTGGGCAGTTTTGTAGGGAATCTCATATACTGTAGGATTAAGTGTTGTTTTAAACCCAGTACCCAATAAGTTTATGTGAAAACCAGAGCCTTTTTTAAACTAAAACTTCTTGAAGTTTCTATAAACCTAAAATAGAATTAGTAGTTCGTCTTAAAATCAGCTTTTAATTGTTCTAGCTTCTTGCAGAATTACTGCGTTTTGAAAACTGGTATGATTTAACGTTCAAGAGATACTGGCTTAATTTTTTGTAAGCAGTGTATTATTCGTATTTTTTGGTATGGATGACCAAGGTAAACAAAAAAAATAACGATTTACATAATAGCTGCATTCTCGCCTTCCTTCGGCATTTTTGATTAATGTTTCGTGAAATCGGCAACATCGCGATACCATTAGTTATGAAATGCACTGCTTAATAGTAGGTAGACTATGCCAAATTGAAATTCTACAATAATAGTAGGAAGCGTTTATTCACATTGTTAATTTTATTGAATAGATTGTTTCATTCTTATCAGACATTCAATTTATCGATACATATCTAATAGGTTTTTCTTTCAAATGGTGCATGACTTGGATCAAGGATACCTTATTTGTGTAGGATTAAAATTTGTATCTTTTCGTATCCTCATAAATTCAAAATGTCACTACCAAAAACGTTAAGAGCAAAAATACCATGGAGCAGTGCAAATAATACAAAATATAGATTATTATCTTTAAATCGGGATCTTTCATCCAAACCCTCTTTTCCTAATACACCTATATTTATAAAAGTTTACCTTACTAGAAAATTAAAATTTGGAAAATCAGTATGCAGTAAACACACGGTATAACAATCATCTCGATATGCAAGCAGTTTAAAAAACAAAGTAAGTAGTTTATACAAAGTCTACATAATTTCTAAAGAATTCTGATACGACTTTAAAAGTACTTATATGCGCTTTTTGATACTTTGATCAGCCTGATGTGAGAATTCTCAGAATTAGCGGTCACTTCCAACTAAAACTGTAAACTACTGATATAAACAATGAAAATAAACTTTAATCACTAACGTTTTTTGCAGTGTAATAATAATACGCACAAATTACACTCCAAAGTGTACTTTCAATATCAATTAGAAGTTAAATGTGATTAGACGTTTTATTGGAATTTGTATTTGGTGTAAAAATAATAAAGATAAACTGAATAATAAATTTACACTAGTTAAATCAAAACTATGCTCGGACATCTAAATCTGATTTTTATTTATTATTATTGATTATTTAATGTCTACGTTTAAAGGTCAACTTTGGATTAAAAGATATGCCAATTAAGTCTAGCTTGCTTCAATAGAGATTGCGTCATGAAGTTATGCTGTGGTAATACGGAGAAAAAAATATTTTAAATTTTGTTAGTATTGAAAATCTATTAATTCTATTCTATTTCCGTTATCTAAACCTTCCTTGGTTGACACTTGTAATGCTAATGGTACCATTCATATGGTATCAGAATATGAGAACCACCCCTACTATTTTACTGGAAGCATCGTTTTGTTTACCACTTAAAAATAGTTTAAGGCCTAGAAGGAGCAAGGCATTCCGTATTTTTACATCACCATTCAAACCAAATCTAAATAATCAACACCGGATTACTCACTAGGCTATAGCTAGGAGCGCTTTTGTAAAATTCTGTACTTTATTGAGTTTCTTTTTATAAATAATACGAGCCCTGTCTCACTGAAGTTATCACACTCTATTTTTTTATATACGCATAGAGTGATATACGTTAGAGTGAAGTACTGTCTTTGCACTTATTCCATGTTAAGTACTAACGAATGGTTTCTTCACGCCGCCCTTCAACTCAAATCAATCTGCGTACGCAAAGAGGCGGTAAAAGGGATCCCCGCCTCAGTAAAATTTTATAAAACGTGACATAAAGTAGGTTCAGAAGCAATACTTTATTCTAACGATAAGGAACAGTCACCTTGAAGACCAAAGAAAATTTTGGAAAAAAGATTGTGGGTTGTTTTAAAGGTAAAAGATAAATACACAACGAAATATCACAATAAAACAACATAACTTGTAATATAGGAGGTCAGTACTTTACTCTAGCAACAAGACATAGCTACTTCAAAAAACTAGAAAAATCCAAAGTGAACGAAAACCCGATAGGGCTCGTATAATAATTGTTGATCAGATATGATACTTATTTAATTATTTTTACAAATATAAATATATGTATGAAGGCGTCAAATATATTACTATGTTAGGTATTCCTAATTTGGCCCCGTAAATAATAGTATAAAGAAAACTTTGTCCTGTGAATTTAAAAGCAATTTAACAATAAATCAGCCCTATTTGGAAGTGCAAAATTTATTTGATGGCATTATGTTCGCATAGGAATCAAGGTTTTCTGTATCACACTTTCAGAAAATTTAACGTACAAGAACAATTGTGTGCTA
The DNA here is from genome assembly GCA_929113105.1 of Agrypnus murinus. Classification (NCBI taxonomy): domain Eukaryota; kingdom Metazoa; phylum Arthropoda; class Insecta; order Coleoptera; family Elateridae; genus Agrypnus; species Agrypnus murinus. The sequence continues at coordinate 94,719,372 of OV816023.1, forward strand.
TTGACATCGCGATAATGGATGAGGTTTTTTTAAAGGCAAGCGAGAAATCGACCGAATTTTGTAGAAGTTTCTATTTTGCTACGCCCTAATCAAAGGAATCGTCGATATTTTGCTAGCACGACGTTCTATTCAGTTAACGAAAGTTAGTACGGTTTAGAAATAATAATAATTGCTACAACCCATAACCTGGAAACCAAGCCCCAGAAGCTACCAGCTTGTGCGAGAGGGAGGAGGCAATTATTATTATTACGTCGGCCCTACGTGCGGCTGCAGCCGACTTACAGATGGAACAGCGCAAATTCCACACTTGTGTCACAGCTAAGGAAAACTGCAGAAAACCTTAACCAGATCTGCCGGCACCGTGAGTCGATCTCGGGCCGCTTGGGTGAAAGTCCAGTACGCTAGACATTACACTACCAAGGCTGAATAGTGGACGCAAATTTATTTTGGTTAGATATCTTCCAGAGCCGGGGTTCAAAGTTTGGAATTGCTATGTTCCCAACACTCCTATGCCCTGACAAAACTACTGCAATATCACCGAATCTCTTATATTGGAAGTGTTTGACTATGCATAAATTTCGCCCCTGTTTTGGTTAAAGTGAAGGGCGATGGTTTTTGAAGTAGAACAGCTGGTAATGGTGTCTCAACCTAGCAAGTTCGGAAATATGGGTCAACAAGAAATAAAGTTATTAAAACCTACGAATCGCAAGAACTATGGAATTCACGTGAATTTGTTAGAAATTTAAATTTACTTTTATTTCCTTATTTTATCCCTACATAAATTCGCGACCTGTGCGAATAAAAACGGTGCCATGCTCACAACTGATAGACAAATTGGAGGTTTAGCACACTCACACTAGAAGTTTAACTATTATTGAACCTGAGATTCGTTAGAATAGTAGGACTTATAATAATTGAACAAAAACTAACAATAAACAATAACTTAAGATCTAAGATATTACTTAAATCAAAAGAGCCATAATTCTTAAGTAGATACGCCTCTCGGCTGTTGTTCAGTAGACCAAAAGCTAGGTGGCTAGAATGCTGGTCAAAGCGCGAGATATATTTCTCATTCGGTCACCTGGTGTCTTGTAGCACTGTTAGTACAATAAAAATAGACTTTTCACATGAAGAAAATCGTACATAAATGCTAATAAGTGAAAAAGGTGTATTTTGGTAATAGAAAACAAGAACGGTGGTTTTTCTCAATTTTCAGGGGGGTAAAGCGCATTTTAGACCTATATATAAGAGGTAAGAATTTGTTAATGCCGAGTTAATGCTTTTTGAAAGTGGCCAATCATTGCCTAAAAATTGTTTTGTATGAACAGAATTTTTATTTGTTCAATTAACTTGACCAATTTGTAAAATTAAGAAAAACTAAAAAATGCCTATTATTACTGTACTATGTAGACACTTTTAAATCCTGGTGTAGCGTGTTCTTTGTCACAAATCAAGGAGCATCGGTAATCCTGCGTAACACTTTAGTTTGAAACCTCCCTATAATTGCAATAACTGCACTCTCTATGTCCATACCGGCTTGAGTATTAGTTTGTGCACTAGAGATTTACTACCTTTATTGTATAGCCTTGGTAGTATAGTGACAATGGTGCTGGTCTCTCACCAAGTGGCCCAAGATCAACTCCTGGTGCCGGCAAATCTGGCTAAGGTTTTGTGGACTAGCATAATAATAATAATCGGCTCTCCCTCCCGCACAAGCTTCATAGCTTCTGGGGCCTCGTTTCCAGGTTATACGTAGTAGTCCTTATTATGTTATTATTATATGTTCTACCAATGAGCTAGTAAGTTTCGGAGGGCTTATGGCAGAGCTACTTACGCTTGGGGAGGAGTAATGCTGCCAGTTTAATCTTCTGTCTATGTGCACTCCTAGGCCTGTCTAGGGAAATTTATGGCGATGCATTAAGAGACTGCGGTATATTTGTCTTCTAGGGCATATGTTATTAGATATGGATTAGCTTCATTTACATCAACGGGCAATTTCTATAACGGTTCCTAAATGGTTGTCTTACTGGTGCGTGTTTTGGCTCTTCTCTTGTTACCATAACAATAAGTATAGGTTCCAGAACGCTACCCTGAGAAAGGCCTACTTATATTGGGTAAAGATTACTTGTTTCTTCTTAGTATTTACCCGTAAGGTATCTGTTGATTAAATATGTAATACTTGATAGTAAGGTGTAAGCAGTATATTCTCTACACGTTATCAGGAAGGCATTAAGCATAATGAGGTTGCTACTGACAGCAATATAAATAAACAACATTCTAATAATAAATCTCAACAGTAAAAAGTCTTTTATTTAGTTCATCTTACAAAAAGATATATATCAATATCAATATTTTCATAAATATAACGTTCACCTTTCTACCAAAGGTCGACAACGTCATAATTACCTGATCAAATGCTTGCCGGCAAGAAGGCAGCAGAACAGTATCTTTTACTTTCAAAAGTATTATTTATGATACTTTGATTTTACCCTCTTTAAACAGTTTTGACAATGTAGGTAGTAAGCTGATTGGCGTATATAATGTAGCTCCTCCCATGGTTTTGCAAGTTTGAAAACCAATATAATTCCTGCAACTTTCCATTGGGATTGCAGGTGGCCATTTCTCAGAATTTTGTTAAAATTTTGAGTTAATGAGACTATTGCCTTTTCAAGTAGCTGTTTGCTAACATTTTTAATGATCAAAGTAAAACCTGCAGCTTGGGTTTAAGTTTTTTGTATGATATCTTTTACTTCAGAAATTTTAAAAATCTTTATTGGCAGTGTACCCTAAAAGCGATAAAAGAACACAAAACTACTATAAAAGAACGATATGTATGAAAAAGAATACTCATCAAACTAAGTAATTAACTAATTTTGAATTAAATGTATGTTTATTAATCACTTTTTAGTTTATATTATTATACATACACACAAATTCCATTCCCCTTTTCCGCATTTGCAGTGTCGGGGTTCCACACAAACTCTTATGGGAGTGCAATGCAGGTAATAGGAGGTAGCTATTGTACCAAGTACATACATTAAGCTTCTCCATATTTTACCACTCATAGAGCTTTCATACGTTATCCTAACGAGTTCCAATACGATTCTACTACTTTTTTAAATTTAATCGCCATCGAGGTTTGTGAGAAGCCTCTGTCCCTCTGGTTGAGAAGAAGGATCTCTACCACTCGACCACGGAGAGCATCTTATGTTAATATTCTTCAGTGGCTTAGTGGTTAACATTTTGATCTCATAATTCAAGAATTGCAGGCCGAGCTGGTAATTTTCTTCATCGCAGATAAGGAACTAAAACCGTAGGCTCCGTGTCAATGCAACGTTTGGCACGATAAGAATTCCTACTGGGAGTAGAATATTTCCAAATTCGCAGGTGATATGATTCATTTTAAATATAACATCTCAGAAGGAAACAGTTGCTAGACGTTTGGCAGGTGTTCTGCAATCGCCTGTGATTTTTCTTTATCCGAACTTGCTTATGAATTATCACTCTTTGGATAAGGTTTTGTGTTTTCTTAACCTTTATTGTGACCTTCCACAGTGAGTAACCAGCAGCCTCTGTTGGTAGCAAGCCTTCAAGACATTCCGGACATGGATGTCCTCAAGACAGGAATGGATTGGTTTTATATAATGTAAATATTAATATTTAGTTACTACAAAATAAAAAATGAAGTAAATTGTACAGGGTGCTTCCTAAGTGTTGTTCATTTGTTTAAGAGTTGATTCACCAATTCGCTTTATGAAGAAAAGTTTATATAAACATAGTTATAGTGTCGACTTCCTGTTAGAGATACAGGGTAAGTTTATAAAATTATCATTTTGTTCTTAAATACATAGTAGGTTTTAAAGAAAAGATTAAACAAATTCAAAGTGGTAAGTAAGCAGTGTACTATTTTACTTTTTCTATAGTCACTATTCTGTAAAACGTTATTGGCGTAGACACAGGTCGATTTTCTTGAACAGATATTTAATATTTATTAATTACCTACAATAAAATAATGCTGTAAAATTTCAATAGACACACAAATTAAGAAGATATTTGCGTGGTTGATATATGTAATTTTAATTTTCTCACCAATATGTTTTTCGAGGTATGGGTACACGTCTGCTTAACGTTAGATGAACAATTCTGTTAGCTGTATCTTGCTTCCTACGGTACAACGAAGATGAGGTAGGTATACAGTTTCAACATTAATTTATCTTCATAAAATGACTTCAATAATCACCTCCTAAAATAATGGACAATACCTATGAAACAACCTGTATAGAACAGACTAAAACTTTTGTGATCACCTACGACAATTGCATTATAAATTATATAAAATGTGAATGTAATAAAAAATTTGCATACAAAGAATTTTTGCTTGAAGGAACTTTAATGTCCACACAGAGATGAATTCTTTTCGTTACTGACGTGACGAAGTGACGTGACCGGAACGTCCTTTCAATTATGGATTTTGTAACGTGTGTCCTAAAATCTATGGCAAGTGGGGTTTTCTTGGTTATTAATATGGTTAGGCTTTACGTATTTCTTCGTCTGAAAGTCATTGACTTATTTTAATTTTTGATTTGGTCTTTGGTTATCGAGATATAGCAACGGCTTAAAAAGCCGAAACTTTCATCAAATTCAGAACCATACTGTGCAATGCAATTTGCAAATGTTGAAAGCTATCTTTACACCCACATTAGCTGGAGTTGTAGTCCTACAACCACTTCCCTCCCACACTTTTGATACGACATTCCATAGTCTTATCTAATGCCACAACGTTGAATACAGAGAGGCTGCAATTAGAAATTGATTTAGTTAGATATAATGTGTAACACATTAAGGAAACAATAGCACAACTAATTTCATCAATTTGAATAAACATTCGTTAGCAATAAATAACAATAAGTTGTTATGCTTTTTATGTTTTAGTTTCTACCGTTACTAAAAGCGTGAAAATAATGTATTAAAGAAAAACATATATAATAATCTGTTTGGATGATATGCCAACAGTTGTAAATAAACGACTCTAGTACTAGCACTAAGAAAACGAATAGTTCTAACAGCGAAAATGACAGTACTTCTAATTTTCGGGTTCTTTGTGGTTATATTCATAATACCTAGTTTGTCCACCCAAGGGTAAGACTCAACATTATTATATTTTACTAAAAATTTTAATTTAATTTGATTGAAAAGAATGCGATTGGATTTTTTAGGAGATACTGTCAACCTGGCCAACAATTTACTGTGGATTGCAATCGATGTTGGTGTGTGGATGGTATTCCCATCTGCACTGTTACTCCTTGGTATTCAATTTTCCAGTTTTGAAAAACGAAAAGTTTATTTTTTTTATTTCAGTACACAGATTCCGCCGCGTAAGCTTCGGGTGCCGCCGTGGCTAAGCACGACTGCTCAAAAGTCGACCCATACCTATGATGACAGTGGTCCATATACTTATGATCGCGGAGAAATGCGAAGAATAATAAATGGTGTATAATTTATTTTTAAAATATTCATATATATCTGTTATATAGTACAGGTTGGAAAGAAATCGCCTTGGTATAGGGATATAAAAGAGTTCATAAAAATAATGAAATGATACAATAAAGAAGGGAATATTATAATATTATATTATCATATATTGTATTTCATTAAAATATTATATCATATAATATTCCTCTTCCTTATCGCATCGTTTCACTATTTTTATGAACGTTCTTATATCCCCTATACCAAGACCATGCGTTTCCAATCTGTATAATTATATTTTATATATCTAGTGTAATTAAATCTAAAAATTAAGTTTTCAGGTATTACCTTTCTTTCTCTATATACAACCTCGACAATTCGATATCTTTGATATTAATCAAATTGTTAAATAATTTGAAACTATTGAAATTTCTGAACCGTTATTTGCAATTGAAGACATTTATTTACCTATTTATTTTATTTATTTATATACAGTTCAGGACACCCAACAGGCTAGGTCCCAATATTAGGGAGTCGCTAATTTACATGAAGTAGAAAAACGTGTTATGTTAAACGTAGAAAATTTACGTATAAAAAAAATAAATTTAAGAATATACTGTGAATACGATAATGAAAAGTATAGTTATTACTATGTGAAATAATTTTACGAAAAAAGAATACGAATATAAACTAATTTTATTCAACTTATCTTACTGAATGTAAGATAATTAGCCAGGTAAATCAAAAGCCGATAATCCAATCTTTAATGTTGAATATAAAAATGTATCAATACATGGACCGAATTCGACCAGTGTTAACTAATAACTAAAACTTCCCTTTCTTTTAATAATCGTCTTGCCATTACATGGCAGACGTTCAGCATCATTAAGCATTTACGACCCTTAAAAGTTATGTATAAAATCAGAACGTTTCACATGTTTTACAGAAAAATATCATATTACAATATAGGTTCATATAACGAACCGGCAAGACCAAACATTAGTAAGCGTGAATTAAAAATAACCAATGGTAGAAATATAAAGGGCTTATTCATTCTCGTATCCCTACATTCGACCATCCTGAACAAGCGACCTGTCCTCAGGTAGCACAGACCTGCAACAAACACAATTAACAATCATTGTTTATCATGATATAACAAGACATTCGTTGATCTCGAATCCTTGAGGTAGAGATCCGTCGATCTCTTGAGATCCTTCGATCTCATAAACATGATGAGAGATCCTTCGATCTCTTGAGATCCTTCGATCTCATAAACATGGTGAGAGATCGTTCGATCTCATAAACATGATGAGAGATCCTTCGATTTCTTGAGATCCTTCGATCTCTTGAGATCCTTCGATCTCATAAACATGATGAGAGATCCTTCGATCTCTTGAGATCCTTCGATCTCATAAACATGGTGAGAGATCCTTCGATCTCATAAACATGGTGAGAGATCCTTCGATCTCATAAACATGATGAGAGATCCTTCTATCTCTTGAGATCCTTCGATCTCATAAACATGATGAGAGATCCTTCGATCTCTTGAGATCCTTCGATTTCATAAACATGATGAGAGATCCTTCGATCTCTTGAGATCCTTCGATCTCATAAACATAGTGAAAGATTCTTCGATCTCTTGAGATAATAAATCTTAAACTTACATGTTATCTTGAAATGTAACCCATTTCTTCATATGGTCTGGTGCAACCACCATTTGACGGACACGTTTAGGGCCGTCTAGTAAATCTTCAACTTCATATCTATCGTTAAGAAGGACTTTGGCAATGCGGAAAGGACCTTTGTACTTCGGTAAAAGCTTTTTGCTGGAACCAGTTGCTGCTTCGCTCGTTATATGAAGCAGAACCAACTCACCTTCAGCATATCTCGCGGCTTCTCGTCTGGTTTTGTCATATCGTTCTTTTTGCTTTCGTTGGTCTTCCGTAATGTGATTGGATATCTCATGACGGAGTGAATTGAGATCCAATCTTTCAACTTGATACTGAACTGCGTTAAGTATCCAAGCTTCTGCCAAATTCTTAGAATTGCAGCCCAATAGAGCTTCCATTGGAGTTGCGTTGATAGCTTTACTAAACGTGGTATTTAAAGAGCACTGAATTTGTTTCACAAAACTCCCATTTATCGGGTTCTTTCTCAGCTGCCATGGTAGCAAGTGCATTGACAATGGTTTTGTTGTATCGTTCACATTGACCATTTGCCCTTGGTGTAGCTACTGCGTTTAGCACATGTTTAATGCCATAATTGCTGCAAAATAACAAACAAAAACAAAATAATAAATAATAAACTCCAAATAAATAAATCAATTGCATTAAAGTTTTAACAACATGTTTGGTTTTCTGATTGTGGACAGGCTCCAAAATAGAGAATTTCGTGAAACCATCGACAATTACTAATAAAAACTTATTTTTCTTTCTACTCGTTTGAAATGGGCCAACATGGTCGATATGTATGGTGTGAAAAGGTATTGCCACTTTTTCGATTGGATGGAGTTTACATTGTTTTTTTACTCCCGACTTTTTGTAGTATGCACAATTTAAACAAGCTTTGACATACTTAGTAATGAATTTGTGCATTTTTGCAAACCAATAATTCTCTTGTACACGTTTTAAAGTTTTCTCAACACCTAGAGATGTCCTGCGTTATCATGACAGAGCCGACAAATCTGCATTCTCGCCATTTTTGGAACTACTCAAGTCATTTTGCCACTATCTAATTTTTTATAAAGTTTATTATTCTTAAATTTGTATTCTTTAAAATATTGCTTCGTATCATTATTTAACACACCTGCTGCCAAAATGTCTCGAATCTGCCTTATTTGTGTATCTTCTTGTTGTGCTGCTATGATCCACTCACCTTCTGTTATATCTACGTTATTTACTTCTACAACTAAAGTGTCAATGGGGTTGCGGCTCAAAGCATCAACATAAGACATTTTTGAGCCGGCTCTATACTCAATGTCAAAAGTAAATACTAATACTTCCAACCACCATCGCCCTATCCTTGGGTGAAGGTCTTTCCTTGAAAATGTCGTTTTTAAAGCGTTGCAATCTGTCACCAACTTAAATGTTATACCAAGCAAATAAACCCGGAAATATCGTAGTGCTAATACGACTGCCATTGTTTCAAGTTCGTATGAATGATAATGCCGTTGATAGTTGGTTGGCTGCTTACTAAAATATGACACTACATGTTGTTTTTGATTGTCATCAAATTGTAATAGTATTGCTCCAACTCCTATTGAACTTGCATCAGTATGAAGTTCTGTCCTCCATAGAGGGTTGAATATTGATAGAATTGGTTCATTAGTGAGCAACTCTTGTATTTGAACAAATGCCCTTTGCTGCGGAGCAGCCCAGCTCCAATTAACACTTTTCTTAGTCAAACGAGTAAGTGGTTCTACAATAAATGCATAATTTTGTATAAATTTACGAAAGTAACCAGACAAGCCTAAGAATTGTCGTACTTGCTTTACGGTTCTTGGTTCTCGCATCTGTAATAGAGCATCCACTTTCTTTTTACCCGGTCGAACCCCATCAATACTTATTTCACGACCTAGGTACGATACGTGTTCTTGAAAGAATGAGCATTTGCTTAATTGCAGTGTAAGATTATGTTCACGAAATTTTTGTAATACTAAACGAAGTCTTTCTAGTCCCTCTTCGACTGTCTTACTTGGGATGATAATATTATCCATGTATGGGAAAGCAACGGAGTTTTTGAGATTACCTAAGACTTTATCTATTAAATATTGAAATACTGAAGGAGCATTGGCCTGTCCAAATGGCATTCGCAAGAACTCATAATGGCCGTCCGGCGTTACAAAAGCAGTTTTTTGAATTGAATTTTCTGACATAGGTATCTGGTAATATCCAGATGCAAGGTCTAGTGCAATAAAATATTTGTTACCTCCTAAACGATCAATTTGATCTTCAATTAATGGAAGCGGATATCTGTTTTTAATAGTAATAGCATTAAGCTTTCTGAAATCAACACACATTATGTAGTCGTTTGTCTTCTTCTTGACTAAAATCACCGAACTAGCATAGGGTGACTGTGACTCTCTAATAATATTATTTTCTAAAAGGTCCAATATTATGTCTCTCAAAACTTTCTTTTCTGTTTCGGGTATACGATAAGGATGGTAAACTATTGGTTCCTCGATTGTACACCTTATCTCCATGGCGACAGTATTTGTTTTCCCTAAAGTTTTTAAGGATGAAGAAATTCGATCTGAAAATTCATTAAGTATCTTTACACACAAATCCTTATAAGTAGTATTAATGTTTCCAATGTCGATATTTTTACATTGAATTATCTCTTTGTTATAATGGTCCACAACGTTTATGCCAACAAATGATGCAGACACATTCGATAACATTCTTAACGTAACAAAATTAGTATGTTTTACCATTATTATGTGCTCTTGCTCGAGATAATCCCTACCTACTATAAGATCGTACACTAAATATTCATCCAGCACTACAAATGCATGTACATCGGCTATAGCTTCCATAATACGTATTGAAAGTTTAATACTTTTATTGCATACAATAGTAGACCCCATAAAACTCTTTAACGTTACATTTTGTAGCTCCTCAATAATATTTCCAACTTTTTTGGCGAAGGACATCTTAATCAATGTTGTAGAACACCCTGTATCTACTAAACATTTTCTTTTATGACCATTTACAAATGCGTTTTTCATATACATATTTGAAATGATTTGTTTATTGCTTACAATATTAACTTCCGTTTTAGTGTATCTGTTTGCAAAAGGACACTTGTCTTGCGAATGTCCTAATTGTTTACATTTACGACACTCCAGTAGTGGCTTTTTACAATTTCGCGCAAAATGTCCAGTTAACCCACAATTATAACAGTTAGGAGGTCGGATTTTGGTTTGCTTTGTATCTCGTTCAAACTTAGGTGTGTAATTTTGCTTTGGTTTGTTATGATTGTTAGAAATATGAAATCTAGGTGTTAAGGACTTATGATCAGATTTATTTTTATTTGGCATACTACCCATCGTGTTTAAATATGCATATAGTGTATTAACGTCCGTATGACGTACAGATCTTACTGTTCGTGCAATATTCTCGTCCGTTATGCCACAATTACAGCGTCTATAAGACACTCGTCTGAAATTTGCAATTCTAAGGCTCTTAACTTAGATAATTTTTGAAAACAATAATCGCCCAATGTTTGACCAGGGCTAGTTTCATAATTAGCAGCATATCGGAGTAACTTAGAAAGTGGAATGGACTTACGAAATTGTTTAACCATGTTGTGCTTTATTTCGTTCCAAGAACTGTCATACTTTGACCACTGTCTAGCATTACCACGCAGCCTACTTGCTATCAAACGCATAATTGAATCATCATCCCATCTATACCGTTCTACAGACTAACGAGAAGGAAAGATAGCTAATGTATTTCTTATGGTAGTTTGTGCTTCGTTGTTGTCACCTATTTCACTGTATGAATCTATAGAAATGTGGATTAAGATTCCAGAAGTTCTAAACCTTTGAAAACAGTAACCGAAAAGGTGTAATCGTAACCATACAAAAGGAGGATTTACAAGAAAGTCTTATTAACATGTATTTGTTATTTTATTAAACATTGCTTGGGATTGTTACATCGTACATGTATCTAAATATTCGATATTTTATTACTTTTACTTTTTTAATTCTTTCGTCTTCAAATTCTTTCAAAATAAAAATAACGGCTGGTTAGCTTCTGTATGATCTTTTTAATCTTTTAATTCACAGGTCAATAAAGGAAGTCCAAGGCAATTTTAACAGTAAAATGATTCATCATGATAAAATCATTCATTTGTTCAACTTGTTTCAAAAGAAACTTGCAAAAACGGAAATTTAGGATTAGCAGCAAATGCAAAGGATTTTAGTAAACAATAAGCCGTTCTGGTTTTTTCTACTTTTACTTCGAGTAATTACATAATACAGTTTGTACTTACTGAAATTATAGTACAACGTTTTTTTGTCGGCACTATTATTTGTCACCGAACGCATATAAGCAAATTTCTTAATACAGAAATAAATATTTGGTTTCAAATTTTGATAGTTTGTGCGTCTATAGATCTTCGCTTAGTTGTTTGGGTTTTATCGTTTGTAATTATTGTTAACATTGTCGTGTTGTTTGTTGTAACTATTAGTATTGTAGTATTACATAACGCACATAGTACATTATACATAAGTATGGCGGATATTGTTAAAAACAGAATGGGTTGTGTACTAAAGGTTGGTGAAAAACAGATTTTGTCAAATTTGACAAAATATCGTCTTACTGAGACCCGGCAGTCATTATCTCTAATTATTTGAGAAGTTTCTAAAGAAACAGGTATTAGCGAAAAAACTTTGTTCTCAGTACGTCAAGAAAGTATTTCACCTGATGGAATAAAATCTCCAAGAAAAAGAACGAAGAATAAAAATACTTCAAATCGCATTGCATTATCGTTCCAAATCCATCATAAAAAATTAGGGTTTCCAATTAAAAAAATTTTCGTTATCGCCATAACTCGGAAACAAAAGACGATCTACAAATAACGATTACACTAAAATATGTCTCCTTTAAGATAAAAATCGACGTGTTCGATTTTTCTCAAAAATACTTAATAAAAGATTTATTTCGATAGTTCCAGATTTTAAACGCGCACTATATGAACAGCTAGTTTTAAAATTTTGTTTTACTACCGCTGTCAGAAGAAGTGACTACCTGCAATATAACTTGCTCGAACAATAGGGATTATAAAGGTTTATGCAGTTACAACTACAATATTTAGAAAGTGTTTTTAAAAGTTGCTTGCAAGATGTTTGGCAACCCCGTTGTCCATAAGAACACACACTGTAGACTCAACGTGAGACGACCAATAGGCCCCGATGTTTAAGTGATCATAAGCTAAGTGTAGAGACTATGAAGGGACATTCCAGTAAGAGCTGCAATTCAAAATAGCTCAATTCAAAATCAACTACTTTTCGAGATAGTGTTGTGTACAAAAGAAAAAATAAAGTACATGTTCTAAATAGCGGATTAACTTATTTATTAATCAATGCCTAAAAAACTAGAATTTTATTCTGTTATAATTAGGTATGTAGTGGATAGGAGGGAAACCAACCAAACGAGTTGGCGGGTCAGCAAATCTTTGTCATCTTGTATTAGGATTCCAGAAATTCGTGGAGGTATAGGGGGTAATGTTTGCCAAACTGGAGAGAATACATATCTGAAAGAGTATTCGTGAAATGCTCTTTTATTAAACTTTTAGCTGCTTAAGATAATCGCTCTCTTTTAAATTATAAATACAATTTAATACTTTTATAATTTTATAAACAATTCAAAATACCTAATATGACTTTTTTCTGGTAGGTATATTTATTAGACCCATACATGGAAGGGACAGATATAGATATAGATTTATTTTCTCCGGGCTACTAAAAGTATTGATATGCACATTTCCAGAGCTTATGGTTTTATTAGTAACACGCAGGGTAGAACACAGACGTATCTAATCTATCTGTAAGAAAAAGATTTATTAAAATATGTATTACATATTTATTGGTATACCAAAGAACAATTTAAGCTAAATCTTAAAAACCTTTTCCTTTCAACTTTACTCTTATCTTAGGAAGTATAAAACGCGCTTTTTGCTAACTACATGCTACACTGGTGTAAAAGTCACAAAAACGGCGCATATGGGTAGAAGATTAAGTTAATGGAATTCTTAAATTACCTGTCAGGTGTCATTAAGCATGACTAGGTACATCTTTAATGCACGACCTTGGAACTGATAAGTAGCTACTTACTGAAGTAACACCGCTCTACTTGGTCATTTCGTTGTAGCGCTTAAAGGTGTTAAGCGGATTTACAACTTCAGCTTAATAAATTAAACAAAAGATGTAGATAGCCATTTCACAAGTAAAATTTCTCAATTCTTAAAAATAAGCCTGTAATTAATGTTTGAAGTTGAAAGATCCGAAGCGTGTGACGTCACGCGTGCCCGTGCCTAATATGCACAGCATACTAAACTGCTTTCACGTATTCAGTGTATATCACGTGTTTGGAGGTAAATAGAAAGTGTTTATTAGGTTATTTACTGGTTATTACTATTATGTAGTTACCCAATAAAACAACATGTCTCGATGTTGTATATTCGGGTACAAGAATAGCGAAAAGGCTGGCGAATATAATTTTTTCTTTTCCAAACAAAGATAAAAATCTTAAAATTTACCGGCAGTTGTTGCAAAGAGTGAAAAGGGTTGATTGTAGCAAGAAATTTTTCCAAAAAAATCGAATGAATGACGAGAGAAAATAATAACTATTTGTAATAGAAAAGAACTTCGCTGATCCTACGTATTTGAATATTGAAAATGATAAATATGCAGCCATAATCTCTGCAAATATAGCCACAGCAGAGCGTCCTTCGTTGGAGGAAGCAAAAAACTCATTATTCCAGATTAAAGATGTCCTTATCATTATTACTAATAGAACTAATATTTATAAATGCAACACTTTAATTATACGTGAAAACTAGCAGTACATGTTATTTTTGGTTATTTTTACTTTTTTATAACTTGTACTTGTAACTTGTTATGTAAATATTTAGTTAACACAAACTATTTAAAAAATTATTCCTTTTTTTTAATCAAAATAATCTGGACCTTCCCCTTCTGCAGGACGAAACAGTGTATGCACATCATTATTTTCGGGATATTCGCTTATTTTTGAAACGACACAAGCAGCTATTGCCTTCCTTTTATTTTTTCCCAAACGCAACCAAGAACTTTCCCAATAAATAAATTGTTTATATGATATATGCCGCCACTAACGATTGCTTAATTCGGTAAGACGTTTTCCATTAGTTTGATCCGCTCGTAATAGCATCTGGTAGCGAGAAGCTTGCAAAGTGGTGAACCTTTTTGAGAAGTGGGTCAAATTTTGTTCATTAGTTTTTTTAATACTAGCCCGTGGGTCACTAAGTTAGGGGCGTCACTTGGAAGGTGGGGGGGCTAAAAAGGGTACCTACCAATAATTTGGAAACACCGAGAATTTTTTAATAGACTATATTTATCAAACCATTCTATTTGATATGGTCTGGAACTTACATCGTTTGTTTTTATTTTGTTAACCGCTGACATAGTACAGGCTACAACTAAAAATATTTATATTTAGTATACAATAATTTAAAAAAAGATTATTATTAACGTCCTTGATATACATACAAATGTAGATGAGAAAATTTAATAATAAAATAAATAATAATAAAGTTGTTAAGATCCAAGTATACTCAGAAAAACGTGTGTTGCTTGTTTCATAAATAATTTAATAATGTGATAACTTTGGTTTTAATTTTATACTCTAGGAATGTTAAGAACTTGCTCACTTAACTTGTTTTGGAAAAAGAATTTTTTTAATTAAATTATTTCACATGTTTAGATATACGATTTTCTCAAAATTTTGGGAAAATAGTTCAAATACTATGAAATTTAAGTGGTATTTTTTTGGTTAACTTTGAATGTACAGTTTCTCTAAAATTTATTTTTTACGTAAAAAATGTGAAATAATTTAATTAATAAACATCGCCCAAGCAGCATTTAAGTAGCATAAGTAACTGAGTAAAAGTTCTAAAGGAACTTTGATTGAGTAGTTGTTACGTAACTGCAACTACATTTATGACTTTATATGTTTAATTTCTTCAATTCGGAATATTTTAGTAATTGTGTAGTTGTTTCTACTATTTATTGGAACTATGTAGTTTCATTACTTCTGAGTAACTATTAAAGTATGTGGAACGGTATTGCCACTTAGTATACTTACTTTAAAGTCGTTGCAACTTCAAAGTGGTATTATGATTGTAGCAGTAACTTGCCCGAAGCTACTTTAAAGTTTTTAAAACCTTGCAGTAGTATTGAATGTAACACTTACGTTTTTGCTACCCAGGAGAATCACATTAAAGTAATTTTTTGTAAACTACTCCATCTCCATATTTACTTGTAAAATGTTGGATTAATCAATAATCATTAATCAATTTGCAATTTGTTATGATTGTTAATAGATGTTTTACTATATAACCTTCAATAAAAATAACAAATTGGTGCCAGATTGTGCCTTAGGGATTGTTATGTATGTAGCTTGAAGTTGGCAATATTTATTTGTAGTGATGTAACTAACCAATCCTGGCCCGTTCCGTGGGCGAGCGTCAGTAACACTCGAGTCGGCTTGGAGGATACACGTCTTCTACAGTCTATGCATTGTGTATGTAATTTGCCCTGCTCACTCAATATTAATATCGCTCTTTGTATTAAGTACGTATTACAAATAAACTGGTAATTCATTTTGTGGCACGATCCAGCATTGTATAGTATAGAAAATGATAGAATATTTGTTAAGTTGCAAGAGCAAGAGAGAGCAACCACGCGACATGATGTGTCAAAGAGAAAAGAAGTTCCATGAAAGTAGCAATTACTACGCCACCACGTACCTGCTACCCAAAAATTGTTCCCCATTTTGGTTCCAGGCACGTAACAAAACCGTAGCAATTACGTGCTTGTGACTAGTGGCTAAAACTTAATAGTTCCACCGGTAGTTGCTGGTACGTAGCGACGACTAAAAATGCTGCTTGGGTCGTTTATCAAAACAAGTTAGGTAAGCAAGTTTTAACATTCCTAGAGTATTAATTTAAAACTAAATTTATTAGACTATTATATTATTTATGAAAAAAACAACGAATATTGATCCTGCGGTTAAGATTTATGCACCGTATTGGGGTGTCTAAATGGCCCCTTTATAATGATTTTTTTAAAATTATAGTTATTAAAATTAAAGTTATAGTTATTTATAGGTATAGTTATTTACAATATAAGTAAATCCACTGTGATTTTCTTAGAATTTTTGAATGTCCCGTTAAATTTTTTTTGGGTACACTAGGACCTTAAACACTGCTAGACCCGTACGCCAAGGCTCCCTTTTAGTTCAACATTACCACTGCTACATCCCTGTTCTACGATGCAACGAATATGAGCGCCAAGTTTATGACCGACTGTCAACAGTCATACAGAGGTGCAATGATACGATAGAAAATCAGTTAGCCAACGTCCACTTGGAAATATTTTTTTTATAAATACGACATTAGATATTTATACTTTAATCTTTTGAATATTTTCTATTGTTTGTTTTCTCTTTTATGATATAAAAAATAAGTTTATAAAAGTCAACGTGTGGGTCACTTAAAAAGCCTTCGTGGGTCAGTGTCTGACCAGCGGGTCATAGGTTCGCCACCACTGGTCTAGATTTAACACTACACTATGAAAAGATTCGTGCAAAATTATACACTAACCCGTCTTTGAAATTGGAAATTTCATTTGTTTTCACACATAATTGTGATTCATAATTTGTACTCATAGGAGCACAAAATTCGCAATACACCAAGCGACGTTTCCAATTCTAATATGGTCTTCGTCTTGTGATAAATCGTTAACCGATGCCTCCAAATCATGCAAAGTGTTTAAATGCATATGGTGTAATTTTATCCATTCTATATTAATACACTGTACCAATAAAAATTACAATAAACCCTTAAATAAACTAGAACTAAACCCTATACGTATAGCAAGTGCTTCTGTCGCAGGCACGCATGACGTCACACGGCCGCGTTCAAGTCAAGCGACAACGGGTTTACAATACCTATAAGTTAGTAACATCCATAATTCCATATCACTGGTTTTTAAACATAATTTGACAATTAATATATATTACAATATTATAATATTGTAAAATAGCGGTTGGGCGCCATTATTGGAGAAACAGTGGAAAATTTATTAAGCTCCCATATTTGCTCGACATATGGCAGCTCCTTGTAACTTTAGCAATTTAATGGCACTTTGCGCTTACATAATCTAATTGGCAATTAGATGGCTTCCAGTCAGTGGCGTGCGGTCCATGGAAGCAATGCTTCCTTAAGAATTTATTAAAAATAAAAACCAATGCTAACAAAAATATTTTTATAAAATTATGGTTATCGTTTATTTAAATTTGTAATATTTAATTCACTAAAGCTCAATATCAATTCCGTACAGAAAAAAGTATAATTATTTAGAGTACTATTTTAAATTAGGCTCATTAAACTTGCACGGAAAGGTAATACCGATTCAAATGTGTTACATAAACTGCATACGAGGGCCACGCTGTATACTGTGAGATGCCACGAAACTAGAGGAGTTAGAGCAGGCAACACGGCATTGTTACATACCACCATCCTTCATTAGTAAGCTCTGACTTCTGACAACAGTTGAGTCGCTGCTGTCGTGTGCTGAAACATTGAGAGAGTGAGACGTATGATCGAAGAAGATCCAAGATGCACCTATCAAGCGATTGAGGCAACTCTTGGTGTTGGATCCGCAACAGTAAATTCCATTTTACATGATCATCTTCATATGAAAAAAATTGTTACTCGTTGGATGCCACATACGCTTAACGATTCCCAAAAGGCAGAGCGAGTAAGAATCTCGCGGGAAACGTTAGAAATGTTAAATAATGGTGGGCATCGTATTCTTTCTAAAATAGTAACAGGTGATGAAACATACATACCATTTTATGATATTCCTACCCGCCAGGAGAGCCGTGTATGGATTCACGAAGATGCACCAACACCAATAATGGCGAAAAACCAAAAGGTCTGTCAAGAAAGTTATGTACGCAGTTTTCTTTCGTAGTAGAGGATTAGTGAAAGCAATTAAGCTTGAAGATCAACGTACAGTTACAGCAAACTGGTACACCACAAAATCTTTACCTGCAGTGCTTGAGTCAGTCAATATTCGCGGTTTAATGTTGTATCACGACAATGCATCGTCACACATACTGCACAGCAGACAGTTGAATCTTTACGTGAAAATAATGTAACAGTCATTGAACATCCACCCTATTCGCCTGATTTTGTTGCATGTGCGGGTTGCCAAATCGTCACCGTTTTCCAGCAAAAGCCGTTTTGGAACTGTGGATGAGACATAAAATATTCTGTCACCCAAATAATAGATCATGTCCTGAACATTTACAAAACGGGCATTTTTCGCAAGAAGCTGTAGCATCTATTCAATTAAGAGCTGCTCGTAGGCCGTTCACAGCAAGGGATCATGAGATCTTAATTGATTTACTCACTAATCGCGTCATTTTGTTGGAAGAAAAATGCAAAATATTTGATTTCGACAGTGATAAATTGGATGATGATGATTGCTTAGCACTGACGGGGTTGAATAAAGCAGATTTTAATACTCTTGTTGAGTATTGTGACAACTTAACTCCAAGATATAAAGTTTAAAAAAAAACTTCGTGGCCATTTTTCTAATAAAACTCAGAGTGGATCCGACACAGAAAATTCTAGGAATGATGTTCGGCATGAAACCAAAGCAGCAAGCACGTGTAAGCGAAATTTTTAATGATGTCCTTTCTTCGTTAATAACTAATTTTGTACCACATCATCTGGGATACAATCATTTAACACGTGAAGACTACGGACGTTTCCACAGCACAACTACTTCAAATCGTTTGTGTCGCACCAATCCCGATTCTATTGTTGTTTTAGTTGATGCTACCTATCTTTTTCACCAAAAACCGTTCGATCATTTATCACAGCGAAAAACCTATTCGGTGCCAAAACATCATAATTTGGTTAAGTTTTCTGTGACGGCAGCACCAGACGGCTATATTATGGATGTAACAGGTCCTCATCCAACAGATGGACGAAATAACGATTCCTCAATTTTTAACGCTATGGCACTTAACGACGATGGATTTTTAACATTTTTCCGTGAAGACGATAACATTATTTATGACCGCGGTTATCAGGATTCGATCCAGTTTTGTCAAAATTTTGGTTTGAATGTTCTTATACCTCATTCGGTCCTACCTGGTCAACGACAGCTAACCACACAACAAGCAAATGAATCTAGAATAGTGACCATGATGAGATGGGTTATCGAGGCGGTATTTGGTAGAGTTCAAAATAAGTTTCGATTTTTGCGGAATATAGTTCCCAATAGATATGGATGTGAAACTTTAGGAAATATTTTTAAAGTTTCTTGCGCTATATCAAATGCTTTTTTCCCACCCATAAATGAAAGTGCCCCTGATGATAATGTATTCTGCGACAGAGTTTTAGAACAACTAAATCGGCCAAATCTTTTATTAAACCGACTGAGAGAGGAAAACTTAATTCGAGCAAGAATTCATTGGCCACTTGTAGATGGATTTCTGGATCTTGAAGATTTTCCAATTTTATCGGAAAATGAAATCCAAGACTTAACTCATGGCACGTACCAAATTCGTTTGGCCTATGCGTATACGTCTTCCCATTTGAACAACGGCCAGTACTTAGTAAGACTTCATCGGCAACCCAATGTTGAAAATCATGTTCAGCTGATCAGAGCTTCGATACCTTCGAGATATTAGGCTGCACAT
The DNA here is from genome assembly GCA_929113105.1 of Agrypnus murinus. Lineage (NCBI taxonomy): Eukaryota > Metazoa > Arthropoda > Insecta > Coleoptera > Elateridae > Agrypnus > Agrypnus murinus. The sequence continues at coordinate 94,739,324 of OV816023.1, forward strand.
GAACGCAAATGCTTTATCGAGTATAATACTTTGTTAAATGGAATCGAAGCAATAACAGGCTGGGCATGTTTATGTAAGTCAGGAGGACGAGTGCTGGGAATGTGTGGTCATGTTTGCTCAGTTATATGGTTTTTGTCATATGCCAGACATCATCCTGAACTACGCTATACATCTAGGGATATGGCAGACAATCTACTAGACGTTGTAAGACTTAATTTAGAATAAAAGTGTTGATTTTTCTTGTTTTTTATTGCAAGGTTTTTTCAAGCGTTTTACTTAAATAGTTGTAATGGTGCGTAAATCTTTCGTTTTAGTTTCCTTTAAATTGCAAAGGGGCGAATACTGAAAGTACAATGACATTTATAAATGTCATGAATAAAAATCAAATTGACAGAAATGTCAAAAATTCCTTCAAAATTGCTTAACTAAAATAAGAAATTCAAAGGTGTTCCGGCATGTTCTTCAAGTTGAGATTTTGGCATATGAATACTTTTATAAGTATCTTTATTTGTGCAAAGTTTCATGTAAATCTGCATGTGGCCCAAAGAACGATATCCTCCTTTATTAAGCTCCCATATTTGCTCGACATAATTATGACAGCTCCTAGAAACTTTAACAATTTAATGGCACTTACATAATCTAATTGGCAATTAGATGACTTCCAGTCGCATTTTGGAAAGGTTTACTCCGAATTTCGGAGCAACATTTAAAATAAGTCGGAAGTTAACAGGGGGCGACTTGTGACAGGGCAATACATAATTAGCGAATCAAACGGAAATGGTAGATTCCTCATGCGGATAGAAGACCAAAAAATCCAACTTACTTCTATAACAAGTTCCACCTCTGAGGAGATATAGTTAAGGCTGGACTATCCAATAGACTCGAGAGGCCCGGGCCTAGTGCGGCAGACTAGGTGGCAAACTTTTAGCGATTAATAATGGTTAATTAATGGTGTTTACTAATCTAGCAAAAACAGAAAATGTTCTACTGTTTGCTTCACAAGAATCTGACAGTTTACGTTTTTGATGTTTTGATTATACAACTACGAGGGTGGTCCCGGAAGTACCCGACCTGACCAAGAGGTGGCGGTAGTTGTTTGAAAATATCACTGTATTGGAAAGTACGCAGTCTATAAAGCATATGTTTCAAGTTTGAAAGCGCCACGTTGTTCAGTATTTGTTTGGCAGCCATCAATAGTGAACGTTGTCAGTGAATTTGTGAAAATGGAGAAAATTGGTCATCGTTATGTGATACAATACTTTTATTTGAAATGCCTCAGCCCAACCAATATAAAAGCTGAACTGGATTCTACTCTGGGTGAGTCTGCTCCTTCGTTTACAATAGTTAAATTTTGGGTAGCTGAGTTTAAACGAGGCCGTACGAGCTGCCAAGACGAGCATCGCAGTGGTCGACCAAATGAGGTGACGACTCCAGAAATGGTGAAGAAAATCCACAAAGCGGTACTTGATGATCGTCGACTGAAAGTGCGCGAGCTAGCAGACATTACGGGCATTTCAAAAAGTGCGGTACATCGCATATTATCTGAGAATTTGGACATGAGAAAGCTGTGTGCAAGATGGGTGCCACGTTTGCTCACACTCGAGCAAAAACAGTGCCGTGAAAATGTTTCAATTGAGTGTTTAGCGAAGTTTCACAGCAACAAAGCAGAATTTTTGCGCCGTTTCGTAACAATGGATGAAACATAGGTCCATCATTTCACACCCGAGACAAAAGAACAATCGAAACAATGGACTCAAAAGGGAGAACCGGCTTCAAAGAAGGCGAAGATCGTTTCATCTGCAGGCAAGGTTATAGCGTCGTTTTTTTTGGGATGCGCGTGGAATAATTTTTATTGACTATCTCGAAAAAGGAAAAACTAGCAACGGCCAGTATTATGCAAACTTATTGCAACCTTTGAGCTAAGAAATCAAACAAAAACGGCCGCATTTGGCTAAAAGTGTTGTTTCATCACGACAACGCGCCAGCTCACAAATCCGTTATTGCAATGGCCAAAATTAATCAATTAAAGTTTGAATTGCTACCTCATGCACCATATTCGCCAGATTTAGCCCCCTCTGATTATTTTCTGTTCCCAAACTTGAAAAAATGGCTCAGTGGTCAAAGATTTTCCAACGATGAAGAAGTGATGTCAGCAGTTAATGGCTATTTTGAGGAGCAAGACAGTTCTTATTATAAAAAGGGTATCGAACTTTTTGAACACCGCTGGGAAAAGTGTATAGAGCTGAAAGGAAATTACGTTGAAAAATAAATAAATCTTTTTCCAAAATTTTTGTGTTTTTTTTTCTTTGTTGGGTCGGGTACTTCTGGGACCACCCTCGTATATTATTTATTATTTTATCAATTATTATCTGAGCATTGCATACTTTATTTTATTAAGCTATATTGCAGGTAATGAGAAACTTATTAAGATGATTTCTTGATTTTATGATTTCAGTTTGGATAAATAATGCCTTATATTGCACTCGATTTCTTTGAATTTCAAAAGTTTATAGACGAACAAATAGCTTTTGGAAACATGATTCATGTTTTGAGAGACAGTTTTAAAGCTGGTAATTGGTTGCATTCTGATAAATATTGTTTGTAATTTTGAGTTTGATAGTTTTGTGTACCCTTTATACAATATTAGAGGGAGATTTTGTTCAGATTATTCACCGGTAGTTACTGATGTTAAGAATATTGTGAGGTTGATTGGAACTTTAGCTCCTCTTAAGTTTTAGTTTAGAGTTTGATAATGTTTTCCCTTCTCGTGGTCCGCCAAGTAAAGTTAAGTACAAGATAGACACTCGCACGGTCACGATTTACAAACTCGTTGCATAGTTCATCTCCGTTAAACTTTCATTGAGGAAGAATACAGTTACGATAGTCCAAGGCTGTTACGAAATTACCGTTTTGTAGGTTTTTGGTTTAAACCGCTTATTTATTAAATTAAATATTGCGATTATGATTGCCGTTTTAATAATGTTAATTAAATTGAAGAAAGATAATAAATTTTCTAGTGAAACAAACTTCAACATTTGTCTTAATTGGGTTATCACCTATTAAAAAATAAAGTGTTTTCTGAACTTATTCACAACGAGTTAACTACCATACTTTTCGTAATATGTCGTTAATAATTTTGGAGTTAATTGTGTTTTGATATTGAGTTGAATCATCGCCCAATAATGGCCAGTCTTAATAAAACTAAATTTTCAAACAGTTAATAGATTTATAAGTAGAAACCATTGGTGCCTTCGGGGTTTTCATCTTCATAAAGAAAAAGTTTAGATTTCGAGTTAGCTGTAAATGCCAGCAATTTTGGTGTATATAAGTATTGTCTGCGATTATTAGGCTTTTATTTATGTATAGTGATGTGAAGTCTTAATTGTGAGCACTCACGTGAATTGAAGCAATATTAGATTACGAGTATAAAAGGATTACTGAAACACAAATTGTCTGTTATTTCTTGTAAGTTATTTGTAACCATATTATCTGAGATTTCATTTTCAATAACAAAAATATATGTTGGTTTTTTATTTAAAGAATGTTAATGAAACTGTATTTTATTTTATATGTAAATCTCAATGTATTTTTCGTATTGAAAATGGGATACCAAATTAAGTTAAAATGTAGAAATTTATAATGCGAGTAGGTTTACAACAATCATTAGTTGGTATGTATGTTTTATAATAAGGAAGTAGATTATATTCTTGTAAAACGATATTTTTCAATTTCATTCAATATACAAAGTTTAACACTCCTACGTATTATTATAGTTTTGTTATAGACGAATTGTTGATGTCCCATTCACAAAATAAATCTTAGAATTAAAAAGAATAACATTAAGTAATAAATAACTTAACGTAAATTAAAGGAGAATCATTTCCCGAATTTTAGATTCTCATTTTTCTGCTTTTAAATATTAACATCAAACAATTTGGGTGCGCCCTTCTATTTTTTTACTTCATCTCTCCTGCTATCTATCTGAAATTAGTAAGCCATTGCCATCGATATGACGTCTCTATGGTAATTATAAGTGATTTAATTATTTATTTGGTTGCAAGAATTTTAGTAAGTTACAATTAAAGCCCAAATGTGGGATTTTGTTTGTTGAGATTTAGTGCGTGTAGCATTTCTTTAATAGCACTTGTTAATACCATTTATGTAGTTCTTCCAAAGAACTACATAACAAAGAACGCAATCGCACATCAAATGCAAAATGTTACCTGTCATTAGCTATTTGTTTTGTGCTAATTTAACGTGTTGCAATTTCCAATTGTTGAACTTAAATTAAATAAATTAACAAAATCTATGTGACATGACAGATATTAAGTGGCACTTCGACATTGAGTTAAATCATCCGCTTCCGCTAGTAGAGTTTCATCCGTAGGTTGATCATCACGGACAATTTTCTCCTCAAAATTTTATTCAGGTATTTGAGTTGTTGTAGTATTCTCCGGATCATTCAGGATCGATATCTAATTCAGGTCCTTTGTCTTTAGAAGTAGACGCAGTTGGACGAGAAGAAAAGATATCGCTGATTGTCGGACATTTGGCAGCGCTGCTTTCTAATAATTTACGTTTCTTCTCTCACAATTTTTCCGCTCTACCTTTCCTCTTTTTCCTTTCGTTATCGGCCATTGTTGTGCCAACTGGAAGGTTGGCACAATAATCACTCCAAAGAATCACTGCACGTTTAGCATCGACCGCAACAAAACAGACCAAAATCAAAACGTGTTTAATAATAATTTCACATGAACATTAATATATTTCTTCTGCACATGTAACCGTACACACCAAGAACACTAATTAAACTAAGAAAAAGATCAATCGGCCTTGAGGAGACTAGAAGTATTTTCTCCAACTCGTACTGGATACAAGTAAACTTGTATGGGACCTTACATTCGCGCGGCCGGAAGCCGCAGTTGGGCCGCGGCCTTTCGTAAAAACGATCGATCCCCTGCAAAATATCAATCAACTAACCTATGTTTTTAAAATTCGCTAAAAAGTAAAACATATAACTTTATCGGCCCAAAAAGCTTATCTTTTTAAAATTGGAAAACATGTTTTCTTTTTGGTTTACAGCGGAACTTCTTTTTAACAAACTTCCGTTTTACGAAATTTTATAATTTTAAATGTTTATATTTTTTTGCGAAGGCGGTCGACCGGCCCGCTGACCCGACTGGCCCACCGGGGATTTGTCCGGTATCCCCGCTGGCCAATCCGACACTGCATATAAGTGTGGTGTTGTACGTTAACCAAATAACTAATTTACAGTTAACTTGGACGTCAAATTAAAAAAAAAACGTGTTGTATACAATATGCTTACTTATTCAATAAATTAAATACGTGCAATCATAACAATAAGTCAATAACGTTTTTTTTATTAAGGGCGGTAATATGCAGAAGCGTCCCTACGGTCGGTCAGCCGGGCGTACGGCCGGGGCCCCGAGAGCTAGTGGGGCCCCGCACCGAGCTACCTTATTTTAATCAACAACACAATATATATCTTATTCGTTAATAAAATAGACTGAGAGACTGGTATTCGATGCAAGTTCTAATAGACAAAGCTAAAGCCTACTTAAAATGAAGTGCACCACATTTCCAAAATTAAAAGGATTCTAATATTTCTCGAGACTACGGGTGAAGGAGCAGACCACACGGCGTTCACCCATAAAACTGGCTGTCATCTACCCTATCCCTGGAACCTGGATACGGGGCATGGAAACATGACAGGGCAACGGATGATGCAGTCAGGTCAATCGTGTGGTAGAGAAAGTACGGTTATCACCACCGAGCAGAGGGAGCTCTGGTAACATGAGGACCGGTCTGGGTGCATTTGATTCTCGCCTGGGACAAGTTCTTTTATTGGTGCTAAGTTTTCCCGCTGTTTGATTGAATCTTAAGGAGGGGAATTAAAATGAGGTTTATCCCGGTTGGAAGAGGTAAATTCCTGCCTATGGCAAACTGCATGCCACCAGGTAACTATGCTCAGGATGCTATTCGGACCACAATATGGCTCAGACTGCAGACTGAGTACTGCGATCTGAAGAAGCTCTAAAGCCATTACTCTTAAGAAGTGTTGAAGCGAATACATAGCCTCTTACACTCAAGACAACTTCACCTCATGCAGGTACATACCGGGAGTCTAGAACGTGTAGACTTAAGAACGAAGATCTGTCGAGGACTCACCAAGCCTATAATTTGGTAGATCGGAGTGGCAAAACCATTTAAAAACCAAATCCTGCCACAATTGAGGTTGGATTTGATTGGGCAGTGGCTCCTAACAGCAAGGAACAACATGTTAGGGGAATAGTCTAAAGCTGGACGAGGTAAAGTCTCCTTGGTCGTGTGATACGTCCCTCATGCCTCCCTGGAGATGGAGCCGACGGGTGAGCACGTTTATCGCTCCGGTACTAGCCTGGAGAGCTAGTAGAGTATGGATAGTATCTCGCTCCCACCAGTGGGGTTAGTGGTAGCATTGTGAAGTGTAGCTAATGCGCGCTAATTGAGTGTAGTCTCAATTCATGTCTCGGCATGTCTAAAAGGCGGGAAGGAACTCCCTAAATTTTATAAATTAGTCACGTACATTTACCTAGAAATACAATACTACAGCTTATTGTATAGTTAAAAGGTAATAGGCTATAAGTTGCTGTAGAGAAGGACTAAATGATCCTTTTCAAGATAAACAGTAGAGGCGCGTCATATTATTTTGTTAACGGAAGTACCTACTAACAATAAAGTTGGTGCATTGTTCTAAATCTACTATTACAGCTACCCCTCATTACGAGGTTTCTAGTTATATTAGTTACACCCTGTATATTTATTTATTTATTCACTTTCTTATTTACTGGGGGGCCCACTCCATATTTGTGCCCGGGGCCTCAAAAGACGGCGCTGGTAATATGAGTGGGCCTACAAGCGGCAAAAAACATAATCCGGCCCTGGATATAGCCTTCCAAAGTCTTCGCTAAAGAAATCGTATGCCTTACTTGGTACGCAATTTAGGAACGTTATAAACTATAATTGATATGATAGAGTTTCCTACCCTACAAAAGCCTTCTAGAAACGATTTTCGTTTGCACTTTATTGCTAATATATATGAGACTCACTTTAAATCAGTACCTACCTTTTAAGAATGCAAAATCGACTGGTCGTGCAAAAATCGTACCGCGCAGGCGTAAACGGTGAATTTCCAAAAAAGGTAAAAATTACCAAAAATTAATTTAAATACTAAAAAATAATCCAAATAGATAAGAAAGATAAATTATTTTTTTAGTTTTTTCGCAGAGAATGAAGTAAAATTAACCTTTATTTATAGGCAGTATTCACTGAACCTCATTAACTGTTCGTAAGCTCTAAAGAAACTGCTAAATTCTTGGATACACTACTCAATCGTCCCTAGAAAAGGGCTGCAATCGAAACGTAAATATAATAAATATCATTTTAAAACACTATAGTGGTTTTAATATGCATGCAAACGCGCGTAGGCAAGCGGGTATCGACTTTATGTACGCCGTGAGTAATAGAGCCGCAATTCGCGTGGGCGTCTACTGAATATGGACTTTATTCGCTGGTCCGCGGACGTCGCGTTAAAATGCGACATGGCGTTACAATTTATAATCTTTTTTCGAAACTATTCATCGGATTGACAATTTAAAAAATCAGCGTAATCCTCGATCTTTCAGCTATAACGTTCATAAAAATGTTTTTTTTCGGTTAATTAAAGGGTTCTCAAGTTATGACGAGTTAAAGGATATCACAAATATGGTTTTTCAGGGAGAACGTTTATTTATTACGGCGCTCCATATAAAAGCGTGCTATCAAAATTAAAAAAGAAATACTTCTAATTAAAACTTTGATACAGTACTACAGCGGATTAATATCCACATATCGTACCCTGCACGGTACGATTTTTGCACGACCAGCCGATTTTGCATTCTTAAAAGGTAGCTAATGATTTAAAGTGAGTCTTATATTTTAGCAATAAAGTGCAAACTGGATGACACGATATAAATAACTTTTTACTTTACTATAAAATTGAAGTTAAGGGGTGATTAGGTGTTTCTTGAGAATTATATTTTGTTATTTTTTTACTCCCAGCAAACACAAACAATATGGCCAGATTCCGGTGCAGGTCTGGCACAGGGGGCAAAAGCTTAAATTGCATCAAGTATGTTCGTGTTGTAGTGTTTCCCCCTATAACTAGATGCCGTCGCCAGTAGTTTTAGTAGAGTCCTTTATAATAAAAATAGGTTATATTTATTACAGAGGAACTCGCCTATCGCCTAGCATCTGTTTCTCGGGGTTTTATTAGTTCGCTGTCGCTGAGTGAGTGTAGCCAAGCACTCATTAGCTGTCAAAATATTTGCATTCAAAGAAGTATGGTGAAGAAGCTTCAGTTTAAAATATTTAAACATTTATTCTTTCAAAATATAGGTAATTCAAGTTCTAGTTCTCTCGAATATTTTTTGTATTTTGACGAATCGTACTTTTTCAGTTTTTAGTGTTAATTATTTAGGCAAGTTCTTCAAAATTTTTCGGATACTAGACGCTAGTATGGAATGGAAAAATTATGCCAAAAAGAAGAACTGGCAAAATTGATGAAAAAAGGTCAGTGCGGACGACGTGTCAAGTAGAAAAAACAATAAAGCACGTTTTAGAAATAATCGTTAGAATACTTTTATTAATCTCAGGATTACAAAAACAAAAAATACTGTTCTGTTATGAGACGCCATAACAGAGGAGTTCTTGTTTTTCAACTGCCGAATCCCAGAAAATCGTCTGATCTTTTTATGCAATGGATGTTTGCCATAAGACACCAAAAATAGTAATTTACAAAAACTGAAATATGCTAATATTAATTTAATTAAAAATTAAATTGTAAATGCTTAATGCATTATGTAATACCATAAAAACTATTTACCATTAAGGGTAACCTCACCTTTCCGATGTAAAATTGATTTAAATTTCAAAGCCTGTCCTCCGAAAAGAATGTAAAAGTTACTCTGTAAGTATATCTTTAATTACATTAAAAGACTAATAAATATTATTTTGACTGGAAAAAGCAGTCCTAGAAATAAAAATTAAATTGAAGAAATTGAGTTCATTTAAAGAAATAAAAGAGATATATGTAACGGTATATTTTCTATCGGTCTCAAATATGTGTGATTTTGCATGTATATTTATTGAAAAATCTAAAGTTCGGTCCAGCAAATCTATATTCTATTCGTAGCTAAAATTTTGTTCGTATAAATATATTTACAAAGAATACTTTAAAAAGATTGTTTTCGAACTTCTATAAAATTAGAAGACGTTGAAGTAATAAATTATGTCTTTAGTGCTTTGCTTGTTTACGTGTATCCGCTAAAACTGGTTGCGTTGTCAAAAAACCTTGATAAAGTTTTGTGGCGCATTTAAGTTCATACTTCTTTATATAAATATTCCAGTTTGCGTTCTGAGAAAGCATGGTAAAAAATTAACTTTCCCTTTGTTTGGAAAATAATATTTAACACGTGTAGACGAATTCAGTTTGACCTCTCTGCGTTTTAACTTAAAAATTGAATGGTCCGCAAGTCTGGCGTCTGCGGATGTTAGTGTGCTTGTTTCCGTTTTCTCGCCCGTACAAAATCTTTAGTTTGGTTCATTAGGACTAGAATCCCGCATAAAAACTAATAAAATCCGCCCTAAGGAGTCCACATGGACTAAGCTTGCCATAGTTTTGATTTGCTCCGACAGAATGATACAGGCTTTTGATTGGTCTGGTTCGATCTGCATCTTCAGCGAAAAAACATAGTTCCTCCGCGTAAAACAGAGGTCCAAAATGTTAAAACACTTCCGATCGAACTTCCAGAAAAGATAGTTGACTTCGGTCGACATTATAGAATTACCGTTTACTCTAATTATTTAGAATTAAAGAAAATTCTAAATATAGTTCTCGTACAGTTTAATCGATATTTGTTGTGAAGTGAGCTTTTGATATAGTTTAATGTCGATTAATTCAATTTGAGAGATTCGAATATACCGTACCGCTAATAAACATTTGTGGTTTGTTTTATCGTGATGGACCATTAAAAACAATAATTTCTTTCGCTCGCGCTTTAAAATTAGTGCAGTGTTGTTACTAAAAAAATTTGCAGACGGACTTATAATTTAAATAACAAATTCCCGTTCTACATGCAAATAAAGATAAACAATTATCCATTTTATTGGAAGAACCCAAAGGAGCAGGTGCTATCTGTGTTTAAATTCGTTTAAGTTTTTAAAAGACATTACCGTTATTCCTTGTGCGTAAATTATAAACAAAAACAATAACAGAAACAGGATTGTTTAAACTGTGTTTAATAAAGATTGTTGGTGAAATTATATGGCTCTCTAATAGGATTTAATTTTAGTCTGTTACTTCTTGTGAAATTCAAATATTCTAACTTTAGTAATATTTAAGTAGATTCAATTCCGTAATACTCTAACAAATATTTGTTTGTTAAATTTTCAAAGGATTTTATGTTTAATAAATTCTGATCTTGCTAAATTTCTGAATGATTTTTGTTCAATAAAATCTAAATAATTTCATGTTGAATAAATCTTAACTAAATTTTGAATTGTTCTGTATTCAATAATTCCGGAGTAACTTGAAAATTAATTACTGAATGACTAATCTAAGTTTAATAAATTTATGTTGTCAATGGTTTTTATTATATATGTGTTCGACTATTTTTATTTTCTTATCATCCAATAAATATGTTTTTCAGTTTATATCAAGGATCTAAACGGAACCATATAATTATGAATGTTTTATTCATTTTTCATTTTAAAATTTTTTAAACATAACCAAAATTTTTTTTCAAAACCTGGTATATTTAATTCATTTTCTGATTAGTGAATTTAATATTTTTCTGGCTTAATTAATTATCATTATTAAGCTTCATAATCAGATGGCGCCTTTTTAGAGTTTTTATTTGAGTTCTGAAACCCTTATCTACTCCTTTTCATAAATAAGATAACTGCAGAACCAATACCTGCTACCTGAATAAAAAAAATTGTAAAATAGAGCTAAATCTCAAGCCGTGGTAATCTTGAGCACCTTTGTTAAAGTAAGTATGATAATTTTATAATTATTATTTCGTTTGTGGATTTTGAGTGTTACAATTGACGGTCCAACGTGGGCCTTGATTTTGGTCTGTTACATATAATAGATTTTTGTATTTATATTTATTATTGGTATCGAATATGACACAGAATTACGCAAGTACTTACTACTTCAATTTAATTTAAGACTTCAGCTGAGAGATTTAAATTAAGTTGAAACAAGCATTTGCACAAATTATTATTTTTGTTTTTATTTCAAAGCTTGTAATAGCACCATTTAAAATATTTTTAAATTTGCCGCTAGGGTGCTAAACCCAATAACACCCAAATAGGGGGTCTAAATCCCCCTGACAATAGATGGCTTAACAAAACTCAGCTTTAATGTTTTACGTGCAGCCTTTCGTTCAATTCGTAGGTGTGTTTTGTGGTCTGGCAGTACTGGCTGCATGCACCAGTGTTCCATTCCATGGCCTCAATGAGACCGTATGTCCTCCGCTCGTTTTATGGATCACTCACTACGGCTGGTCTCTGGTAGCCAGTCTATGTCGCCAGTCATCTTGTCTTGCGATTTTGAAGACAAAATCAAATAATAATAAACAACCCTTAAACGCGAGAAAAGTGTGGTTTTTGTTTACCATTGTGCATGAATATACGGGTGACCATATACCATTGGTGTATCTCGTATATTGTCATTTTTTGTTTTTATTAGTAGTTCTGAATCAAACTCATACGCCATCTTCTATACCCTAACCTAGGGAAATATTACTATTTTCGTAAAATTTCATAATAAAGACCTATTTTAAAAAAAATTATGGTGTGGTTTTCGAGACTGTAAAAATACAAATTTCTCCTAATAAGTTTAACAATAGAACATGGTATACGAATTCGATTCAAAATTACTGTTGCCAGGTCTCATTATAAAAATATAACCTATTCAAAGCTGAACCTATCTATTCCAGTGGCGGTCGCTGCATACGTAAACCCGGGGCACTCGCAGTGCAACACATGGTGATATACTGCTTTAATGTGTGAGTACGAATATTATAGCGATATACCAGTTTGTCGTGTGCACCGAGTTTGACGTATGCGGCAACCGTCACTGATCTATTCTTCCAACTTTCGGTTTATCTTTAAAATTATGCCCGACATCAAACTATTCTCTATTAATGATTCCAACTGTATATAAAGCCTGCTGGTTGAACCAAGGCACGTCTTTATCCGGTCAGATTACGCCATAAGTATGACAAGAGCACCTTATGCCATAATATGGCCGTGTCATGTACAAAGGCACCTATGCAAGCAGGGCCAGGTCAAGCTACCACAGACGGCCCGGTAATGGCATTGGTGGCAAGTCGTACTTTGGCCAACGTTCAGCCGTAACAGTTTTTTTTTGCTGGGTCTAAGGAATTTTTATTAAAATTAATGCTTTTTTGAAAAGAAACTATTTTCTTTACTTATAAAATTAGTTTATGACTGTATTGTTTAATTATTAATATTTTTGGGTACTGTCAGCCAATTAAAAACTTGTTAGTTTTTTAGTATTTACCTATATTTCGATTATTTTTACAATCTTCGTCAAGGTATAACTAATTAAAGTACACATATGTGTTAAATGAACTCGAAAGGTCAAACAGGATTTGACATCTGTAAGAAACTTTTTGTTCTATGATTGTCAATAAAATGTCAATTTTAAAGTGTCAATACAATCACTACTTCCCAGAGAACATCACATTCTTAAATAACAACACAGTATAACAAAAAGTTTCTATACTTACATTATTATTACTAGGAATATACTACATTACGTATCAATGATCACCTGTCAATGTATTCAATGTCAATAGAAAATTGTATGTGGTATGTAAATACCACCAAACCAAATAAACCAAAATTCTAATAGTATCAACTTTAGATCGGACCTACAAAATTTACATACCACATACAATTTTCTATTGACATTGAATACATTGACAGGTGATCATTGATACGTAATGTAGTATATTCCTAGTAATAATAATGTAAGTATAGAAACTTTTTGTTATACTGTGTTGTTATTTAAGAATGTGATGTTCTCTGGGAAGTAGTGATTGTATTAACACTTTAAAATTGACATTTTATTGACAATCATAGAACAAAAAGTTTCTTACAGATGTCAAATCCTGTTTGACCTTTCGAGTTCATTTAACACATATGTGTACTTTAATTAGTTATACCCTGACGAAGATTGTAAAAATAATCGAAATATAGGTATATACTAAAAAACTAACAAGTTTTTAATTGGCTGACAGTACCCAAAAATATTAATATTTTCTTTACAGTACTTTACAGAAACAAAAAGTGATCGAAATTGAACATTTCTGTGCAATTTTCTAAGCAGTGCAGTTTAATAATCTGTGAAGTATGACTTTCGTGGATTCATAAATAAGAAAATCTGCGCTCTTATTTTGGAAGCACACTGTAGAATTAAGTAAATAACTAAATTAATTTTTCCATTCGTCTTATGTGAGAAAAGTTAAATTACTTCCTCCATGTACAAAATAGCACATTTACTTCCAATTTGTCTATTCCAAAACTTAAATCAATTTTATTTTTTCAATAAAAAATAAATGCTTTAATTAAAGTTATTTAATTGTATTGATTTTATATTTAATTTAAATTTTCTTTTAAATTTATTAAATTGCATTTATATTGTTATTTTTGTCAAATTATTTTAAAATAACAATAACAATATTTTAGATTTTGAAGAATTAATTTATATTTTATGCAACCTTCTGCTCGTTCTTTATCATAATGTGTTGCCTAACTAGCAGTGAACGATATAGTCCATATAGTATAAGCACGAACTTTGTGTTTCATTCTATCTCTACCCTTAATTTAAGAACCTCAGTGGCGTGCGGTCCATGGAAGCAATGGAAGCAGCGCTTCCCTTGAGAATTTATTAAAAATAAAAACCAATGCTAACAAAAATATTTTTATAAAATTATGGTTATCGTTTATTTAAATTTGTAATATTTAATATCAATTAATATTAATATCAATTCCGTACAGCAAAAAGTATAATTATTTAGAGTACTATTTTAAATTAGGCTCATTAAACTTGCACGGAAAGGTAATACCGATTCAAATTTGTTACATACACTGCATATAAGCACTGCTTACAACTGCTCTTCTCTTAGCCTTGGCGTGATTCAGCAGGCGTGGTCATATAGTAGACGATGCTCTCAGCATTGTTTGGCCGTTATTGTTAGTGTGCTTCATGCCCAAATGTTTATTTATTATAACTTGGTTCTTTGTTCGATTTAGTGTTTGTTAAATTTAATGTTACTTAAGTAATGTAAATCTGCAAATGAGACTGTATTTTGTCGCATTTTATTATTTCAATTTATATAAGTTGCATTTTTTTAAAGACAAATAATTCTATTTGGTTTGCCTGTATGCAAATTTAAAATTGCATTATCGTCACGACTGCAAATTCAGCTGCTTCGGTGAAAGGTCCGAGTACCTTCGATACATCCGAATCGGGTCGATTTTTTTTTGTTCAGTTTGTAAATTATTAATAAAGAATTTTCCGCATACAGTTTTAGGGAGAAATTACAAATTATCAAGAAAGGCAGATCAAAACCAGAACTTTCAAATTTAACAACAAAGATTAAAACCTGCACTGGTATTTTGCTAAGAAAGACCGGAAAATCGAGTTGCAGTATAAATACATAGTAGTAGTTTTTTTAAAATAAAGAATAATAGTCAACAAATTCCATAAGTATAAAGTGTAAAAGTACTTCTTTGAAAAACTTTTAAGCTTAATAATTGTAACACTGTTTTTTTATTGTACATAGCAGGGGCGGATCCAGAGCAGTATTTTGAGGGGAAAATTTTTGGAAAAATAATTGTTTAATTAAACAATAATTAAACAAACATTATTTGTTTCTATTCTATGTGTACTTATTTTCAAATTGGGGAGGGGGAAATTATTCCCTCCCCGTTAATCCGCGCCTGTACCTAGGTGTATTATAATTAAAATCGTGGTTGCTTCCCTAGCCTAAATTCTCACCGCACGCCACTGAAGAACCTACAAACAGAAACTCTAATAAGCTGCTAAAAGATAAAAAAACACTTGCGAAATGATTTTAAGGTCCCGATTTAATTATTAAAAAAATCGATAAGTAATCTTTAAACTAGTTTATATGTAGGGCATCCTTTACGGCAAAAAAAGTTGAAAAAAGACATTAAGGCACATGTCTGGTATCGTGGTTGTCAACCATTTTGTGTGACGCATCACACAAATTTATGATTGGTTCTTGTGTTGGCTTTGAATTTTCTAGCCTAAGTAACCTCTACCAATTTTCTAGCCATGTAAGAATATTTATTTAATTAGGTTGGGTTGTTAGCTGTTCAATGCGGAACGAAAGCTAGGAGTTATTTCATGTTCTTCAGCAGATATACGCTTTCTTGAGTGTATTGTATAGAAATAATAATAATAATAATAATTGCTACATTAACGCATAACCTGGAAACCAGGCCCCAGAAGCTATAAGCTTGTGCGGGAGGGGGCGATTATTATTATTACGTGGGCTCTACGTGCGGCTGCAGCCGGCTTACAGAAGGAACAGCGCAAATCCCACATTTGTGTCACAACTAAGGAAAACTGCAGAAAACCTTAACCAGATCTGCCGGCACCGGGAGTCGATCTCGGTCCGCTTGGGTGAAAGTCTAGCACGCTAGACATTACACTACCAAGGCTGTTATAAGGACTACTAAAAGGTAAGATAAAGAAACAATGTTTTATTCCCAATCATCACTACCGTTCTTTAATTTAAAGCTAAATACAAAATAAAAGTAAGATATAAAAGGAAATACTATTATTTATTTACTGAATTATTAATGATGAAATTATGCAGTAGCTGTTTATATAAATCTTGGATTGCATAAATATTTATATTGATTTCATCTGCTGAACACTGTTTTGTTCCAATTGTACCACTCATGTTGGTTATTTCCTCTTTATTTTACTCTTACCTGTCTGTCGCTTTGGCGGTCTTTTGTTTTCTGCCATACGCCGCCTTTAAGCTGGAACATTTTGAAAGATGTAATTGAACATAATGACAACAATGATCCAGTTTCATTACTTCCAAAGCATTATCACAAACACGATGGTCAAGATATGGGGCGTGTAATTCTTTAACTTAGACGTATGGTGCCTTTCATTCTGCAGTTTCGAAAATTGGGAACAAAATCAAGGAGGCCTAAAGTACGAGGGTTATATAGACAGTTTGAATTGTTGGAAACTGGAACTTTAACCACATTATGGATGGAAATCCTTGAAAAAGTCGTCAACGTAAATAAATCTTTACAATGTATATTGATAAATTTGAATGATGTTGCAGTATTATCATTACAGTTTGTGACCGTTTTGATTACTACGAGAAAAAGGCATGCGAATATGAAAGAAGAAAATAAAACCAGAAAACGAAATTTCGATGAAAGAACTGCACTAATAAACATTTTTATTATTTAATATACGAGGGTCGTTTTTTTTCAAACTCCGATCTACCGTCTTCATAAAATATTGCCGCCAACGAATTTAAATGAGTCTTGACGTTGTCTTGAAGATCCTCGGTAGTTTGGAAGCACTCTCCTCCTAGCCACGTCTTCAGTTCAGGGAAAAGATGAAAGTCACTCGGTGATCAGAACAAATTCCAGAAGTCAGCATTCCTTTTCTCTTGTTTTGAACGTCTCTCCGCAAGTGTCGTAAAGTTTCACAATAAACTACCGAGGATCTTCGTCAAGTCTCATTTAAATGCATTGGCGGCAACATTTTATGAAGACGGTATTGGAAAGCTTGTCCACAGATACGAAAAATGTCTCAATCTTTATAATGAGTATGTCGAAAAGTAACCATAAGTATACAGAACTTTTAGTAATAAAATGATTTTTTTATATACATTTGTCTTTTATTTATAGCCTATCGGAGGTTGAAAAAAAACGACCCTCGTACATCAAAACAATAGTTGCAGAATTCTCGATTAGAAGTTTACAATACAAGGGTCGCAATACAAAAATTGCATTTATTTGAAATATTACTCATTTGCATTTACTTGATAGAGGCCTTATTGCAGCATAAGCGTCAAACTAACATCAATTGCAAGTAAAACGTTACATCTATCGAATACCACCCTGCACTTAGCAGTAAACTGGCGTTGTCTGAATAGATTTTGATCTATATAATAACAAAATTTAATCATATTAACAAGCAACTTGTTAACTTGAAAAACATTTACCAGAAATCTAACAAGAAGTTTATTTACACGACAAAGTAAAGGTTGGTTAAATATTTATTCAGCATGACAAAAACTTTGTGAAATTAAATAATTTTTTTTCATCATTTTATTTAATAATTAAATTTTCCTCTTAGACAAAAGAATGCATTTAATTATAAATTAATTATAAACGACATAACAAAGACTGGTACTGACAACCAAGATGGACTGCGCGCGCATATCGCGTAAGCGACGCACTGTAGTGTAAAAGTCGATAAACCGGTGCATCGCGTTTATCTCAATTAACAATGTTCGCCAAAATACTTTACCAATGTAACCTGAATACCATTTAGTTTTTGTGTAATTATCTAAAGAATGTTCTGTTGCACTTTTTATGTTAAATTTTAAATAAACTATAAATTGCAGTAGTAACTTTAAAAATTACTAACTCCGGCAGAGGGGCGACGGGGGTCTGAAACTTTCAGGAAATCTTCACCAAAGATGCTTCTCTTTGATGTAAACTTAGAACGCATTAATCGACGGCAATTGAAACTTATGACAGATTATTGCTAAAATCCCCAAAGAAACTCATAACCTTCGTCCCTATATTTAATACATCGTAATAAATACAAGCGGAATAACTGTAATATAGACTAAAACTACTTGAAAATCTAAATCTATATTTTCAACTGGCAAATTAACCGCTTCTGTTTTGCTGGGGGTATATTTAATAAACGCACACTGTACTTGCTTTAAGCGCTATGATGAAATTAAGTACGGGGTTGTTATTTCAGTACGTGGCTACTTATCAGTTTCAGGGTTGTGCATAAAAGATACCCCCATATTCATTCTTAATAACACCGAACAGGTAATTTAAGAATCCCAAGAACTTGATTTTCTACCCTTATGCACCGTTTTACACCGATTTATACTAGTGTGCGACGCTTACACCGATTGGTTCAAGTTTGAAAGTAGCACCATCGTATTGCAGATCATGAATTACTATTGGAATTTATCAAACATCAAAAAACGCTTTAAACACAATGAGTCTTTGCAATAGCCTTACTGAAACATACACCATTATGGAAAATATATCGCAAACTGAAATAAATTATCTTTGAGATAATGTTAATATTACTTACGATACAAAATAATAATCTATAAATAAATCTATTACCTAAAAAGACGACAATATGACGTGATATGATGTGTCACGTCATTTTAATTTCATTAACTGGACGCCATTATGTCGTCGACTTTTGGTCCGCTGACGTCTTATGACGAGTTATCACCAGATGTTGACGTCATTATGACGTTACCTTTGCTACCTACTTAGTACTCTTTAGGAGTACTCTTTAAGAATAATTAAAATCTTCAATGTACAATGATGGTTGAAATGCTCAGTGAAACTGTATCATTGGCAGTAAACCCCGAATTACTTGATAGTAACCTTTCGAGGTTTTGATTGCAGATTTTCTGTTTTAAAAGCAAAGAAGAGGATTGTATAACTCCTCAAAGAATATATGTTTATTATTGTTTTATTAATAGTATAATTAGTTATAAAAATTGTGTTTTGATCAGTGGCGGATTTAATCATATAGCAAACTAGACTAGTGCCTAGGGCAATTCATCTACATGGTATACAGGCCTCTAAAAGCAATGTATCCACTGAATTTCATTGATAGCAGTGCTATAAATACATTTTTTGTTATAATTACAAACAAATAATATCTTCTTTTTATTATTTTAATAGTATACCTTAATTTAGATACATATACTAAAATCTGACAACAGTGGACAATGGCCACACTGTTGAGCACTAAGGTTTAGCACTAGACAGCATCGCGCATGTGCTTTACCGCTACGTTCGTTGGTTGGCCGACGCCTTTCAGTTCAGTGAAACAGTACCATGCTGTCACATCTCTGTTTATTGCAACGATTGTAAACGGTAAGTAAACCTTCAATACCAGGCAACTGGCGTAACAACCACCTCTGCAACACCTGCAATGCAGGAAGGTCAAGGAAAAGTTGCGCCACTGCTGTATTATTAACTATAATTAGCCTATTCGCTATTTGGCTTACATTTATCACACATACTTGATATCTACATCTGCATACAAGGTATGCTAAGACAGGTCCGTATTGTGCAAATGAAACGTAAGCATGAAAAATGATTAACCAAGCTGAATCGTATTCCTCCGTCACAAATATGCAAGAATATAATCGTTAATAATCTTATAAATATACATGATGCTATTAAGATTAATAAACCAAATGTATCAGCAAGAAGATTAATTACTCCAGCAAACGTCTTCTAAAGTCAAATGTGTGCCATACCATACCTCATGCAGTCATAGAAAACAAATTAAAAAACTCAATTTAAAGACAGTATAGCCTATCACGTTTTTAAAAATAGGAATAAGCAACTCAAAATTAATGCTTCTGACCAGGAAATTACTCAATTTCTTGTTGTCTCAAATCCCGGGAAAATAATCCAAGACATGGAACTTTTGTATACAATTCCTAAGTTAATTCAATTAAATTTCATAATTAAAGTTTTATATTTGTTTTAATTTCTTAAGCAAATTATTAATTAAAAAGGCAACTCTAATCAAGATGGCGCCCTTACACAAGTGATTTTCTAATCCATTTTTTAAAGAAACTAGTAAACAGCCCTGCGAACCCTAAACAACTTACAAACTTATCCTTAAGACGACAATGTGCTTTTAGATTGTTTACAGTGTGTTTTCACTACCTTTTTAAATATTTTTATTTGATTTAAATTATTGCTTGCTTAAAAAAGTTACTGCTCCTGGGAATTCCTAAGACCTAAAAAAAGGCAAAAATGATCCAAATGTATACAAAATCGAATAGTAGATAACTTAAATGCATTAAAATTGAAAAGCTGATAATTACGTCACAAATATTATAACTACTCACTAATCCAGAAATACTAAAGGTTGTGGGTGCAATATCAGGAATATTTTCAAGGATGTAGCAAAGTGGTTAACATGGACAAATGTATTTAAAACTTTATTTTGAACTTCAACAGATTTTTGAAATAATACTTGCTGGAGTGAACACTAAACAGCAATGGTTTAGAAAAATATATATACATACTGTGCTTTTCATTAACTATACATTTGATACATTTTCATTAACTATACATACAAGTGATTACAAGATAGGTTAAAGTGGTTTTAAAAAATCAACATTTGAATTGGGTTGCTATGTAAAATTACTATACCCGGATATTAAATTAAAAGATATATTTTCGGTTCCGGGAATTAAAAAATTATCGAGACTCCGAAAAACTAGTCTATACAGACTAAGAATACACTTCCTTGCGTTCTAACTTTCCCACAATTAGTAGATCTTTTAGAAAATGTTCGCGAAATTAAGGAAATAAGGACCGCACCTAAAACAAAGCAATATAAAAATACGACATACAAAACTACAAAACAAAATATTGAAGTTTAGCAATGTACGAATTTGTGGAACTGAACGTGACTCATCTCAAGACACAACCTAATTTCCTTTTTTTATCCAATACGATATTCATTTATATACTCCAATGGGATTTAAATGCTACAGCTGCTGTAAAAAAACAAGATTCATCTATAATTTGTCTACAGGATACCAATTTTAAAGAGAATAACACATAACCTACGCAACTTTTGTGGCGTTTTCTGTAACAGAACAATTTCTGGCAAGGCAAACGCTAGTGTTGCCACATATGTTAAGACAAACTTAAAAGTCAGAAAATTACACATACAACCTCAATTGGAAGCCATCGCTGTATCTGTTTTTCCCAACACCTATGTATAAAAAATTATACAATGTGTACGTTCTTCCAAACCAGGAGATAGAGATACGGGACTTCATTCGCTTAATAGAACAAATATCGGCGCCACGTATTATCCTCGGCGATCTCAATGGTGAGCACATAATTTGGAGAAGTAAGAAAAATAATTCCAGAGGCATCTGAATTATCTCATTTCAAATATTATTGACGAGGTATCTTTAAACCTACTAAACAGTGATGCCCCTACTAGATTTTAACCTTTTCATGAACAGATATCAGTTTATGCGATCCTGCTTTACACCCAATGTCAAACTGGGAAACTTTGCAATATTTATTATATGAGAGTGACCATTTCCCAATTAAACTAACAAACAATAAAATAAATACAAATATTTTCGTACCCCTACATAACTGGAACATTATCAAAGCAAACTAGCTTGAATACTCCCGTCATATAGAAAGAAATGTAGCATCACTAAACCTTGAACATGATGTATGCGATACATACGTGAAACTATCATATGTACCCAATAAAGGGTGCGATAGCATTATTTTTGACGTAGCCCAACTGATTTGCCTCCGACCTATGACCACTGGTGGGAGCGAGGTTACTATCCATCCTCTACTACACCCTTGAAGCATAGTGGCTCTAGGCAGTTTCTGTGGATCATAAGACTGGAACTGCACAGTCATAGCCTGCTCCCCATACTTTCGTCGTCGAACACAACTACCTGGAGGCATGCAGCTTCCCATTGTCCACGGATTCCCCCCCCCCAATCAGGGTAAACCTCAATAGATTCTCCTCCATCAGACTAAGTCTGTGGTAAGAATCAAATCCACCCACACCGATACTCGTGTTTCAGAGTTTCCTCCTCAACGTTAATGAGTATTTCGTCGAGAAACACTCGTGAACCTCTCCCACACATTACTTGCTGGATATAGCGTTCGTTACCCAGTCTAAGCAGGTACTTCCTCAGATCTCGTCTCGGATCCTAGTGCAAAACGGCTTCCGACACCTCTAGCGACAGAGTGTAGCCCGTATCCATTCTAAGCCTGGGATGGGATAGACTAAAGTCAGTTCTATGGGTGAACGTCGTGTGGTCTAGACGTCTAGTGTCTATAAGCGACAGAGTACAAAAGCTTTAGTCTAAATTATTACTAATGCTGCGTAAATAACTGTAGGATATATAAAATTTCCAGATAGATATATTTCAGTGCAATGTAAGGAAATGGTACAACATAGTAAAAATACATTTAATTTTTGTACCTACAAAAGGCATAAGACTACAGAAAATCTATTATAATTTAAACGACTGATGGCGAAGACAAGGTATACAATCAAGAAGAATAAGAAAGAATGGATGGATGCAGTATGTATCCCAAATAAGACCTTCAAAACCTATCACAGAGATCTGGAACAAAGTAAGAAGAATAAAAGAAATACACTTAAGATTAAATACTCTAATACACACGTATCAAACGGCTGTGGAACACATCTTTTTTTACATTAAAATTTTTTTAACCCCACCGCTTTTCTGTGTCATTACGATATCATGACGTCATCATATTTTTTAAAATAGCAACCCCTATATTTTCTTGCAAATAAGATTTCATGATATGACTTTATATTTTATAAGACTATGAACGTTTTAAATTGTTAAGTTTAAAAGCAACAATTCACAACTGTTAAGATATTTTTGCTGATTTAATTAAAATAAAATAATATTGAAACTCATTAAACATAACAAAAATTAAAGAAAACATTAAAATTATTAAATTAAATGTTCAAATTGGGATCCATTAACTTCTTGACCTAAAGCCAGTCGATAGATTAACTCATTTATAAGATTTTGAAGCCGTTTTGGCGTAATCGTCCTGATTTCCTTTCCAATTCTTTCCTTTAAGATATTAATAGAATTTGGTCAGTTAAAATACACCTTACACTTCAGGTAACCCCACAGGAAGAAATCTAGGGGTGTAAGGTCAGGTGATCGCGCTGACTGCTTAATTGCCCCACACCTCCCAATCCTTCGATCTTGAAACACTGTATTTAAATATTTCCGAACAGCAACACTAAATAATGAGGAGGTGCTCTGTCTTGCTTGTACCATAAAGCATAAAGTATTATTAGAAATGTCGAGTTCCTCATGATCGGGATGTAGCACGACTGATGGAACAAGATGCCCCTTAGCAGCTCCAAATATTTTTCTGAAGTTAAAGTTCCTTCTATAGAATAGGGGTCTAGAATTCTATTTTGAACAATAGCGTCCCAAATATCTAATTTTTCGGGATATTGTGTGTGTGGGTCTCCATCGTCCAGTATGGGTTTTGGGAAGCTCAGTAACGATAATTCTGTTTGTTAACAGCTCGATTCAAACAAAATCTGCTGATGATGTGAAAATAATGCGACTGGCAAAAACAGAATTGGCATTTCCATTGCGTTTTCACAAAACTCTTACCTTCGATCAAAATCATCTTTGTTCAATTCCTGAAGTAAAGTCATCTTGTACGGGTGATATTTGTGTTTGTTCCAGTACTTGACAACAGAAGACTGACTGGCATTATTAGTAGCTAGTGTTCTTGTGGTGCTGTGAGGATTTTCTTGAACTTCTAATAAAATATTTAGGTGAACTTCGGCTGAAACATCTACATGGTGTCGGGAATCCTCTAACATTGCTTTTTTTAGAAGGCTTTTTTCAATTTTACTTACAGCGAACTATGTAATAGGATCTTGATCAGGATATCTCATATAAAATGCAGACTTCTTTCTGTGTGCAATGTTAACCCACACATCCCCTCATAATTAAAGTTTTAATTCTTTGCTTTTCTGTTAAATAGCGAACCATTTTATTATTAACTAAAGGGTGTTACAATAAGACGGATCGATGTTAAACGTTAATTAAGAATCAGTGGTGTACAAAATTGAATATTTCTTTAATGAAACATGTTATTTGATCTATTACAATTAAGTGTGAAAGATAATGTCCGCCAAATGTTTGCCACGGCTCTGGCGGCACACGTCGATCCGCTGATCGAAATTTTTTACAACATCTCAGCGTGATTGCTCCTCAATCTCATCAATGTGCCGTGAAATCTCGTCTTTGAGTTGCTGGATGGTGGTTGACTTGTTGGCATAGACTTTACTCTTCAGATGGCCCTAAAGAAAGAAGTCTAACGGTGTCAAATCGCAAGATCTCGGTGGTCAATTGACTTCGGTGTTTTGGGAGATTATGCGCCCGGGAAACTTCTCATGCAGTAGAACAATTGTGGCGCGGGCTGTGTGGCATGTGGCGCCATCTTGTTGAAACCACATGTCATCGATGTCATAATCATCCAATATTGGCCACACAAAATTGTTCAACATTGCGCGGTAGCGCTCGCCATTCACTGTGACCGAATACCCAGCATCATTTCCAAAGAAAAATGGTCCAATGATTCCTCCGGCACAAAATGCACACCACACAGTGACTTTTTGTGGATGCATTGGTGTTTCGACAATTGCCCTAGGATTTTCATCAGCCCATATTCTGCAATTCTGATTGTTGACGTAGCCAGTGAGATGGAAATGGGCTTCGTCGCTGAAGAAGATTTTTGTGGAAAATTCATTATTCGCTTGTCTTTGTTCGTGTATCTAATTGGCAAATGTTAGGAGCTTGAAATGGTCAGTCGGCTACTAAGTTCTACCTACTTAAGTTCTTGCGTTAATTAAATTTTGTACGTATGCAACGACTGATCTTTTGTCAATATGCGATGCAAAGTGGCTGTGGACAAATGCAATTCCCGTGCTCGATGTCGAATAGAGGTGTTTGGGCTCTCGGCCACATTCTCCCTCACGGCAGCAATGTTTTCGGCCGAGCGTCTTGCACGTGCACGTACTGGCTTCCGAACATCTGCCACAGACCCTGTTTCTTGAAATTTCTTCACAATTTTGCCAATAGCACTCTCTGTTGGTCGATTATGCGGGCCGAAAAAATCACGAAGAGCGCGAAATGCACTTCTGTTTGAACGTCCATTTTCGTAATAGGCTTCAATAACTTTAACACGTTGTTCAACGCTCAACTTTTCCATGATTTTATTTGTAAACGACTGAAGATATCAAAACAAAAAACTAACCTCAAAAAAAATTGACGTTTAAGCTCCATTCACATTTAACATCTGTCCAAACTATTGTAACACCCTTAGGTACACAGGATTCATTGGCAAAATAGAGAAATGCAGAATCGACTACTTCCTGTGACAGTTGTGTTAAATTCGAAACGATCTTGTTTTTAAAAATAAAATTTAACCGTGATTTTATTCATTTTATTTGTCATATCCAGTTCTGTAAACTTTAAATAATCATAATTTTGTCAAATGACAATTAAATATCAAAAAGTACTTACAGCAGTATGTAAAATTTCCAGAACCAGAATTTGCAAGAAAAAGTAGGGGTTGCTATTTTAAAAAATCTACACATTGAAAACTATCCTTCAACAAAGTTTCAGACCAATTTGGTGAAAACCACTTTCCATAAGGATTCTGCGGGGTCCTTTTATTAAAAATATACGTATTCAGTGGCATAGATCTATTAAACTTTTATGATATTTTTATCATATCTAGGAACCTTTCAATGTTTTTCGCATTGCTGTTTTGCTCGCTGCCTATTTTGTTAATAATAATCTACCTAATTCCTTTTAAAAGTAAATAAACCATAAACAAACGTAGAATAATTCAAATCTTGGAAGGTTGTTTTGAAATCTGTACTTAATCTAATTAAAAAAAAGTATTCAAGTATTTTAAATACTAAAGCTAAAATTAAAATTATAAAGCAAAAATACAACAAACAAGTAAAATGGCCTTTAAAGTTGTCCAGTGATTTAATTGTAGGTATACTATTTTAAAATACATAATATATTTTTCGTTTATCTCTCGCCAGTTTTACTATATGCGATTAATACCTCCACGATTTTCTGCTGCCCTAATACAAGACGACCAAGATTTGCTGAACCCGCCGGCTCGTTCGGTATTTGTTTTACTTTTCTCCTTCCAATTAATTCATAGTGTTATTGTGCAGGGCCGTAGCTACCACCGGGGCAGCCGGGGCAGTGCACCGGGGCCCCCGAAAGCGTAAGTTTTTTTACGAAATTTTTTTAGAGATTTTTTACGTAAACAATGCAAATTAAATATGGCTCTTGTGTTAAACACTTCAAAACAAAATTAGCCACAAAGTTGCAGAAACTTCTGACTCAACCTAATATTTATAAAACGGGAAATTGTATGTTTGGTAACAATTTTTACTAAATTCAAAAGTCAAACAGAGATATGAAATTTTAAATTCAAACGTTTTTGTTGTTGGTTGTTATCAACAGGCAAACAAAAAAAATCCTAATAGCACACGTCATTTAAAGATAATTTTATCTAAGAAATTTCTGCAGAAGTCGGCACAAAAGAATTCGTGGATTACCCAGAAACTACGTTGCAAATACTCATGTTATTTGTTGAGTTGCAACACACTCGTACGCAAACATATAGTTTCTCGCCTAATTACTTAAATTACTATTAAACGTAAGGCCGGCTCCAATCGCAAAGTAAACGCTACTACGTTGTCTAGCGTGGAGACCAATGTGGCGAAGCGGACGACACGGGTGAAGCGAGAGAATGGCGGAGCGGACGAAGCGAATTGAGAGTGTCCTACGTAGCACATGTTCGTAATCGCGAATTGCGCGAAAACAAACAGAACTATGATCCCTAGTCTGGTAAGAATAGGCTGGTGAAACAAATGCAAAATTTGAATATCCGAGAATACATTTTTAAAGTTACGCTATCGGTGAAAAGGTCTTCAGCAAATATTGTTTATTTGGAGAGGATAAAATGACCACGCATAATCCTTATGGAAAATGGCTTTCACCAAATTGCTCTGATACTTCGCTGAAAGAGTTTTTGAAGTGTAGATCAAAAGTCATTGGGCACAGTCCAGAAAATTATAGTTTGTGAATTATAGCCGTTTGAATTTGAATAATGCAAGAATTTTCTACTTCAAATGGTTGTAATTCGAAATCTATAATTTTTTGGTGTTTACCAAAGTTTCAAGAATTTTGGCACGGAGCCATTCCCATAAAGATTGAGCGGGGTGCAAATTAAAAATTGCCCACTTGACACAGCTTTAATTCGAAAACTATGATTTTTTGAACTTTCTGCCCAGTGACATTTTTGATATACACATTAGGAACTACCATTTACTAAGGCTTCAAGAATTCTAGCCGGGAACCATTTTCCATAAGGATTCTATCGGGTGCAAAAATTACCAACTTCAAAAGGCTGTAATAATTCTAAAACTATAATTTTTTAGACTTTGTATCCCATGACACTTTTGATCTGCACATCGAAAACTATTTTTTACTAATGTTTCAGAGCAATCTGGTGAAAGCCATCTTCCACAAGGACTGTGCGGGGTCCTTTGGAAAAACTTCCATTTATATAAGATATTAACAAATTGTTCAAATTTATTTTACAATTATTTCAAAATTAATAATTTTATTTATTATTAGTTTTCCCTTTTAATAAAATTAAATTTAATTCTAACGCGGTGAAGGCGGATATACCAAATAATTTGATCGCGTCAACCGCCTGAAATCCGGATCTTGCGAAGTTACGGGCGACGCGACCTCACGTAGGACACCTGCATTGTTTGCTTGGTGTTGATAAATCCGTGCCGGCCGCTCCGCTCGCTTCGCCCGCAAGTGGTCGCTCACGCAGGACAGCGTGTAAGCGAGAATTATATACTATATATGCCCGCTTATAATACCCTGGTTGTGACGAATTTGTTAATATAGTTCGTATCACAGGTATAAACAACAAATAATATGCAACTGAAACATAAAGATAAATAGAGTTTTCCTCAGTTTTGCTTTTAAATTTTATAATGTATAACAGCGCCTTTGCTGTTTTGCGTGCAATAGCCTACACTCCTACACTCGCTGTCTTAAAAGTCGCGGTAAAAGGCTAGGAAACAGAATTTAATGTAATCTTGTTTTCAGTTAACTTCGTAAGTTTTATATGCATGCTTGCATGTCGTATAACTGGTGGTACTCCGCCTAGTGCAGAAGTTTTTACATCGCGATATAAGGCTAACGTCTTAGCCAACTGGTTAGCAAACTTCTACAGTTTTATATTAAACTCCTTTAAAAGAGTTAAAAATTAAACAGTTTTAAATGCCCATTTCTCTATCTTAACAGAAAAAAGCACCAAATAGCAACTCTATTAAAAAAGGCTTGCTAAATAAAAGTGGTCTAGTGGTAAAGGGGAAGATAACGTGGAGACCCCATAATTATTTGTTGCCCCAGGGCCCCCAAGCCTGTAGCTACGGCCCTGTTATTGTGCCTGCTACACTGAGATTTATGATATTTTTGGCGTGTAATTTTTGACCTTCCTAGTATTTGCGAAAATACAACTGGAAATTTAGGTTAATATTATATAGGTCATGTATATAATGACAGACAGTACAGGCGCGTGCTGGGGCATAGACGAGTTGCGCTTATTGTTAATTATTTTGATAATCCCGTAGTCCACTTGCGCCGGAACCATTGCAGGTACATAGAATATTAGGGCCGACTTGCGCTTGTTGCTGACCCATGAAAGCTCAGCAGGTGGTACCGAGAAGTATTTGCACTCCATATATCCCAATATCGGGATGGGGAATATAAAAACTTTTATTAAAATCTGAATGAAAAATTCACAACAATTAGTTGTTCTTGTACTACAGCTTCCGCACAGCACACATTTTTGGAAGAAACTTTGAAGAAGCCCCAATATACTTAATTATCTACAAGATAATCTAAATATTGCGTTAACCTTGAATCGTCGATTAAAATGCTATTGGTAAAATCAAATGCAAAACTGTCTACACCTGCTTCTGGTTTTAGAAATGTCAGTCTCATTGTCCATCTTAAAATATTTCCAGTGACTGAATCAATGAATGGATCATTTGATTTTTACAGTTGTGTCGTGACTGATTTATTAATTTTTACAAATTTACATCTATGCAACTTCTTACAAAACTGAATATTAATAGAGGGGTGGTTTTCACCGCCATTAGAGGTGGTTTTTATCACTATTAGTGCTGTTGAAGTAAAAGAGATTATAAAGAATTTTTCTGGAATACTAGTATATATAGTCGGGCCTGCAGAAATTGGTTATTATAGCTCTGAGATTCAAGTACCGGCAGTAATACCTTGTGTTAAAATATCTTTAGACTTAAGTACCGACAGTAACAACTATTGTTAAATTATCTTAGAAAGAGCATTCAACAATAATTGTATGGACTTGCCTTCAGGGCCGTCTTCTTTTCTTTTTTGAAGTAGTATAATTTAAGTATTACGGAATAGAAACAATTCATATTTTCTTTAGCATTTATATTACCATTTTATTATGTCAAATGCTACTACATAAATGAATAATATGAATAGGAAACAAAAGTACAAAGAAAGGAATTTCTTGTTTTGAAACTTTAGACTTAATTTTTTTGATATTAGGAATAACCCGTTATTACCCTTGCCTTACCATACGGCATTTAACAGCTATAACAAACAAAAATGAATATTTTATTTGAGTCTCTTATCCTTCTCACCTTTTAACTTTCTTTTTTATGTCTTAATAAATGGAGTTTTTAAAAATTTAAAGTTATATCTTTAAAAAACTTTCTAAATACTTACCTGATAACATTTGACATTTCAAAGTATCCTTTTGTTTTAAGGTTTTAAGCAGTAAGCTGAGTAAGCCTATAACAGTTCTTTGTTGGAATAATCACTATTGTTGTGAAATACCGATCATAAAAACCAATTTCTGCAAGCCAAACTATACCTAAATCGATTCTACCAAAACAGCCGTTGGTGCAAGTAGACTATCGGATTAAGGGGGCCTTTTCGGTCATCCGGATTAGTCCAGGTAATATCGGTGCAACTGGGATATACCCGCGTGCTGGCCCACCGGGATACCGTGAGTTTCCCGGTAGGACTTTATAAAATTGCCTCGAAAGGGCCCTACAACACGGTTGAATTTAAATTACCAACAATTAAATTATATTTAAGTAGAAACAATACATCTCGCCAAGTCGTCACTGTTCAACTCAACCGCACCTGACGGACAGCGACGATTCAATCTAATTCTTTTTTCCCGTTTTTAGCCTTGCAAACCATTCAAGAACTCGCTAATTTAGAAGAATCGAAGTATCCTAATATTGCGAATGCGTTGCGTAACCATATTTATATTGATGGCGTAATTTGGGGATATAATTTTGTAGGTTCTGCACAGAAACTTCAATTGAGGTTAATACAGGTTCTGCGATCCGGTAAATTCGAGTTGCGAAAGTGGATAAGTAACATCGGCTTGATATCCAAACGCCAGTTCAATTCGACAAAGAAGAACCTATCTTGATTAATGTTTTAGGTCTTCATTAGAACCCCATGGCCGACGTGTTTTACTACTTGTTTCACCCTATAGATCGCCCTTGTACAAAAAGAAATACCTTATCGGAAGCAGCGAGAATTTACAACCTTTCAGATTTTTAACCACGATGGTTCTCTTTGCAAAAAGTTCCCCCAATATTCCTGAGACATGTAAGGCTGACTGTCCGCGAAAAAGAACTGAATCCTTTTCTACAGTGAACTATTAGCCTATTACCTTTTAAATATACAATAGGCCGTAGTAATTGTCTATTAGGTAATTGTTTCATGACTGATTTTACGAACTTTAGGGAGTTCCTTCCCGCCTTTGAGACATGCCGAAGCATGAATTGAGATACGCTCAATTAGCGCGCATTGCTTACACTTTACAATGCTACCAGTAACTCACTGGTGGGAGCGAGATACTATCGATACTCTACTAGCTCTCCAGGCTAGTACCGGAGCGATAAACGTGCTCACCCGTCGGCTCCATCTCCGAGGAGGCTGTGAGGGACGTATCACACGACCAAGGAGATTTCACCTAGTCCAGCTTCGGACTATTCCCCCAACATACTGTCCCAAGCTGTTGGGAGCCACTGCCCGATCGAATCCAACCTCAATTGTGGCAGGACTTGGTTTTTAAATGGTTTTGCCACCCCGATCTACCAATATATAGGCTTGGTGGGCCCTCGACAGAGCTTCATTCGTAAGTCTACAGCTTATAGACTCCCAGTGTGTACCTTGTTGAGGTGAAATTGTCTTGATTGTGAGAGGCTATGTATTCGCTTCAACTTTCCTTAAGCGTAAAGGCTTTTAGAACTTCTCCCAATCACTATACCCGGCTGCAGCCCGGATCATAGGGTGGCCGGGATAGCTCCTAAGCACAATTACCTGGCAGCATGCAGTTTCCCATTGGCATGAATTTACCCCTTCACACCGGGATAAAACCTCACTTCGCTTCTCCTCCTTAAGATTCAGCCAAACAGCGGGTTCCTCAGGTGACCATAAATGACCTTAGTCAAACAGCGGGTTCCGTTTGGTGACCATAAATGACCCTATGCAAGGCGAGACTCGAATCCGCCCACACCGGTATCATATTACCAGGGCTCCCCCTGATCGGTATGAGTAACCGTCGAGAATTCTCAGGAATTTCTCTACCACACACTTGACCTGACTGCTTCATCCATTACCCAGTCATGTTTCCATGCCCCGTATCCAGGTTCCAAGGATAGGGTAGAAAACAGTCAGTTTTACGGGTGAACGTCGTGTGGTCTCCCGAACACCCGATGTTCCTGAGACAGTGACCAATAACAGGAATTTGTTTATGTTAGAACTTCGTAAACTCTCAAATTTAAAATTTTCTGGATGTATAAATTTAAACTCGGCCGTCAAAAAAGAACTTTATGCATTCTCGGATGCGTCTAAAATTGGTTACAATCCTGTAGCGTATTTAAGGGTTCAATATTCTGACGGCTCTATCAAAGTTTTCTTGATGTGCGGGAAACTAGAATTGTACTTCTAAAAACAATCTCTATCCCACGTTTGGAATGCGCGGTGCTGTGTTGGCAGCAGAATTGGTGCAAAGTCTCATTGATGCTATGAAGAAGCAGATCACGTTTAACGATACGATCGCTTAGATAACTCCTGGACTCCAAAACATTTGTGGCTAACAAGTAGCTTTCATTCAAGATATCATCGCTCCTTTGTCATGATATTACGTTCCGTCAACAGAGAATCCGGCTGATAGTGCCTCACGTGGACTTTTGCCCTCGCAATTGCTAAATCATAGTTTGTAATGGAAAGGACCTATATGGCTATTTTGTCTCCCAGACTCGTGACCACAACAAGCTTCATTCTCTGCAAGTTTTAGTCCCTTTTTTTAAATCATTTAAATTAGTGTGTTAAAATAACTTAAAATAAGTGCGGTACGCTCAAAATCTAACATTATTCCATAGTTCAGTTAGCCGGAGCGGGATGACAATAACCCCAAGTCGCTGTCGTTCCAGGTTCAATTCTAGATGGCAGATAACTTCGCCTTTTTAAATATTTTTATAAGATATAAAATTTAAAATAACAATTTTCCCATTTGGCAATATTCATTTTGTACATAATTTTAAGAAATTAGAATTCTGATTCACATTATTGCACACGACTGAAAAACAGGTTAAGTAGAAATGGTGATCTTTTTGGGTTGACAACCTAAATAGGTACTTTATTAAAGAACATTATTAAATTTGTGGTATCTTGTTTCCAGGAAAATGGCGTGCATGGCACTTCTGATTCAATTACTATATAACTTGAGCATTTATCATATCAAATTAAGCAGGTCAGTAAAAGGCATCAGAAAATGCTAAAATTAATACGCAGTAAAAGAAAACATTTTGAAAACTATGCAATTTATTAAAATTATGCAGAAAAACATTTTCGAATAAAGAATGTGCATTTTAAATTGTCTTTGCAAAAAAATAAATTTAAAAAAAATTGCTAGCTGGAATCAAACCTGGGGCGGCAGTGACTTAGGGATATTATCACCCCGCTCCAGCTAACTAAGCTATGGTATCATGTCGGTACTCTAGAGCGCCACACTTATTTTAAAAGTAGGTTGCAGTAATTTAAATATTTTTCATTAAAAAAAGAGACTAAACGTAATTTTTTAAATGTAGTCATTATCAGGGTACAAATAAAATGATAAAACAGAAATAATATTTTCATTTACTTTGGGAGATTTTACAATCGATTTTTTAAAAGTACAGGTCAAACCTTAAAATGTATTCGATTTACAGATGAGAAATGCGACATTAAAAACAAAATATATTCTTACAGGATCTCGGAAAACTAGGAATAATATAACAAAATTAGACAAAATAACGTCGATAGGCGGTATTTGATCATACATGCAACCAATTAGACGCACGGTTTAGTTGTAACATAACCTTCAAGCCATCCAACATTTTAATAAAATTCCGCTAGAAAGCAGACCAATCTTTAACCAATCCCAATAATATACATAATCCAAGAAATATATACGTCGATTCTCTATATTCTTTCTTTCTTGGCGTGACTCTATTGGGGTTTCGAACCCTGGGGGTTCGAACCCTGGCTGGGACGTTATTTTTTGCTTTTTTTATTTACGTTTTTAATGGTTTCTAAAATATTCTAAAGTCATTTTTAGATGTTTCCTAAAGTTTTTTGGTACTGTATAAACAAAACTTTATACCCGCGTAGCAGGTATTACAACCTAGTAATATTAATAATAAGAGTTAACATTAACTCTTATTTAGAAAAAAACAAGTTTCTTAGACACCACTTCTTTTAATGAAGATACTTGCAATTTACTCTGTCTAATTCTTTAGCAACTCTTTTAGGCAAATAGCTTTTTAGTCTGCGCAGAAAAGAATCTTTTAGCTTTACATGTCGATATACAGTGAATTCTTCTATAAGCGAACACTGACGGTGCCACAGTTTTTGTTCATTTGTTGGAGACGCCCGCATAAAAGAAACGACGATGTCGGTTATCGGAAGTATCACCTTAAAAAAGAACTAGGATTGGATCAATACATCGACATCGGCGGCGACTGTCCAAAAATGCGAAATGTACTCAGATGGTGTCGATTATTTTTTCTGCGCGAAACATTATCTTGAAGTAAAAAATCAGTCTTTGACAGCGCATTAAGTTCGCATTTGCACGTCAGGCGTGAAGTTGCATGCCGCGTATTTCCCTGAAAAAGCAAAAATGTTTAAACGACAACTGTCGGTGTTAAATTTTACATGAAAACGACGACAAAGCAATTCGCGTAAATTAAGTGTCCGATTAAGAGAGACCTTTTTACTAAAAATTAGCTTTATGTATTGTCGTTTTCGTGCATTAGAGTCCGTATAAAAGAGGCTAGTAAGCATGTCTTGGTTATAGCAAAACGTTGGTTCTACGAAATCTGTCCGCTTATAGGAAGTGTCCTCTTACAGGGAGTGTCCGTAATGGGAAACTTTACTGTAACTAGGTATGGTTATTGTAATGTTAGCCTTCGCAAAAAGTACCAAAAAATATCCCAGTTGGATAAGTTCGTAACCCCTTCTCTTTTTAGATTTTCAATTTATAATTTTTATTACCTAAAATAATGTTAATCATCATCATGTTAATGAGGGCTCATTAAGCTCCCCACTACATTATTATAATGAGAGTTACGGCCTTTGAACCACCACATAGTCGGTGCCTATGTCAACAAGTCAATCCTACTATCTATAATGGTTAATCAAGTACTGCTTATTTCCATTTCTTCATACTACGTGGTAGAGTGCTCCGTGCTTCGAAACTCGCTTAAAAATGAATTCTGAGGGGGCCTCAGGGATTCACGCTGAAATTATACCGAATGAAGCTTAGGTCCTAATGGTTCTAAATCCGAAATTTGTCGAAAATTAGACCGTGGAAAAGGGCAATAACTCGAGATTTGAGATATGTGTACATGGCCGTAAAATAGAGAAAAAAAGCATTGTGTTGTATGAGATTCAAAAATAATTTTGTAGCGTATATATTTCTATAATGAGATTTTAAAATAACATTGGCACTTATAGGCCAAACTACTACAAACAAGTGCATATCTCGGTTCGAACTGCCTCGAAATCTGTTTCAACATTTTAATCGCCCTATCTTCGAAACGAAATTCTAAATCTAAAAAAAAGTATTGGTTATAAGATTGTGGCCTATCTATATAGAAGACAGTGAAAAATGAATTATGTTTTTACGAGTAATTGTAAAGAAAATATTCAAATAAATGTAGAAAATGTTACTTCTCGACAAAAACGCTACCGCTTGGCCAGTCCGCGTTCTACTTACGTGCATGTCACTTTCCTATGCAGCTCCATCTCGCTCGATCGCATCGTTTTAAATGAACATGTTCAGTTTGCATTCTTTTGATTTGTTTTTAGTTTTAAATTTTCAGTGTTCGTTATTTTATTATATTGAATTTTTCCCAAAAAACTAAAAGTACTTTATCATGTTTTGGGAATAAATAACTTTTAAATTACGAGGGTATACTGAAAAGTGTTTAGAATGAAATACAAACACAATAGTATACTTTTCAACTTGTAACCCCAAGACCCCTACGGATATTAAAATAAGTTCCGCCGAGCACTCTACTAATATTTAGTGTTCGATAGGCATGTGCCCATTTTAAGTGACTCCTATAACCTGTAAAGTCTTGTAATGCTTATAATGAAAATTTCGAATGGGTTATTTTAGACTTGTGAACTAGCCCAAATGCCTGAACCTTATCGTGAAATTAAGTCTTGTTTGCACACGGCCTATAAACAAAATGCACGACATCAACAGCCTCGGTAGTGTAATGTCTAGAGTGCTGGACTTTCACCGAAGCGGCCCGAGGTCGATTCCCGGTGCCGGTAGATCTGGTTAAGGTTTTCTGCAGTTTTCCTTAGCTGTGACACAAATGTGGGATTTGCGCTGTTCCATCTGTAAGTCGGCTGCAGCCGCACTTAGGGCCTACATAATAATAATCGCCCCCTCCCTCCAGCACAAGCTTATAGCTTCTGGGGCCTGGTTTCCAGGTTATGGGTTGTAGCAATTATTATTATTGTTATTATTATTATTATTTAATTAATTAATAGCGATTGCTTTAAGATCAGCATAGTAAAGAAAGACTATAAATAAATAAAAAAAATTATGTTACCTGAAATTCATCTAGTTCACTTTTTAAAAAAATTAATCAGGCAATTAGCGAGATCAAAAATCATGGCTTTTACTTGATCTTCAATATCTTAAAATTTTAAGGTAATGATCTTTGATCTATGTTAAAAGAAAGGTATATAACTCCATTAATACCATAAAATCCAACAGTACATATCATGCAAAGGCAAATTGAATAGTCTCATCGATGTGAAAAATACACGTTAGGATATATCTGCAATTAGCAAGTCTTGATCAATCTCGTATTGATTTTAATTGATTTTAAACAATAGCAGACTTCAATCGGGTACCGGCTGTGTATCGATCGTTGAAACTTAAATAATAATCGGTTCTACCATCACTTCAATATTGAAACAGATTGCAATGTAAATAGCTATAAATTGGAGGATAACACTTGGTTAGTAGATGTTTAAATATATAAGTTGGCAATAAAGTAGGTAAGTAGACCATCTGGTGTTCAATTTTTGATGTTATCTGGATAGATAGGCATGATAACTATTGTTTCAAAAACTTATGACACACTGTGATGGAATTAGCAAATAATATCAACAATCTTTATCATTTATTCCCAAATGTTTTTGTTTTGAGAACTCTTAAGTCAGCTGCATGTCATTTACGTTATCTAAGATACATATCTATTTTAGAGTTACTTTTTCTGGGTACTAGATGTTTTCTTTTGAAAAGTTCCTTTCTTAAGGAGCATTAATCGCAAACATCTGAATTTTAATCGTTTTAGCCTTGAATCTACAAACTTATTGTGTTACAAGAAAAAAGTCTCACGCAGCTAACTTTAACTGACTTATAGTTACAAATCACGTTAATTAATTATGGTATTTAAACTATGTACCTTAAATCAATAATTTAGTTTAAACTTAATTCATGTTACCCAACCCATATAGCTACACACCTTTTTAAGATTTCTCTATCACTGAAAGGTATACCTTGTAATATGCGAGCTCGTATAGCCTAATGTAATCGATGTAACAAAATAAGTAATTATTTGATATAATTATTTAACGATATTATTACCAAACCATTATTTCAATTTTATATATTATGAAATTTCTGTCTTCCATA
The DNA here is from genome assembly GCA_929113105.1 of Agrypnus murinus. Lineage (NCBI taxonomy): Eukaryota > Metazoa > Arthropoda > Insecta > Coleoptera > Elateridae > Agrypnus > Agrypnus murinus. The sequence continues at coordinate 94,776,665 of OV816023.1, forward strand.
AGACTGCCCTTTGCTTCGAAATTCTGAAAAATACTCCACTATACTTTTACTAATTTTTTTAGATAAATCACTGGCATATATTATGTTTTATGAAGGCTTAACTTCCGATTCCTATTCGAACTAGATTAGTCTATATTAATTATAATTTTCAAAATTTCTGAAAATAAGATAAAGAAATCAACCAAAAACTATTGTGAATGACTCAAAACAGCCCTTCAGAAAACATCCTTAAATGCTGGTTGCATAGCAACTTTTAAGAGACCATGCCAACTTGATTAATTTTTCAAAGTGCACCCTCTGTTTTTTTTTCACGGAAATGTGTTCTTCACTTCATTCCGCATACAGTAGTATACGGTACTTAATTATCTAATGTGCATTTAGGGGTTGAAAAAAATATTTTATAAATTGTACACATTCATAGTTTATATTCACTAACTAAATTATTTGTTCAAAACGTATTATGATTAGAGCCGTGTCCGATTAGAACTACTGAGGCGCTTTGAAGCCTGTGTAGAGTCCACAAGAGGGCATTTTGAGCATTTGCTTTAAATTTAAGATCTTAAATCTTAGGATTTTATTCAATTTATAACAAATATTTTTAAAACTCCTAAATGTACATTAGATAATTAAGTACGGCATACTACCGTATGCAGAATGAAGTGAAGAATACATTTCCGTGAAAAAAGACAGAGAGTGCAATTTGAAGAATTAATCAAGTTGGCATGATCTCTTAAGCGTTGCTATGCAACCAGAGTGTAAGGATGTTTTTTGCAGGACCGTTTTGAGTAATTCACAATAGTTATTGGTTGATTTTTTTATCTTTTCAAATAAGGGAGGTATTGCGTGCAAACAGCATTTTGGGACACCCAGTATACAGAAGAATTTAAAAAAGCGTGCATTTTGAATGGGAAACTTCTCCTCGTTACAGCAAATGATTAGAATAGAGATAGGAAATTCGTATTGGTCTTAAAATTTTCAGTTTTTTTTAATCGAATGGGCACCCGGCAAAACCGAAATTCCAGCATGACCCAAATAAGAACCACCCTATTCAATCAGTTTAAAGTTGACAGTTTTTGCATTATTCAACTTTAACTTTAAAAAAGTATGATTTCTTGGACTTTGTGCCTCTTGACATTAGTGATCTACACATTAGGGACTATCATTTACCAAAGTTTCAAGAATTCTTGCCTAGAGCAATTTTCCATGAGAATTCTGCGGGATGCAAAAATCGTCAACTTTAAACGGCTGTAATTCGAAAACTATAATTTTTTAGACTTTGTACCAGTTGATACTTTTGATGTATACATCGAAAACTATCTTTCAGCAAAGTTTCAGAGCAATCTGGTGAAAGCCATTTCTCATAAGGATTCCGAGGAGTACGGAGTACTCGTCACAGTCAAATCGAGGGACCGCGGCGACCATGGAGAATGCCTCCCGATCTAACTAGCCTCTAAACAAATTATTGCGAAAGTACAGTAAAATGAAACCCCCGTCTTGTTGAAAAACCAAAGGGACGAAAACAAAGAAATTTAAGTAGTCCCTCGCATTTAAATTGAGATAAAAAAAATAAGGACCAATCAGTTTTTCATTAAAATTGCCACCCGCACATTATTTTTAAATGAGTACTGATTCTTACCATTTACACTAGCCCACTAAACTGGAGTATGTTTAGGCCAAATACATTTTAAGTAAAATATCTCATCTGTACTTTGTGTAGACCATAAAGTTAACTTGAATACAATTATTAGGAGATTGCCTTGCAGCACTCCGTGAATTCTGCTAAAGTTCAAAATTACTATAATTATGATGTAATTACTCTTTTGTTCTGAGAATTAGATATAATTATAATTATTGCCTTTACTTACCTAATTTCTTAATATTTATCTGTTTATTGTTAGGAAACAAAACACTGAATATGAATTATTGAAAAAAGTACAACTCCGTTGGATATCAATATTAAATAGTTTACTGTTGAACATGTCTTACAAGTTTCCAAGTACTCCAGTATTACTCATCATAAGTAACATTAATTACTAAAATTATAAAATAATACAGGTATTAATAAAATATTTAAAATGTAAAACTGTTTTAAGTTACCTTCTATTAATTATTAAAACCAACTGCGAAGTTTCACATTTACACGCAGTAAAAAAAACATAAAAATATTTGCACTAACAGGTGTTTAGTTGTAACTGTTAACACTTTTCAATCTAAAAAGTTACTAAAATTAGCGGGGATTTCAAAATTTTATAAATCTAAACTTAGGTAGTATTATTTATGTACAGATACCTGTTTTTGGTCTATAGTTCAACAACAAATAGAAGAATCTGGGTCACAGAAATCACGAGGGAGAAAATGCAAAATGCATCGCGATCACGCGGCGATCATGTGCTCGACTCGAGTAATTTAACTAAATAGCGAAATAGCAGGTGAGCTTGAAGGATTCAGTAACGTCGTAGATTGATTTCATTTTTTATTTTGTACTTCTAACAGGTTATAACTAAAAATGTGCACAATTACTTTTCTTTAAACGGCTTCATTACACTATGACGCAAAACATAATGAAATTTTTAATTATAAGCCGTTATTAGGGTGTATGTATTCATCAAAGACAAACAAAATGTGAAAATGTAAAATCCTAACGTAAGCCGTTGACATTTCTAACAGCATGATAACACTAGATGCTGTTTACACTCTTATCTTATGTTAATGTGATTAACACATGTTGATCACGCGTTGACCTAGATTCTTCAATTTCTTGTTAGACTCTTCTCAATATAATTTTGATCTATAAGTTTTGTTGCTAAGTCTAATCTCTAAGTCTAAGTTTCTTAGTTGTCATTATATTTTAAATTAACTGTAGTAGTAGCTGTACTACTTTAAGTTATATAAAGATTTGTAAAATATTGAAATTCCCACCAATTTTAGTAATTTTTGAAATAGCAAAATTGCAACAGTTATAATTAGTCGAAGTCAAATACAGCAGACAGCTGAATGTCGCCATTTTTTGTTAGTGTCGTTATTGCGTACACGCTTCTATCGTCAAATACACTGTGAAGTGTATATTAGTGCCAATTCGTTTTATTTACTGTAACTAACACTTTTTAAAGGCTTTTCTTCTCCTAAAAAAATTGAAATTAGCGTGGATCTATATAGAGTTAATTAATAATATAGAGAAAATAGATTTCAGTAATGAAGAATTATTTTTGTTATAAAAATAGAGTGAAAAAAATGTTTTTCTACTCTAAATCTACTTTAACTCTAAAATCTTTACCCAGTACTCTAAAAAGTAAAAATTGTTCATAGGACTGAGTTTTTACTGTGTAATGGTGTTTTTTTAAATTCTTCTTACCGTTGTTTTTGCGGTATCTGTCATTTGGGCTATTTCAGCTAAAGAAGTGTGAGAAACGAATTTTTCAGGATGTCTGGCAGTAAAAATTTCGGCAGTGATAGATTCATACGATTTTCGTCACGAATTAATATTATTTCATCTGTCTTCTTTTATAAGTATGATTCTTACAATCCCAATCGCCAATAATTTTGTAACTGTCGGCAATACTCAGCGTCGCCCTTTGGATTTTGAGGCCCCGGGCACAAATTTCGAGTGGGGCCCCCAGTAAATAAAAAATTATGTTGATTAAAATAAACTAGCTCATTGCGGGGCCCCACTAGCTCTCGGGGCCCCGGACATACGCCCCACTTTAGGGACGCTTCTGGCAATACTTTTAAACTGTCGTTACGTTTTCCAGCAATGATATCCCATGGCTATACTGTTTTTGTTGTGTATTCAGTACCTTTGAGATGTTTTATTTTATTGTACGGTTACCAAATTGTTTTTAAGTAGTAGTTTTGTGTTAAATTGCTTAAATTATGATTACAACAATTATTGTATTATTCAAACGTGGCTTAATAAAAACGATTAATAAAATTAGGCGTTATTTTCTTGGAAATTGAATCATCCAGAAAGTTCCATTTTGTTTTTTGATAATTTTAATATTCGTCAAAACTACCTACGTCATCGACTATTATTACTAAATTAGCAAAATATGTTATGCAAGTGTTGCCTTTCTGCTCCTTTAAAGCGTTTTTAATGATTTCAAAATAGTAGTCAGTTGTAGTCAGTAGTACGGGGTTTTATCAAAAATGTATAAAACAATTTTTCCTATGTCGGAATATGCTGTTCAAACTCGATATATGAACGTAAAATGTCATTAGAAACATTTCTTTCCATATTTTAACAAATAAGGTAATTTTCACCGATTTTAAAAAAGATAACGAATTGACAGATACCTAATGTTACCTGTCAAAAATTGTATCAAGTATTTTTTGAAGAGGAGGTGGGTGATTGCTCCATAAGGTTTTTTCCAATCGGCGTATTAAAAAATTTTCTCATATGAATAAAACTTTATGACACCCACTACATACATAATTCTTTTGTTTTCGTGAAATTTATAATGATGGATAACAAATGGGTTTTCCTCATCATTCGTAATTAAAGACGCGGAAAAAAATTTCTTTGTGGTATTTTTAAATGAGACATTTTGAAGCACCGGAAATAATTCATAATCATTGTAGTCGTTATCTGTTTATGCTCGAAATATGTAATAGCTAGTACTTAATACTAATAGGGAAATAACGCATATTGCACCATTTGCGACGGTAACTTGTTGATTACTGATTAGTTCGTTAATTTTTATGAATGACACCAGAACAAAGGATCTATAACAGTTATCGTGATTGCAAGGTTACGGTACAGTTAAGTTATTAGTTGCAGTGATATTGTTGTCAAGCAGTTACTCAATCTTGATAAGTGAGTATTGTAGAAGGGTCAATCCATATGAAGTGGTCCAGCACTGGTCGCTCAACCATTTCAGAAAACGATAATTTTTTGCATGTTGTCACCCCTAAGTATTGGCAGTTCAAAATCATTGTTATTTTATTTTTATTCCTTTTGATTAAAATATGGCAGCCATATTTGTTTCGTGGTGCACGACGTTTTTTGACGGAAACGTAAAACTTGATATCTCAAGAACGGTTGAACCTACAGACCTACGGTAAAAACCATTGTACTGTTTAGATGTCGGACTACATTTTCTAGTTGAAATATAATTTTCGTAGGATGCTTATTTATGGGTGTAATTTAACCCCGAAGTTTAATAACGATTTTGCAAAATTTCCACTTTTTAGGGGGCCATATTTCGAGATAAAGGTGAAGTCTTAGCGCTGATTTTTTTGTTAATGGTACCCAGTTAGGGGTAGTTTATGTATAAAATATTTCAAATCTAAAACTTTGCTATTTTGGTATTTATGGGCTTTTAAAGTTCTCGTTTTTTTCTATTTTTGGTCAACTTTGGCCCTATATATCTCCGATGGGCACGCATGGAGCATATTACGTGAGAATGAAGTACTAGATGATGGCAAACTGTGGTAAAAATCTCAACTTTGATATTAGCCCGAGAACAGAGTTATGCTCATTTGAAAACTGTAAATAAATTTTGTAAATAACCATAAAACTCGGTCATTATTAAACCATGTATTTTCAATACATTACCATCTCCATTAGTATCGATGAGTAAATTAATTTTATTCTAGTGCTAACATTGTTTTGAGTGATAATTATTATATTATTACTATAATATAATCATATGCCATTCGTAAAAGTTCTTGCAGTTATAACTAAAGCAATTAATAGAATACATATTTATATGTACTTTTTCCTTGTATTTTCTTCGATTTTCCTATGAATCCATGTAAATTATATGACAAATAAAAATAATGAAAATAATATGTGGATGACAAAGTTGGCATTTTGATTTAAATTATCCATAATAACTTCGCAGAACTCGATTCTACGATCAAAATCGTCTTCACTTAATTCTTGTAACAAATGCACTTTATATGAACGGAATTTTTCTCGTTTGCAAATCTTTTGAATGGAATATCGAGTCATGTTATGATTTAAAGCCCTCTGTTGTTGTTTTATTGGATTTTCCACCACATCTAGCATGACATTCAAAGAATTTCTTCATTTGTAACGCTTACTGGTCTTCCACTAGCATCATATTGTTCATATAAGTATATTTGTTTAATTAGAAGTATTATAATACCATAAAGATTTAAAGATCACCTCTTCCAACTGTAGCCAACATATTGACAGATTAAACTGAAAGCCTCCGTAGGACGAACTGTAATGATACACGGTTTACATGTGCCTAATTTATTACATAAAGTAAAAAATGGGCGTACTAAAAACCATAAAAATAAATTTAGTTATTATTCCAGACGTATGCACCTTTTTTGCTTTCTCTTCGTTAAGATATTGAGTTATTGCATTCCCTTCATATTTATGGTTATTTGGAAATTTTTCTCGAAAAGCTCCAAAACAAGCAATAAAGTTACCGCAATTCTAATAATAAAGGGTTTTATTTAAAACGCAAATATTTATGGTATTTTAATTCTTCTTAATTCCAGGAGTATATTTTTGCTGTTTTAAAATACTTCTAATTTTTTTTAATTAGTATTTCTGTAGACATTATGATGCTAATAAGTAATAATATTTATTTCGTTAGATAATCAACACAGTGTAATGATCTTTTATTTACTGTAATTCCAGCAAATGTAAACACGCTCATCAACCCTGCAGACAGTGGGGCTAATAGCCGGGCTGATAAAGAGTTGGGCCTTTCAGATTTCGTGAATTAGTATATGTAAACTGTCATATAATTTACATGGATTCATAGGAAAATCGAAGAAAATACAAGGAAAAAGTACATATAAATATGTATTCTATTAATTGCTTTAGTTATAACTGCAAGAACTTTTACGAATGGCATATGATTATATTATAGTAATAATATAATAATTATCACTCAAAACAATGTTAGCACTAGAATAAAATTAATTTACTCATCGATACTAATGGAGATGGTAATGTATTGAAAATACATGGTTTAATAATGACCGAGTTTTATGGTTATTTACAAAATTTATTTACAGTTTTCAAATGAGCATAACTCTGTTCTCGGGCTAATATTAAAGTTGAGATTTTTACCACAGTTTGCCATCATCTAGTACTTCATTCTCACGTAATATAAAATTAATTATAAATTAATATAAAATCCATGCGTGCCCATCGGAGATATATAGGGCCAAAGTTGACCAAAACTAGAAAAAACGAGAACTTTAAAAGCCCATAAATACCAAAATAGCAAAGTTTTAGATTTGAAATATTTTATACATAAACTACCCCTAACTGTGTACCATTAACAGAAAAATCAGCCCTAAGACTTCACCTTTATCTGGAAATATGGCCCCCTAAAAAGTGGAAATTTTGCAAAAACGTTATTAAACTTCGGAGTTAGATTACACCTATAAATAAGCATTCTACAAAAATTATGTTTGAAATAAAAATGTAGTCCGGCATGTAAACAGTACAATGGTTTTTACTGCAGGTCTTCAGGACCAACCGTTCTTGAGATATCAAGATTTATGTTTACATCAAAAAACGCAGAAAACATCGTGCACCACGAAACAAATATGGCTGCCATATTTTAATCAAAAGGAATAAAAATAAAATAACAGTGGTTTCCAACTACCAATACTTAGGGGTGATAACACAAAAAATATTACCCGTTTTTGAAATAGTCGAGCTACCAATTTATTATTTTGTGGACCACTTCAGATGGATTGACCCAGAAGTAATAAAAGTATTTTTGATTTCTTGATATTCATTCCATGGAAAACCAATCAGCTTTGAATTTTAGTTTGTTGCTGATACATTCTCAGTCAGGTTAAGGATTCAGTAAAGTTTGGGAAAAGTGTACCAACTAAATTTAGTTAAATTTTTACAAATCTTGTGTCAATTATAATAGCCAGCGTGAGATACCTGGGGCACCCCACTCAAAAAAAAAAAAAATAAATATCCTAAAAATTTACACATAATTTGATCTACATTGTAGATCGAGATCGTTCCAAATATCAGAATTATTTTATTATCCGTAGAGTATAATTTTTATGTAGTTCAAGTTCGTTCAAGTACCTCATCCATCACTTCTGGCTTCATTCGGAATTTTCAAGCGTGCATAATAATCCGTCTAAAAACTTTCCGCCTAAAAACTGTTAGATAAGATAAAAGGTGATGCTATTGTGAGATTTATCAATCAACTGTTTTCCATTAAATGTTATACTAATGGCTCTGTAATTCAACACTAATCACTCAATAATGGATGTTGCATTTATTTACTGATTCTTTCAATAATCTTATTTCTTCCAATATGAAATAGGCATTAAATTGGTGCCAGCATCTGTATGCCTGTTTGAAAAAAAATCTGTTAGTATTAATTGGTTTTATTGAAATTTTTTATTGAAACAATTGATCAACAATTTACTTTGCCTATTTCCCTATTTGATACAATAAAGAAATGGACATAACCTATACACATATTTAGGTACTACAACTAAGTGAATGGCTAATAATCTTAGCAATTGATGCCGCTAATATAATTTAAAAAAAAACTAAGTGAATATACATAAAATTAATAATTAATTAAATATAATCACACAAGATATCTTAACAATAACAGCAAATAATAATAACTACTCAATTAATAACAACAATAGGTACTTAAGAATCAATTAGACTTATTCCCATAGAAGTGATTTCGTAAGATATAAACCAAACTTTTCAATATCTTGGTGCTTATCAAAAAACCGGAATGACCTACCCACATGAAATAATTTCCGTAATGCAAGTAGGATTCCATGGCAACAATAAACATTTAAAATGCTTACGTTATATACGAGGTCTAAATTTGTAGGTTATTTGACTTACGCGTACTGCACAGCAACTAGATCGTGTGAATTTGACGAAGAATGACTCGGGCTTCGCCCTCGTGATTTTTTAACTATCAAATTGACACTTTCTGTAATATTACCGACAATTTCAGACATCTTATGGAATTATTACAGACAATTTTACTATCCAATGATTTTGTCAAATTGTTTTCTGAATTTAATATTATTCTGATTCAAGGCACCGCGGGAATCAAAAGGTAAACCTATAGCTCAAATATTATTCACATCAAATTTAGGTTTATAAAAATTGATGGTGACAATTTTTATTATGTTTCTTTGAGTAGTTTTTGTAACGAATGGTAGGATCTACGACGAATCTTTTTTCTCAAAGCAAACTTACTTGTGTAATTCATAAACCTTTTTTGTACTAAAGCTGAAGTTACTACCTTTTTTGCATCATTATGCGTTTTTATTTCTAAAAAGTAACAACATTTCCCTATAACAACCCCAAAACGTATAAGAAATTATTTTCATTATAGTGCCTGCAATGGCAGAAATGCTTTTCAAGAAGAATTAAAAATCTAAAGCCCTATTACAGTTTTAAAAAACATAGAAAAGTATTTAGGATATCTCTGAGAAGCTACAAGATTTCTTTAATGCAACTGCATACCATTTTATTGACATCTTCAAAAAAAGTCTCATAATCTTTTAATGGAAGCTATTTATAAAGGGTGTATCTGTATATTAATCAATGACATATGCACTGGTTTAATTTATTTAGTTTCTGATTACAATTAAGTAAATTTGACTGTACTATATTTTCCAGTTTTTAAGAATAATTCGCATTTTCTAACAACACTAATGCTAGTAGCAGTGGCGCAGGAAGTGTAAAGTGACTGGTATTGCTGAACCATACGTGCAAAAGAAAAAAGGTTATAATCATAGGATATCGCGCAATAGATATAAAAGAAAAAGTGGGATGCAGCCGTCTGCACGTGTTTCGTACTTATTAGTGATCATCAGGACGGCATAGAATGAAACAAAAGCAAAAGCAAAAAGATATACAATACAATGTTTCACAGATAGCAGCCAACACATTTGCGAAGACACTGAATTTTCAGTGCAACGACAAAGTAGTGACGTGGATTAGTATTGCTTTACCAACATGAGCACATAGGTTCTTGTGCCACTGACTAGTAGTAGAACTGTTTTATTCTACATTTTTTCTAATGAAAGATTAAAGACCATCAGAATAACTAAAGTTTTGTTATTTTATTTAAGCTTGCTAGATAATTCTCTTTTATTAATTGGAGTAACCAAAATACAAAACCTACTACCCGTAAATTAGTTTTCACGTTTTTCTTGAAAAAATTTTTACGTGAACATTTATTATGGTAAAACGTGAACACATTACTCTATAGACTTTTAAAAACTTAATTTAAAAAAGTTCGATTACGTCATCACTCTCACGGCGATTTAGTAAATACAAAATCTTATGAACAAGAACATAGAAAACTTTATGCCATTTAATAATATATTGGTTTATACCATTTCTGACCGAAAATAAAGCTGCGACAAAGCGGAGCGCTTTAAACCAAACAGACTGTATACAGGGTGGTTTATAGTTCCTGAACCAGACTTGAGTTTTCTGATTAGAAAAAGTCAAAATTCTTAGTAATTTTGAACGACGTTTTGAGGAAAGTACATATAAAGTTATAAACAAAATTATGATAATGATTTATGATCTCATTAATAACTGTAAATGTAGCTTGAAAATTGAGAGCCCGGCAAAATAATTTGTTTGTGCTGCATAAAACTAAGAATGCAGACTTAAACGTGAATAAATTCAAGGTCGAATGACAGCTTTAAAATAGACCTGATTTATAAGAGAATAGCTTATCTAATTTTTAAAAAGAACATTTTTGATTTCCTAAGTAGATTAAAGGGGTTAATTAGATTAGACTAGTGTAGGCGGCTTTGAATTTAATTTAAAAATTAAAAAACTTTACGAATTCTAAAATCCGTGATGCGATGCGGGGATCCACCGAACGAATGACGCTTTGTTTTGACTACATTAATTAAATATTTTAGTAATGAAAACTCCAGATTTAATGTCCGGTGAATTTTACCTCGTTTGATGTCATCGTTTATCATGACTTGACCTACATCAATATCTTTTTCTTAATTATCGACGTTTGCGGAATTATCATCTGAGTCACTGGCATCAGTGTGTTGTTATAATATAGGTATTTTATAAAATTGTATTGTAAAAAGGATCATGTTCTCATAGGCATAGCCCAGTAGGCTATGAAAAAGATTATTTTGATAGTCAAGTCTCTAGGGTCGGACAATCCGGGTTTCTGTTCAGAACGGCAAATTAGAATGGCGGCAGTTTGGCTGCGAGTTTGACAAAATATCAAAAATACCTATTAAAGTAGAAAACAGAACATTGGTTTGTTCAAAAATTACATCTAAAAAAATGTACACCAAGATATTTTATTCTTTCATCAACATTCATCGATTTGATGGTTTGATTTGACGCCAAATAAATATTTGTGTAATTAATTATTTTTAGATTATTGCCGAAGATTTGTCTGCAATAATTTGGAAATAAATTACCAAATTATGTCATATGTAACAAATTCAATCTGCAAATGCATGATAATGGGGAGCAAAAGACGGGTAGCATTAGAAAAATTGTGATAAAATTTGACAATAACAAGAACATAGAGATCGGCAGAATAATAGAGAAATATAGAGAATAGATTACTGAAAGGGGATAGGTGTGAAATATTAAAACCTAAAAGTGTCAAAGCATAAAATTAAGGCTATATAAAATGGTGATGAGACCAACTGTGACATAGGTTATGAAACATAAAGCAAGTAACGACAGACTTGAAATTTGGGAAATGAAAATATTACGAAAAATCTTTGAACGGGAAAAAGATTAGAGAAAGATGGTAAAGAAGGAATAATGAAGAAGTAAGACAGTTATATGGATTGAGACTTCTAACACAATTTGTAAATGACCAACAAGTAAAGTGGCTGGGGCACGTGGAGGAGAAAGAAGACACACGAATGAAAAAAGCAGTAAGGAAGAATAAGATACGCCCAAGAAACTGATGGCTGGATGGACTGGAAAAATATAATAAGTAATGTCAGTACTGCACATATTGAAATTCCCAATTACTCAAATTATTTCGGTTGCCTTTTTGTGTATTAATCTGGCAGGCAACTTTATAGAAAAAAGTTATTCTGAACCACAATTGTTGCTATTGTACTAAGCACAGATACTTTAGGAATTTTAATAATTCGATCTAGTGTTGTATCAATGACGATCAATGTTACAGCATTTTCAATTTCTTGAGCTGTTATTTGTGCTATGTAATTTTTATTTAATTCATCTTTTTTTTAATCTGTTTTGTATCTTAATGTATTATTAATTTGTCATTAGGAGACTTAAATATCTTTCTAAAATAGTGATACGCATTATCACTATTTACACCATATGAATTTCGTGTTTCGAATATTCTACCACACGCACTATGGTTCAAAGCTGACATTAATTCGAAAAATTAAGAATTTGCATATGAAATTATCAGAGTAAATCTTATTAGTTGCAAACATTACATAAGTAGTTGAATAATGTAAAAGGTTTATCTTTTTTAATGCACATACTTCAAGTTGCAGATGTCGAAAATTGACTTTTCAGGGGGGAACAGATTTTGATGATAGCGACTTATCGCACTCTTTAATCATTTTTGTAATGAAAACCCACAGAAAGTTTGAAGTGTTATGTACTACCGTAAAGCTCTTGAATCATGTATTTAGAAATCGTAGCTAACACGATTTTACAATAGAAAACCTCGTTGTAGCAACATGGAAGAGAATAGCTTTTTTGAAAAAGAAAGTACGTCTACGTAGGTTGATGATGATGCTGTGTTAAAGGTTCTAAAGGGATCTAAATAATAATGACGTCTAAAATACATTTCTGATCTTAGACAGAAAAGCGCAACATATTCCTAGATTGGTGGATTCTACGTTAAAGCTAGCACAGAAACGTGAGGGGAATTGAACAAAGCACCGATCTTACAGTTTAATAATATATTTACAGAATTTAGCCTAAATTGTCCTTGGATATTAAAATGAATTCGTGAGAATTATAAATAAATAAAGGTGAAGAGGGCGAAATCATTCTTGAAACTATTTTATGGTAGTACTCTATTGAAAGAATTTAACTCACATTATTAACCTTCATTCACACTTTCTTTTTCTATTAAAAGATTGAGCGTGCTAGCTTAGTTGTTTATTTAGTTGTGGGAGCAGTGGCGTAACTACCGCCCCCGCAGACCCTACGACGCGGGGGGGGGGGCGCAACCATCCGAAGGGCGCTGCTTGCGTGAAACCTTATTTCGTTAGTAATAGAAATTTTAAAACAAGCCTTGGGGTAAAAAACATTATATGAAAACAATAAGGTAATTACAGATACACATTGCTCAAAACAATTAGAGGATATTATGGTACAATAATATTAGGTGTTCAAATAAGAATAATTAAATTATTAAGTGGTGATTATTTATCTGCTTTGACGACGACGCTAACAATAACTGAAACAATTTCGTCGTGCGTGCTAAATTCGGGGGGGGGGGGCAGTAGTTTTCGAAATAATCCCCAAAGACTGTTAATGTTAATGTTAATTCACATATTAATTCCCCCACCCTATCTAAAAATGCATGTTTTAATGAACATGGGACCTAACCTAACCTCACATAACCTAACCTAATCTAAACTAACCTAATCTAATCTAACCTAATCTAAGCTAACTTAATCTAACCTAAGCAAAAACTAAATTAAACCACGTATGAATTGATGAATAACGCAAGCCTAGGTTAGATTCGGTTAGGTTAGGTTAGGTTGGGACACTATTCTTGAGCTTGATGAGACGCATCGAATATAGAATGTGCGGATAGCGGACCAGAATGTAAAGTTTTTCCAAATGTATTAAAAGAGTTTATAGGGGAAATAGTAAAAACAATGAATTTTGGCAGTTTAATTGCCCAATTCGCCTGCGTTAAAGCCCAGAGAAAACTGCAATTGGTGTTAAATCTCATTAATCATATAAAACAAATTCGTTAGACACAAACAAATGAAAAGGTAACGAATTATTTTTAGTTATTGCAGATTTTATTTTTACAAAAGTTACTTACATATATGTATGTGAGGGGCGCAAACGTAAGTCTCGGAGGGGCGCGCAATCTTTCGTAGTTACGCCACTGTGTGGTAGCTCAAAGTTGTTAATAGTACAGGCTACTTCTATATATGGATTCAAGGCCATTTTGAGTAGAAATAATTATCTGAATCTTATCAAGCTCTACTTGTAGTAAAAATGAATACATTTTATTTACAATGTTCCTCAAAACGTTGGAACTTTCATAGCTCTGTAACCAAGCAAAATACGAGGGCGTATTTTTATGTTATCTACCTATCCATGAAACAAAAAAGTGACGATGTCAAACAAATTATTAAAAAATTGCTGTCACTGTTAGAAGTACACGTGCTAAGTTGTGTTTAGTTTGTGCCGTTTATAGAGATTTGAGACGGTCTATTTGTTGATAAAATGAGTGAAATTAAGGTTGAACATCGCAGCGTAATAAAGTTCCTGACAAAAGAAAGCAATGGTCCAAAAGCAATTCATGAAAGAATGGTTGCAGTGTATGTGGAAGATGCACCATCTTATTTTCAAGTAAAATTTTGGTCTAAACTCTTTCGATGGGGTCGAGAATCAATCAATGATGACCCAAAGTCCGGACGACCCGTTGAAGCTCGAACTGAAGACATTGTGCGAAAAGTCGAAAATTTGGTACTGCAAGATCGGCGTGTAAAGATCTCTGTCATTGCCAATGAAGTCGGTATATCCGAAACAAGTGTCCTCAAAATTTTGCATGACGATTTGCGTATGAAGAAGGTGTCTGCACGGTCGATTCCCAGATTGCTTACACCTGAACAAAAACTGTACAGAAAAGAAGTTTCCCAAGAAAATTTGGCCGAGTTGGAGAGGGACAAACACTTTTTTTCTCGAATTATCACCGGGGATGAGACTTGGGTACATCGCTGGGACCCTCCTACTAAACAAAAATCCATGCAGTGGGTTCATAAGGGCTTTCCACCACCAAAAAAGGCCAAAACACAATTTTCTGGAAAAAAAACTGATGGCAACTGTTTTCTGGGATACTGAAGGAATCTTGCTAATTGAATATATGCCGAGGGAGTCTACCATAAATGGAGAGGCCTACGGAAACACAGTTAAAAATTTAAAAACGCCCGCATTCTTATCCACAAAAAAACTTGTAGCTGCACGACAATTGTCGGGTTCATAAGGCAAACCAAGTTCAGCAGATAATCAATGACTGTGGGTTTATAGAGTTAAGGCATCCACCTTATAGCCCTGACCTAGCTCCGTCAGACTTCTTTTTAATCAAAAATTTAAAAAAGCATCTCAGGGGAAAGCGTTTTGCTTCTGATGAAGAACTCAAAGAAGCTGTTGAGGAATATTTTGCAGGGTTACCGAAGGAATTTTTTTCTGAGGGTATGGGGCAATTGCAAAAAAGATGGAATAAGTGTATTAGTGTTGAAGGGAGTTATGTAGAAAAATAAATTTTTTGTTCTCTTATGTGCTTTTTTTTGGCTAGGTAGATAACATAAAAATACGCCCTCGTAGGGCAAACATTTTATTTAAAACAACCTCCCCTATAACTTTTCATAGTGTTTCACACAGCTAATTGATAGCGAATCTTGAATTTAACACTACTATTAACAAATTAATGTGAATTCGTGAGTACTAACTAAGCAAAATAAGACATTCATTTATGTACGACTTTTTATTCTAAATGACGTTCCTAACAATCTCGCAAAGTGCTTTACAATTGACATCAATTTTTCAATTTAACAGTACAGTTGTGGATTTGGTGTGGCGGTGAATCTTGTTCACATGTACTTAGGCCGCAACGAGGGCTTTTTGTACTACCTCCGTTTGAAAAACTAAAAACAACAGTACAATGAATAACTTAAAACTCTTGTAGCTCAGTAATCTAGCACGATAGAGCCGATATTCATCCTGGACTATTTACTCAATGTGACATTTTCAACAATCTCACGGACTTTTTACACGGATGATTGATGTGAATTTATCAATAATAAGTCAATAGTAATGTTAACAAGTTTCAGTACAACAGTAACATAGGATTTCCATCATGTTTATGTGTTCACATAGTATTCTAAGACTTTCTACTCAAAATAAGCCTGCTATCAACCTCGCAAAAGTCTTTTATACACAGCTAATTAAACTTAATACTGATATTAAAAATCATCCTCGTATCTTCAATACGGTTGTATATACAATTTAATAGCGACATATAGTCTTCCTTTACTAGGATCATTGCAACTGCAGACAAAAAATAAAAGTTTGCAGATAAATCGACAAATAATTTTGTTTCACATCTCGATAATTATCTGTAGAATACTTGAACGTAAATTTTTAATCTGCAAGTGGAATGTACAATATTAAAATAAAAATATGTGTTACGCTGGTTACGCCAATGCTATAACACAAAAACAATTACCTAATTACTATTTTTACTTTTTAAATTCGTAATTTATGCTTTTGCTTGATCGTCATAAAAATGCGTATTGATTAATGTTTTTAAAGAAACCTTGAGATGGAGAAAACAACTTTATGAACTTTGAACCACTTACACTGATTTACTATTGAGATAAAATTATTGTTATATGTATATTGTTAAAGCATGTCAACACCCTAGATGTGTGTTTTATTGGTTTTGTTAAAATGCATTTTATAAATGAGAAGAACTTGGCGTATACTGAAAAGACCATAACACTTTCCGACTTTCTTCGACTTTCCGTAAGGTAAAAATTGCAAGAAACTGATAAGCCATTAAAGCCTTGGAAACATAGAAAAATTGATACTGACATACTTATATTTTAGACTTGCCAGTTTAGAGTCTTTCTTCATAAAGTCTTCCTGTCAGACTTTAAAATACTGTTAGATTTAATTCGAGAGGTCTAAGTTTCGAATACTACGTAGAAATCTGAGTACCCAGAAGGTTTATATACCCTAAAGATTTAAAGTAGGTGGACTTACACAATGAAATATTTTGACGGCCAGAAAGCTGGAGGCTCCAACATTGTAAAATTCCATGCTTATATTTTCAAGTTCTTAAGCCCTTCAAAGACTTTAGACGTACAGTGTCATTGATCTTTGGGCTTCGAGGTTAAAAGATTTAAAAACGCAGATTTTTAGAAAATCAAATATTTACTTATAGGCTGAAGCTTAACCCATTTGTGCCTGATTTATTTCTTATTTAGCTTTTATAATTTTTTTACATAAATCGTCTTACAAACATACAAAAAGAAAGTTTTAAATTAAAAAAAATTTCTGAAAATATAGTTTTTGAAGGTGTTCTTAAAAAAGGACAATAGGCATTAAACGTTATCTAGAAAAAAAAAACATTGAAAATAGAAAGCAAATTTAGTAGAGTATATTAAAAAACAACAATATTTATGGTATTGTTCTATGGTATTCTGTAAAGCAATCAAGATGTAGAGCAATTTGACATTTGAAACACTTTTTTTGCACTTTTTTATGACAGACTCTACATCTTGTTTGATTTTCTTGTCTGACAAGATAGTGTTCACTGCTGTCAAACCGAACTTCTGGGTTTTCGAGGGCAGATGGTCTACCTCGCTTTCTTGAACATCTGTTTGTTTGCAAGAAAGAAACTGTGATGTATCTACGAAACGCAAGTTGGCCCATTTTGCTTCCCTGGCTACGATGAAGTTGCCACGCATTTTGTACGCATAAATCCAAAATATAAAAAATTATTCCGCTGTACCATTTTTTACCCCTAATGAATGTTCTGTAGTAACTTATATTTTGATCGCACCGATCAACGCCACCCATATGAGCATTATATTTGAAAACACTGTTTGGTTGCTCCACCAAAACTTTTTTCTTTTTTGATTTTCTTGAAACGTGTCGAATAGGATATACTGGAACGCTATTTGTTATAAGGTTGACCAAACTGTTGTCATTCCATTTTACAAGGCTAATTTTAGAATCATCGATTTGAAGTCATATGATCCTCTTGTTTTTTTTTTCATCTCTGTTTTAGATAAGAGAGGACATTTAGACAAACGGTTTTCTCTAATGGTGTCTGTGCCTTTGATTCCCCTTCTATAAAGTTCTTCCAAAAGAGGCACGGTTGAAAAAAAGTTATCAAAAAAAATTTAATAGGGCAGCTGTTGATTTTTTTGTATAACGTCGCAATACTGCAAAACAACGGAGGGCCCTAAGCCAAATGGTTTATATTTGTTCGAAATTTGAGTGCTTGCACCTTGATAAGGTTCGACCCAGACACAGTATCCGTTGCATTGAGAATTTGACGTTGTCCCCATCCACATTTTGAACCCATATCTATAAAAAAATATAAAACATAAAAACAGAAATTGAAACAAAAATTTAACACTAACCTAATAGGCTTTCCTTTGATAAATTGTTTACATCCATGCCTTCCAAAGTACGGAATCATAGATTCGTCCACGCTATGTTCTTCAATTAGAGGTGTAAAGTCTTGAAAGTTTTGGTTTATCAATGTAAACAACGGTCTAAGTTTTGCAAATTTATCTCGTTGATCAAGAGCGTTATTGTCGCAACAATGTAAATTTGACAGAATAAATTCGAAGCGATCTCTTGACATAGCTTGGGACACTAAAGAATTGTGAGTATCTGGGCTATTCTCCCAATACATTCTTCGACGTGGTAGAGGATTATATCCACTCAGAAGACCCAAGCAGCATTTAAGTAGCAGTAACTGAGATCGGAACTTTGATTGAGTAGTTGTTACGTAACTGCAACTAAATTTATGACTTTATAGGTTTAATTTCTTCAATTCGGAATATTTTAGTAATTGTGTAGTTGTTTCTACTATTTATTGGAACTATGTAGTTTCATTACTTCTGAGTAACTATTAAAGTATTTGGAACCGTATTGCCACTTAGTATACTTACTTTAAAGTCGTTGCAACTTCAAAGTGGTATTATGATTGTAGCAGTAACTTGCCCGAAGCTACTTTAAAGTTTTTAAAACCTTACAGTAGTATTGAATGTAACACTTACGTTTTTGCTACCCAGAAAAATCACATTAAAGTAATTTTTCGTAAACTACTCCATCTCCATATTTACTTGTAAAATGTTGGATTAATCAATAATCATTAATCAATTTGCAATTTGTTATGATTGTTAATAGATGTTTTACTATATAACCTTCAATAAAAATAACAAATTAGTGCCAAATTGTGCCTTAGGGATTGTTATGTATGTAGGTTGAAGTTGGCAACATTTATTTATAGTGATCTAACTAACCAATCCTGGCATGCTCTGGGCGTGCGTCAGTAACACTCGAGCCGCCTTGGAGGATATACGTCTTCTACAGTCTATGCATTGTGTATTTAATTCGCCCAGCTCACTCAATATTAATAAAGTTAATTAATGACAATAATTGAGTATCTTTTATTTAAACACATAAAAGAACATAACAGGAATAATATAAAAATGGTTTCTATCATGTGTATCAAACGTATAAGTATTTCGTGTATATTTATCATGTTTTATTTTTTGACATTTGTGACATTTTTTTACTAAAAAATATAATTAAAGAAGGCGCGTTGTTATTTTTCGATCTATCATCATCATATTTAACAGAAAAGTTGCAATGGTTTATAATTTTGGTGTACTGGAATGACAAAATAATCAAACATTTCATCGCTCTTTGTATTAAGTACGTATTACAAATAAACTGGTAGTTCATTTTGTGACACGATCCAGCATTATATAGTATAGAAAATGATAGAATATTTGTTAAGTTGCAAGAGCAAGAGAGAACAAACACGCGACATGATGTGTCAAAGAGAAAAGAAGTTCCACGAAAGTAGCAATTACTACGCCGCCACGTATCTGCTACCCAAAAATTGTTCCCCATTTTGGTTCCAGACACGTAACAATACCGTAGCAATTACGTTCTTGTGACTAACGGCAAAAACTTTATAGTTCCACCGGTGGTTGCTGGTACGTAGCGGTGACTAAAAATGCTGCTTGGGGAAGTATTCCAAAAAAAGCGCGCATTTCTTCTGCGGAAATTTTTGCTGGTTTATTTTTTTGTGCAGCGTACATGTTGCTATATGACACAAAAAGATCGATAACGTCATCGCCAAAAAAATTTGAAAACAGTTGGGTTTGAGACAAATTAGCTTTGACATCGTAAACTAAAGGGAACGTGTTACTGTCTAAATTCAAGTCACTGTCTTCCCATCTATAATTTTTCTTCAGTGCAATTTTATATGACGCTAAAGGAAGCTCGTCTTCATTTTCTTCTTCTCTTCTCTCAATATTTTCGTTTTCTACTTCTTCACCATGCTCAGTACTTCTGTTTTCCTCTTCTTCATTTTCAGCATGGTGATTATCTTGAGCATTATCCAAAAAATCTAAGGCTCCTCTAAATAATTCTGCAGGTGCTGTAAGTTGAGAACCTGGTAAATTTTCAATATATGCAGCATCCTCGTCGCCTGAATCTTCGTCGGTCAATGAGCCACAATCGTTTGTTGGAGGCAAAACGGCAATTTCTATATCATTTCCTTCTTGAGGAAAATCATCGTCTTCTTCTTACAACTCCTTCTTCATACAAATTACAAAAAGCTACAGGAAGAGCGACGAATGATGTCTATTTGAGATACAACACATACTGGAACTGAGCTAGGAATGGCCGTAAGGATTCAGGTTTTTAGGTGTAGATAGAGACAAAAGACTGTGCGTTCAATTTTAACATCTGGTCTTAAAAAGAAGAGTTTCTACATCTCAGAAACTGGATATTATCAGTTAGGAACAAGAAAGGGGTAACTAAAGGCTATATGCAAGATATCAGTTCGATGTATGTCACAAACATTGTTGAAAAAATGAATGAAATAAGCAGGAAAGGCAGGAAAAATCAGGTCAAGATTTTGTTAAATGTCTTTATAAAACCAAATGAAAACACAGAGAAATGTATAGGCGTCAAAAAGAAATTGTACAATTTTTCAGTACAGTTCAATTATTATTTAATAAATTTATTTACTATATTTAGTATGTATTACATGAATGTACGTTTATATCTTCCTCAAAAATGCGAACCTGATAAGTGTTGTTTCATTTTCTGCCCCACTGTACATTCGAGCCTGAAGTTACAAAAATCATTTGCTGAAGATTGAGGAATATTATCAGGATTACACGGATATGCTTGTCTACTTGATTAAGAGATTTAGCACCAGTGCACATGCAAGTAATTGAGGTGGTATCTCCTATCGTTGGCTACTCGTTTATGCCCCCCCCCCCCCGGCGTTTCTGTACTAATATAAACCATCAGACAATAATGCAAATATATTTTAGACGTTTGATGATTTAGACAGGATTGGAGGTCTTTAATTTGGAAATAAGCCACTGCTGGTCATATAAAGCCTCCTGAAAATTGACAGGGCACGATCTATACTCCGTTTATTTCAGGCATTTACACATCTAAGTTGTAAAATTACAGAACGGATAGGCAATCAAAAAACATGAATGAAACGTTATTGCCTACTTTTAGAAGGCATAAGTATTTAATAAAATAATCTTTTTCGAGTTTTAAAAAAAATAGTTTTATGAAAAAATCTTTGAAAGTTTTAAAAGTACCATAATGTAAATCAAGTAATTTAAACTCGACATTAGTGACGTAATTTTATACAATAAATAAAAGAATAAAGAAGAACGATATTGTGCTATATATCGAAAAAGCCTCAAAACAATGCTTATTTTGTACCAGTCTAAAACATCTTGATTTGGACCAATAAAATTATCGCATTTTAAATTTCGCGCTATGGTTTGGGTCTGCCAGGAAAAAAGTAGCGTAGTAAGGTGTGAACAAATCTATATTAAGGGAGAAAACCGTCTCGCTCATATCCAATTCCAGGTCAAGCGGTATCATTTAACAGAATGGTGAAGATACAAATGCATAAATAAATTTGAAATGTACTGTTTCTTTGCTAAAATATTCTTACCAGCTTGAGACTTTGTTGTATTGAATTTGCTGCTTGTATTACTTTGGCCATGACAATTTCACTCGGAAACTATAAATATCTGCATCCCTACCCATAGGCGCCGACTATGTGGTGGCTCGAAGGCTGTGACCCTAATTAAAATAACGTAATCAGGGCTGAACCCTCATTCACATGATTCATATATTTTAGGCAATAAAAATTGTTAATTGATAATCTAAAGAGAGGAGTGTAGGCACTTATCCAACTGGGATATTTTTTGATTTTTTTTTAAAAGGCAAAAAATATTTAGAATTCAATAAATCTTTGATGGCCATACCTATATACATGTATATAGCTATATACAGATAGAGATGAAAGATTTTTTTGCATTACGCAGACTAAAAACCTATTTGCCTCAAAACATTGCTTAAGAATTATACATAGAGTAAATTAAATTGCAAATAGCTTCATTGAAAGAAGTGGTGCTCTAAGAAACGTGTTCTCTTCTAAATAAGAGCTTATTATTTTATAATTCAAATATTTTCTGTTAACTGTGATTATTAGTACTTATTATTCTATTGGGACACGCAAAGATTGGCATGCATCCTAGCGGAATTTTATTAAAATATTGGATAGCTTAAAGGTTATGTTGCAACTAAGTATGCGTCTCATTGGTTGCATGCATGATCAACTAACGCATATAAACGCGACGTTGTTTTGTTAAATTTTGTTGCTGTACAACGCCGTATATATTTATTGACGCGTCTCAATACCTATATATTTCTAGCTTTATGTGTTCCTGTAAGAATATATTTTCTGTTTTTAAGGCAGTATGTCTCATTTGGAAATCAAATACGTACCGGGTGGCGCAATAGTGTGGGGAAGTCCGCAGTGTTGTAACAGATACATTATTTTGTGTATCTGGATACAGATACAATTACTATCAGAAAAATGTACCTAGATACAGATACAGATGCTTTTGCTGTGAAGTATCTAGATCCAAATACAAATCCTAACATAATGTATCTAGATACATTTGTAGATACTTGTTTTACTGTAATCGCCCAGAAAATAAGAACTTCTTAGTCAATTTTTCGTAACGAGAATAGTCATTTAACTAAGCATCAATTCCAGGATTAGTCTAGGACAGCAATATTTATTAAATTTTATACATATTAAAAATGAATAATTATTAAGCAGAAACCAGTATCTAAAGATAAATACAGTGTGCATTCAAACCTTTCCACTTTTTAGAATTATTAGGTGTTCTTTTCACATATAATTTGCATTAATATTTTAATAAAAATATAAAATAAATAAATGATATTTGTGTAGATCTTTTATCTTCAGTCTTGATGAAATGCAAAATATTAATAACTTGAATAAACTCTAATAGTTCTCAGTGTTTGAAAACCTATAAAATGTTTCATCGCTTTAACAGAAACCATCATAGCCTAGATATTATTTCTGATAACCTAATTTCAAAGTAGGTGTTGGTACGATTCAGACTACAACAATTTTCCAAGTTCCTAGTACTATTACACCATAAAAGTCGCTAAATCTGGTTGCTTTTAGTTACCCTTCATGTAACTAAATAGATTATATTTACTCTTTAACATATTTTTAAAAGCACTTCATTAGGATAGTCCTTTAGAACTTTGAAATTTCCCAAATTGACTGTTGACAGAAAAAAAGTGGAGTGTGTAACAATCCCGTATAGTGTCTTTACTGTACTTGCAGACTTAAAGGACTGACATGGCTTGTCGTGATACTTATCTACAAGTCCAGTAAAATATACATTCCAGAATTGTTACGTAAATAATAAATAATCACAACATGTAATAAAGAATGTTTATCTACCATCCTACCACCAACTAACTACCAACATACCAATTTGGTACAAGCTGTAAATTATGGTACCTACATAGTTGGCAACGCATTGGAAGAATGCGTCTTCCTCACACTTCACAATCGGTAATATCATCATTTTGTAATAATATCTATTGTTTATAGAGTCACTACATCTAGTCAGCCAGGACATGTTGGCCGATCAGAGTACCACAAACGACGCCATTTTGGGGCGAGAAAAGCCCGAAATGGTTAATTATTATTATCCCCATTGAATTTGTGACAACCCCAAATTGTAATATGCTAAATACGCAAAACGCGATTTTAATTTAGGAATTATTAGATTTCACACTTCCTTTATCATATAGTGTCGCTTGCGGTACACTGATACGTCAACTTGGCATGGCTGATTAGATGTAGTGACACTAATTGTTTAACGAGATGACTATCATCTAGTAGATTTTAAAGAAATTACATAATAAAAAATTTGTTTTATTATGTTGTCGGTTTAAAGCCTTGGTAGTAGCAGGGACCTGCGTGCACGTCTTTCACCCAAGCGGCCCGGGTTCAACTGTCGGTACCGGCAGATTTGGTTCAGGTTTTCTGCAGTTTCCCTTAGTTGTAACACAAATGTGGGATTTGTGCTTATACCATCTGTCAAGTACTGTAGCCGCACGTTGAGCCTGCATAATAGTAATAATCGCCCCTCCCTCCCGCACAAGCTTCATAGCTTCTGGGGCCTGGTTCGCTAGGTAATGGGTAGTAGCTATTATTATTATTATTAAATTATTTCAAACTTAAAATTCCACACATTATTTATGGTAGTTTTTGTATTATAAAATTATGAAAATAGTATCTGCATAATACAGATACACAGATACTACAGAAAATGTACCTAGATCCAAATACAGTTACAAAATTTTAAAAGTATCTAGATATGTATCTAGGTACCATAAAAGTATCTAGATACTGTATCTAGATACTTGTATCTAGATACTTGTATCTAGATACTTGTATCTAGATACTTGTATCTAGATACTTGTATATAGATACTTGTATCTAGATACTTGTATCTAGATACTTGTATCTATACATTACAACACTGGAAGTCCGATAGCTCCTAAACGGTAACATCTAGAAAAACCGTTCTAATACGGATGTAAACAGTGGATAGAGGCGCATCTAGAGAAATTATTTTCAAATTTACAGGATGTTGCAGAAAAGTATGGCACGCTTAAGGTATTTTTTTTAACAGAATGCCCCAAATATTTTTGCATATTTAACTCCTCTCTTGGCAGGTTTATTTATATCTAAAATGTTAGTGCCATCTAATGACCGGTTTAGAAGTTATAAATTTTTTTCAAAAAAATTGAGTTTTACATTATCCCACTTAACAGTTTACCGCTTGCACGGCCGCAACTGTGAAGACGAATTTAAGTAGGGATTTTGTATGCAGGGGCTTGTAGAGTGCTCTTCTTTAAAAGAAAATGGACCCACCATGCACAGGGTGTTCAAAATTAATTTTTAAATTTAGAGAACTTCAAAGCTAAAATTCACAACTTTTTCAAATGGAACACCCTGTATATATTGTACCTTTGTGATGCAGAATTAAATAACGAACATTTTTTGTATGTACGTCCCTATAGCTATCTGTAACCACTTTTGATTTATTGAGAAAAAACTGCAAGCCAGCACTCATTAAAATTTTGAAAAGTGGGTGCCTATGTAATCCTACCCATTTAGGTGCAAACACCGTGCAAGCACGTTCAATATAAAAAGTGAATCTCATGAAAAACCAGTAGTATATGTATTCTTGGATTATTTTACAAAACAATGAAAAAAATCCTCTAGCTAAGCATTTGCGACAGCAGATATTTACTCAATTGGTGCGACGTCACTGCGGTCATTTTAGTTGTGTAAATTGGGCTTGTGATCCAAACAATTAAAAACACCCAACGCTTTTTCTGGTAATTTCGGGATAATTTGTTTGGATCGCAAGCCTAACTGACATTACTAGAAAATGGTGATTGTTACGAAAGTAGGACTATATAATAGACAAAATTACAGCAAATCGTGTTTTGAAATTTGCATGCACTTTGGTCTTTGCAGCACACGAGCTCATATACTGTTTGTTGATATTCCTATCAGCAAAGAAAACTGATATAAATCATTAAATAAATGTGTGCTTAAATTATTCATTAGTTTTTTATATTGTAGAGTAGACCAAGATTATAATAACATCATAATATTATGATTCATAATAGCTATCTTTTATCTCTTATTTTACAAACGGTTTAAGTGTGTTATTGTAAATGGTAAAGACTGAAGGTCAAACATGTAGAAAATAATTAATATAACACGTACTATTAGTTAGGATGCTTTATTCCAGTGATAAGGATAAGTGATTCATAACAATATAAAGTTTTGTACATATAATTCAGTCCTCTCAAATCCTCTGTCATATTTACCGCGTTTTCGCATTCGACGAGTGCTATTAGACAAATAAAGGTGAGCGTTTCTTTTTGATCGATTTAAATGTGAATTAGTTTTTACTTGTTGATTATAACAATGAATTAATAAATATTAAGAATATATATTAGAAGAGTATATTTTATACCATGGTTGTTATTGTTTTCTACCATGGTTGTTTC
The DNA here is from genome assembly GCA_929113105.1 of Agrypnus murinus. Lineage (NCBI taxonomy): Eukaryota > Metazoa > Arthropoda > Insecta > Coleoptera > Elateridae > Agrypnus > Agrypnus murinus. The sequence goes on from OV816023.1 coordinate 94,803,075, forward strand.
GGTAGAAGGTTGCTTATGAAAAATGTACTTTAGCCTTTGAGTTTGCGTGTTGCCCGTGTTGCGTTTTTATTAATAAATATAAACAGCGTGTGGTGTTTGTCGTAAATATGTGGCAATGAAAATAACATAAGTTGTTTTTTAATAATGTTGACAAACACAAAAGTGCGTTGTAGAGAGTGTGTAATAAACAAAAGTGGTATGGTTATATATTTAATTTTTTTTTATTTATTTTTTTACAGTCATCTAACCAATCAAATGTTATTAACCTTTTGTTTTTGTTCATTCAACTTTTTTGTTTCAAGCAATTGTTTAATAAAGCAACCAATGTAATGCGATATTCACTTTAAGAATAGTCATTAAAAGGAATTTTGTAATTGTTTTAAATTGACCTACCTTGCGTTTTTGTAAAATTATTTAAAAAGGTTAAGAACATTTACATTGTGATAATTAAAAGATGACAAAGAGTTATCCTAAATAGTAATGACCTGTTGAATAATTCATACATACATACAATGTCAAATGTTATATATTTTTGGTATACAACCATAATTGCTTTGATTAAAATTGCTATAATCAAATGGAATATCCGGTACATAACACTGTCTGTTGTACATAAATCTTTTTCTAACATCAAAATTTTTTAGCCTTTAGTTAAAGCTACATCCATCCTTATCAAAATACTACTACTACTACACTAATAATAATAATAAATTTTGTTTTTATTTAACATCTGGTTTTACATATCATGTTGATAATAATAATATAACATAAATTATGCAACTGACATATTTACGCACATGTAGTATAATTTTTTATAATGTCAGCATAAACATAGAACAATTTCTATTGAGCATCATATCAGAATCATATAATTATGTATAGAATATTAGAAATTGCGACAGTATACCAATCATGTATCTTCTATGTATTTTTTATATATTCCATGTAATAAATTGTTTGATTTTTTCAATACTTAAAAAAATTACAATTAAATAACAATAAATGTAAAAAAGCCTAAAGCACAATAATTAGATTCACATTAATGAAAAACCTTTCAATCAACCGCATACATATCTACAAAACAGATTATTCTAGTTTTTTGCAAAAAATGGCATAGACTTTTTGTAAATTTGAGGAATTTTTATCTAAATATTCTAAAATATTCATTGAACTATTCAATACTCGTCCGAGACAAAATAATATCTACCACCAAGACCAGAGTTGTCAGATTTATTTTTGTTGTAACAAGATTTTTATAGCATTCCTTTATTTGTTCTATTTGTCCTCCTCCCATCTATTTAGCCACTATCTCTATACAACTTTTTTTGTGAATTCTCTTATGACTACCAGCCATCTACTCCAAACATGATAGATGTCTTTTGTCTTCTGCAAGTGCAGTGTTTGTGTCAACTCCCCCCCCCCCCCAGCTTACTTTCAGAGAAAATTTGGAAACTGCAACAAAGGTAGTTCAGTGAAGGGGTTGCCCTTAACAAAAAGTTAATCCAAGGCCGCTTTTTACTAGCTGTTGCCAGTGTTGAGGTATCTTTTCTGGTAGTTATACTGAACACTTAACCACTTCTTCATCATTTCCAGACCCAGATAAGGTTTACTTGTCCTGGTAAGCAGAAAATAAATTTGTCGTTCCCCATCTATTTAGCCACTATCTCTATACAACTTTTTTGTGTATTCTCTTATGACTACTACCCATCTACTCCAAACATGATAGATGTCTTTTGTCTTCTGCAAGTGCAGTGTTTGTGTCAACTCCCCCCCCCCAGGTTACTTTCAGAGAAAATTTGGAAACTGCAACAAATGTAGTTCAGTGAAGGGGTTGCCCTTAACAAAAAGTTAATCCAGGGCCGCTTTTTACTAGCTATTGCCAGTGTTGAGGTATTTTCTCTGGTAGTTATACTAAACACTTAACAACTTCTTCATCATTTCCAGACCCAGATAAGGTTTACTTGTCCCGGTAAGCAGAAAATAAATTTGTCGTTCCCCATCTATCTAGCCACTATCTCTATACAACTTTTTTTGTGTATTCTCTTATGACTACTAGCCATCTACTCCAAACATGATAGATGTCTTTTGTCTTCTGCAAGTGCAGTGTTTGTGTCAACTCCCCCCCCCCCCCCAGCTTACTTTCAGAGAAAATTTGGAAACTGCAACAAAGGTAGTTCAGTGAAGGGGTTGCCCTTAACAAAAAGTTAATCCAAGGCCGCTTTTTACTAGCTGTTGCCAGTGTTGAGGTATCTTTTCTGGTAGTTATACTGAACACTTAACCACTTCTTCATCATTTCCAGTCCCAGATAAGGTTTACTTGTCCCGGTAAGCAGAAAATAAATTTGTCGTTCCCCATCTATTTAGCCACTATCCCTATACAACTTTTTTGTGTATTCTCTTATGACTACTAGCCATCTACTCCAAACATGATAGATGTCTTTTGTCTTCTGCAAGTGCAGTGTTTGTGTCAACTCCCCCCCCCCAGCTTACTTTCAGAGAAAATTTGGAAACTGCAACAAATGTAGTTCAGTGAAGGGGTTGCCCTTAACAAAAAGTTAATCCAAGGCCGCTTTTTACTAGCTGTTGCCAGTGTTGAGGTATCTTTTCTGGTAGTTATACTGAACACTTAACCACTTCTTCATCATTTCCAGACCCAGATAAGGTTTACTTGTCCCGGTAAGCAGAAAATAAATTTGTCGTTCCCCATCTATTTAGCCACTATCTCTATACAACTGTTTTGTGTATTCTCTTATGACTACTAGCCATCTACTCCAAACATGATAGATGTCTTTTGTCTTCTGCAAGTGCAGTGTTTGTGTCAACTCCCCCCCCCCCAGCTTACTTTCAGAGAAAATTTGGAAACTGCAACAAATGTAGTTCAGTGAAGGGGTTGCCCTTAACAAAAAGTTAATCCAGGGCCGCTTTTTACTAGCTATTGCCAGTGTTGAGGTATTTTCTCTGGTAGTTATACTAAACACTTAACAACTTCTTCATCATTTCCAGACCCAGATAAGGTTTACTTGTCCCGGTAAGCAGAAAATAAATTTGTCGTTCCCCATCTATCTAGCCACTATCTCTATACAACTTTTTTTGTGTATTCTCTTATGACTACTAGCCATCTACTCCAAACATGATAGATGTCTTTTGTCTTCTGCAAGTGCAGTGTTTGTGTCAACTCCCCCCCCCCCAGCTTACTTTCAGAGAAAATTTAGAAAAAGCAACAAATGTAGTTCAGTGAAGGGGTTGCCCTTAACAAAAAGTTAATCCAAGGCCGCTTTTTACTAGCTGTTGCCAGTGTTGAGGTATCTTTTCTGGTAGTTATACTGAACACTTAACCACTTCATCATTTCCAGACCCAGATAAGGTTTACTTGTCCCGGTAAGCAGAAAATAAATTTGTTGTTCCCCATCTATTTAGCCAGTATCTCTATACAACTGTTTTGTGTATTCTCTTATGACTACTAGCCATCTACTCCAAACATGATAGATGTCTTTTGTCTTCTGCAAGTGCAGTGTTTGTGTCAACTCCCCCCCCCCCCAGCTTACTTTCAGAGAAAATTTTGAAACTGCAACAAATGTAGTTCAGTGAAGGGGTTGCCCTTAACAAAAAGTTAATCCAGGGCCGCTTTTTACTAGCTATTGCCAGTGTTGAGGTATTTTCTCTGGTAGTTATACTAAACACTTAACAACTTGTTCATCATTTCCAGACCCAGATAAGGTTTACTTGTCCCGGTAAGCAGAAAATAAATTTGTCGTTCCCCATCTATCTAGCCACTATCTCTATACAACTTTTTTTGTGTATTCTCTTATGACTACTAGCCATCTACTCCAAACATGATAGATGTCTTTTGTCTTCTGCAAGTGCAGTGTTTGTGTCAACTCCCCCCCCCCAGCTTACTTTCAGAGAAAATTTGGAAACTGCAACAAATGTAGTTCAGTGAAGGGGTTGCCCTTAACAAAAAGTTAATCCAAGGCCGCTTTTTACTAGCTGTTGCCAGTGTTGAGGTATCTTTTCTGGTAGTTATACTGAACACTTAACCACTTCTTCATCATTTCCAGACCCAGATAAGGTTTACTTGTCCCGGTAAGCAGAAAATAAATTTGTCGTTCCCCATCTATTTAGCCACTATCTCTATACAACTGTTTTGTGTATTCTCTTATGACTACTAGCCATCTACTCCAAACATGATAGATGTCTTTTGTCTTCTGCAAGTGCAGTGTTTGTGTCAACTCCCCCCCCCCAGCTTACTTTCAGAGAAAATTTGGAAACTGCAACAAATGTAGTTCAGTGAAGGGGTTGCCCTTAACAAAAAGTTAATCCAGGGCCGCTTTTTACTAGCTATTGCCAGTGTTGAGGTATTTTCTCTGGTAGTTATACTAAACACTTAACAACTTCTTCATCATTTCCAGACCCAGATAAGGTTTACTTGTCCCGGTAAGCAGAAAATAAATTTGTCGTTCCCCATCTATCTAGCCACTATCTCTATACAACTTTTTTTGTGTATTCTCTTATGACTACTAGCCATCTACTCCAAACATGATAGATGTCTTTTGTCTTCTGCAAGTGCAGTGTTTGTGTCAACTCCCCCCCCCCAGCTTACTTTCAGAGAAAATTTAGAAAAAGCAACAAATGTAGTTCAGTGAAGGGGTTGCCCTTAACAAAAAGTTAATCCAAGGCCGCTTTTTACTAGCTGTTGCCAGTGTTGAGGTATCTTTTCTGGTAGTTATACTGAACACTTAACCACTTCATCATTTCCAGACCCAGATAAGGTTTACTTGTCCCGGTAAGCAGAAAATAAATTTGTCGTTCCCCATCTTTTTAGCCAGTATCTCTATACAACTGTTTTGTGTATTCTCTTATGACTACTAGCCATCTACTCCAAACATGATAGATGTCTTTTGTCTTCTGCAAGTGCAGTGTTTGTGTCAACTCCCCCCCCCCCCCCAGCTTACTTTCAGAGAAAATTTTGAAACTGCAACAAATGTAGTTCAGTGAAGGGGTTGCCCTTAACAAAAAGTTAATCCAGGGCCGCTTTTTACTAGCTATTGCCAGTGTTGAGGTATTTTCTCTGGTAGTTATACTAAACACTTAACAACTTGTTCATCATTTCCAGACCCAGATAAGGTTTACTTGTCCCGGTAAGCAGAAAATAAATTTGTCGTTCCCCATCTATCTAGCCACTATCTCTATACAACTTTTTTTGTGTATTCTCTTATGACTACTAGCCATCTACTCCAAACATGATAGATGTCTTTTGTCTTCTGCAAGTGCAGTGTTTGTGTCAACTCCCCCCCCCCCCCAGCTTACTTTCAGAGAAAATTTGGAAACTGCAACAAAGGTAGTTCAGTGAAGGGGTTGCCCTTAACAAAAAGTTAATCCAAGGCCGATTTTTACTAGCTGTTGCTAGTGTTGAGGTATCTTTTCTGGTAGTTATACTGAACACTTAACCACTTCTTCATCATTTCCAGACCCAGATAAGGTTTACTTGTCCCGGTAAGCAGAAAATAAATTTGTCGTTCCCCATCTATTTAGCCACTATCTCTATACAACTGTTTTGTGTATTCTCTTATGACTACTAGCCATCTACTCCAAACATGATAGATGTCTTTTGTCTTCTGCAAGTGCAGTGTTTGTGTCAACTCCCCCCCCCCCAGCTTACTTTCAGAGAAAATTTGGAAACTGCAACAAATGTAGTTCAGTGAAGGGGTTGCCCTTAACAAAAAGTTAATCCAGGGCCGCTTTTTACTAGCTATTGCCAGTGTTGAGGTATTTTCTCTGGTAGTTATACTAAACACTTAACAACTTCTTCATCATTTCCAGACCCAGATAAGGTTTACTTGTCCCGGTAAGCAGAAAATAAATTTGTCGTTCCCCATCTATCTAGCCACTATCTCTATACAACTTTTTTTGTGTATTCTCTTATGACTACTAGCCATCTACTCCAAACATGATAGATGTCTTTTGTCTTCTGCAAGTGCAGTGTTTGTGTCAACTCCCCCCCCCCAGCTTACTTTCAGAGAAAATTTAGAAAAAGCAACAAATGTAGTTCAGTGAAGGGGTTGCCCTTAACAAAAAGTTAATCCAAGGCCGCTTTTTACTAGCTGTTGCCAGTGTTGAGGTATCTTTTCTGGTAGTTATACTGAACACTTAACCACTTCATCATTTCCAGACCCAGATAAGGTTTACTTGTCCCGGTAAGCAGAAAATAAATTTGTCGTTCCCCATCTATTTAGCCAGTATCTCTATACAACTGTTTTGTGTATTCTCTTATGACTACTAGCCATCTACTCCAAACATGATAGATGTCTTTTGTCTTCTGCAAGTGCAGTGTTTGTGTCAACTCCCCCCCCCCCCAGCTTACTTTCAGAGAAAATTTTGAAACTGCAACAAATGTAGTTCAGTGAAGGGGTTGCCCTTAACAAAAAGTTAATCCAGGGCCGCTTTTTACTAGCTATTGCCAGTGTTGAGGTATTTTCTCTGGTAGTTATACTAAACACTTAACAACTTCTTCATCATTTCCAGACCCAGATAAGGTTTACTTGTCCCGGTAAGCAGAAAATAAATTTGTCGTTCCCCATCTATCTAGCCACTATCTCTATACAACTTTTTTTGTGTATTCTCTTATGACTACTAGCCATCTACTCCAAACATGATAGATGTCTTTTGTCTTCTGCAAGTGCAGTGTTTGTGTCAACTCCCCCCCCCAGCTTACTTTCAGAGAAAATTTGGAAACTGCAACAAAGGTAGTTCAGTGAAGGGGTTGCCCTTAACAAAAAGTTAATCCAAGGCCGATTTTTACTAGCTGTTGCTAGTGTTGAGGTATCTTTTCTGGTAGTTATACTGAACACTTAACCACTTCTTCATCATTTCCAGACCCAGATAAGGTTTACTTGTCCCGGTAAGCAGAAAATAAATTTGTCGTTCCCCATCTATCTAGCCACTATCTCTATACAACTTTTTTTGTGTATTCTCTTATGACTACTAGCCATCTACTCCAAACATGATAGATGTCTTTTGTCTTCTGCAAGTGCAGTGTTTGTGTCAACTCCCCCCCCCCCAGCTTACTTTCAGAGAAAATTTGGAAACTGCAACAAAGGTAGTTCAGTGAAGGGGTTGCCCTTAACAAAAAGTTAATCCAAGGCCGATTTTTACTAGCTGTTGCTAGTGTTGAGGTATCTTTTCTGGTAGTTATACTGAACACTTAACCACTTCTTCATCATTTCCAGACCCAGATAAGGTTTACTTGTCCCGGTAAGCAGAAAATAAATTTGTCGTTCCCCATCTATTTAGCCACTATCTCTATACAACTGTTTTGTGTATTCTCTTATGACTACTAGCCATCTACTCCAAACATGATAGATGTCTTTTGTCTTCTGCAAGTGCAGTGTTTGTGTCAACTCCCCCCCCCCCAGCTTACTTTCAGAGAAAATTTGGAAACTGCAACAAATGTAGTTCAGTGAAGGGGTTGCCCTTAACAAAAAGTTAATCCAGGGCCGCTTTTTACTAGCTATTGCCAGTGTTGAGGTATTTTCTCTGGTAGTTATACTAAACACTTAACAACTTCTTCATCATTTCCAGACCCAGATAAGGTTTACTTGTCCCGGTAAGCAGAAAATAAATTTGTCGTTCCCCATCTATCTAGCCACTATCTCTATACAACTTTTTTTGTGTATTCTCTTATGACTACTAGCCATCTACTCTAAACATGATATATGTCTTTTGTCTTCTGCAAGTGCAGTGTTTGTGTCAACTCCCCCCCCCCCCCAGCTTACTTTCAGAGAAAATTTAGAAAAAGCAACAAATGTAGTTCAGTGAAGGGGTTGCCCTTAACAAAAAGTTAATCCAAGGCCGCTTTTTACTAGCTGTTGCCAGTGTTGAGGTATCTTTTCTGGTAGTTATACTGAACACTTAACCACTTCATCATTTCCAGACCCAGATAAGGTTTACTTGTCCCGGTAAGCAGAAAATAAATTTGTCGTTCCCCATCTATTTAGCCACTATCTCTATACAACTTTTTTGTGTATTCTCTTATGACTACTAGCCATCTACTCCAAACATGATAGATGTCTTTTGTCTTCTGCAAGTGCAGTGTTTGTGTCAACTCTCCCCCCCCCCCAGCTTACTTTCAGAGAAAATTTGGAAACTGCAACAAATGTAGTTCAGTGAAGGGGTTGCCCTTAACAAACAGTTAATCCAGGGCCGCTTTTTACTAGCTATTGCCAGTGTTGAGGTATTTTTTCTGGTAGTTATACTAAACACTTAACCACTTCTTCATCATTTCCAGACACAGATAAGGTTTACTTGTCCCGGTAAGCAGAAAATAAATTTGTCGTTCCTCATCTATTTAGCCACTATCTCTATACAACTTTTTTTGTGTATTTTCTTATGACTACTAGCCATCTACTCCAAACATGATAGATGTCTTTTGTCTTCTGCAAGCGCAGTGTTTGTGTCAACTCTCTGGTGACACCAGGGGAATAACAACTTCTCTGTATGAACTAGAAATTCTTGTTTCTAGTTACTAGATGTTTGCAAACCTATAAAGAGTACTAAATATATGTGCTTCATTAAGTTAATTGATCGACCAGGTGTGCCGACATAAATTAACTATGATAGTTAATTTAGATCTTATTAAGATGATAATCCTATAATCCTAATATTCTTAATTAAAGTACGTACATGCATCAGTGTAAACAAACAATTTGGAGAAAACCAATATAAACTGCAACAAATGTAGTTCAGTGAAGGGGTTGCCCTTAACAAAAAGTTAATCCAGGGCCGCTTTTTACTAGCTATTGCCAGTGTTGAGGTATTTTTTCTGGTAGTTATACTAAACACTTAACCACTTCTTCATCATTTCCAGACCCAGATAAGGTTTACTTGTATCGGTAAGCAGAAAATAAATTTGTCGTTCCCCATCTATTTAGCCACTATCTCTATACAACTTTTTTTGTGTATTCTCTTATGACTACTAGCCATCTACTCCAAAAATGATAGCTGTCTTTTGTCTTCTACAAGTGCAGTGTTTGTGTCAACTCTCCCCCCCCCCCAGCATACTTTCAGAGAAAATTTGGAAACTGCAACAAATGTAGTTCAGTGAAGGGGTTGCCCTTAACAAAAAGTTAATCCAGGGCCGCTTTTTACTAGCTGTTGCCAGTGTTGAGATGTCTTTTGTCTTCTGCAAGTGCAGTGTTTGTGTCAACTCTCCCCCCCCCCCAGCTTACTTTCAGAGAAAATTTGGAAACTGCAACAAATGTAGTTCAGTGAAGGGGTTGCCCTTAACAAAAAGTTAATCCAGGGCCGCTTTTTACTAGCTATTGCCAGTGTTGAGGTATTTTTTCTGGTAGTTATACTAAACACTTAACCACTTCTTCATCATTTCCAAACACAGATTAGGTTTACTTGTCCCGGTAAGCAGAAAATAAATTTGTCGTTCCCCATCTATTTAGCCACTATCTCTATACAACTTTTTTTATGTATTTTCCGAGGGGTCAACCACTCACCGCAATACAACATGTACATTTTGGCGGCAATCGCACGCAATCCTTAGCAATCACAAGGAAATCATTAGAAATCTCGCAGTCTTTATCGGCAATCAGCGAAATCTTTCGCAATCCCGCAATCATCATCGCAGTCGTCGATATCGAATATAGTAGAAGTGGTGCCATCATTAATTTGCGGGAAATTCGATAGTTATTCATACTTATTATCAGTATTTTTGTCAAAAGCGGCATTTTGAGAATCGGTAAGCGAATACGTCAATAAAGCTAACACTCCCACTTTAAGCAAAACGAAAAACCCGCCTATAATTTAGCGCTAATTAAAGACAAAGTACCAAAAAGAAATATTTTTTTTGTGGCTAAACCATTTAGACACAATTCACATTTCAAAATTGGGGGTGCTAGCTTAAGCTCAAACTAGCACCACTTCAAACAAAAAAAATAATAAAGCCATAATTAACTACTAATTAAGGACAAATTTGTACCACAAGAACTTTTTTTGCAACTACAACTCTATAGTCGCTATTTACATATCAAGACTGGCAGAGCAAACTGGCAACCAACTTTCATAAAAATGAAAATTTCCTAAGCTATCATTAGTACTAATTCAAGACTAATTTTTGTACTTTGCGTTCACAATGGGCTCATTGTGACACCGAAAACGATTTCATAATAGAGGCTATTATAACATCGTTTTTGGAGACTATTTGTTTTGTAAGATTGGTAACATTTGTTTTATATTACATATAATCACATTTAATTTTGACACATTCTAACCTCACAAAACGTGAAAAGTCATTTTATAGTGTTACCACATGTTAAACGCAAAAATCACTAGATTGTAATGCAATGTTTTTAATAGCTTGAATTTACAATTTCTATAAAATTAATGACGCAAAGTATAAAAAATAGTCCTCGCTTCTCTCGTCATGTCCCAAACAACTCGTGCTACAAGAGACCGTCTTGTACAACTCGTATAATAATATACTATTGTACCATGATTAAAATGTTTAAATAAACGATTGTTTAAAATGTGTGCCATCTGTTTCGAGATTATTAGAAATTGATTAAATATAAAAAACTTTCCAATATGGATCCACCTTTATGGCAGACAGTGTATGTGACACATGGTACATCGGGCGCATAGTGCAAGTTTTAGATGATCAAACATTTAAAATAATTTTTAAAATCTAAACTAGACGAGTATTAATATTTGGCCAAAAGAAGAGGATGTACAGATTGTAAAAATATATTTTTCTTTTATGGGCCTATCGAATTACAGTAGGACTCGATTATTCGTCAAGCATTGAAGGATAATAATCAAAAAGACAGTTAACAGAACAATAATGAAAAAAATGTTTTTTTTTCTCAAAATTGTTTTATTTTTGGAAAAATTATATGTATGTAGTAATAGGCAATAGTCCATTTCGTTTAAAAAGCCGTGGCAAAATGGGTATTGAAAAAGAGTATAAAGGTCTTAGAAGAAGTCAAAACTAGTTAAAACCCTACAAATCTTTTTATACTTATGTAACGTTAAAATTAATAATCGTATATAGTTCCTAAATGAAGCATTTTATTTGTGAAGTAATGTCCTTCGTAGTATCTTTATAAATGAATTTACCTAACAAACTCATTTGAATTAATCGTACTGTTCTTGTAAAAAACAACCAGTACAAATACTATCGATTTTGTTCTAATCATTAGCAATCACATTGAAAATTGCTTTTCAAACATTAGCACGTTAACGAAGAAGCAATCGCATTCTAGAAATCATCCCGCAATCCTCGGGAATCATAGGCATTGCGAAAGCAATCCTTGGAAATCGTAGAGATTGTGAACGCAATCCTTGGAAATCAGAGATTGCGAAGGCAATCCTCGAAAATCATAGAGATTGCGAGGAAATCTTGGATTTCGGCAATACATGTACATTTTTTGTAAGAGTGGTTGACCCCTCGGTATTTTCTTATGACTACTAGCCATCTACTCCAAACATGATAGATGTCTTTTGTCTTCTGCAAGTGCAGTGTTTGTGTCAACCCCCCCCCCCAGCTTACTTTCAGAGAAAATTTAGAAAAAGCAACAAATTTAGTTGTAGTGAAGGGGTTGCCCTTAACAAAAAGTTAATCCAAGGCCGTTTTTTACTAGCTGTTGCCAGTGTTGAGGAATCTTTTCTGGTAGTTATACTAAACACTTAACCACTTCGTCATCATTTCCAGACCCAGATAAGGTTTACTTGTCCCAGTAAGCAGAAAATAAATTTGTCCTTCCCCATCTATTTAGCCAATATCTCTATACAACTTTTTTTGTGAATTCTCTTATGACTACTACTATAGCTACTCTTGCATGTATAATGCAGCCATCTACTCCAAACATGATAAGTACTCTTATATCACAGATACATCTTGCATATTGCTAATGCATTATACATAATTATAATCTCCTCTATTATCTGGTATGGGGCAAATGTCTCTAATTCCATCTACAAATTTGCACCATTACTAAATGCTGTTCATCTTTTTCCAAACTTTTTACATTCTAATGTTTCTCTAGATCTATCACACCTTCCTTTTGCCTGTATCCTAGCTTCCCATGCCAGTTTTACTGATTTCTTAGACGTCTTTTGTCTTCTGCAAGTGCAGTGTTTGTGTCAACTCCCCCCCCCCCAGCTTACTTTCAGAGAAAATTTAGAAAAAGCAACAAATGTAGTTCAGTGAAGGGGTTGCCCTTAACCAAAAGTTAATCCAAGGCCGCTTTTTACTAGCTGTTGCCAGTGTTGAGGAATCTTTTCTGGTAGTTATACTAAACACTTAACCACTTCGTCATCATTTCCAGACCCAGATAAGGTTTACTTGTCCCAGTAAGCAGAAAATAAATTTGTCCGTCCCCATCTATTTAGCCAATATCTCTATACAACTTTTTTTGTGAATTCTCTTATGACTACTACTATAGCTACTCTTGCATGTATAATGCAGCCATCTACTGCAAACATGATAAGTACTCATATATCACAGATACATCTTGCATATTGCTAATGCATTATACATAATTATAATCTCCTCTATTATCTGGTATGGGGCAAATGTCTCTAATTCCATATACATATTTGCACAACTACTAAATGCTGTTCACCTTTTTCCAAACTTTTTACATTCTAATGTTTCTCTAGATCTATCTCACCTTCCTTTTGCCTGTATCCTAGTTTCCCATGCCAGTTTTAACTGATTTCGAGCTATTCATTCTATGTAGCTGTCTGCACCAACTTAGATGTCTTTTGTCTTCTGCAAGTGCAGTGCTCTGTTACACAGCGTTGGCATTTCCCTCTTACGCTTGTGTTGTGCGAGTCCAGTGATCACAAGTACAGCACAGGACTCTGAACCAAGTTTTGTATTAATTTTAGGGAAATCTCCTGGGTAAAACATAACTCGGGTCCCTTGGTCAGTAGTCTCGCATGCAACTAACCGAACTACAATCGCTTTCATCTTTATGTATGAAGTCTAAAATAAACTGCATTTCCATTTCTTCTCGTACTTGTATATTCCTAATCCTGTCCCTCCTTGTTACATCTCTCACTCGTCTTAAGTATTGAATGTCAGTGACTAGTAACTTGATTTTTTTTCTCTTGTTGATAATATTGATGACTCGTATCCGTAGACCAAAACTGGTCTGAAAATTGCTTATATCAATTGATCTTCATTTTTCTTGGGACTTCTTTTTGCCCAGTTCATCGACCTTCATATATCTTGTATTCTAATTTGTATACCTGATCAGTTTGTCTGATCTTTTATAAACTTCCATTTCTTGTTTCTTTTTCTTCTACCATAACCATGATATTTGCTTTATTATTTAGCTGCATTCCATACTCTCATCAATATTTCATATCATATTTCCAAATTGGTTTTGTTTTTTAAATATTGGTATTAATATTCCTGTTTCCCAATTTTTTGACAGCACTTCTTTCCATGCTTTCTTATGTATTTACAGCATTATCTGTGTTCCTTTGTTTACCACTTCTGCTGCTATTTTGTCATACCAATTATAAACTAAAACTAGTAATGGGGGAATCCCTCCCCCCAGTAGGGGTTTTTGTTGTGTCAAACATCTCAGTGACATAGGACCTACAGTTTTATTTCCTATCCAAGAAGAAGACTTGTTTTTTAATTTTTCTTCGCTATGAGAAATTACCAGCTTGCCTGGGGATCGAACCTAGAGCCCTTGGATTATGAAGCAAACATGCAAACCACTAATCTATCGAGTCTGGCTGCCCAGCTTTATTGCCCTTTCTATTTTTTCCATACTTTAACTAATTGTATCTTCAGTTCTTTGTCATCTCTATCTCATCGTTTAGATTTTCTTCTAGTCCATGGGTGTTTGTACTATTTTCAAGTAGTTCTTTGAAATATTTCTTCCATCTGTTCATAATTTATATCACCTTTGTTAACAGTTGTCCATTTCTATCTTTGACTTGATTTAGAATGTGGTCATTGTACGTTCTTAATTTCCTTAAAGTGGTATACTTTCTGGTTGTCTTTAAATATCTCTTTGATTTTACTCCAAATCTTTCTCATGCCTCTTCTTAGGTTTTTAATACTGCATCCTTTCTTATTTGTTTATACCCTTAATATCTCCTTGCTCAAATGATTGGCTGGAATTTGTTCGGACCTCCAGCTGTTTACTTACTTTCTTTGACTTTTTTTTGATTACTTTCCCATTCACTTCTTGCATGCAACTTATTCTCTTCTATTTCTCTAATTATGTTATGCGTAGTCGTAGCTGTTAAATTACCAGTGCTGGAGTGGTGTGGTACCCTTTTGGAGGCGGATCTTCGATCACATCACTACCAAAGCAGCATCTTAGTAGTATTTTTACTGAATTTCCTTTCATTGTGTAGGATTATCATAGGCCGGCACTTTTTTTAAAGTTAAAAATTAAGGATTGCACAGAAGGAATGGAGACGATCCATGTATTTTTTAATCAATAGCTGAATGAAAAATATGAAGTGCACATCATGTTCAGGTTTTCTCTGTAGTACCCCAGGAAAGGAATTGCAGAATATTATGTTTCTAATACTCCAGTATGCTACAATAAAGGCAACAAAGAGCAACTGAATCAAGTTAAAAATTCTTATTAATAAAACTCATGGTTAATAACAATTATTTTATAATAATTAAATAATAATTTACTTGCAATATAAAGAAAAAAAGAGTTTGCCGCTGGCTAGGCCACATCGGCACAAGAATGCAACATCATTTGTTCAATTTAAGCTCAAAAATCTCACTTGCTCAAAATGATCTAACACTTTTGTTTTTAAAATTGCAAACAGATTTAAGTTTTAGATTAATCTAATTTCTTATTTTTATTTCTTGCAAGATTTACAGTTTGACTTATTTCTTCCCAGATGATTTTAAGTTATGCAAAGTTACAGAATCCATTGACTCCCGGTTTAGGCTGCTGTATGAAAGCTAATATGATTATCTTTTAATATTAAAATAAATCAAGATAAAATTAACAAACAGATGGAATAAATAATCTAGATTGTCTCGTTGCAAAACCTCGTCTTTTCGGGATCACATATAGAAAAAACCATTAACAAAGCCGTGCAAAGATTAGGTTTTATCATCTAAAATGCTTTCACTCACTACATTGCATAATTCTTTATAATCAAGTAGAAAAGATGCAAAAGTTGTTCATTAGATTTTACACTGTAAAGTTACTATATTAATATAAGCTACTAGTCGGCAGTACGGCAGAGTGGTTATAGTGGATTTATATCACTTAACATAGTTAAGTCGAGTTCGCGTCTGTCAATAGTTGGATGGGTAAACCACGAGCGCAGTGTACTTGCCTACATGGCTCCGCTGCCTTGTCTCACACACACACACACATATCCACTCTGCGGCTCGGTGTCCGGCACTTCGACACCGAAAGGTATAAGAAGTTAAAGATATATATATATATATATATAAGTTACTATATTCAGTTTTTGAATCTTAATAATTGTCTGTTGCGGATTTGTCTGGTATTTACATAATGTTGTAAGTCCGTCATAGACTATGCCTACAATTGGTCTTGCTTTACATTGGCAGTTTGCCATCTTGTAGATCTACTTCTATTGTGAGATAGATTTGAGAGAGTTTTGATGGATTAACTATAGATTATCCCTTCGACTAACATCAATCATAAACTAATGACAAACGCACAGGAGATTTGACATGATTCAAATCTCTGTCTACGGCAGATTTGAATTGTATTTACTTTGTAGTGAACAACAGCGACACTGTGGCAGTATCCATTTGTTTAGTACCTGGAAGCCCTACTTACAATATAAAGTAAATATTTAAGTTCTGATGTGTAATTTACTGTAGACAAATCTTGGTTAGTCCTAAACAAGATGACATGTTAGAATAATAGAAATAAATAAATAGATAATAACATAATTGTTTAATATTTCTATATTTAAAACACTCATTAATCATGGTTGAAACTAAATATTTAAATGATGTCAGTTTTATCAGTCTTCAAGGAAAAATTTCCTCATACTTTGATGAACTTTAGATAAACTTCTCTATTATGAACTAATCTATCGTTATATCTGCCTTGTATTCTAAATGTTCTCTTCAGTTGTTATTGTGCATGATAATCGTAGACTTCCTAAAGTGATATCCATTTGATATAATTCAGGTAATAAGTGCACATCCATGTTGCATATTGTTATATTTTTAAAAAATAATAATGTTAGTAGATATCAATATTTACTATCTTAAGTATTTGAATGCGAATCTACTTTAGATAATAAAACCTTTCATAATAAACATAGCAAGATTCAAATTTCAAATAAAAGATATATTATGCATAGACTAGATAAGCACTAGTTGAAATAACTGAAATAGCAATAGTGTTGCAGTTATGTATTATTTAAAACAACTGCAGGTTTTGTGCTCATTAACTTGCAGGTACACTCAACTTTGATGAGCGGCATATTGATGGTGATAAATTAATATGTTATTCGTCAAATGTTTGCGAATATGACTTATGGCATGTTAATTTAACATTGTTGGTATGAGTATTGCATTCCAGCATACTACACCAATCGTAAATCAGTATTCTTTTTTTTTTCTTACCAATGTATAATTCATTGTATTTCTTATTCCATTTTACAAAGTTTACAGATACATGTAAAAACCAGGTTATTCAATTTTTTTTATTGTTTAAAGGAAATTTAAAATATTTCTAACAAAAAAAGAACTGCTATTTGGTAAGTTTTATATTTAATAGAATGTTAAGGCTAATTTTAAGTAAAAAATAGGTTTTAAAGGTATTCTAACCTCAATAGTAATAATAATAATTATAATTGCTACAACACATAGCCTAGAAACCAGGCCCCAGAATTTATAAGCTAGACATTACACTACCAAGGCTGTAAATCAATGTCAATGAAGGCATAGTGAATATAAAATGAAAAAGAACACAAACTGTTTTATAAAAACTTTTTTTTTTAACATGTATCTTCTTTTTCAATATTTTGTTTTTTTTCCGGGGCATACTTTTTGATATTGTAGCCGTATTGAAACTGCTAATGGTTTTAATTTAGTAACACATAAAAAGATTTCCTCATAATGCTTAATTTTTAACTTTAACAGATAGATATGTATATAAAAACAAAACAACAAAAAAGATATTGAGGTATAATTTTTAAGAGACGGTCTCTGGGAAAATGAAAAAGACGTTTTAATATACCAGACCGGCAAGGACTTTTTATCTCTGATTTGCTTGAGACTTTTAGACACTACTCCCTAGACCTTATAGAGACATTCTGCTCAGATAATGTTTCAATCCATTCACCTTACCTACCTCTCTGGTAGGGTCAACAGTTGATATTACAACTTTATGAGGAAGCATCCCACGGTAATCTGCTATAGCTCAAAATGTCGGCTTCAGCAACTACATTAACCTGGAGGTATATTAACCACATCACAAAACTTCCTCTTTTTGCAAATTTAAGTTAAAATGGTTAATACCACTCTTAAGTTTTGACCAATTTTTTGTTTTTTTTAAATACCTCAAAAGCTACAAAAGATCAAAAAAGTTGTTAATTGTTATAAATATTCTTTACTTAGAAGAAAAAAATATGTTTCAATTTCAAACAATTTTACTCCTATTTGTCTCCCCTAAATTCATGATTTTTCTTAACCTTTTGGAACATGCATGCAGACTGACACTCCACAGGGCCCTATTTCTTCCGTTATTTTGGGAAAAAGATACAGGAGAGTTGTTGTTTGTTTTAAGCTACTCTAGCTTGGTACCAAGTTGTGTGAGGAAGGGTTAACTTGTGTTGATTTTATTGCAATTTGTGGTCGCCAAGTCTGTGACCGAAAAAAGAATAGGTCAACAAGAATATCACACACATACACTATACATTTGTCCCAAATGTTATTCAGAACAGATTGATAATGCTTAGTATATATTTGTGTGAAATAGACATTATGTTTTTTGAGATCTACCAGATTTTTCAATTTCTGCATTAAACTTTCATATCTATGTTTTTTAATTTTATTGCATGCTATTAAGTTTTATGGAAGTTTTGTAGCATGGTTTAATGACCTACTCCCAGATTTGTGCAAAAATAGCAATGCAAGAACGCGACATCAGTTTAAGAATTGAACTGGAGAATGAAAAATACCAATTCTATTTAATTTTAATATAGCAGAATTTACCCGGAAAGATTTAACAGAGAAGGCGTGGAATGAAGTTGCTATAAACAACTAATTTGGGATCCACCCAATACCTTCGTCTTTTCTGTCGATTTCGTAAATACACGTACATTACAAAATCCTCTTCCTCTTCACTGGAAAAGGAATCTTCTTCACTAGACATCTTGACGATGACTGACCATTTTTATCGCATGCGTGTCGTGCGAACCTATAGGTGTTGGATACATTTGTTTTTGTAGTATTGTCTGCATGTCGTGTAGCGTAATGAGAATAGGGTCTATGACTGTCAACTTTCCAGTTTAATTTACCATAGAATGTCACATTTCCACTATCCCTAGATAGTGCTCGAGATTCTAGCTCTAGATTCTAAGGCTCGTCAAGACTGATTTATATATCATATAGCGGTATTTGTCTAAATATGCAATGATAAACAAAAAATAATTGTCACAATAGGATTTTCCTATCGTATATTTTTGACTTGTTTTCCTAGGATCACGGAACCCAAGATTTGGAATAGGGAAAAGTTTGTGTAAGATTAATCGGTGATAAGATCAACTAAAACCTTAAAAACATGGAATTTTTTAATATGAAAACCAGTCAATAAGGCAAAATAAACGAGACTTCCAGGTTTAGACCTTATAATATTGAAAACGATGAAGTAACTCGGCATTCTTGTTCACAAATTTGTGCATTGATATTCTTTTAGGTGCTTTTAATTAATATCTTAAAGGAGCCACATACAATTCTGGGCGAAATGTTGAGTTTTATCGTTCTCAGTATGACATGGTCCAAACCCAGAAGTCATTCTCTTTGTCTATAACAGTTAATAATCAAAAATAGTACATTTTTACCCCATACATTGGCAGAGGTGAAGAACTGGTAAATGCAAAGAAGCTTGTTGATCACACATGCAATAGGGGAAGGGGGTCAGCATTGCTCAACGAGTTAAGCCAAACATTTAGAATTTGAGGTGTGTTCATTCTTAAGTTTGAGCTTTGCGCTTGGGTAAATTAGCTGCCAAGTCCATCGGCATTTGTTGTTTGTCTTTGCATGTTATATGAGACATAAGACCATAGCAGCTGTTTCTTTCTGTGGTGTAGATGTCTGAATAAAAACTTTTAACATATTTCATATCAAAATAGTTTTTGAAACTATACAACGAAGTTTAATCAAAACGAAAAAATAAAGCAAAACTGATATAAAGCTGAAATGCTTTATAAGTTCGCCAAAATTTGAATAACTTAATAACAAAGAAATTTTTGTTTTGTAGATTAACACCTGCCAGTAGTAAAGATGTGGGCCACTCTTGAACCTGGAAGTTCCCCCATAGATTGGTGCGAGGACAATTACACCTTTTCACCACTTATTGCAGAATTTGTAAATACGGTAATTAAACATTGTTAACTGTGTACATGTAAGTGTTGACTATATCTAATTTTTTGTTTCAGTTTAGCAATATTTTATTTGTTGTTCTTCCACCACTTTTAATTCATCTTTTCCGTGGATACGGAAAGTTTGTAAATCCAGCAATTCATATCATTTGGGTGCTCTTAATTGTTGTTGGACTGACTTCTGCATATTTCCATGCCACTTTAAGCCTTATAGGACAGCTCTTAGATGAATTAGCAATTTTATGGGTCTTTTTCGCTGCGTTCTCTATGTTTTTTCCACGCAGATTTTTTCCCAACTTCATTCACAACGACAGGTAAATTGATAATTTAATTATGTAACTGATACAATAATAACATGTTTAATTTTTAGAAGAAGATTTAGTGTAGGTGCAGTGTTTTTAGCTACTATTGGAACGGGATTAGCCATAATACATCCAGCTGTAAATGCATTTGCTCTTATGACATTAGGAATTCCTTCAGTATTCCTACTCATACATGAAATTAGACGGCAAGTCCAAAATAAAGAGTTGATTTTGTACTTATTTAATAAATTTGTTGTTTTAGGGCAAATAATCTACGTGTGTATCGTCTAGGAATTCGTTGTGCATCAGTTTGGTTGTTAGCTGTTTTTTGCTGGATAAATGACAGACTATTATGTGAAGCATGGACATCAATCAATTTTCCATATTTACATGGTTTGTGGCATATATTTATTTTTATTGCTTCATATACAGCGTGTGTGCTGTTTGCGTATTTCTCAGTTAAAGAAGAAAAACCAGAGAAAAAGGCTGTATTGCGATATTGGCCTCGAAATGATTTTGAATTTGGAATTCCGTATGTGTCTATAAAAACACATCATGAAAAAGACGGAAATCATCAAATTTGAATTTTATGTATTGGTCTCCATTAATAATTAATTTTTTAATTTGTATTTGTGATGGGTGGAATCGAAAACTGAGAATTATGTATTTGATTCGAGAAGATTCTCGAATGAAATGATTCCCCAGCAATATAATATTTGAAAATCACACCTTTTTTAGGCCAGTTCTCAATCACTTACCTAGGTCACTTGGATTAAGTTAAGACATTGCGTCAAAACAAAATCTTAGAAAAATAAATTTATGAGACATGTTGCATTTGTCTTGTATTTCTAGTGTTTGATTATGAATGTGTGCATATGCCATTATCAATAATAATCAATACATGCTTGCACTTAATATGTATTAATGTGGGAAGAATATGTATGATGTATTCGTTTATTTAGACATTTCTTAAATAATAATAAAATAAATCATTCAGGCAAATTTTATTACATGGGTGGTTCATTCAAAATTGGAATGGATTCTTTTGTAAAATAACTTATATTTAATATGAAATATGACAATTAACCTGAGAGTTGTCGTTATCAGAAGACCACATAATAATAATACATAGCAATATTTTCCAGGATTTTGAAATTACTTTTAAATTAATATTACATTCTTTTCTATATGAAGTTCAATAACTTTATAATATAAAATCTTCCTATGATAGTGGTGATTGAAGATCGGTGGAAATTTTTAATAAAATATTAGCAAGTGACCCTTATGTTTTTGATATCTATTAATAGGTGCTAATAAGTGGTTGATTAAAAATATCTTACTTCCTAATCCCTATATGCACATGAGAACCAAGAACAAACAAATGTTCACGATATTAAAGGAACAAACCGTTATTTGAATATGCTGAAGAATTTCGATTTGACCCATCACCAATTTGTAGTATAATTATTATAATGAGATTATATAGGCACTGAAAAGACTGCAACTAATGTAAAAAGAGGTATTGGAGGTCAATGGTTTTTATTGTAAATTATTTTTTAGATCTAAAGATCTATATATAGAACATTATTTTGTAGTAGCATTTTTGAGGCTCTTTTGATGATAAAAAGAAATTACAAATAATCTCAGAAAATGGGACCTTATAAAAATGCTTTTTAGTGTAATTTTTACTCTACAGCCAAATGATAGCCAAATATTTTTGTATATTGTAATTTCATATTGGAATGGTATGAATACTACAAATAGTCTTTGTTGTGTTACTAATTAATAGGACTGCAATTTTTTATAAATAATATTAATGGAGTTCACAACACAAAAAATGATTGAATTTTGCATAGGTAATAGAAAATAAAGCAAATATTACAAATTTTTTTACTTAATGCCTGTGGCAGCCCTTTTCTCTGGGCATTGGAGGGGGCATTCTAGGAGTTGCGGGGGTGATTGTTACGCCACTGATAAATGCAATGATATAATATTGAAATAAAATTAACTGTACTTAATATAAAGTTACGTAATATCATTACCGATTATTATCCTTCATTTAAATGAGAGTTGTGTTTTGTGTCGTGAACTCTTTTTAATTATATTTACAAATAATATTGTGTTTTAAAATTACTCATATACTGATTATCTTGTTACTATCATAGAGCAGATGTAGAGTATGAAAGCAATTTGAATGGGTTAAGATTTGCATGTTCATGAAGTAGTACTGATATTATACTTGTTCAAGGGACACACGAAGATAAATCTATTTTTTGCACTAAAAGTCTGTTTTATAGTTTATTAAAAAATATCTATGCAAGCATATATACAGTATTGTATGGCTAATCCGGACAGAAAGTTACCAGAACCTGTTCGGATACTAGCATTTGCATAATATGCTATCTGTAATTCGAACTAAGGTCAGATTATCGATAGATATCTCACATTAATCAAAATCAGAAGAATAATATTAAATTCATAACAAATGTTTTATTTAAGATATAAAAAACATACTTAAGCATAAAGTATAATTTAATATATGTACAGCAAAACACATAAGATTGCGGGTCAGTTGCGCACAAGATAGATAGACTTAGAGGAAGGTCGAGCAACAAAGATAGTCCCTAGGGCCACAAGCATGTGTTGTCCCTATACTTTGCGCCACAGTAACAGTGAGTACCTCTGCAGTGCGTTTGTAAATAAATTGTGAAAGGTACACACACTTTGCGCTTTCTTTATCTGAAACTGAATAATTCCGTAGACACATTATGCCTCTGAAAATATCACTTATCATATACGACCTCTTACTATTATGTATTATTGCTACATACAAATCATAAAAAGATCGATTTGGTGATTTGGTAATTGTGAAATTCTTTTTAAACTTCTTTGTTACCAAATTGTTAATATTTATTACTGTCTGTCCTAATAAGTGTTCTTATAGAAAATAAAAAGGCACTGGTGTTTATAAATTGTTTATTAATATAAAAGCAAAACATAAGCTGACAAATCTTATGAATGGATCTTATTCAAAACCTGCCGGAAAAACCTCTTTTCAAATCCAAGGTATTAACAGATAACAATTAAAATCAGATGCAAAATTTACAATAGTGCAACTTCTATTGTTATAAATCATCTTTTGTACCTTTTATAGTATATATTTTATTTCAAGCAAATACATTTATTTATATTATATGAGAACATACCAAATTACCAGGCAAACCTTTAGGCAAAGTACTTAATTAAATCATTTATCACATTTTACAAATGTAAAACAATAACAGCAGTAATATTAACTAAACGAATAACAAATACGAATTAAATACATCAAACACAAAACAACTTGATAGTTTTTCGCCGACTATACAGTTCTTACGCACTCGAAAGCCAAGTAAGAAATGAGAGTTCCTTTTTCCCTCCTCTGAATTTGCTACTGCGCATCCTACGGCCACCCGCACCTTTGTATGTGTTTAACTGTACATATATTTAAATAAAATAACTTTTTTAATTTCTTCAACATAATTCAAACAAGTACTACATATAAAAAATTATAAATTTATTTAAAAAAATATGTATCTTAGTATCTTGTTAGAAGCTCGTCTATAAGTAGGTTTGCAAAACCTTCTTCATGTTTAATTTTCTATTTTCTTCTGCCCACATAATGGAACTGTCCAAAGAATGGATTGCATCTTTATTGGATATAGATGGGTCTTCGTCGTCTCATTCATCGTCACTATCATGAATCATGATAATGACGACGAATGAGATGAAGAAGATTCCTCAGCAACGATTGATAGATGAATTACCAGTCGGTAATTCACTTCAAGAATCTGCCAGTCCAAAAATGCCATCATTAAGGGTAACACTTTTAACAATTTGCAATGTCCATCATTCTCTTTTGATAAAACTTTGAACAGTATTTTTATTTCTGTAGTTTGCTTTAATATTTTGAATAGTGTTTTGGTCCATGGGTTGCAACCAAGCTGTAACTAAAGTGTTAGGTGGTAGAAATTTGTTGTGAATCCAGTCTCTAAAAATTTCTCTCGTGACCCAAGCACTTTTTTGTCCTTGATAGTAAACAGGCAGATTTGCATTTCGAATACCCATGGATTAGCTGACTTGCCTATCACAAGCAATGGCAATTTATCAGCATGTGTGAGAGTTCTATCAGGAAGATACTGCCAGTATAACCCGGATTCATCAACGTTATGCAACTGGTCCTTTGTAAGACCTAAAGATTCAATTTTTTGCTGCAGTTCGATACAAAAAAGGCTCTATTGCAGTTTCATAATTAGAAAACTTTTCTCCAGTAATTTAAATCCTTTATGTACTCTTAAACCCGTGAAACCATCCACTACTGCCATCAAAGTTAATATTTTCCCAAGGGTTAATTGTTGAAACAGATATCGCCTTGTTTCTTCAATGATTGCGTCAGAAATTCGAGTATGCCATTGTTGTTGCAAAAACCATGTGTATACAGCTTGTTCCCCTTCAAGGAGTTCAGCTTTACGCATTGTTCTTCAAGTATCTGGTTCTTTTTCTGTATGAGACACATAGCGTAAAATATCTTGTGTTTTCTTTTTAATATCTGGAATGGTAGCCTTTGCAATATTAACACGGTTTTCCACTTGAACTGTAAGATGTCTGTCAGTTAGCAATGAACTGTAAAATGCTGATGTTCTTTATATTTCTAAGAAATATTTTTTCTAAATTCTGTAGAAAGCTGATGTTAACAATTCATATCGTGAGAACACGTCATATTTTGTTTTATGTGCAAGTACCTATGTAAAGTTCGGATTACAAAGACCAGATTTCTGACTATGGAAATAAATTTACACAACTAGGACTGTTCGGACTATAGATATATTCGAGTTACAGGGGTTTGGATTATTCATACATTACTGTACTTATATTTTTAATGTTTCTTCCTAAAGTTAAAACCTTATTTTGTATGTTATTCTCACTAAGTGTGTACTTCATGTTTACTTATAATTACTTTAGAAGGTTGCTCAATTATCAACAAATGATCAATAACCACTCAGTGTTGGAGCATGTTATAGTAATTGCAGTCTTAACTATACATATTGCACTCATAATAAATATGTATTATCATTATTATAAATCTCATGAGAAAATTGGTTTACATATTTGCACATGCATGACATAATATTATATTATTAGTTAATTTACTTTATAAGAGGTTGGTATTAGAAGAGTGAGCAGAGTTGAAGAATGTCATATGTTGTTTGTTTTGAAATATTCAAGGTTTTTATGTGTCTGTTTTAAAATGATCTTTATCTGAGCAATAATTTTTTTACAATGTGTCATTTCAAGATTATAATATTCTGAATCTTTTTGGGTAATTGTTAGCCATGGATTTTGACTGAAACTTGTTATGTTGTAAATGAATCTTTGTTATCAGCTTTATTTGCCACACGGTTTGTAAGTTTTGAATCCAAAGGCATTGTTGCCAAATATTTCTAGAAGTAACAGTGATGATCAACTAACTGTATAAATACCAATAAGACAATATATTTATATAAAACTGTACCACATGTAACATTCACGCACATGTTGCAACTTAACAAAAAGAATCATGACACACCATCACCCAAAAAGATTGTGAACCATATCTCTGTCTTGACTTGCACGTATAATATGAATTTCTCAATAGGCATTTATGAATACTTTACCGCTAACTATTTATCATTTCCTGCTGGTAATCAACGGATTTGTTAGTGATCTGTTGAGTACTTTATCAGGTAAAGTACTCAACAGTTCACTAATCAAATCAGTTGATTATTATTGGCATTTTATACTGTTCCAAAACATGTGTTTTGGAACAGTATAAAATACCCCAATTTCAAATTTGTTGAGCGTATAACAAAAAAATAGAAAAATATACAGGGTGTCTCAAAAATAACGAACAATAACGCAGAGGGTTAAAAAGCGTCCGAGGTAGAATCTAAAACTAAAGAAAAAAAAACTCTACCTTCAAAAAATTTTTTTTGTAAATTTGTTAAAAATTGTTTGCAATACTTTTTGCTAATACGGTCCTGTTATATTTTGCATCAATTTGATAATAAATAATAAGTCATCCAGCATTGGGATAGTCAAAACATTGTAAAGTGATATGTGTAGAGTTAAGCAAAAATTCGGAGAAGTCGATTTAAAAACACGTATATTGGTCAAGGTTACGTCTTTATAAACACCATGACATATCACCGTAATAAGCGTTTTTGTTTTAAACTGCATAGTTGCAAAAAAGTCCCAAATGTTTGATGATAGTTCATCAAACTAATAATTTTTATTATCAAGAGTTTATTTGAAGGTGTTTTCCGTTTTAAATAAAATAGATTAATGGTAAAAATTGCTCTTATTTAATAAATTGCGACCCTTGTAGTTTTTTGAGTAAACCACAATCGGGCCGCAAATTCAACCTGGCGGCTCCCTAATTATGAAAATGTTCTTTTTAAAAGGTTAATTTATCTTCTGTTTATTTTCGAATGTTATTACAGAACGTAAAAATATATTTATGT
The DNA here is from genome assembly GCA_929113105.1 of Agrypnus murinus. Classification (NCBI taxonomy): domain Eukaryota; kingdom Metazoa; phylum Arthropoda; class Insecta; order Coleoptera; family Elateridae; genus Agrypnus; species Agrypnus murinus. The sequence goes on from OV816023.1 coordinate 94,829,515, forward strand.
TTTGTATCCTTTGTTTAAATTGCGTTTTGTTTATTTTACATAGATCAAATTTCACTATGTGTATTTTTGCGGAATGTTTAGTCCAAAATTTTATTTACAAGCACAGAATACGAAAGAAAGAATTGCTATAAATAAGGAAAGTCTGCGAAAGGGGATGTTTATAACAAAGAGAGTTTTTGATTATTGACTTACGTTCATTGAGAAATTTCGAGCCCAAGATCATTTTTCTAAAATTTTATTTCAGTTTTAATGAAAAGGTTTACTATTAGTTTTAAATATTAATGCTTCAGATTCTAGTAAAATGTATTAGCATCGCATTTTTTAAATTACGTTCAATGCCGCCACACATAACTTTAACTTATTTAACTTATTGAAATATGATATCAGATGCTCTCTTTAAAGTAAGATGTTTTAAGCTGTTATTAGACCTTGAATTTATTTTAAAATAAACAAACCATACCATGGCAAAACGGAACGTGTCTTATTTACGAGTGTTTTCAAGATCAACTCATTTGGGTATTTTGCGGCATTGACAAAATTGTGCTGTATTGACAAATGCTGTAAAGTTCAACAAACTACAGTCCTCAGCATTATGCGACATCAGGAGATTGTGGAGCAGAACGTGCAGGACTGGACTCAAAACTTGAACCTTAAATAACTCTGAAAGTAAATATTTTAGAAAAAAAAGTTATGGGAAAAACTTTCTCTACACATCATCAACTATCTCGTATTCACGTATTGTCCGTTATTTTTGAGACAAGCTGTATATTTTTCTTTTGCGCCTGAAAGATTATGAAATTTATTTTTTCCTTCATTCTTTAATAATAAATTAATATGTAATATTTTATAACTAATTTAGTGGGCAGATTTATAACAGTATTTATTTTAACATAAAGTCATTTCCTTTTTTAGTATGGCATAGTACACAATATCCTTTCCTCTGTCTAAATGGAGACAAAAGAAGTACTATATATTTTTTGTAAAATCTCCTGCTTAGGGTTTAGGTAAGTTAAAAGAGTTTCATTTGCCATAATTGTAAAGAGTGATTGATTATTGTGTGCTATTTTATTAAATAGATTTGCTTTATGCTGTTGTCTTAACATCTGAATGTAGAAATTATATTTATGTAAAACCAATTTTTTATTGAAGAAAGTTGTAGATACTGAAGAAGCATAAGGTAGAGTAATATTCTAGCATAGCTATTATTTATTCAAATATTTTTTACTACTTTGACAATATACTAATGTGTATGCAATTTATCTTTGTGGGAGTCATTTTGAGTATTATGTTTTATTTAATATTAGTAGTTATAGCCATATTTATAGAATGTAGATCATTATATTTTACTTAGCTTTAATGTAATAATAATATTAATTCAAAAGGGCTTCTACAAATTATTGTTTCCAAGTCTGAAACTACAATTCTCTTTAAGATGTGATGATATTGTGATAATTTTTAATATATTTGTGCTGATCATACATTGTATGCTCAATTATTCTCAAAGAAATAAAATGCTTTAATGTTTTTTCTAAGTTATTTTATTTCGGTAATAGTATAAAGAGGCTGATTAGCAAACATATTTAAGAACTATTATGCAAATACAGTTAAATCAATTAAAGTACAACTAATGTATACCACTACTATATTATGTTATACTGCAAAAACATACTGTCTAAGAAAAGAATCATGAAGTGGTTTCAAATAATTGCAAATGTTTCAATTTGAACAATCAGTTCAAACCACAAAAGCAACTAATCGAACCAAATTCAAATGAGGTAAGTACAAGTATACAATCAATGTAATAAAATTTTCATGAAGTTAAATTGTTAGATTAATCCCCTTAATTTTATTTCATTTTCTGACAAAAGATTATCGAGTTTTCCAGTACTAAAGACATCATTACTAAAAATTTTTTCTAGCGACTACTAGATACATCTTGTATACAAGGTTATTCACTACCTAATAATCGGACTTTGAGGATAAGCTTCTCTGGTCATTAGAAACATAAAACCTTAGTAACATTTTTTGATTAAATGAATTTAAAAATTTCAAAAACTTTGCCTGGCGTTTTCAGAAAAGTACGTATAATTGATGCAGTATTAAGTCGAATAGGATTAAATACAAGCTCTTTAGAAATTGACACCATCAGTAAAAACGTGACATCTGTTGAATGAGCACAACAAGGATGCAGACGGCGCGCGCACATTTCATTTTGGATGTTGGCATCTCAAGGCAAAAATGACATTATTTAAATACCGACCCATTTAATGATATTAAATTTGATTTGTTATTTGTTAATAAACAGATATTAGTTAATTAAGTAAAGACATGTTTATATAATTTAATCTATCCATTGTTATTTTATATTGGAATTCTAGAAAGTTCCTTTAGTAAAACCTTTATTATTTTTTATGTTTTGATAGAATGACCTTGTTGGATGGTAATTTGTTTACATAGTATAAAAATAATGTGTAAAAAATAAGTACTGTTATTATTTTATTACTAAAAACTGCAGTGTAGGGGTTTGCAATTTATTATTTGAGAAACCAAATAGTATTGTTTATCTCCTTGAACTTCAAAATATGTGTCACTATTGCATGTACTATAATTTTTTATTCACAAATCTGCAAACCTGTATTACATATAGGGATTAATGTGCCTGCCTATTAAAAGAATTTGAAATTGTCTTACAAATCAGAAATCACAAAACAAAAATGCTGTTTTTGAAACATAATATCAAACGTGAGGGCGTTTCCCAACATGTTTTGTTTATCTGTTCTTATTCTACGAAACACTTGATCAAGATAAAGACGGGTTTATTACTTTATTATGCTAGCTTGCACATTCTAGAAAACCAGTAGTATTGTAAATCTCATTGAACTTCAAAATATGTGCATTCTTACTATTAAATTTGAAAACATTGGGCTGAGCTTCAATGCTGTTTTTCTCCAAAAGTATAGAAGTGCGAGAAAAATGGTATATAGGAATTTTCTTTCTTTAATGGTTATCTAACCACTGGCAAAGTCTGACTATTCGGTAATGAGACACTGTATAGTAGCTAAACCTTCTAAATTAATAGTAGGGTAATATTTAGATTCTCAAACAAGTAAGGAAAGCTTTGCTACACGGATATCACTGCCTGTGTCTGACTGCCTACCACTGCAAGTGCAAATCTGTTGGTAGCATTTGTTCATGTTGCCTGACGCTGACATGTTCATCAAGAGCACATGCTTAAGCATCCTGGAACACCGAAACTGGTGACTAAATAAGCAAAAAATGCGTAAAGGTAAGCAGTTCTTTTATATAAGGTAAACTAGGTACTTTTTATACCGAACTAGTCGGCAAACTAGGTTGATAGGTGGTGTGTTCACTTATGCTAGAACCAATACAAATACAAAATTTATGTTGTAAATATAGATTTAATATACCTAAGATATGTCGCCTATTATGCTAGTTTGCTGGCTAGATCTGAATGTACAGAATTTATCCATTTAATGTCATTAAACTAAAATACATACGTTGAATAACTAAGTATATTTGGCGCTTTTCTATCTTTGTCTAGTCTAATATTTTTTGAGCCTTTAATATATCGTCACTTATGCAAACCTGGTTTGAAAGCTGGATACAGAACGGGCATTTTTCTAAAATTAATCATCGATAAGGTTTTATAGTTTGTTTTGCATATAAAGAGCCAATATTGTTCAGTTTGGATAACTCTTTTCCAATTATTCGAAAATTAATATAATGCGCAAAAATTGTACTGTTTGAATTATTTATTTAATTTTTTTAATACTTATTCTATTTAAAAAAAATGAATATACCAAATTGTAACAACATAACTGTTATAAATGTATTGCAGTAACAATTACAGAAGCAGTTATAAGGTGTGACAATTTAATTCCTAGAGTGACCGCATAGTGTAGCCTGTGGGGTGATTTGGTTAAAATTACAAGAGTAGATATGTTTTAGACATGCTTTAACCAATGCGTGGACAAATCTCATGCTGATAAAGCCATTTGTTAGTTGGCTATTGTGAAAACAAAACAGTCTACATGTCAACTTTGCCGTGAAAATGACTGATCAAAATTTGGAGCAGCGTGTTAGCATTAAATTTTATGTGAAAATAGGGAAAACTGCCACTGAAACGTTGGAACTGTTGTAAATGTAAATAACTATGTACATTTATATATTTTTTAAGAATTTAGGATTATTTAAGTCAAAAATTTAGATAGGTATTTTTTAGAACGCTATGATACAATGAAGGTAAAGACATAGGTTTTATTTACTTCGTATTTTATAGGTCATAAACAAAAATATACATTAAACACAGCCTTGTAAAACAAGTAGTAGTACGATGGCGGCCAAAAGAATGGAAACACCAACGCTTTTTAAGTATTTGAAATGGTATTTAAGAAGTGCTTAGTGGACTTTATTGTAAAAATTAACGAAAAATGGCGACCAAATTGATGTTGCCATTTTTTGACTGTGATTGTACATACCATAAACAAAAATTAAATGCCGTTTTATATAAAAATAATGAGAAAAAATGAAAGATAAATATCTACAGAGAGCTGCCAAATTATTATACTCACTACAAATATCTGCTGTTTTTATTAGGTACCAACCGAAATACATTAATAGAGAAAATAAATACAGCATGGGCAAGTCCTAAACTACAAAATTTAGCGAAGACATGCATCTCAACATGCCAAAGAGAGTTCGGGCTTTGATTGCAGCAAAAGGCAATTTTACTAAGTTATTATAATTGTTTAGTTTCTGTTGTATTTTTAAGAAAATATATCGTTTTTTATAAGCAATTGTTTACTCTCACAAGAAGTTTTCAGGATCTTTTAAATCGGAGTATTAAATGAACACTTCTGATAGATTAACAATAAATACAGGGCGATCCAAAATGAATGAGGTCGGTTTGAATTTACCGCCGCATTAAATTATTGTCACATTGGTAACGTAAATACTTTTTTAGACATTCTTATCATTCTTTTATTTACAGTGGCGTCCCAAAAATAATATAGCTTATAAACTTTATTAATTTTAAATAATAAGCTTACTTGATAATAAAATCGTCTAACAAACCGTAGCTTTGAAAAGAACTGGTGGAAATGTGGCAAACCACACAACGATGTAAACGAGAAAGTGACGAGTTGACACTATAATTTGATGACACTAATACCTAAGGCACGAAATTTAATCCATCCTCGCTTAATTTGGATTTCATGTATGCACCTCTTATGTGTTGTTTCAGAGATGAGTATAATAATTTTGTACCCCTTTTAGTATTTGCATACTTGCAAAACCTTATTACAATGTAGTAAAATTCTTTTGTAAGGTTGGTGGTAGGTAGAAAGATCTTAAAAAATACTAGACGTTTGTCATTTTGACATAACTGAAAATTTAATACTTATTATATAACTAGGTATATGTACTATTCCCTGTACCCTAAAATGTTTTTGGCAAATTTCAGTTTTAAAAAATTTTACTTAGCACCAACATTATAAAAAAGTTACTTATTGTATGGATTTTTCTCAGATTAATTGCTATTCACCATTTTTCGTTTGCTCACACATAGAAATTCTCCCAAAGACATATTTTACTAACACATACTCTTGTTAGAAAACGTTACTAGTGTGTGGCAAGGGTATTTGAAACCAGACCACAATAAAAAAAAATTTATAGGCAGTATTTTAATAAATAACTCAAATATTTAGGTTTATTTTAGGATTTTTTAGTCAGTCATTATTTTAGGACAAGTGGGAGCCCTGTAAATAAATGTGTTTTTTTTACGATAATGGGTTTGCTCAAAAAACAATTTTAAATAATATTATGTGTAGTCTTATGTATTATGTAGTTACACATACTAAAGCGTTTTTGAAAATTTGTATATTATACAGGGTGATGGAAAAAGTGGTCTTTTTTTAAATGGAACGCCCTGTATATTAGGATGGGGTGAAAAAACTGAAAAATATTTAAATTTTTTACTAATGGTTGACCTAGGACCTGAATTGTCAGAATTTAAAATCATAGCTCTTGGGGTTCCTGTTTTCAGGTGGCGCAGATGACCTAAAGTTTTATGAAACTAAAAAAACGCATTCATCAAAAAAACAAAAAAAAATCTATTAAATGTTCTTTTATATAAATGCTACTTGAATATTATAAACAAATAAGGGCCAAACAGTTTTAAATGAATTTAACTGAAGATTTAGTTGTTTCGATCCGAAGACTTGCAGTACTCTTGTGTTCAAAATATTGGGATTTTGTTTAAAAAACTAGTAGGTCTTGTCTTGACAGAGATTATGTTCGAAAATCAATTTTCAGTACTGTTTATGAGATACGTCTTTAAAACTGAATTGAATAGATCAAAATTGATCTTAGAACATGATCAGAGTGCATATACTCAAACGTAAAGTCTGCAGGTCACAAATTACATCCTCAGATGTACATCCACAAATTACATCCGTACATATGTCCTTGAAGATTTAAGCATGGATCCCAACGGTTCTTTGATTCTGAATCCAAATTGTTTTACCAAAGTGTCCAATCTCGTCAATTTTTTAAATGCAACAACTACAAATTACTTTTCTAGCTAATACTAACGACTAACAATATCTCAGTAGCAGTATGGAGTAAAATTCTAATATAGTTTAAAATCAAGTTTAGGCCTTCTAAATAACCATAATTCATTAATTAAGAAATCTACTTTATTTTTTGCTCTATTACATCTAAAATCTCAATGAGACTGTGCATTTTGATAGATAAATTGGTAGAACTTCAAAAAACGATAAGAATTAACCGGAATTAACACTTAGATCTTCAAAGGCAGAGGCTTAATTTTTGTTGTAAGTGCACTAAATGATTTAGAATTTTCAATAATGTGCAAATATTAGCTCAAATTAATTTATTTAACAAGAGCGTATTTATAATACTGAAATATTTATTTAAATAATACTTAATTAATAATAAACACAAACAGCAAATGTGTAGCAATACTAACAGTAAAGAAATAGACGTTCCAGTTACGAATCCTGAACTGGAACACTAGAATTTATGAAATTTAAAATTTTAAAATCTCATTTTTTGAATTCTTCTTAAATGACGAGAAGTATAAATTTTTCTACCTCTTTTCATTGCACTAAAAAATGAGACTAAACGTTTTGTGGGTGACACTATGTGTAGGGATTTTATAAATTAAATGTGTCATTCAATTCAGTTACTCATCAAAAGCATGCGGATATTATGGTATTGACAAATATGTGAAAAGGAGGTATTTTTCACCTATTAATTTCTTACGTACCAAAGATATACCGCGGTACGTGTAATTATTACTGACCATTGAGCATCACTTTAAAATATTAATTGTGGCATGCAAAAAGAATTAAGAAGCACGTAATTTTCATGTGAATTTCTATTCCAGCGTTACTAGGGACAGATAGGTGTCGCCCCCTAGCAAAAATCCTGGCTACGCCCATGGTTATGGGTGTTTTGTAGTCTAAAGCTTTGTATCGTATTTTTTTTCGTACTGTTTTTAAGGATCGTCACTATTCGCAAAAACCACGTACCAGTAGATGGCACTGAAAATTGCAAGATGTCGGAATCAAGAGTGAATAACAAACTTTATGCGTAAAAGGCTGCATAGATGTTTGTTGCACTTTGTGATGGTAGAAGAAGCAGTTTAAGATAGTGTAAACAATTTTTAGCAATAAATAGAGCTTTCTAAAGTGTTTATAGATGTGAACAGCGTATGACTTATTACCTGGATTATTTATAATAAATTAAATACCAGGGTGTGATCTGAAAATTTTAGGTAATAATAATTCTGCTGTGAATTTCCAGCTTCGTAAATATGAATACAAAAATACACATTGTGAAATATTGTAACCAATTACTATTTTAAAAACAATCTATATTTTAAATATCTGTATTTCAAGAATAATCTTATAATAATTAAAATAAATAAATCATGTAGATTACATTTAAATAAAATTTATTAAGTATTCAATTTTAATTTTTGTTAATTTAGTTGTGATAAAATTTGTGGTTTCTTTTATTTGTTATAATTTTTAATGTGTTGAGCAATAAATAAACACCACTTACAGGAGGTTTCTGAATAGGCACCAATGCCTTTTTTTAATCGTTTTCGTGCAGTGTGGGAAGTAACTGCAAACAATGCACGGGTCAATTTATACAGGCGTCTTTAAGCACATCTTTCCACTTTTAACGAAGTTTTGGATGCTTTGCAAAGCCATGGAGCGAGTGTGTTTAATGCAGTAACAGGAACACTGAGGCACTGATCAATTTTACCTTGATTTCGTAAGAACACTTTTATGTATTCGTTGCATTTTTTGTTTATATTAAAAAAGTATATTGAGAACCACGCTTCACCACTGGTTTCAACGAAAAATTCGTAAAACTTATTTAAGTTAAATCACAGAAACCATATCTACCACTACCACACGTTACAAACCGATTTGTTATTCACTTCTACGTCGATTGCCTCGTTAAAATCTAAATGTCGCGAATACGTTGTTGAATTTTCGAAGGATTCTGTCTTCGATAGACGTCTGTCCCTCCAGACAGTCTAGATGCTTCGAAACCCACGATGTTTCCCCGTTCATTAGAATATTAACACAAAGATGGAAATCTGTCAAAATTAAATCACCATTAAAATACAACAGCAAAAAGAACCGCTAAAAATACATCATCAGCTACCGTATATCGAAGATTTTTCAATGTTGTAAAACACCATCTACATATTTATTGGGCATCCCAATAGAAATTGTTATATCAACTGGCTTTAGGCACAGTATAGTTATAACCAGTAGGTTCACTCTCGTAAATATTGAAAGCCTCCGTGTGTAACCTTGTATTCTTGTATTGTATTCTTAGGATGTTAAACAACGGGCTGGCGGACTACGGAACAACAGTTATGTTGTGATACTGATACGTTCTCATTATTATACCAGCATGCAATACGATAACGATTGACAAGTCTCGGCGAACTGATCGTTATTTGTCACTGTTGTGTGCGATATTCGAAGCTACCTTATCAACTTCAAAGTGCCGACACTCGAGCTGTATGCTGTATATTTTTATGCTCTGCTTTGGGAGAAGTAGCTGAAGATCAAAGTCAGTTTACATTTAAAGGGGAATATTTTTTATTTTTTTTTTCTTGTAAAGTAGGCGTTCTTAAAAACCTCACATATCCAAAAATAATTTTCTAATCAAAACAATCGATAAAGAAATTTAAAATAATGCGATTTTTCTTTTGGGCAATGCTACGAGACGTCACTGTTACGTATATGACCTTGGAAATTTGAAGTATTTCTAACCCTACTTTTTCTTCCTTATATCATTATTGTTTAATTTTTGTTATGTATTATTGTTTTTATAGTGACAACCGTTAATTTTTGTATAATTGTACAATATTGATATTTTATTTTTTAGCGTCTTTGATTGTAGTTCTGCTCAATCTAGAATGCAATTGACTGTTACTTAAAATCCCAAATGATTAATTGAAATGGATTCGGATATTTTTTCTGAAGAAGAATCGTTTTCAGCGAATATTTATAGCCAGATCAAATGTTTAAATAATGACAGTTTAACAAAATTAATTCAAGAAGCAATCAATAATAGGAATATAAAAGATGCCACACCATTAGTATTTCAAGTATTAAACTCAACATGAAAATATAACTTAAACTTTATAACTGCCTTTTTTAGATGTTTCATAATGTATTGGCTATTTCTATACATGATAGGATCCTAGATCAACCCTATCAGGAATTGAATACGCTTGAGAAATATGTAAACATATTAAAAGAAATGAACAAATTTGATTGTTACCTGTTTGTAGACTATGTTTTTGAGCAATTTTTAATCTTACCTGTTGAAGTCGTTTGGTGGTTGCATAAAAATGATATCTTATATTTTTCTCAATATTGGTAATAGAATTTTTGAAAAAGTTTGGTGTAAATAGGAATGGGATAATCAACAGAGAAATGCGGTCGCACATGTTAAACTCATCATTCAGTCACTCCAGATGGTGACTTAGTGTAATGAGCAAAAAAATCCAGATGAATACACAACAACTGATATAGATAATTAATAAAACTGGCTATTGCAGCTTTAAAGATACCTTCTCCCTATTTATGAGTATCCATTCAAAGCCAAGTATTCTTAAGTTGCCCGAGTAATATTTTCTATATTGTTTATTTTCTCTTTTGGTAGAAATTTTAAATTTGTTTACGGTGGTATAATTAGGAGTAATTATTGGGATCTTATCATTTGCACAACTACTTTAGCTAAAGTTAAAATAAGTACCTGAAATGTTTTTATTATTTTATTTTTGCTTATAGGTCCTTATTTTTAAGAAGTTTTGTATATTCTGATGTTTTTACTTATCTGCATGCCACCAAGTTCATAAGTTTATTTATGTTGAATATACCATATATTCATTAAAGCATCGAAAATACAAAACATGTAACACTAAAGATTCTAAAGTAGAAAATAAAATTTATTTAAAGATCATTTTTACACAAACAAAAAATCTAGAGTTGTATATCTTTGTTTTTGTAAAAATTATTTTTAAATAAAGGACTAGGCACCACTTAAATGGAAATCTAAGGACCAGTCGATTTTGTTGATTTTTATACCATTGGAAAGATAATGAAAAAACGAAAAATTCATATCCTTGGCCCAACACGGAGAAATTCCTAGCAAAGCCGCAATTCGGGATTTTAGAGTAATATAATTCCCATTTAAAATGCATTGCTGTCAATCAATTCGTCTCAACAATAGAATCTGATACTAACCCTGTCAGTGGCTCTAAAACTTTTTAAAATTTTGAATGTAACAATATAAGGTTTTAGTAAGCTTTGTTTTCTCAAGTTGCACATACTTAAAAATTTCAAAATTTGATTGACATTGGTTTGACAATTTATTCTAACCTTCTTGGAATAAATATTCGAAAATAAATAGGGTTTCTTGAAATAAATACACATGAAAAATATCGAATAATAATTTTATTGGGGCAGGAACAAGAGGCAATTTTAAATATTACATCAAAAAATAAAAAGAAACTTCTAATTTTACTAAACCTGCAAGCATAATTTCAGTAAGTACTGATTTCATGTAATATAGCTGTACATGCTTTTATTCTATGGGATATGTACGCTTCTTAAATGAAGAGTTATCAAGGAAAAACTGCAATTTTCTTAAAAAGAAACCACACTTTACTTATTCAAATGATTTATTTCCTTATGCTAAACAAGATTTAGATTATCAAATGGGAAGAACTACGTTGTATCGTTCTATAAAATACCCAAATGTAACCAGATTGTATTAACAGTTGTTCTTTTTAGAACAACTACATATTAAAACATAAAAATAAAATTTTAAAAACTATTTAGGTACAGTATTTATTAAGTATTGAAACAATAATTTTTTACACATTTAGATGAAAGTGGGATACATTAAAATGGTAGCCAACATTGAACGTGGCTACATACCACAGATTTAGAAGCAAAATCCTTCTAAAATTAAAAATGAGGGTAAAAGATTTACAGCTTTGCATGCTGAAGATAAAGTTTATGGATTAATAATAGGCATTTACTTATACAAACATGCAGTTTTTTTGTCTTGTAAAAAGTTGATTTTAAACTTAAGTATTTGTGTATGTTATTTATTTCATTTTAACTTTTGTATTAACGATTATTATATCATCATTATGTAACCAACTAGTTACATAGCCGTTCTGTATCTTCACATCATCTTCTATTCTCATGTGGTGTTCTTAATAAAGCTGCATTGTTATTTTTATAATCAGAAAAATACAGTCTGTGAACGTCTAAAATATATCCATCAGGTGCGACGACTAATACAGGTTTCAGCATATGGTAGCCCTTGTGAAAACAATAAGATGTGCTGAATTGATCGACGATATTTTGGGGAACATGTCTTTTCATGCAGAACCCATTTCTGGAAATAAAGAAGGTCCTCCTTGTAAGAGTAAACTTCCAATCTTACTTCAAAGAGCGCTTCCCGAGTAATTTTTGACTATTGTATATAAAATATTTATTTCGTCTTTGAACTATGCAGTTGAATTTGAGATTGTCTTCATCACCTACATCCACATCAATGTTGCAGTGTTTGCACTATACTTAAGTGTGTGGCAATTTGCATGAATAATAAAACGTCATCATTTCTGTCCATATCTCTGGGTTGTAATCCATTGTTTAACCGATGTTTGGTTGCAAGTTGTTGATATTCTTGATAAATATCTAAATTACTAAAACGTTGAAATTCTTTTAGACGTCCTTCTCGTTCACAAACGTAATACTTAGTATAGAATTAGTTAAAAATGGATATTGTCGATTTTCAACAGCACTACTAGCATACAATTCAATCATTTTGACAATAATGCCATTAGCAGAAAAATGATTTATTTAAATTATTGGTTTCTAAAATAGTTGTAATATTATTATACGCAAATACCTTTTCGTATGCAATATTTTTATATCTTCAATTGATTTAAATTCAGTTACATTCTGCTTAATACAAAAACTAAAAAGAAAAAGAAAATACACAAATTGTAGTTTAAAATCTACTTTTTACAATAGCCAATTACAAAAACTGCATGTTTGTATAAGTCAATACCTAACTGATTTCTATTTAGGCTTTATTCGATTTCTTTCATGAGCATTTACTTCAAGAAAGGCTATTTTTTTTTGAATATTTATTATAAAAAGGTTAGAATAAATTGTCAAACCAATGTCAATCAAATTTTGAAATATTTAAGTATGTGCAACTTGAGAAAACAAAACTTACTAAAACCTTATATTGTTTCGTTCAAAATTTTAAAAAGTTTTAGAGCCACTGACAGGGTTAGTATCAGATTCTATTGTTGAGACAAATTGATTGACAGCAATGCATTTTAAATGGGAATTATGTTGCTCTAAAATCCCGAATTGCGGCTTTCCTATGAATTTCTCCGTGTTGGGCCAATGATATGAATTTTTTGTTTTTTTATTATCTATCCAATGGTATAAAAATCAACAAAATCGACTGGTCCTTAGATTTCCATTTAAGTGGTGCCTAGTCCTTTACTTTGAAAAACTTAATTTTTTAACTTGATGCATTCAGTGTGTCTCATAATAAACGAGCAATAACGCAGGATGCTATGATTTTCTTTTTTAAAGAAAATCATAGATAGAATCTAAAACTGAAGAAAAAAAAAACTAGCTTGAAAGGTTTTTTTTTATTTTATAAGAAATTGCTTGCAATACTTTTTGCTGACGTGGTCCTGCTATATGTTGCATCAATTTAGTCATAAATAGTAGTCATCGACAGTCTTAGGTAGTATTCGAATACCCAGTATTCTGAATCCTATTCAAGTTACTTGTGCGAGTATTTGGGTCAATCCATCTGAAGTGGTCCAGAAAATAATAAACTGGTCGCTCGACTATTTCAAAAACAGGTAATATTTTTTGTTATCACCCCTAAGTATTGGTAGTTTGAAACCACTGTTATTTTATTTTTATTCCTTTTGATTAAAATATGGCAGCCATATTTGTTTCGCGGTGCACGAGGTTTTTTGCGTTTTTTGATGTAAACGTAAATCTTGATATCTCAAGAATGGTTGGTCCTAAAAGCCGGTGGTAAAAACCATTGTACTATTTACATGTCGGACTACATTTTTTATTTGAGGAATAATTTTCGTAGAATACTTATTTGTTGGTGTAATTTAACCCCGAAGTTTAATAACGTTTTTGCAAAATTTCCACTTTTTAGGGGGCCATATCTCCAGATAAAGGTGAAGTCTTAGGGCTGATTTTTCTGCTAATGGTACACAGTTAGGGGTAGTTTATGTATAAAATATCTCAAATCTAAAACTTTACTATTTTGCTATTTATCGGTTTTTGAAGTTCTCGTTTTTTCTATTTTTGATCAACTTTGGCCCTAAATATCTCCGATGGGCACGGATGGATTTTTTTTTATATTACGTGAAAATGAATTACTATATGATGGCAAACTGTGGTAAAAATCTCAACTTTGATATTAGCCTGAGAACAGAGTTATGCTCAGTTGAAAACTGTAAATAAATTTTGTAAATAACCATAAAACTCGGTCATTATTAAACCATTTATTTTCAACATACAGGGTCGCTGAGATGTATGGAAACGGTCGATTATCTTCTAAAGTAAGATAGCTAGTGAAAAATGTTAAATACAAAAGTTTTAGGGTTTTTTAAGATCTATTACAATAAAGTATACAAATTAAGTATACAGGATTAGTCGAAAAGTCATGACGAAACAAAGTTGCTTTTTTTAATGGAACACCCTGTATATTATTGCACATTTCAAATTATTTTGAAATTCTAAACAAAGTTGTATATCACATCAATATACCTAAACTTAACCGTTTTCGAGATATCGAACTTTGAAAATAATTTTTTACTACCTTCAAATTTATTAAAGAAAAAGCCCAAAATGATGGATATTTATTATGAAAATTACACAAGGTGGGGGATATGGTGATAAGGATTCATATCCATATTGCCATAAAAATGCATGATACGAAAAAATGTATTTTTTAATTAATGTCCTGGATATTTTACATTTTATGAAAATAATAGTTCAGCCAGAAAAAAAAGAGAAAACAAATATTTTCTTTGGAATTCTATTTTATAAGGTGCTCCAAGTGTTCACCATTTACTTCCTGACAGTAATGAATTCGCTGAACAAAATTTTGTAATGAATTTAAAAGGGCATTGGGAGGAATATTGGAAATTTCTTGCCTTATCCTTTCTTCCAGCTCTTCGATATTTTGCGGCTTATTTTTGTAGACCAGATTTTTTTATTTGACCCCACAGAGAAAAGTCAAGCGGGGACATATCGGGAGACATAGCAGGCCATTTAATTGCCTCCCCCCCTACGTCCAATCCATTTTTCAGGAAAAATTCCATCTAGATATGCCCGTACCGCAAGTCCAAAATGCGGAGGAACCCCATCTTGTTGAAACCATATTTGTTATGCCGGTAAATTTGGATTGTTAGTGTTCGGGAATAATCGTCTAAGCTATGGAATAATATGCATATCTCGCAAAAGTAATAAATATCGTTCAGCGGTCAAATTTTCGTTTATAAAATAGGGTCCTATGACATGTCCACCAATAATGCACACCAAACATTTACTTTTTGTGATCGTTGGGTTTGAAGTTCCTCCATCCAATGTGGATTTTGGTCTGACCAATACCTACATTTGTGTCGGTTTACGTGCCTGTTTAAACAAAATGTATCTTCGTCAGAAAATAATATGTGGGTGACAAAGTTGGCATTTTGATTTGATTTATCCATAATAACTTCACAGAACTCGATTCTACGATCAAAATCGTCTACCTTAATTCTTGCAACAAATGCACTTTATATGGACGGTTATGATCTAACATGACATTCAAAGAATTTTCTTCATTTGTAATGCTTACTGGGCTTCCACTAGCATCATATTGTTCATATAGGTATATTTGTTTAATTAGAAGTATTATAATACCGTAAAGATTTAAAGATCACCTTTTTCAACTGTAGCCAACATCTTGACAGATTAAACTGAAAGCCTCCATAGGACGAACTGTAATGATACACAGTTTACATGTGCGTAATTTATTACATAAAGTAAAAGATGGGCGTACTAAAAATCATAAAAATAAATTTAGTTATTATTCCAGACGTATGCACCTTTTTTGCTTTCTCTTCGTTAAGATATTGAGTTATTGCATTCCCTTCATATTTATGGTTATTTGGGAATTTTTCTCGAAAAACTCCAAAACAAGCAATAAAGTTACCGCAATTCTAATAATAAAAGAATTTAAACAGTTTTATTTAAAACACAAATCTTTGTGGTATTTTAATTCTTCTTAATTCCAGGAGTATGTTTTTTTTTGTACTTCTGTAGACATTATGATGCTAATTAGTAATAATATTTATTTCGTTAGATAATCAACACAATGTAATGATCTTTTATTTACTGTAATTCCAGCAAATGTAAACACGCTCATCAATCCTGCTAACAGTGGGGCTAATAGCCGGGCTGATGAGTTGGCCCTTTCAGATTTCGTAAATTAGTATATGTAAACTGTCATATAATTTACATAAATTCATAGGAAAATCGACCAGAGAAGAAAATACAAGAAAAAAGTAGTACATATAAATATGTATTCTATTAATTAATAGTCCCCTTTCACAGGCCATGAAGGCCCATTGGGGTATAGCAGGGTAGGCTACTATTCTTGAGCCGTTTGGTACTCAAGGGTGGTAAAGTGGCTAGCTTTACGCACCGACCGCCTGTTATTACCCTAGGAAATGAGTTCACAGGCTGAGTCGACCTGGAAGCCTTAGATATTTTTAAAATTCCAATGTATTATTCCTGGGATTCGAACCCAGGACCTTAAGATTGGTAGTCAAGTGCCATACCCACTGAGCTACCATGGCTCCTATTCTATTAATTGCTTTAGTTATAACTGCAAGAACTTTTACGAATGGCATATGATTATATTTAAGTAATCTAATAATTACTCGAACAACTAATAATAATTACTAATAATAATGACTCAAAACAATGTTAGCACTAGAATAAAATAAATTTACTCATCAATACTAATGGAGATGGTAATGTATTGAAAATACATGGTTTAATAATAACCGAATTTTATGGTTATTTACAAAATTTATTTACAGTTTTCAAATGAGCATAACTCTGTTCTTAGGTTAATATCAAAGTTGAGATTTTTACTACAGTTTGACATCATATAGTACTTCATTTTCACGTAATATAAAAAAAATCCATCCGTGCCCATCGGAGATATTGAGGGCCAAAGTTGACCAAAAATAGAAAAAACGAGAACTTCAAAAGTCCATAAATACCAAAAGAGTAAAGTTTTAGATTTGAAATATTTTATACATAAACTACCCCTAACTGTGTACCATTAACAAAAAAATCAGCGCTAAGACTTCACCTTTATCTGGAAATATGGCCCCCTAAAAAGTGGAAATTTTTCAAAATCGTTATTAAACTTTGGGGTTAAATTATATATACATACAGCACTATAGGCTTTAAGGCCTTTGGCTTGTTTACATTATGTTTATCCTATACTATTTACTTTAATTTTCCACAACTTTCTGTTTTTTGCCATTTCTTCCCAGTTGTTTTCATTTATCGATTGTAAATCTTCCTTCACACATTCTTCCCACACTTTCCTTGGTCTGCCTTTTCTGTTTTTGCCACCCCACTTTGCGTTTGCATTATACACTTTCTTTACCATATCCCCATCTTCCATTCTTATAATGTGACCCAGCCACCTTAACCTGCACTGTTTTACAATTACACTTAACTTTTTGTCTTTGTAGCATTCTTCTAGTTCTTTATTCGTTTTTCGTCTCCATACCTCTCCTACTTTGACCCCCCCATAGATTTTCCTCAACACTTTTCTTTCCCACACATCCAGTTTTTCATTTCTTTCTTGATCTGTTACCCATGTTTCTGCTGCAAAGGTTACCGTCGGTCTGATTATAGTTTTATAAATGCACTCTTTTATTCTCCTTGATATCTTTTTATCCCTTATAATTGTATTATACGCCCCTATACATCTTGACCCTGCTGCTAACCTTCTTGTAATTTCCCTTCTGGAATCTCCTTCTTTCGAAATCTGTACACCTAAATATATTACTTGTTCTTCTCTTTTAAAACATTGTAACTGATTTTCTAATTTTATTTTTAGTGTTTCGTTTCCTGTTTTGTTTTTGTTATTTAGAATCATGTATGTTGTCTTGCTCTCATTTATCTTTAGACCGATATTTATTGCAGTTTTTTGGAATCTTGCTGTTATTTCCTTTAATTCTTCTTTGGTTCTGCTTAAGAATACCACATCGTCAGCATAGGCTAGACACTGATAAGAGTTTCTCGCTAAATGGTTATCTGTTTTTATTTTGCTTTTTCTAAGTACTGATTCTAATACTATATTAAACAATGTGGTGGATAAAGGGTCTCCTTGTTTAAGTCCTATACTACTGTTAAATGTCTTGGAGTCATGGCCTTGAAATCTAACTTTGTTTGTTGTGTTCTCTAAAGACATTTGTATTAACTGTATTATTGTTGGGGAGAATTTCAGGTCTTTTAATGCTGTTAAGATTTCTTTTCTCTTTATTGAATCATACGCCTTCTGGAAATCTACAAATAATGCATAGATTCTTGTATTCTTTTTGTTGCACATTTCTTGAATTTGCCTTATTACCCAAATATGGTCGATGACTGATTTTCCTTTTTTAAAACCACACTGATAACTACCTATTTGTTTATCTGCTTCCTCTTGTAACCTTTTGTTGATTATACTTGTAAAAATTTTATATGTAACAGTTAACAGAGATATCGGTCTGTAGTTTTCAGTTCTTTGTGGGTCTCCTTTCTTGTACATTGGACTTATAACTGCGATATTCCATTCTGCTGGCATTCTTCTCTGTTTCCATACTTCTGTAATTAGTTCAAAAATTCTTTCTTTTATTGATTCATCTGTGTGCTTTATCAGTTCTATCGGTATTTCGTCTATCCCTGGGCTTTTATTATTTTTCATCTTTTTGATAACTTGCTCGAACTCTTCTTTTGAAGGTACCGTCTCGTCACTTCCATTTGCTTTATCTCCTCCCTCCTCTCTTTCCCATACTTCTTGTGCTACCAGAGTACTTTTAAAATATTCTTCCCAAATTTCCATAACTTTTCCTTCATCCATACATAATTGTCCTTGGGAATCTTGTATTCCAATGCCTTTGCCTTTATATCGTTCTCCCTGTTGATTCTTTAGGCTCTTATAAAACATTCTTGTATTTTTATAGTTGTAGTTTTCCTGTAATTCTTGCATCTTTTTATCTACCATTTTTCGTTTCTTTTCTCGGCAGATTTCGTTTACTGCATTTCTATCTTTCTTGTATTGGTTTTTGTTTCTTGCGTGTTATTCGCTAACATTTTTTTCCATGATTTATTTTTCTTCTTAATTGCCTGTTCACACTCCTCATCAAACCAATCATTTTTATATATTTTTTTTCTTTTCCTAAAACTTCTGCGCTTTCCGTCACCAATTCCTTTATTTTATTCCATTCTTCTTCAATGTTATTTCCTTTTGGTGTTTTTTCTGCTAACTTTCTTGATCTTTCTTTGAATTTTTCCAATATGGTTTCCTCTTTTAGTGCACTCAGCTGCCACTTCCTTTTTCTTGTTATCTTTTTCCTGATTTTTGGCTTTTCTTGTTTTAATATCGCTTTTACTAAATAATGGTCTGATCCTATGTTTGCTCCCCTGTATGTTCTAACCTTTTGAATGCAGTCCTTGTTTATCTTTGTTATTAGCATGTGGTCGATTTGGTTATTTGTTTGGTTATCTGGGTGCCTCCAAGTTGCCTTGTGTATATCCTTTCTTTTATTCCAAGTAGAAATATTAATCATATTATTTCTCGCCGCAAAATTTATGAGTAACTGGCCATTTTCATTCGTTTGTTCATGTAAGCTTTCCCTTCCCACTATCTTTTCATATTCCTTCTCTCTCCCTATCTTCACATTTAAGTCCCCTGCTATTATTTTAATGTCAAATTTTGGAATATTTTCTAATATCTGTTCTAACTCATCATAAAATTGTTCCTTTTCTTCCACTTCTTTATTATTAGTTGGTGCATGAACATTTATAATACTGTATTTCCTAAACTTCCCCTTTAACCTTAGAGAACTCAATCTCTCATTTATTACTTTGTAATCCACTATCATTTCTTTTAATCTTTCTTGTATTCGGGGTTAAATTACACCCATAAATAAGCATCCTACGAAAATTATGTTTCAACTAGAAAATGTAGTCCGACATCTAAACAGTACAATGGTTTTTACCGTAGGTCTGTAGGTTCATCCGTTCTTTAGATATCGAGTTTTACGTTTCCGTCAAAAAACGCAAAAACCGTCGTGCACTACGAAACAAATATGGCTGCCATATTTTAATCAAAAGGAATAAAAATAAAATAACAATGGTTTTGAACTGCCAATACTTAGGGGTGACAACATGCAAAAAATTATCGTTTTCTGAAATGGTCGAGCGACCAGTGCTGGACCAGTTCATATGGATTGACCCATTCGTATTCTAAGGAATACATGGATTCAAAGATTACATACAATAATAAATAATACCATATTTTTACAAGCTAAATCAGGAATGAACATGTTATAGAACAGTCTGGGACTCATAAATCGCGATCTCACAAATCGAATCGAAGATTGTTCAATGTTCATTCCTGCAGTTACTTACCCCAGGAATGTCAATATTGTCGAATTTATTTTGTTTGTGTTTTAGTGTTACGATATTAATTAGTGTAAAGTGAATGAGGTTTTTAAAAAGTAAGTTTGGTAAATTAATTTTGAAGTATAGTATTATTTGTTAAGTAATATATATTATGTAATTAGGAGATCAAACGATACTTTAAATCCGAGAAGATATATTATTCCGAGGCGCCAGCTGAGGCGTTATAACATCTTCGAGGATTTAAAGAAGCTTGATCTCCGTATTGCATAAGTTGTTTTATTTTATTTCGTATTTCAATCCTAATTTCTCCCTTTTAAAATCCATCCGAATTTATTGCATAAAGAAGCAAGTTGCCTTGTCTGAGTCATCATACGCGTAACCAAGGAGATAAAAAGCAGCATACCACGTGTGGCTATAATGCAACATCAAATTATTTACGTTGCCAACAACAACGCAGATCAAGAACGTCTTGAACTCCGGTGTCATTTGCAACGGAGATCAAGATATACTTTATATTACTAATTGTGATATATAAACAATTGTTTGAAATACGAAATGAAATAAATAATTTTTGAAAATGATTATTTGAGCAATACTTATACAGTGACAGCGTGTCTTGAAAGGTTCTTCACGTATGGAAAAGTCAAATATATTATCAACTTCTCAGAATAATTCTATTCTTAATAAAGAGTTGCTGTTTAAGTACGCGGTAATTTCGACACCGCCACAGTTTGTGTGTAATCTATGGTGTAATGTATAATGGATGCAAAATTCTAAAATATAACCTAGCATTAATTGCAAAATCAATTTTTTCAATTAAGAATTTTTGAAACAGCATTTTAAATTTAGCCCCACTGTTAGCAGGATTGATGAGCGTGTTTACATTTGCTGGAATTACAGTAAATAAAAGATCATTACATTGTGTTGATTATCTAACGAAATAAATATTATTACTAATTAGCATCATAATGTCTACAGAAATACAAAAAAAACATACTCCTGGAATTAAGAAGAATTAAAATACCATAAAGATTTGCGTTTTAAATAAAACTGTTTAAATTCTTTTATTATTAGAATTGCGGTAACTTTATTGCTTATTTTGGAGTTTTTCGAGAAAAATTCCCAAATAACCATAAATATGAAGGGAATGCAATAACTCAATATCTTAACGAAGAGAAAGCAAAAAAGGTGCATACGTCTGGAATAATAAACCGAACCTGCCCACACTCATGAAGTACAGTATTTAATGGAAATACTCCGTTTATTTTCATTCATGAAACTAATTATTCTAAACAATATTCGTTTAAAATGAATACATGGATTCGAATACTTGGTATTCAAATATCTTTTTGAACTCTGTATTCGAATCCATTTTTTAATAGTATATTCAGTATTCGTATTCGAATACCGTTTTTGGTATTCGACCCAATACTGGTCATCGACCATTGAGATAACCATGTTATCTTGTAAAGTGATGTGTATTAGCCTGCCAAGTTGACAGGAGATTCTGAGAATGTCGAATTAAGAAGAGGAATATTGGTCAGGACAAATCTTTGTAAATAATGACATCAACATAAGCATTCTTGTTATCAGGGTCAATCCATATGAAGTGGTACAGCACTGGTCGCTCGACCATTTCAGAAAACGATAATTTTTTGTGTGTTATTACCCGTAAGTATTGGTAGTTCAAAACCACTGTTATTTTATTTTCATTCTGATTAAAATATGGCAGCCATATTTGCTTCGTGGTGTATGAAGTTTTTTTGCATTTTTTTATGTAAACGTAAATCTTGATTATTATTATTATGCAATCTTATGCCATTCATAAAAGTTCTTGCTGTTATAATTAAAGCAATTCATAGAATATATACTTATATGTACTTTTTTCTTGTATTTTCTTCCCTGATCGATTTTCCTATCAATCCATGTAAATTATATGATAGTTTAGGCAAAGGCCCAACTCATTATCAGCCCGGCTATTAGCTCCAATGTCAGCAGGATTGATAAGCGCATTTACTTTTGCTGGAATTACGGTAAATAAAAGATCATTACATTGATTGTGTTGATTATCTAAAGAAAATAATATTTTTACTTATTAGCATCATAATGTCTACAGAAATATATTTATTTAATTAGTATTTTAGTATTTTAAAACAGTAAAAACATACTCTGGAATTACGATGAATTAAAATACCATAAAGATTCGCGTTTTAAATAAAACTGTTTAAAACCTTTTATTAGAATTGTGGTAACTTTATTGCTTGTTTTCGAGCTTTTCTAGAAAAATTTCCAAACAACCATAAAAATGAAGGGATTGCATTAACTCAATATCTTAAAAAAGGTGCTTACATCTGGAATAATAACTAATTTTTATTTTTTTTAGCAGGCCCATCTTTTACTTTATGTAATAAATTATGCAAATGTAAACCGTATATCATTACGGTTCATCCATGAAGCTTTCATTTTAATCTGTCAACTTGTTGGCTGCAGTTGCAAGAGGTGATCTTTAAATCTTTATCGTATTCTAATACTTCTAATTAAACAAATATATTTGTATGGACATTATGACGCTAATAATATTTATTTCATTAGATAATCAACACAAGTCCATCTTTTATTTTCTGTAATCTCAGCAAATGTAAACGCTCTTATCAACCCCACTGACAGTGGGGCTAATAATGAGATGAACCTTTTCAATCTCGTGAATTACTTTATGCAAACTATCATATAATTTTCATGGATTGATAGCAAAACCGATCAGGGAAGAAAATACAAGGAAAAAGTACATATAAGTATGTATTCTATTAATTGCTTTAGTTATAACTGCAAGAATGTTTACGAATGGCATATGATTACGTAATAATAATAATTAGAACTTAAAACAATGTTAGCACTAGAATAAAATAAATGTATTCAACAATACTAACGGAAATGGTAATGTATTGAAAATACATGGTTTAATAATGGTCGAGTTTTATGGTTATTTGCAAGATTTATTTACAGTTTTCAACTAAGCATAACTCTGTTCTCAGGCTAATATTAAACTTGAGATTTTTACCACAGTTTACCATCATATATGTACTACTTTATTCTCACATAATATAAAAAAATCCATCTATGCCCATCGGAGATATTGAGGACCAAAGTTGACCAATAATAGAAAAAACGAGAACTTCAAAAGCCCATAAATACCAAAATAGTGAGGTTTCAGATTTGAAATATTTTATACATAAACTACCCCTAACTGTGTACCATAACAAGAAAATTACCCGTAAGACTTCACTTTTATTTGGAAGTATGCCCCCCTACAAAGTGGAAATTTTGCAAAAACGTTATTAAACTTCGGGGTTAAATTACAAGCATAAGTAAGCATCCTACGAAAATGATGTTTAAATTGAAAAATATAGTCCAACATGTGCACAGTACAATGGTTTTTAATGCAGGTCTCTAGGACCAACCGTTCTTAAGATATCAACATTTACGTTTACATCAAAAACGCAAAAAACCTCGTGCACCACGAAACAAATATGACTGCCATATTTGAATCAAAAGAAATAAAAATAAAATAACAGTGGTTTCAAACTACCAATACTTAGGGGTAATAACACACAAAAGATTATCCGTTTTTGAAATGGTCAAGCGACCAATTTATGTTTTTCTGGACCACTTCAGATGGATTGACCCTAAACTGATTATTTTTATTATCAAATTTGATGGTGTTTTCTGTTTTAAATAAAATTGATTAACAGTAAAAATCACACTTAATTTAAAAATTGCCCTATTCCATGACGGTTTCAGTCTTACTGAAAATGATTACTGGAATCGAAGTAATTCTTGTGGTTGTAAATAAAGTATCAGCATCACAGTGTAGAACCCGTAATGTAATCTTCTTATAAAGCTGAATGGTTTTTTATGTTTTTTAAACTAATTTCAAATCCGCCCACACTAATAAAAGTCGCCCTTTAATCTAATTAACTTAACTTAATAAGAAAATCAAATGATTTGTTGTAGAAACAATCGTAACCATCATTCCAGATAAATTTGAGAGGAGATGAAAAGATTGGCCGTAAAACCTATTGCAATGATTTTATTAGTTAATTTTTAATAATTTAATAATTAATAGTTAATTTTTAATTTCATTATGTATGAACTGGCTGTTCTAAAATGGTAAGTAAATACATAGTGAGTAATACCATACGAATATAATGTAAGATATCAGAAACAAACTACTTACCATTGCATGAGCCTTAGCAACCACTAAAAACTACTCTGTCATAGAAGCAGAGGTGGCAACTGTACAAAAAGGCCTAAGCATATAAAAAATATATTACTCATTAAGCGAAAAAATCAACCAGAGCACAAAAAATATTCAAAATTTTTTTGTGCAAGTTGAACTTTGCATTATATTTCGTCTTTAATATTGTATGGGTCACTTGAATGGGTCAAATGAATTCATATTTGCACCGATGATTTTGATTTTATAGTTTGTAAATATGAATTGAGACAATCAAAAAAACAATAAATGCTCTAGTTAGGCTCCATAATGCTATTTTCGTTTTGTAACTTTTTTATTTCTTAAAGAATTTTTAAAATTTCTATGGCACTTAGTGGGTATGGCAAAAACTGTCGACATGTATAAAAAATTATTGAAAATTGCTTATAATTTTTTCTATGAAGGATTTACTGCTCGAAAATGTTCCTGTCCATAACATGGAATGGGTGATATGTTTAGAAAAATAACAAAATATTGAATAAAATGTACTTTTTATTTTACTGGATGAGTAGGCAAGCCTGCAAAAAACTGAAAATGTGACATACAATACTTTTTTGGCACACAAATTTAGTAACTCAAATAAGTAGATATAAAAGTTACAATAAAAAAACTATTATTATTTGTGCACGTTTTGCTGCGGTTTATCTGTTGCAAGGTAACGGCAGGTATGGCTTTCACTACAGAGCTGGAAAATTGAAGCGAACCCCTGGAACCCGAGAATCCAATTGAAATGACGAAACCGGAACCAAATCCGGAAACCAGAGTTTCAATTTTATTTTTTGCAAATCTGGATCAGTATCTGAACCCTGTTAAAAGTTTTTATATAGGGAACAGGAAATTATAATAAATAATTTGTTTTTATTTTGAATAGTCCATTAAAGCATTTCCATTTGATTATAAACCTATATTTCAATCTGTTTTAGGATTTCTTTTTCTTCTTAGGATTTTCAATTAATTGACTAAGTGTTACATTATAATAGACAACTTCTAAGTGTTAGCTATAATTAATTGACAACTTGTGTTACGTATAATTAATTGACAACTTCTAAGTGTTACATGTAAGTTGTACCATAATTATTTTTGTACCCTGAAAAAGATCCTAAAATGGATCAAAATGTAGGTTTATAGTTCAATCAAAATGTTTTAATTTACTACCCAAAATAAAAACAAATCGATGGTGATTGACAAAAAGATGTAAGCGACAATTGACAAACTTTACAAGAGACTTGAAGAACTTCTTATTTTACAAGTAAGTAAACTAGGAACTAATCATTTTTTATTGTAAATAGTATTATTAAGTATTTATCTGTTACGAGTTAAGCATGAATCAATTTAGCCTAAATTCGCTATTCGTTGCTACCAATAACTCAATTTTAACCATTTTGGTACTTACGTCCTTTTGTCAGATCGCCATCGAAATATAATATACAATTTTTATATAGATATTCATTATAATATATGATGTTAATTATTACTTTAATAATTCTTTAATATTTCATTATGTATGAACTGACCATTCTAAAATGGTAGGTAAATACATAGTGAATTATACCATAAGAATATAATATAAGGTATCAGAATCTACGTTATTTATCATCAACTTTAGCAACCAAACTACTTACTGTCATGGAAACAGAGGTGGTAAATGTACAAAAAGGCCTAACAATATCTTCTATGTGCCGTGCTCTGTTGCAGAGCGTTGGCCTAACAATATAAAAGAATAATATGTTTAAAAAAGTAACAGAAAATTGAATAAAATGTACTTTTTATGGGTTTCACGAATTAAATTGGTAGCACTGAAATAGTTATTTACGTTAGTAGTCCGGAAAGTAATATTTTACTGGACGAGTAGGCAAACCTGCAAGAAAACTGTGAAAATGTGATGTACAATATTTTTTTGGTAGACAAATTTAGTTACTCAAATAAGTAGAAAAAAAAAGTTAGCAAACAATTAAAAATCTATTATTGTTTATAAATGTTTTGCTTCAGTTTCACTGTTGCACGGTAAAATCCTTGGGTGTGGAGATGATCCCAGAAGCAGTCTGCACTCCAGGATGCAAAGATTAACTAGTAAGGTTTGTCCCGGCAGTGTTTCTCCCAGGTGCTTTCTCTGGTGTAGTTACAACTGTGGAGTTTGACTTTCTGCATTTGATGAATGAGATACATGTGGCTGTTCCCAGCAAGGCTATTGTGGGGATCACCTTTAACGGTTGTTAATGCAAATACCGATAAAACAGTTGAATAAACAAATAGATTTGTATAGACATTATGACGCTAATTATATTTATTTTATTGTATAATAAACAATTATTTTTTATTTACTGCAATTAATTACAGCAAATATAAACAGTGCATTATTACAGTGTGAGGGTGACATCCCATTCAATATTTGGTGTATTTAATTCAGCTTCATGAAAACATGGCATTATTGTTTTCCTCAAGTTTGTTCCAGCAATGATTACAGACTAGTTTGAAATCGTAAAAAGGAGCCGAACAGCTAAGTTTTCATTTTAACACAATGAAACATAAGATGAGAAGTAATCTGCCCTACTAATTTTATGGTCCGAACTAGTTCATAATTGCTATTGGAACAAACCTCTCAAAATCAGCAAGACTCCTACTACTATCAAGAATTTTACATCAACTTGCTTATTGTTCACATTCTCTAAGATATTTGATTAAAAGGAACTCTCAGTGTTTTATTACTTGCACTGTTTGCACTGGTCCATCTTGTGTTACTAATCGGAACACTTCTTATACGCAAAAAGAAAATTAACATCTGTACTAATTTTAATAGTTAATGAAAAACAAATATCAAGTCTTTAAGGCAGTACCATTCCTATTTACTCCATTTTTTTCTACATGGATAATCATATTTATTAAACATACCTATATATACCCTTTGCATTATTACAGTGACATACTGAAACCTGTAAATATAGCAAATGACTTAATAGAATTGATAAAGGCAAATAAACAACATGACATATTTATTTTACAACAAATAATGGAAGATCTATTCTTGGAGTTCATTCGTGGTTATTATAGGCCCAATCCTGGTATTTGCAGACTCTATAGAAGTAAAATTTGGTCAGATTTTTGCTTTACAGTCTTAAACGATTTGATAGATGAAACCATTAATACAGCTTTAAATGAAAACACCAATGCTTCATTTGTGAATATTTTCCAATATATGCCCAGGTCTAAAAAGAATCTTCCATGTAAGATGAAGTATTTTATACATCTATATCTGTTTATAGCATAGGGTTGCCAGATTTCATTCTTTGTTACAACAAGATTTCTGACTTTTTATTTTCTGTGAATGATCAAAATCTTATTCTGACATATCGAACAAGATCACATATCTCTGACAATTCTTGAGTTATAAAGGGAGGTTTGGCAATCCTCTGAGGTAAATACATAGTTAAGACAAAATTGTTTTTTAACTGAATAGGTTTTTGTAATGTTCTAAAGTGGGCACATTGCGTCATTTGCCAAAACTCAAATACTGAATGTTTAAAATTTGTCAAGTATGTTTAATCCACACATATGAAAATAGACAAATGTTTGCAAGTTCGCGAATATTAAACATTTTCCCTCTAGTTGTCAGTCAATAAGCACAAATCAAAGAAAACGAATGTTTGATATTCAGCAAAATCTACCCCATTCTAAACATGTGTTGTGACAAACTTTTAACATACAAATCCGCTAGTAAGTGAAGTACAGTTGTATCTTGGTTTGCGAGCATAATTCACATTTGAAAAAATGTGAAGTAGCGTTATTGTGTAGGACGACTTTCACTATCATCCACACGTACGTGGTCAGAATGCTATAGTGAACAGTTCAAACATAGAGAAATTCAACAATTAAATGAAGAATCTGTGCCACAGAAATCACAAGGGCAAAAATGCATCCCGGATTACATACTCGCCTCTGTAATTTAACTGATAAGATAAACAGTAGATGAGCTTGAAAGATTCAGTAGTCGCAAATTGATTTTATTTAAAAGGAGCTAACATGATGCTTAACGTGTATTCGATTAAATTGATTTCATTTTCCCTATTTTGTACTTCTAACAGGATATAACTAAAAATTTGCATAATTACTTTTCTTTAAATGGTGTCACTACACTATGACACTTAAAAAACCAAATTTTTAATTATAACCAGTTATTAAGGTGTATTCATCAAATAAAATCTTAAAATGTAAAATCTGTTGAAATTTGCAATCTGCAAAACAGTTGAGGTAACATCAGATGCTGTTTACACTCTTATCTTATCGTATATGTTTACACAGATGTTGATGACGCATCCACCCAGATTCTTCAATTTATTGTTATGGATAATAGTTGTGATGCTCGGCAGACAAAGCGTATACGTATTAAAAATTTTACTCGTATTGCAAGACATCGCTCGTTTATCAAGTTAAAATTCATAAACATTTTTGCTCGACTTGCAAAACACTCGCAATCCAAGATTTTACTGTACCATTGTATCTGAAAAAGTAAATACCACATATCTTTACCTATTTCAGTGATGGCGAACCTTTTTGAGAAGTGGGTCAAATTTTGTTAATAATTTTTTTTAATACTACCCTGTGGGTCACTAAAAAGTCAGTGGCGTTACTTGGAAGGGTACTTTTAATCTTCTAAAAAGGTTTACGTTTCTGTTTTGTTTTACAATTTTACTTTTGCAAGTGGACAGCAAAATTCGACATTAGATATTTATACTTTAATTTTTCAATGTTTTTGATTGTCTGTTCTCTCTTTTATGATATAAAAAATAAGTTAATAAAAATCAACGCGTGGGTCATTTAAAAAGCCTTCGTGGGGTCATAGGTTCGCCACCACTGACCTATTTATTGCTTTTGATATGTAGAGACACTAAATAATAGACACTACTCATAACCACCAAATCAGCAGTTGTTTGTGCATCCATTTCTAAAATACATTTACTATAATAATTTAATATTTGATGTTGCCGTTTTTATTTGCCAAATAGGCGCATATGTGTTTGTTGTGGTGGTGCAAATTGTTTGTCAATCGCCAAATCATCTCGCATTCGCCAAATACCGCATGTGTACTTGTGTAGCACCCGCTTTATGTGCAGGGCCGGCGCGAGGCGGGTTCAGCGCGTTCCCCAGAACCCGGCCCCGCGCTTTAGACAGCCCCGCGTTTTAGGCGGCCCGGGTTTTATATGGCTCCGCGTTACAACTTACAAATACGCACGCATTCTCTGCTGCTGTAGTCACACCCATGTTTCCGTGTCACGTAAATTTTGATGACGTAATTAAAAACTTGAAAACCATAAAAAATAATTTATGCTGATTCCCAATATGTAAATAACTTTTAGGGCAAACGAAAAGTGGTTGCTGCCAAACTAACCTCTACAAAAACGCCACTACCTAACCAAATCGGTATGCAAAAGCAAAATCGAATTTTTTTCAACCTAACCTAATTTAGTCCTAACCTAACCTAAACCTAACCCTAACCTAAACCTAATCTTACCTAACCTAACTAAATTGTGTAATTGTAAATTAGAAATCAGCATTCAGAATCATTATAAAATTTCGTTAAAGTGACACCAGCTTGGCCAAAGAATGTTCGTTGAGGGAGTTCTTTAATTATACCTAAAATTTAATTTAGAAAATGCCAGTTTTCCCATTTGGATATTGGAAATCACAAAAGAAATATTAGTAATCGCTAATAACTGCACTGACATAGAGTCACTATATCTGGTCACCGTTGCAGCCCGCAAAACGCCGCCATAATGGGGCAAAAAAGCACAAAGCTATTTATTATTTTAAGTTATATTAAATTTAATCAAATCCACGTTTAGTTTAAAAAGTTTTTATTCTGAAAGTTTAAACCTCTAATATATCAAATACGTAAAATGTGGTTTTAATTTGTCCGTTATTAAAGAGCACCATTCTATGTCCCAAAATGGAGACTTTTGCGGTATTCTGATCGACCAGAGTGACCTAGATAACTAGAAGTAGTGACTCTACACTGACATAGAGTTACTACATCTAGTCACCTAGGCCGCACTGGTCGATCAGAGTACAGCAAATGCCGCCATATTTGAGCAAAAGAAGCACGAAATTGTTAATTGTTTGTATCTGATTGCATTTAATCAAATCCACGTTTACTTTACAAGGTTTTTCTTATTCTGAAAAATCAAACTTCTAATATGTCAAATACGTAAAACGTGGTTTTAATTTGTCCATTATAAAAAATCACCCTTCTCTGCTCCAATACGGTGACGTTTTGCGGTACTCTGATAGACCAGCGCGGCCTAGGTGACTAGATGTAGTGACTGTGCACTGACAAATGTGCGAGCGCCATCTATTGGCATGTACTTGGTTTTATGCTTACTTTGAATTCGATACGATATTACAGTTTTTGGTTAGGTATGTTTTTTTTTATTGTTAAAGTTCCTTTCAAAAAATGTTGCAAAACTTAATGCGACAAGGCATCTTCGACCCATTCGCGCAAATAAATCACAGGTTTCTTCGTCGCTGATTTTATCCTAATACACGAGTATGTAATAATCTTTATAATAAATAATTTATTTAGAATTTTTTAAGCCTAGTGCATTTTTGAACCCGGCCCCGCAAAAGCTTACGCCGGCCCTGTTTATGTGGCTCCTATGCAAGATATGTATCCTTATCAGTTACAAAACTGGTTCTGTTACTGGCATAATAATAATAATGTAATCAATAGCTATATGGCTTGCCTTATATTGATGTATTTTCTTTATGTTTTAGGTATTATAATCAGACAGTTTTATACAAATATATTAAATAAAATAATAACATATAATGTAAATGAATATGATTTATATAGTTCGTACATATATCAACAGCTATGGTGTTCCAATAAAATCAATAATTCGTTATTACTCATATATGAAGAGGTTGGTTGGTATATTATATTGATGGGTAGAATTGAAAATTTTTGAATATTTAAGTACAGTAGAATCTCAATTATCTGAGGTTGACATTCAAAAATCTTTAATCGATTTCCTTGAATTCGGTAACATTTAAAAACACTAGATGTAAGGTGAATGAAGCACGATGATGGCGAGTGGCATGCGCGTGTACAAATGGAGACAATAGAAGTGTTAACGTCCGTCCGAACGTAAATACGTACATTGTATACATGTATAAGATTCATGGCAATATTGCACGTTGTTATCTTCTAAAGTGTAATTTTATTTCATCGCTCGATTATCCGAGAGAGGTCCGATCCACAATAGCTCGGATAATCGAGACTCTACTGTACAGTGATTTTGAGATCTTTTACCAGTTGAAATTTACTGTACTAGCTACATGAAACCTGCTTTTTTATTAATTCAGTTTCAAAAAAGCACGTTTCCACTTAATGTTGTCATTTAGCACTATTGTACAATTTATACATACCAATACATTCAAAACAAACCAGTATAGATAGGTAATAAACAGCTTTCAAATACAATACTGGAATTTATTTCTTTTAAAAACTTCTTAGAATCAAATACTGTAGTTCTCAATTCTCTCCATCACTAGTTTACATTAATACTTATCTTCACCATAGAAATGGCATATATATTTTAGATATTTGAAAAATATTGCAGTATTCAGGATATCTTAAAAATCGTGAAGGAATATGAAGATAAAATAAATTGGAAGTTTACTTTAGCTGCTATAGGAGTATGTATTAAAAAATCTCCTACTGGTATTGCAGATGTTAAAGGTATCTTTGAAAATTCTTATAACTATATGTAGTAGTAATACATTTATAAGGTCTCATGTGAGTTTCCTTCATAGCAAATTTATATAATGATGGTCGATCAAGTAAAAATTATGATTCCATAAATAAAATAATATTCGCCAGGTACTGATTTTTAAAGTTGAGCATAGAACATGAGCACTGCAACTTGGACAAACTATAACTCAGAACTTTCCATTATAGAACTTTTGATCCACAATTCTTGTGGCTTACAGCATTGTAAAAATTAGCTAGTTCCACCAAGATCTAATTTCCATGAGTTGCATTGCTCAAGTTTTACTCCACCTAACCCGGTCCGAGCCCAAATATTACTTTAAAATATTCTACTCTAACCTATCTAAAGCCCATTTATTTTTTAATAAAGCCCGAATTCCTTATAATAACGTTAATTTTATATATATATAAAACAACTACGTTAGCAACCTAAAACTCTTCTTAAATAATGAATTTATTTTTATAAAAAATGTAACTCACCAAATATGCATTACTAACTTATTTTTTATATTAAATAAATTATTTTTACTTCTCTTGGATTTCTCTCTGAAAAACAACCTGTAAGTGTCCGAAATAATATGAATTCTAAACGATCTGACTCCGACCCAAGCCTGAGATTACTTGTGTTACCCAGCCTGAACCCTAGTTGCACCTAGGCCCGGGGCCGTGCAAGTATCTACTATGAGCAACTTTCAGAATCAATCTTTTGAACTAGCATTTATTAGACAAAAATGGTACTAACGGAGACATTGGATATCACAGATAGACTCTGGTAGAATCCATAGTGCAAAGCTCTGATATTATCATACTTACTTGCATGTATTCTGTATATTAACAAATTTCCTATAGTCTTTTTTGTAGACTTTATACAGTAAGTCTTTGGCAGCACCAAGTATGTGCACATGAGTATGCACGCACTTCTGGTGTGCATGTTTGTAATTGCCAAGTACATGCAAATTGTTGTGGTTAGAAGAACTCTTCTGTATTGTTGTAATAAGTAAAATGATTGAGATAATAAATATTTACTTTTTGTAATATTATTTTATTGATGTATTTCCGTTACATTAAAGAAAGGTATGTTGTAGGTATCACAATGAATTTTTTAGAGGAATCATTCAAAGGTGGTAAAGTTGATTGTTTCATCAAAGCAGTCTTATTTGCAAGACAGAATTCTCTAGAGAGCAGTATGGATGATTATCGATCTTGGTATATGTTCATTAAAGAAATATAACATAATACTATTAATTACTTTTATAGGTATTCCATGACACTTGGAAGCAATAGTAATTTCAAAACAACTAGTAATCCTACATTATTTAAATTTGTTATAAATACTTTGATTTCTTTAATCCCATATGAACCAAAACTTTTTTTGAAAGTACAGGTTAGTCTAGGAATTGCTGCACCACCAAAGTGTAATTCGCTAATCTTTGATTATAAAACTCTTTGTCGAGCTCGTCTAGAAGAATTAAAGCAGACACCTTCCATATTAGTGGTACCAACTACACATTTTAAAACAATTTAAGCAGTTAATTTTATAATTATTTTTAGGATGGAATACAAGTTACTGCACTTCATTTAATAGAAGACAATGCTCGAAAAAATAATGTTGATCCCATTATGATCAACATCATACGCACCCGATATGAAGAATTCTTCAATACCATATTACCTCAGATTCTAAGAAATAAAATGCCTTTTACAAAGGTTAAGCAGTTGTTATTAACTCAGCAATTAATTACTGATGAGACGATTCATTTTTGCCATGCTGATCCTGAGGGTAAGATATATGAAGATGATGATGAAGATGCATTTATTTCTAAGAAGTAATGTAGTACTATGTAATAAAAGGAAAAATATAAGGCTTTTCATGTTAAAACGTATTTAACGTAAACTGTATTTAACTCTAATACAATAAGTAAACGTCTCCCTATTCTGAAATTATTTTAGTAAAACTAGATTTCATAGGAAATGTCCATATATAACCTAATTCTAGGATCTATAATTGTTAAAACTATTTCTGCAACACCATTGTTTTTCCTTTTTATCTTCACGACATGATTATGATAATTTTTGCTGCTTAATCTGCATTAAGATTATTTTGAGTGAGAATAAAATTACTTTTGCAAGAGACGTAAAATTCTGCTCTAGAAGCTGGATGTATGATATTGCTCCATTAATGGCAAGTACCAATCTCAAAAACAGAAAGTTCTGAGATAATTAATTTTAGATATACACCAAAAATAAATGTCTCCTATGAAAAAACATCAAAAATGTAGTTTTAGTCAGTTTCTGGAAGAGAATCGAAGCTTGTAACACTCTTTATTTCCAAGTAAAGTTCAATTTTCCAAACCCCTACATACTAAAAACTTGTTTCTATACCATTTGTTAGTACCTTGACAATATGGGTCGTCCAAAGTAAAGCTCTAGTTAGTCGACTTAATTCTGTTGTACTCAATGTTGCAACAGTATATGTATGTACCAAGATTCTTAAATGGCATAACGAACACTAACAAGTATGACTGCAAGAAGCATGGGCGTCGACAGGAAAAAATAGAGGGGGGCAGATAGACAACAAAGAATATTAATAAACATGAACAATTTAAAAAAATGATATAGAAGATTTTTTCTGTTGATAAGTCGGGGGGGGCACAGCCCCTCGTTGCCCTGCGGTGGCGACGCCCATGATTGCAAGGTAATTATAAAACAAAAAATTAAATTGTCCAGCAAGAACGGGGAGGTCTACAAGATTCTTGCCAGGAACGGAAAAGGCATAGGCCCTTTTACCTCATTTGCAGTGTCAGGGTTCCACACAATGGAGCTAGTGTAGCAAGTACATTACGCTCCCCCATACTGTTATCACTGATATACCTTTCATACCTTATTTCAAGGAGCTCAAATACGTTTGTACTAAATTTTTAAAATTCAGTCGTAACCGACATTTGAACCCCTATCCCTCGGAATGAGAAGTAGGATCTCAACCAGAGGGCCTGTTTACGGGGAAAATATACTAACTCTAATAAATTAAATAAATATTAAATATAAGTAGAAAACGGATGAACAGACCTTTTGTGCCCTTATTTTAACATTGATCAGAAGGTCAAGATCTAGAAGTTGTAACGTGTTCAAATCCCAATTTTAAAATAAGGCAATTTTAAATCCATAAATGGTAAAAAAAACCTCGGTAAGGCCCTGCATATTCAAATACATTTTAGTTGGGTTAAAATTACAGACGATATTAAGAATTAAATCGTGTTCTCTTTAATATCAAAGGTCACCCCGAAGTGTTTTCAAACAGATAGAATTGTTTCTAGAATAAAAATGCAAACTTTATCTTAAAGCAAATGACGTCTTCTTAAATATTGAAATTCACAGCAAAGCATTCCCACGGACACAAATTGTTTTTTTGTTGAGAAAATACAGATAAAAATTGAGTTTATAAAATTCCCGAAATAAAACTACCTTTTTAACAAAGGAATCTGTCTTAAATTGCAGTTAAAATCAAAATTATGGCTTTGGTACGTGTCATCTGTGTGTTTAGTGAAGTGTTTGCGCAAAGTAGAGATAAGGGTATGTCTGGCTGGTTTTTTTGTAGACCGCCGGGGAGATTTTACTGCCTCATCTAAATAAATAAGTTCTATGGAATGTTCTAGAAAGTTTTGGGTATTCGTGCATTATTGGCTTAAGAAGTGTTAGCCTCGTGTTTGATTGGGTATTTCATTTTCCCCCTTTAAAATTTAACTCGCAAATTTAATCTTAAACTAAAAGTTTAATGACAGTCTTTCGTGTTATCGATCCAATAACCACTACAGTGTATGTCTGTTGACATCTTATGCTGAAAATTTAATAATAAACTAAAAATGTTTATGCTTCTGAAGTTCCTTATTGACTAATGTCACAATAAATGCATTGTGGACTTGCAGAATTTTGCGTTCAATTTAAATGTTGATAATCAAAGTTATTTGAATAATGGGAATTATTTGGAAAAGTGATATTCCGATTGAAATTATATGAGTTTGGATGTTTTTGTTATTGAAAGACATTAGTCATGTTATGAACAACATTATTCTCGCAACTTCAGATATAAAATTCAGTTAAGGACCTTATCATCGTTACCTGTGTTTACAATTCTTTCCTGATACAAAAATTGTTATGGAGTGGAAGTTTACAGTTTTTAGTGATTTTTTTTTATGTGAAAATAAGGGCAATACTGTGAAGTGTATTTGTAACGATGCAAATAGATATTAGTATCTATTAGGATCACCGATGAACATTAGTGCCTAAGTAAGTTGTAACATTTAAGATTGTTTATATTCTTGCAGGATATTTAAATGGTTATCATGAACCACTATTTTTACATCTAATAGGGATCCCTCTTCACATAGTAATAAATTATGATGATATTGTTTGTTAAATAATAACAAATTCTTACGTTTTGAATAAATCAATTTAAATTAAATATTATTATGTTGATGTTGGACTGTTCCCTTGCATAAGTTATTGCAATACATTAACCTGCTTAATATTCATTTGACTAATTACGATTCATTACTGAATTCCATCAAAATAATCAGAATCCTTTTTTGGTTGTGGATTTTGAGGATGTATTCTAATGACTTGCAATCAAATGGCGCCCATATATTTTTTTATGTCTGCAAACCTTATTTCTCTTTATAATCTATAAGCCATGAAAACCAGACCTACGCCTGTGAGATAATTTAAATTAAGATGTCTTAAGAGTCGGATCATTACAGTATCACATTTATGAGTTTTGCAGTAAGTATTTAGCGTTTTGAATTTTATTGAGGTTACAGTGACGTCTATCGCGCGGCGTATTTTATGTTGTGTCTTATTCAGAGTAACAAACTTTTAATCGTTACAAAGTATGCAAAGGATTTCTTCTGAATCCTAAATGAATGTATTTTAATGTAATTGACATTTAATAACCTCTAGAAGACAAATGACTGAATTGTTCTTTTTGAATCCTTATTCAACATTGTTCAGGAGGTCAAGATCTATAAGAACGTAAATTTAAAAAAAATTTCTATTCAATCCTCTATTTTATTGTACTTGACCCCTAACAACTTATAGAGGTTGTATGGTCAATGAAGTAAACCTGCCAATCTCCAAAATTTCATAGAACATTTCATATTTAGCACGTTTACTAAATATGTATTTATTACACTTCAACTAACACATAACCTAACAACTAATCTGCAGGTTAATTATTAATTGAGCAGCCTTAATTGACCTTTTCATCAAATTGGCGCATCAATCACCGGTCTAGAAAATGTTTTTAATATTGGTAGTAAATCTGGTATCTTTCTTGTAGTTTTATTGGTCTAACTGTAACAAGTTTCCTGAAGGTAGTTGCTAACGTAATGTGCAGGCGTTAAAAACGTCAAAAGTAAATACTGTAATTATTTTTAGTGTTGATGTCACCAAATAAAAGTTTAAATCTTTAAAAGACTTTTTAAAGGCCTAATCTTTAAAAGACTTTTTAAAGGCCTAATCTTTTCTACTTACTTTTTATTTGAAGCTTTAGGGCTCACAAAATGTCCATCAATCAGAGGTTATGTTTATGAATGATGTTTAATCATATTGAGGTTGTTGCGATTATAAGTTACTAAACTAAAATAACTAGATCAGTAAGGTTAGCCAATATTCAGAAGTGAAAAAGATAGAGACCCGTTTTTAATTCTGAATTTCATCATTAACAGAAAAAAAAGTTAAATTACTAATGGTTAAGCCGCAATGAGGTTAGGTTACTGTTAGTTTGAATAGCGTTTACTTTGTATTTATATTATATTTCATGTTAGTTTGAAGCTTTACATTATGAGACTAGGCGACCATCAATAGCATTTAATAGATTAATCGTAACATATATGTCAAACAGCTAGACAGATCCGAAGATCTCTACAAAAAGTTCTAATAAATTGTCTGATGCTAACAAGTTTTTATAAATAAACTTGATAATAATAATAATAAATGTCTTTATTCAGAAGGAAAAAAAAATACAAGTGAATTTTAACTACCTACTAATGAGGTGAAGTTCAGTGCTGCATCGCACTGCTCTGCCACTTAACACCTGTGTAATGTGTAATTAATTCACAATAAAAATAAGAAGATAAAAATCAAATCTATAAGAGATTCATTTCTTGTAGGCTCATGAATACCTTAAGATAGTTGGAAGCTTTCACAAAATGAGATTATTTCTGAAGTAGCCGGTTCAATTTTATCATAATCAATATTGAAATAACTTGAAATGATATAAATAATTATCAATTTTATTGAGAATTCTTTAACTTATTCTTAAAAATAGTTGCAACACAGTCGTAAAATCTTTTTAAAACTTGCAACTAGTTTTCTAGAGAATTTAGAAGCCACTTTTTATGTTTCTGGTGCTTTCCATTACCTTAACATTACTACCTACTGTTGCCTTAAATATTTAATATATTCTTCCAATATTGAAGTTACTGGTGGCACGTATTTAACAAAATACAGCAGTCTATGCAAATACTCCAGTGCATTTGTTAAGCAGTATATATGAAATAATTGAAGGTATATTTGTGTCTTCACTAATATCCTGAATTTTTTAATTTAAATTAGTTTTAGAGTAAAGAACTTAAAAATGTGTAACGGATGCGATACTAAATATGGAATGGCTGAATTATAAAATTGTGAAGTATTTATTAATATTTATATTGGTTAAAAATATTATTTGCACTGTTTTATACAAAGCAT
This sequence comes from Agrypnus murinus, assembly GCA_929113105.1. Classification (NCBI taxonomy): domain Eukaryota; kingdom Metazoa; phylum Arthropoda; class Insecta; order Coleoptera; family Elateridae; genus Agrypnus; species Agrypnus murinus. The sequence goes on from OV816023.1 coordinate 94,868,630, forward strand.
CGTACATTACATCGCATTGCACGTAACGGACTTCGGTAAATCTAATCAGGATTCTCACGAGGGCAACTTTTCCATGCCTATGACATGGAACGTACTGATGGCAATTTTAATATTGTTAGTAATGTTCAAGGGGAGCTTTAAATTTGTCTTGCACCATCATCTTTTACTAGATCAGGGAGTAAATACTCCTAAATGCATACCTATCTTGACAGATAATATATGCATATCCTTTTTTTGCATATATTATGTGTCCAAAATCATTTTTGTTTCCTCGTCATTTTTTCCTTCTCGTCTTCATTAAGTTATAAGCAGCTAATTACTACTTCAGATTCACTGTCACTCATATTCTTTAATAAATTTGTTTTTCACACCTTTTATCAGCCATGTTTATAGGGCTACTGACTAAGATTTGTTTGATATGATCCGATTCATTGGACAAACTCTTTGGAAAAAATAAAATGCCTCCAATACGTACAACGCTGACAAGTGAACGCTTACCTTAAATGTAATATTTGTGTAGATATTCTAAATTTAGCCTGGAGTTTGTAGAATATTACAACTCGAATTGAATAATTGCAGTTTTCAAGGTTTGAACATCAAGCAAAAAATTTGATAAAAACCAACATAACCTAGATATTATTTTTGATAACCTAATTAAAAAATACCTAAGATGGTTCGATAACGTGATTAATGACTTAAAAATAATAGGGTTAAAAGAATGGAGAAGAAGGTATACAAATAGGGAAGCTTGGGCACAAGTAGCATAACCAGCAAGAATCAGCAGCATCACATCGTTCTGATTGTGATCAGTCCTCAAGCCCTTAGGTATAGGATCTTGAGGACTGATCACCCCCAAGAAGAAGAAGAAAAGATCTAAATAAGCTTTTTTTTTTAAGCAGCCATAACCGCATGAGGTTGGAGAGCTCCATATGATCAATTAAAAATCAAGTGTTGGTGCGATTCAATCTATAACAATTCTGCAAGTTTTGAGTACTATTATTAGTACTATCACACCAGAAAGGTTGCTAAATTTGGTGGGTTTAGTTACTCTTCTCATAAACGAACAAATTATATGTATCTATTTATAAAAATTAAATAGAAATAATGGTTAGGTGAAAGATCAGTCTGCAATCCTTTCAATTTACCACTTACATTACAGGCTGAATTGTACAAATTTGAGCAAGTACCAGCACACCCAATCTCATCTATCAAATAGTATCCTCCCACACTTTTAATACACCATTTAAAAGAGAATAACAAGTGTAATCTGTTATTTATTACTATAATTATCAACCACTTACAAATTACTTTGAAAAACAGTCAACAACTGCATGAACAAAATCAAATGAGATATTTACAAAAAGTCCAGTTTTTACATTTTCCACTGATTTAGCAAATTTCTCATTTAATTGTTTCACTTAATTACTTCTATAAAATATAATGTAATAATAAAAATCGCAACTAAATCAACTTATGAATAATTTGTTTTATTTTTGTAATGCTTTATTCCTTAACGCTTCCATAAAACACATCTCCAGTACATTGTCAAATATTCTATGCCTAATTTCTAAAAAACTCTTCTGAATGACATATCTTTTTTTAATGACAAATAAGTTTAAAGCTATAATTACACACACACAATTATAATAAAAATAGCTTTTTTCAGTTCTTGTAATAAAATAATCACTTTTCATAATTAACTTCGGCACATTTTCAAGCAAATAAATACAGGTAAATAAAAAGGAAACAATTACATTAAAAAGAAAAAAAAAGAAATTACAATATCAAACTAACTGACGTTCGGTGTGAATTTGGATGGCTGAATAATTGAAGTCTTTCGTGCAGGTACACTTTCAGGAGTTGGAATAGCATCACCAGTTGCATATGGATTAACAGGACCAGCTACTTTTAATGGCTGCTTGTTCACACCACCCATCTTTTGTTTTGCCATTTGGTAATCACCGGAATCAAAGTATTTCTGCTGCAATAAAGACATACATACTATAGTAACTGTTAAATACTGTGTTTTGTATAGTATAGCATAATAAAACATCAGAATTATCTATTTCAAATTTTTTTCTGGATTTTTACATTTAAATAAACTTGTAAATCAGTCAGTAGTAGTAAAGAAGCATTCATTCAAATGCAGTGATTAAACAACAAGTAATGTTCTTTTTTATATTATTTCGAAGTCAAAGGGATTTAAAAAACTTCGAATTAATGAATATTCGAATAAGAAATTTCGTGAAAATTAATAACGGATACATGAATATATAAGTTAAAATGCAATTTTCTATAATCTGTTTTATTTATCGTTTACACATCCTTTATTTTAAATAAATATACACATATCTACGTCGTCACAGATGTGTTATTGTTTTGCCGTTCGAAATATGACATTGACAAAAACAGCTGGAAATTTCGAATTAATGAAAACTTAATTATCAGCATTCCAATTATTGATAATCTACTGTAACAACTATTTTTGATATTACCAGAGCTGGAGTTAAGATAAAATGGCAGAGGTGATTTATTTTGAAATTAATAAAGATTAGTAAAAGTTTCACAGTTTTATTAATATATAACCTGACAATATTGTTTCGACAGCTATGTTGTCATTATCAAAGGTAATATAATTATCGCTACACATCGCTAAGGTAGATACCAAAATAGGTAACTAGATAAAATAATAATAATAATCAGAATTAAATTTTGAAAGTAATTTATTATCTCTTAGAAATTAAACTTGAAAGTGAAACCTAAGCCTACATGTTATGTTATAAAATGTTATGTTGTTTAACTTCATTCAAAAATATTCACATGATACAAAGTCACAAGCAGGTAAGAGTTGGAATACTGTGATTTAATAAAAAAGCTAGGTAAGCGGTAGATTAGAGTTAACTATAGTTGAAATCAACAACAACTAATAAAGATTATTGTTCCAAGGAGTCCATCTGGAAACACTTTTTGCACAGTGCTGGGATAATCAACAGAAGAAATGACAGGCTCTGCATTGGTACAGTCTAAACAAGTAGAGAGAAGATAATACAAAGAAAGATTGGGGAATATTTTCAGAGAAATATTCCACAGAATACAATAACTACAAAGAAGACATTCTTAAAAAATGCAAAAACTATAAGTATACCGCAATAGGAAAAAAAACAGAGAAGAAGAAATGATGGTTAACAGCTGAAGTAAAAACAATGAGAAAAAGAGTGAGAAAACAAATAGTTAAAGAAGAAAATCAAGAAATGAAAACCAGATAAAGACCTTAAATGACAGCATAAAAGAAAGAAAAAATAAGATAGTTGAATCGGACATTAGTATAGATACAGAAGAGGAAGTGCTAAAGGAAAGGATAGGAAATATAACACAAAAATACTGCAATGTAAAAATAAATAATAAGAGAAAAACCATGTCTGTTGAAATTGGAAAAATGACAAGACAAATAGGCAATAACAGAATAGAAAAGTATTCTTGAACATGTAATGAAAAAAATATATATCATTAGTACACTAAACAGAAGAAAGAAATAAAAAAAGTCAGAAGGTACCGGGCATATGGAAAAAAAATTATTTTGTTGGGTTATAATTTAAATTTACAAATATTAGATTTAAATAACAATTCAAAATGAAAAAATGTCATTTCAATGAGAGATGGCTAAATGAAGAAATGCAACGGATCATATTATTTCAATTTGAGCCATGAAATCTGATAATAAATCTGTTTTATGTAATGTATGATAAAGGGATAAGATAGTTGGAAAGTAAAACAGATATTGCAAGATTGTAGCATCTCCACAACACTGTAACTTTTTATCCTATTGCAGCCTCGCATGCTGGTATATAAGAACCAAGGTTTATTTTTGGTTCAACTTTCAAAAAGAAACACATCTGCTTTGCCCTCCGGATTGGATCCCAATTCTCATCTTACTTTCACCTCTCCTTCACATTCTGCTGCATTACTTTCCCCTACGGGGTGGCATGTTCGGAGTTCTGCGAGCTTGCTTCACAAATTGCTGGGAGAAGAAGTGAAGAATATTACGAGTACCTATTTAGTATATAAATATTTTAAAGTTAGAAAGTATAACTTTATATATTTTGTGAAGAAAAATTTGAATTCGAGTCCTGTATTAGGGAATTTTAATACTGAAATGGGCAGCGGGGAGGCATATAAAAATATAGTAAAAATAAAGAATGTAATGAAGATAAAAAAAAGTAGTGGAATTGGGTTATGGATTCCAAGATGAGGATTAGAATACATTTTTCAAGTATAATAACATACAGAAGACAACTTGAATCTCTTTGGATGCAAAGACTAACAGCCAAATAGATCATATACATTGCAGCTTATTTAGAAACTAAGTTGGGAAGAAAAGCAGTAGTAGATAACATTGAAGTAGAGTAGATTGATTTGACATTCCCATTATTTTTAAAAGAAAAAATAGATATACTATAAGATCATAACCAGAGGGAGGTAAATGATCACTGATTGTGTATTCGAATACAGTTTCGTGGAGCACACCCGTAAACTTGAATCACATCCTGCAATTCATGGAACTCAGTGCTCGACTACATAATCAATGATTGCCCATCTCCCCTTGCTTATATTGTTAGCTTACTTATATATTTGTATTTTATCTTCTTTTATTAGTAATGAATGTATTTAAATATTTTCTATTATGACTAAAAGGTAATCAATCCTTTTAATTTAATTTAAAGTTTATGACAACACTTTTGCTGTAGGTTCTAATTAACTATAATTATATTGATTTTTGATATTATCACATTCATTATAGAAGTATCAGTACCAAGGTTGCATAATTTATTGTAGGTGGAAAACATTGAAGAAAAGCAGCAAAATCCTGGAACATGAAACAGCTTTGTAAAAGACGTCCTTTTATAACTTCTCGTATAATTTCCTAATATCAGGGACTACACTTTAAATCTAAAGATCTAACAAAAAAGAAGTCACAGTACGAAAGGTTCTTTTTCGTAAAAATAATGATAAATCAAACTAAAAACAAGATGAATATAGAGGGGAGAATATCAAAAACATTCAATCTAGACTTGGAAGCTATTTTAAGAGCAAAATACAAATGAAGGGTATTATTTACTGTAATAGATACTATCTAAAACGACATTGCATTAATAACACGAAAGAACATTGTTTGAATGTGAAAATCTCCAAGGCAAATGATTGTAGTGAATGTTGTAGAAATATATAATTCAATAATAACAATTAACAAAAATATTTTATAATGGTAAATGTAAAACACCACAATGTTTTTATGTAATATTAAAACCATATACAGTGAAGACTCGTTGATCCGAATCTATGTTAATCCAAATACCACAAAAATCCGGACCAGCAATTTATTTACCTTATTTTCATTGTAATCCGTATTTCGAAGTTTCGATAATCTGAACTCTAGAATTTATTGTTTTTATTCTTCAAGTTTTGTTTACAGTAACAAATGCAATGGGTACTCAGATGTATAATTTGTTAGAAAACCACTATTAGAGGTTATAAATAAGATTTTATTTATCATTATTATTATTATTTATCACGTCTTTTACGAATACTTATTATAAAGTCACGTATTCTTCTATTTTATTGATTTATTTAATGCTGTAGGCCAACAGTAATATTGCCAATTATAGACTACAGGATATTTTAAGTTTAAGTTACCTCAATAAACAATATTATTTGAGCATATATGCAAGTATAGAACTCACTGAACAGAATGAATAAATTATTTAATATACAAAATTTGTACCAAAAAAAAGTGAATATGTAGAATATAACATAACAATATGACATAAGATGCTAGTAATAAATGCTAAATCTAAAAAGAATGTTCTACAAAGAAATGTGCATGCTATTACGTTATTTGCCAACAGCACATTTAAGCCATTTTTACTAACTGCCTGTTCGAAAGTTCTTACATTATTAAAAAAAAAACGAAATAAAAATGTTCTTGTTCTTACCAAGAACAAGAACATGATAGTAACTTATTTATAACTTTTATTACTTAAGAATAATAGCTGTGTTACTTTAAAGCTAACTGACACTGTTTCTTAAATATTTTAAGGCTTGGGTGAAATGTATCTACATTTTCAGAGATTCTATTGATAGTACTGCAGGCTACATGCAACGGAGAGCCAGCCATAGCCATAGCCATAGTTTGTTCAGTTCAACCTGACTATGGATTATTCTATATAAAAATACCAGCAGAGCCATCATACACCTATTTTCTAAAGATGGAACGCCATATCAATCAAGCAGCCAGTGATAATACTCGAAAACTGGATATGAGCCTGTAACTTTAAAGTATAAAAATCTAATAAACATTTTTTGCACTGTTTCTACTTGATCAATATGGCATCTGTAAAAGGCCATCCGAATTACTGAAGCACATTCCATCTTTGCTCTAACATAAGCATTATACAATGCACTGATTGTGATACAATTTCTAAAATAATAAACATTTCGAATAATAAATCTCAAACTTTGTAAGGGTTTGTTTACAGTTTTTTCTAGGTAATCACGGAAAGATACAATATTATTAAAAGTAACACCCAGAACGTTTATTATGTCTTTGCAGTTCGTTACATCTTGGTTCATTTTATATTGAAATGTAATCGGTTTAAATTTCTTTGAAAACTACACAATTGCGCACTTACTGATATTAAAATACAATGAATTTTCCATACTCCACTTATACATAGCATCTATATCGCATTGCAGTTTATGACAGGAGTCGATGAATTCTATAACTTTCCATAACTTACAATCGTCTTTAAAAGTGATTACATTGCAACTTAACAATTAGTTGATACTTTTTTTTTACAAATTACGAACTTAATCGCTTAAATTTAAAAAGAACGCATTGTAAGTTTCCAGATTTGTTACAAAATTTGAAGGGTCATATAGCAAAGTAAAAAAAACTTGAAAATCTGCTTAACCCATTTACTGCCAATGTAGTGTTAATGCAACACTCAGAATCAAAAAATTTTTTAAGTATGTTGGAGTCTAATTTATATCTGTTTTTATAACTTCTGTGTAATTTGATAGTATGAAATTAAATGTAGGGTAATTCCACATCAAGTGATCCAATTTTTTGGAAGTTTTAACCATCTCCCCCCCTTTTTTTTTTTTTTATATTTGGCACAACTGTTATACCCCTAAAGATAAGTAAAAATCTAAAATATTATATTTTTAACTCAAGTGGTTCTTGAGTTGTGCCCTTCTAAAGTGTACAAAAATGAGTGATTTTGAGCATGTTGGCGTTTACGTTTTCTTTTGATAGAAATAAAATAAAGGAATGAAACAAAGACTGGTTTAAAGTCCATTATTTGGGCTTTAAGATGATGGGTTGCATGGCATACTTTAATATGACGAAATAATTTATATTGCGCCCCTGAGGTCTTTAACCTTGAATTTCTCAGAAAACATATGATTAAAAATTCTGAAAAAGATTGGTCATAGAGTTGCATATCTTCTAAATATGTGTGCCACATTTCAACTTGGGATCTCCATGGGATCGTTACTAAATTATTTTAACAAAATAGCAATCTCTAACATTTTACCATTAATAATGTTTTCAATATTGGGAACATTGGGAGTTTTTTTATAAATGATTATTTTGTGTTTGGCAATTACTTACCAAGAATCTGGGTTAGATAAAACATTAATTAACTAATTCCTGTACGGGATTTTAAAAATTTTTTAAATTACTTGTGAAACTTTACCTAAATAAAATATCCTGGGTACACTTGTCAAGAAAATTTTTATGTACATATATATTTTAATTCTCAATTAATTATACTCAATTTTATATGCCTGATGAAGGTATTGATATCGAAATGTTCCATATGTAATAAATAATTCTTAAAATCACATTCGTAATTTTCATTCCATGATCTAGAAGCGGAGATAAAGATTAAGAACAAACCAACAGTTACCATCAAATAATTTTCAAAAAAATTTGTGGTTGGAACCTACCTAGGCCTTCCCACTTTGAACTTATGATGAAATTGTCTTTGTGTCATTACATACGAGGATGGTCTGAAAAGTTTCCGACCTTAACGTGAAGATGGCAGCACTCGTCAATAAAAGCTAGGGAATGTAGTTGTGCATCTTTTGACAGGTACTCACCAAAATTTCAGCCATTTTGGACGCGCAGTTGTTATTTGACAATCGTTTGAGTGAGTCGATGTGTGTTTTTGTGAAAATGGAAAAAATCGTGTATCGAGCTGTCATTAAATATTTGTTTTTGAAAGGCAATACGCCTACGCAAATCAAAGATGAGTTGGACTCTGTGTATAGGGACTCTGCGCCAACATTTAGCACAGTGAAATTTTGGGCAGCTGAATTTAAACGTGGCCGTACCAGCTTGGGAGACGATGAACGTTCGGGACGTCCAAAAACTGCAACCACTGACGATAACATCGCCAAAGTTCACCAAATGGTGCTAAATGACCGTCGAATTAAAGTGAGAGAGATAGCAGAGGCTATGAATATGTCCAAAGAACATGTTTGTCACATATTGAATCAAGATTTAGGCATGAGAAAGCTGTCCGCGCGTTGGGTGCCGCGTTTGCTCACGTTAGATCAAAAACGTGTTCGAATAAACATTTCCAACGCTCTGTTGGCGCAGTTAAGGCGCAATAAATCAAAGTTTTGGCGCCAATTAATTACTGTAGATTAAACTTGGATACACCATTATATGCCCGAAAGAAAAATACAGTCAAAACAGTGGACCGAAGGGGGAATCGGCTCCAATAAAAGCAAAAACTGTTATGTCGGCTGGGAAAGTGATGGCGACTGTTTTTTGGGATAGTCATGGAGTTATCTTAATCGATTATCTTCAAACAGGAAAAACCATTACAGGAGCATACTACGCATCATTACTCGACAAGCTGAAGGCAGAAATTGCGGAAAAACGGCCACATTTGCAGAAAAAGAAAATCCTGTTTCACCAAGACAATGCGCCGTCTCACACCTCCGCGGTTGCCATGGCGAAAATCCACGAATTACGGTTTGAACTGCTTGACCATTCTCCTTACTCACCAGATCTAGCCCCAAGCAACTTCTTTTTGTTCCCTCATCTAAAAATTGCGATCGGAGGACCGAGATTTTCGTCAAATGAGGAGGCAATCACCTTCGTGAACAATTATTTTGCAGAGAAAAACGCCGAGTACTATTTGGACGGGTTAAAGAGATGGGAGCATCGCTGGGAGAAGTGTGTAGACTTACAAGGAGACTATGTAGAAAAATAAAAATAAATTTAAAGAAAAAATGTCTTGTATCTTTGTTAGGTCGGAAACCTTTCAGACCACCCTCGTACATACATACATAATCCATTCCCCTTTTAACGCATTTTGCAGTGTCGGGGTTCCACACAAACTCTTATGGGAGTGCAACGAAGGCAATGGAGCTATTGCAGCAAGTACATTACGCTCACCCATACTTTATCACTCATACAACTTTCATACCTTAACCTAAGGAGCTCAAACACGATATAACTAAATTTTTAAAATTCAGTGGCAACCGAGGTTTGAACCCCTTTCCCTCTGAACGAGAGGTAGGATCTCTACCATTCGACCACGGAGGGCCTAGTCTTTGTGTCACTACTAAAATAAATAAAATGCTAATATTTACATGTGTATTTTCTACACGTGCATATGTAATTTACGTTTTATTTCTTCCCAATTTTAACATACATTTAAATACATGTGTACACAAATAAAGTGCTAATAATTTGTAAATACAGTGAAGTCTCGTTAATCCGAATCTACGTTAATCCGAATTCCACTATAATCCGGACCAGCAATTTATTTACATTGGGTTTATTGTAATCCGGATTTAAAGGTTTTGATAATCCGAACTTCAAATTAATTGTTTTTAGTCCTCAAGGTTTGTTTATAGTAACGAATGCAATGGATATTCAGATGTGTAATTTGATACAAAACTACCGTTGTAGAAAAATAAATGATTTTATTTATTTTTACGTTACATAGATTTGTCTAGTAAATTCTTATCATAAAATGTCACGTATTTTTTAGAAGTGGTTACATTGCAACTTCACACTGATTCGTATACCCTGCACGCAACTGTGACTTTATTAAAGATGGTTTCAAAACGATGACGTCAGGGCGAGTAAAGATTGGATACTTAATTTTAAAAAGACAATTTGCGTGTGTTAAAAATCGCGGAAGAAAAGCTGTTCAATGATTCACACGCAGTGAAGACCTTTAAGAAATAGTTGCAAAGCGGTGGCTTTGCAATGGGTAGTAGAAAATTTGAAACAACTATGATGCCGGAAGGTTTAAAAGAAAAATTTTTCTAACGTATTAAGTTCAAAAAACAGGAAACAAGTAAAAATCACCGCTTTTTTTGGTTAACGATATATTAATGCAGAATATTATTTCTTGTGTTTTTAAAACAGTTTTTGCGTAAATATTTTTGTAGTTCTTTTTAAATAAATGTTTTGCAAAATGTTTTAAATGCATTTATTTACAAATAAAACATTGTAACTCTACAAACGCGGTAATCCGAAAACCGCGATGATTCGGATTACCCGTTTTAATTAGTCCGAATTAGCGAGCTTCACTGTAAATACACGTGTAATTTATGTCCATATGAACTAAAACAAACAAGAATTTTAATTACAATATGTATTATTACATGTGTAGTATACAGTGGTGTTAAAAAGTCCTGCATCACTCAAGCCTATTATGGTTTTTGAAGTTTAACACACATTTTTTGCATACTTTCGCTAACTACTTTCAACTATTTCCTTGTATTAGTATTATTAGTACATTCACTAATGTTATTGTTAATCACCTGCTTAAAATGCCAGAAAATTTCTATAATATGGGAAAATAATGAGGTGATTAGTAGGTCATTAAGGTCCATTTAAATTTAATTTCTATAATATTTTGAGTATATAAACACTCTTTGAATTTTGCCAAAAAGTTCAAAATGACATTCTGCGCTTCTAGTCGCGAAATCGCCTCCGTATAGTACAGGATACGTTATTGATGTCGTTGAGCACCGATCGAGTAACCGAATAAAATGTATTTTTTATGAAATAAAATATGTTAACAAAAATAACGTAGATGAGTTGCCTAAATAAATTTGTTCAAGGATATTTTTAATTAAAAATTCAATATTTAATTTTTTTAGATACTTTCACCGATCTCGTAACCAAAAAAAATTAACACTAATTGAAAGTGCAAACCCTATAGAAGACGCAAACATAGGGTTGCTTACCTTTTTCTGTTCAAGGCTATACAGTTGCCAAGTTTAAATAAGTGAATTGAAAGTGATACCTTCACCGATCGAGTAACCAAATAAATTATATGTCAAAATAAAGCTTATTTTTTGCAAAACGATAGTATAAGGTTGCTTGCAAAAAACCGTTCAAGAGTCAGGGTTGCAAGGGTTTAAAATTTTTAAATCGAAGCATGCGAGAGATAGATAGACGCATTCTATTCAGTGAGATAGAGGGAGACGCAGAATGACAGCTGCTCACACTACGTCCGTCGTTTGAAATTGTGCGAGAGAGAGGGTCTATGCGTACTGTCCAATGCGATAGAAAAGGACGGGGCATAGCAAAAATTGTATGCGTCAAATTTTTGAAACAATGATGACACATTTATTTTATTTATATTTAGTTCCTTCTTAAAAGAGATAAAAATTTTAAGATAAGTATATATCACTAACATGCTTTAAACGTTTAAAATAAATATTTACATTTTGATATTATATACGGAACGTTTTTTTAGCGCCAATACCTCTGTCATAAAAATTTGTATTTTTCTAATTTGTCGTGCAAAATCAATATGCTCAATATGATAAAAATACTCATATTTGGTTAGTTCAATACTGCAGTTATTACAATAATAAAGAAAACACTATATCATAATTTTATTTTTGAATGAAATTATTATTTTTAAAAGTTTTAAATATTATTTAAAAATATGTAAATAAAAACGTAATTATAGAGATATAAGAATAGTACCCGTAGTAGTACGAGTAGTAGTCGTATTATTAACAAATGTTAAAAAAAAAAGATATGATTAACAAAATGTTTTTCAACAATACTGAATTATTACTTCAGGAGACAAGTCGATTTTCTTCAAAAAAAAAGTCTCAGAAATATTTTGGAGTATATTGTCAGTTGCTCCAACACAACGCTTGCCGTTTACTAATCGCTCAACCGCACAGAGCAAGCGCACTCTCTGTCATACGTCACAAGAGGCGGGTCCCAGTTGCTATGCCCCATCCTTTTCTATCGCATTGGACAGTACGCATAGACCCTCTCTCTCGCACAATTTCAAACAACGGACGTAGTGTAAGCAGCTGTCATTCTGCGTCCCCCTCTATCGCACTGAATAGAATGGGTCTATCTCTCTCTCTCGCACGCTTCGATTTAAAAATTTTAAACCATTGCAACCCTGACTCTTGAACGGTTTTTTGCAAGCAACCTTATACTATCGTTTTGCAAAAAAATATGCTTTATTTTGACATATAATTTATTTGGTTACTTATCAGTGAAGGTATCACTTTCAATTCACTTATTTAAACTTGGCAACTGTATAGCCTTGAACAGAAAAAGGTAAGCAACCCTACGTTTGCATCTTCTATAGGGTTTGCACTTTCAATTAGTGTTAATTTTTTTTGGTTACGAGATCGGTGAAAGTATTTAAAAAAATTAAATATTAAATTTTTAATTAAAAATATCCTTGAACAAATTTATTTAGGTAACTCATCTACGTTACTTTTGTTAACATATTTTATTTAATTAAAAATACATTTTATTCGGTTACTTGATCGGTGCTCAACGACATCAATAACGGATCTTAGACTAGTAGTAAAAGCTAATCAATCTTCAGTAATTCGAGTTATTAGAAAGTATGCTGAATTTGTAAAAATCGAAGACAGATCACGCAGTGGCCGACCAAAGAAAACCTCAGTTCGGGATGATGCTGTGTTAAGAAGAACAAGTCTGACAGACAGAAGTCTTAATTCCACCCAATTAAACAAACTGTAGTCTGAAGCTGCAGGTGTAAGCGTGTACACTTCCACTGTGAGAGGAAGGCCGCTTAGTTTTGGACTTAGGGGATGTAAAGCACGCAAGAAACCACTGCTACTTTCAAAAAGCAAAGACTCCAGCGTTTGGAATGGGACAAGGAACATTGAAACTGGACAACAGATCAGTGGCAGAAGGTACTGACGAATCCACTTTTAATATCAATAATCATGGCTGAAAATACCTACGGTTTCCTGGCGAAGAAGTTTTGCCAAAATGTGTTCTTCCAACAATTAAGCATCTAACCTCCGCTATGGTATGGGGTTGCATGTCCGCTCAAGGAGTTGGTCGACTACACGTCGTCTCTGGAATGATGAACGCCACCAAATACCTCAAAGTACTGCAGGATAAGAAGCTGCAGGAACATGCTGAAAAAGTTATAGAAGAATACCAATGTGGTTTCCGTCAAAATAGATTGGTAGTGGACCAAATGAATGTGCTTCGGCAAATACAAGAGAAATGCGAAAAAAAGAATAACCAACTACATATTCTTTTCCTGGGTTTTAAACAAGCTTATGACAAAATAAATAGAACTATGTTACTACAAGCAATGGAAGAACTAAACTTTAACACTGAACTAACTAAACTCGTGAAAATGTCTCTACACCCAACAACCAACCAAGTTAAAATAGACGAAAAGCTGCCCACAAAATTTATAACAACAATTGGGCTAAGGCAGGGAGACCCTATGTCCCCTGTACTATTCAATAAAGCCCTAGAAGCGATCATTAGAAGATGTAAAATCAAACAAAATAGCAACATCATCAATAATGCTTATCAGGTATTAGCTTATGCTGATGACCTAACCATAATAGCAAGAACTCAGGAAGGATTAACAAGGAGAACAAACCAGCGAGTTAGAAAAGAGAATAACGAGTGGTTTAAGAAATGCAGCCGCATTAAGGAAAGTATTAACATCAAAAAATATCTACAATGTAGTGAAAGTGTTAAGATAAAGTCATGTGAATAAACTATGTACTTACGAAAGGAAAATCCTCAGGAAGATCTATGGAGGTATTAAAGAAGGCGACTCCTGGAGACAAGGAACGAATGCAGAACTAGAAGAACTCATTGTAAATATAGTAAAGCAGAACTGAATTAGATGGCTAGGAAATATTTCACGTATGTCATTGGAAAGAAACCCAAGAATATTACTATGCAAAGAACCAGAAGGACCGAATAGGAGGTAGACCAAAAAGACAATGATTGGACTGCATAAAGGAAGACCTCAACGAACTAGGAATAAGAGATTGGCAAAAACAGGCAGAAGACAGAAAGAAGTGGAGAACTATCTCCAACAAAGCTTTGGGCCTTAAAGGTCTGTAAAGCTATATATATACTGCAGGATAGGATGCTATGTAGCGGAAATGACCTGTTTGGCGAAGAAAAGTTTATTTTTCAGGATGATAATGCTCGTTGCCATAGAGCAAAACTGGTTAAAACGTGGATGGAGGAAAATAAAATTGAAAGGTTGAACTGGCCAGAGCAATCTCTAGACATTAATCCCATCGAGAACTTGTGGCAAAGGATATCAAACTTCATATCCAAAAGAAAACTGAATTAATCGAATCTCTAATCCACACCTGGCATCACTATATTTCAAGGGAGGAGCTGGTAAATTCCCTGCCCAAAAGATGTGAACTAGTCATCAAAAACAAGGGCTGGCCAATCAAATATTAAAATTAGTTTAAATTGAATATGTTGTAAAATGCTGTCTTAATTTACATTGCCTAATTTTTGTAATTTTGAATTTTTTTTTCTAACTGTATTTCTTTATGAACCAAAATTTTTGCTGTTTTTTAATTTTATTATTGTGATTAAGTGCTTATTTGATATGGAGAGTAAATGATTTAAATATATTTGAAGTAAGGGCCTTAAACCTCTATTTTCATAAATTTTATGAGGTGATGCACGAGTACACATGAAATTCATGTACATAAGGAGCTCACTTTCCATTATTCCTTATCCCACAAAAATGTGTTTTAATTGCAATTAGCCTTGGTAGCTAATATAAGTCCAAGCTACACAATTTTGACAGTTTGAAAAACAAAGTACTATTTTGTTTTTTGTAGGCAACTAGTAAAAAATCAGAATTGTCATTTTTATGATATCCCCAAATTACATATACCTACCCCTTTTGCTAGTCGTTTCTGCAAAAATGCTGAATGTCCTCCAATAGGACGTCCAATAGTGGGCCCTCCAATACCACCAGGATACTTTGCTTTAAGTTTTTCTTCCTCTAGTTTTTCAACTTCGTGAGCACTCATCTAGACAAAACAATTGAAATAAAAATATTGAACTAAACTAAATAAATTAGTTATATTTAAAATACATACTTCTGTGCTCTGTTCCTGTTCGCTTTCCTGCTCTTGTTCGCTCATATTTTGTATGTAAAACTAAATACAAACAACCACAAATAGGTTAAGTTTATCAAATAAATCACTTATTATATTATTTGACAGATATTTGCAAAATTAAATCAAACTTAACGGTGAGAAACGAAAAATAAGAATGTTCTTGAAAGTATATAAAACTTTCTGGCGACTTATTACACTTTTGACTAAAAAAATATTAATGAAAACAAATGCTTATAGAATCATTCATCAACGAACTACTCGCACTACACCGTATTTGTAGTACCAACATTAACTTTTAAAATTCTTTCAGAAGCGTTTTAAATTTTATTAAGAAAAAGTTAAATATTAAATATTTCAGTTATTTCTACCTTAATTTAATATTTTCTCTATTATTTTTTAAGAATTATAGCTGCAGAGATTTTTCGAAACCCTTCGAAACTATTACTAAACATTGGTTAATTTGGCAATACTGCAGCGTTTGCCTTAAATGATTTCCACCAACAAACATTCTTTTGATAAAAAAAATTATAAAATTTTTGTCATAATTTTGTGTCGACTCTACAGATTATAATTTAATATTTTGTGTTTAATATTTGTGCCCCCACTCCTTTCGTCTACTTCTAGAATTCATTACAAAAAAATTTAAATTAGATCGTTTAAACGCGCATTTTAAATTTAAAAAAGAGAAGTATTGATTTAAGGTGTTACCTACGTATTACTTTCTCAGCTAAAAAATTCAACAATGAATTGTTCTAAAATGGATAATTCTATGTAATGCATATTTGTGTGAATTATTATGTTAATTTTTCCAATAATAACGGTTGTTTTTGGTCTATCTTGATTGATAAAATGATTCGGTATAAAGTTAACAACCCTATAGCGTCAGTGGCGTAGACTCCATTTTCTTAGATAGTTTGACACCGTGCGTATACAATTTCAATGACGCAGTATAATAACATTAATAACTAATAATGCTGTGATGATGACAATGATAATAAGAATACTTGCCCGTAAGTGCTAAACAGTCCATAAAGTATACTGACCATCACAGATACTTCAAACTAACAAAACAACCAAACAGTGGCGTGTTCAGGGCATTTCGATAGGCCGGTTTTTAAGGTAGAAAAAAGGCGCCTCTACGTTTTGTAAATTTTATTCGGAACTACAAACAAACTTAAAAGTATAACACGTTTAGATCTAAGCAAGGAACAAGTAAACGGCATGTTAAAGTAATGTAGATATAAATTAAAGTAATGTATATAGTAACGTTAAAGTATTATAACAACGAAAATACAAAAATAAAAATTTTCTTTATCTACGACCACCATAGAAAGTTACACATTCCGCATGAGAATTCATGAAAATGACCAATTCAAACAATCTCCAAACTGAACGGTAAAGACCGTGAGGAATGATTTCTCACGATCAGTAGTTCCATTAAAACGCCGTAGATGTCACCACTTGTAATATTTATAATATTATTAATTATTTGAAATATAAAATTTTAGATAAAGGTTAATTTATTTTGCTTAATTAATATTTCACATTAAATTATATTTTGAATGGAAATCCATCTAGAAAAAATACCAATGGCAGAGCGGGGAATCGAACTTTGGATCGCCTGTATAGTAGCGGGAGCTTAACCATTGAGCTACGTAGGCGTCTTTAAACGACTAGGTTATTTCTCATTATATAAAGTTACAGAGATTGTTATTCAATTAAAACGTAAAATTGATTAATTCTTTACATTATGATATAATTGTTAATGTAATATTATTTATTATTATTGCTAAATTACAATAAAAACATTGAAGACATTTATAATTTGCTACATAATGCGAGAATATGTTGATATTTCGCAGCAAAGGGGTTAATAACCTTGACAATTGAATTGTGATGTTTGTATAAAATTAGTTTTTGAAAACGAGTACATACTATTTAACTGTAAGTACTAAATAGTAGATTGACTGAAATTATACATATTGTAAACGTATTATTACTATTGTCTTTAAAAATTTAATGTTTAAGAGCTTACAGTTCCCAACAAAAATTTCATAATCGTCCACAACAATGCCAGCTGACGAAAGTGCACACCACACTGTGACCTTCGGACTGTGCAATGGTTTCTCATGTAACTGAAGTGGGTTTTCAGCGCTCCAATATCGACTATTCTGCTTATTTACGTAGCCGTTCAGGTGAAAATGGGCTTCATCTGACATTAACATATGGTGGATTAAGTTGTCATCGCCAACTCCAAACGCTGCAACATTTCTTGACAAAAATTCACGTGAGCAACAAAATCAGCATCTTTTAATTCCTGGAAAATTTGAATTTTATAGGGGTGAAAACTTAAATTCTTATGCAAGATTCGACGAATCGATGGTTCGCTGATATCCATTGCTAATGCATGTTTAATCGCAGAACGTTTTGGACTGCGTGTTATGGCAGTTCGAACTCTATCAATGTTGTCTGGCGTTCTAACACTTTTTGCTGCTCCTTTATGTTTTAAATTTATTGTGGACCCAGTTTCTTCAAACTCTTTAACCCATAAGTTAATTGCATGAACAGACAGTACCTGCCCATGACGTGGAATATTGAACTGATTGCGAAATAACCTTCGTACGGTTGTCGCGGAATCACCATTTTTATAAAACGATTTAACACAGAAAGCACGATGTGTACCTGACCACTGTTCCATGTTTACTAAATGGCAATAAATGACTGATAATAATATATCATCAAGTTCAGCGCCCTCACCCAAACGTCAAATGAATTACCAAGCTTTTATATTTTCCCGTTTCACTGACGTACCCTGTACTATACTATATCATTTAATTTGTCTTTCAGTTTACCACTTAATAGCTCTACCAATACTCTCTCAACATAATAATTATATCTTTATTTTACCTAGTTCAAAATATTTGGCAATTTCAAGAACTAAATTAAAATATACTACCATGAATAATCTTCAAAATTGCAAACATCTAACCCGCGATAACTTAGTTTGCGAACAGATTGAATCCATATACACAAGTCACGCTGCTCACGCAAAACCTATATGTGAAGTCAAATTATTCCATTGTCACACTCAAATCCCAGATATTTGTGATACACGGGTATAACTCATTCATGAAGAAATTTGGTTTAAATTATACAATACTAATGAACGTATTTACGTTTTATCAAAACCGACGGAAGTCACATTATCTTGTCGAAATTCATCTTCACCTATTGATGTCACGATGATTGCCACTGGAAAACTATCCTTAAAACCAGGCTGTAAAGCTTACACAGCATCAACCGTTATTGTAACAAGGGAAGTAGATTTAGAAAGTAAAGTTTAGTCATTCTTACCTGATTTTGATATTTTAGAATATGACTGTTGCAATAAAAGATTAGAAAATATTTCAAACATTTATTTTGTTCAAATTCATTCCAGCAATAAGTAAACTTAGAAAAACTAAAGATAGCAAGTCATAAACTGAAACATATACGAAAACTATCAGAAAAGTTATCCAATAATAAAATTGAGTCAGAAAAATTATCATTATATTATGTAATCATCAATATCATAATAATTATATATGTATTATATAGACTTACTATTTATATTATAATTATGCTTAGGAAACAAAAAATCATCACTAGTGATCATAAATCACTATACCCTAACATAGAAATGAAGGATCCAGGTCGACGCGTGATCATCAGCTGTGCGAACATTACGATAAGATAAGAATGTAGGCAGGATATTATGTTAACACGGCTCTTAAAAAAAGTCAGCAGCTTACGTTATGATTGTACTTTTTAACATTATGTAAATTTGTCATCGTTGAATTATGTGTTCAACCCTAATAACACCCTAATAACAAGATATAATTAAACGTTTCATTACGTTTTAAATATCATAGGGTAATGAAGACATTTAAAGAAAAGTACTAATTGTAAAAATTTTAGTTATAACTCGTTAGAAGTAAAAAATAGAGAAGAGAAAATCAATTTATAAAACATTCTCTTAATATTCTCATCTATATATAATTGTGAAGTTTTACAATTTGTGAAAAAGAATGTTTCTCTTTTCAAATTAATAATCATAAATACAAAAATCATAACTGGTGTTAATTTACATTTTTAAGTACATAAAACTGATACTAAATGATGCTAATCCTTTTTATATATTAGGAACCGTACTGTATAATAATTTACCAATTTCAATAAAACAATTAGTGTATAATGGAAAACAAAAATATGCCTAACTGTGAGTTTTTCTTTTTAATCTGTATTATTTACCAAATAGTATTTTATTTGTGCATATATATCTTCTTCATTTAATTGCACTTTTCACTTTAATGGTTTTGTTGACTTATGCCATTCACTTTTGTGTCCTATAAGGATGAAAATAAAGTTTATTGTTATTATAGGTGGAATGGAATGATTTAACTTGGACGTTAATAATACTTGTTCTTATAGTATAAATTAATTTCATTTTCCCTATTTTGTACGTATATTCGATTATAATCGAATACACATTAAGCATCAACGTTAGCCTTCTTAAATAACATTTTGTGGCGCTACTGAATCATCCGAGTTCATTTGTTGTTTCTGTTATCAGTTAAATTACTCGAGTCGACCACGAGATCGTGGAGTGAACACTGCGTGATTTGCGATGCTTTTTACAATTTTGCCCTCGTGATATCGGTAGCCTTAAATCCTTCATTTGTTTGCTAGAGTATAGCTTGCACAAATTTAAATAATTGCCTTACATTAAATTTCTGTAAAAAATCAAAGACTGAAATAAGCCCAGCTAACTTGGATATTGAATTAGATGACATTCCTAACGCTTATGCAAATGTCCAAACATCATCGCGTAAAAGCCTTAGAATCGCTAAATTGAAAGATAAGGTTTAATAAAACCTACAACTCAAGGAGGGAAGTGTAATAAACCTCAATAAAATCTTTTAATTATTTAATTAACCTTCATAAAATAGCAAGGGATTTATTCATTTCATTTCCTTAATCTTAAGTTCATATTAGAATAAGACGATTGTTATATTTATTAAGCAATTATTAGGCAAATGATTGTTAATGTGTTTATCAATGGACTTTGTTGTATTCAAGCAGAATACGTAATTTTCTATGTCCATCGAGTCATGATTGTAAACATGATATTAATCAATTTGTTTAGAATATTATAAGTCAATTTCTAATAACTTGTTTTGTCATATTGTAGATGTTTACTCATAGTTTAATAAAAGTGGTTACATTGTGAACAAAAAGACAGTACTATACAAAATCTCAAAACGAACATCATCGCTCTTGTAATAATAATTTCTTGTACTAATTCAGTTACTTTATTTTATGTAATAAACAATTAAACTCAAAACATTAACACCGTTTTTATTTAAAAGATCGAAAAGGTTAAAAGTTGTTTTAAGAGATGAAAAAAATTAAACAATAATTAAATACCAATAAAAGGATTTAATTACAACAACATCATACAGAAGAGTGCAAAGAAATCGACCCACTTGACACTCAAAGGTGTCAACATAAAATATCAAGTCATCTAATGACAGGACACTAGATTTTTGAACTCCAGTAACACGCTACGCGTGTATTAAATACTGGATGGTATTCGTTATTTAAACAAGAATTAGAATTAAAGTAGTGCATATAGATTATACACACTTCCACGTATAGTTAAAAGATCATTTATTCAAAGTTTTGAATAAGTTGGAATAAACGATCTTTTAACCATACGTGGAAGTGTGTATATGCACTACTTTAATTCTAATTCTTGTTTAAATAACGAATATTATCCAGCATTAATACACGCGTAGCGTGTTACTGGAGTTCAAAAATTTGGTACACTATCATTTGGGTAATCTGATAGTTGCAAGTTCGAATTATTATATTATTAACGAGCCTTTTATACCAAACACGAATTTACATTGAAAGCGAGAGATAAGTATGCAGTACAATGCCATCTACCGCGTAAATTCTGAACATACAATTCAGGTCGAATATTTAAAGAATCAGAACAATTGTTAAGAATTTTATTAGAAAAAGTTTGTTTGAGCTATTAGAAATCAATCTATTGCGAAATCTATCTGTTAAAATCCGCATTATTGTAATTTAACATAGTATCACGGTTTCATAATGTTTTGTTATAATTCACGAATTAGCATATTCGACAAAAAGAACACAGTGTTTGTAATTTGTGTAAGGAAATTCCAAAATGCGATTGTGGCGTAGACATATGCAGCAATGCAGCTTATGTAACAGCAGCATTTAATCCAGTTTTTATTTAACATTTATTTTACTGCAACTAAATTTTAAGTAGTATTTAAAAATAAAAATAAGAAATTTTAAATTGAATTGTTTTTAAATTAACATCTAAATTTTTTTTCAATTGTTTTTAAAAACTAAACTACAATGTCGATATATTTTTGAAACTCATTGTAATTTTTTATCCCTTTGATTCTACTGATATATTAATTTAAGATTATGCGTACGTGTTACGTGCGGCCATTAACGTGTTGGATACAACGTTAATGGCCGGCTGTTTTGGTCATTTACGTCAATGGCCGGTCAATGACGTCAATTCCCAGTTGGTTGGTTAAAGACGTCGTTTTATACGATTTATTACGACATTGGCTGGGCCGGATAGTGTTACATTAACCTTAAAATTGCATAGAAACGTATTTACCAAATATCTAATAAACTATTCAACTAACACATAACCAAACAACTAATCTGCAGTCTAATTATTAGTTGAGCGGTCTTAATTATTAATGGTCATGCCGCAGGTGAGGTTAGGTTAGCGTTAGTTAGAAGTTTTACGTTATTAGAGTGGGCAACCGGTGACGACATTGGCCTGTTTACTACATTGACCGTAACATTATGTCTTTATTTTCAACATTTCCTACTTTATAGATGGCCATTGACGATAATAACCGGTCAATGTTACTTTCAGTATTAAAATTAAACAACGTTGTCCACATTCACTGGATATCTACGTCAATGACCGGCTTTTAACGTCTTTAACCAACCTAAATGGCTTATGACGATAATAGCCGGTTATTAGCGATAATGGCCAGTATACCACATTAACCGTAACATATATTTATACTGATGTGGAGGATCAGATTTTCCTTCAACAAAAAAGTGTAAGATAGTTATTAAGAACTATTATCTAAAAGACAATTGGCTTGACTGATAGCTACTGTGATGATATTTTAGGATAAAAATTATTGTTCAAAGGGTTAAAAATTTTAATCAAAATGCAAGGGGATACATTCCAGATTTTAAATACGAAAAGGGTGATGGTATTTAATAACACAAGAGTATTGTAGGGATGAGTCAGCTATAATCATTGTTGATGAGGTATCTTGTAAATTGACTTTTCTATATGAATATAAGACATATGAATCATTCTTGGGTTTGCCACGAACTAAAAAAAAGGAAATTATATTAGATTAACAAATTCAATAATAATCATAAGATGCTTTGACCAAAGAGATAAAACTTAGACACCATAGAGGCAATTTCGTGTTATATCTCAAACTGGCTCCAAATTCTCCGTCTTCGAAAAGTATTTGAAGATTTTATTGCGTTTCCAACTTCGACTAACAAAAGTCACAAAAACGTTAGAAGCTATGAAAATACGCCTTTTAACCAATTCGTTTGCCAATATTATTCGTTAATTATTGTTACCCTATGCACCTTCCGTTTGCGATTTTTGCAAGTATCTGTGATTGTGTAGTATTTCTCCATTTTCTTTTGACGTTTTTCATTTTGCCTATGCTCTACGCTTGTAATAAAGTTTCTACGTTTCCTCGCGGTTACGTTCTTTGTTAATGGGAGTAATTCATTCTCTTTATCATTAACACCTACTTCGTCTCACAAGTTCAGCCAAGGTCAAATCCTCAGTTGAATCAGAGGAATCGGTTAAATCGTAGTCAACTAGCTTAGACTTTAGTTTTAAAACGGTGGAACTACAACTAACTAATTTACTAGATACTGTGTATGCTACCTCTCGTTCAGAGGGACAGGTGTTCAAACATCGGTTGCGACTGAATTTTAAAAATTTAGTACAATCGTGTTTGAGCCCCTTAGGATAAGGTATGAAAGTTGTATGAGTGATAAAGTATGGGGGAGCGTAATGTACTTGCTACAATAGCTTCATTACCTCCGTTGCACTCCCATAAGAGTTTGTGTGGAACCCCGACACTGCAAAATGCGGTAAAAGGGGAATCGATTATGTATGTCATGTAATGTCAAACTTAAAAAATCACAATAATTTTAAACGTTGATGTTAACTGTTAATTTTTCTGAGTGGATAATATCCGTAATTCATGTGTGCCATGCAACGTTTTCAACAATACTTCTTTGTTTAAGTTCAAATATTGAATTTGCAATGTATAGCTAGTCTGTAATTTTTGATGGTAATGACTGAATCTTAATAATATTATGCAATGTAAGCTGGTGCAATGATTGATTGCTACCTACAATAACAGCCAATCATATTCTACAGTCGGTACAAATTTTTTCTAACCACAAGTGGGAAAACTTCAACTTTAATTGCTTACAAACATCAAGATTTAGCCCTCTTTATTTAGAGGTGTTGGATAAAATATCTTTACTGCTTTTTAGCGCAGTAACCGACATTATTTGAATTATACTGCAAATTTTATAGAGTTTTCTGAAAAGAGAAATAAATTTGAACGATCCTGATTAAGAATAAAAACAACCTAATACATTGTTGACTCATTCAAATCATGCACAAAAAAAATCATAAAAATGAAGTTACTGCTTTTTAGTTAAGGACGGCAGAATTGGTAATCCGTAGAAGCTCGCCTGAGTACAGCCAATTCTTGAAGGTTGGTCATTTTGAGTCTTCAGGAAGGAAGAAAAATGACTGTCGAGCGCATTCTCCAGCTATTTCTGTAATACTTCAGTTTGGGCACTAAACATCTTGAGGAAAAATGAAAAAAAGGGCATACGGCATAATATATCCAATTAAGAAATAATACGAACCTTTTATGTTACGAGCGTGTCAAAGTCAGTGGCTGTCTCAAATCACAAGTATGGCCACCTGCAGTAGAACCATTGTATAACACATTGTCTCAATAATCGCGATCATCTGATCGCGACGACACAAAGCGTAAGCTTGACCATGCCCTTAGAATCTAGGTAGATATTATCACACCACATACCAGACCTTATTTTTATTTTCTTTGCTGAATCCCAGTATTACCAATCTTCTCAAAACTTTTTTCCCTTTTGTAACCTGAAAAATCTGCGTTCTTGACCAAAACTTTCCGCCCAAAAAAGATTTATTAGACCTACAAATAATTAAAACAATATAAACAAAACGTTGATTAATCATTTTTATAAAAGTACCAAGAAGAAAATACAAATCTAGAAATAAAAGACTTTTTTTATTTATTTTTGAAACTGTACATAATATTTGTATGTAATCTAAAGTGATCTTGCATAATTTCGTAATTTACACAAGTATTATTATCATCCTACAAACGACTACCTACTATGTACGCAGCAGTGTACATAGCGTTAAACGTGTCTTCGCCAATTTGGTTGCGCAGTTTTGTTTTCACGTCCATTACTAATTGAGAATATTCTCTCCACAACGGCATTAGAGTGAGGCAACCTTAAGATTGAAGAGAACTTCCCAAAATTAAAAAATTTATCACGCTCCTTAAAATCTTTTGAGGATGCAATAAATTGTTAATCACATTTCAGTGGCAGATATTTCTCGAAGTTTAGCTAGTCCTTTCTATTAAAAGGGCTTGGCCAATTATGCCATTCTACACTGAATTTGCTTATATTAACATTTCTGCAAATAGTTTTTGTATAACATTGCAATTTTTTTACATATTGTCGACTCTAGACGAAGGCGATGATCAAATGCACTATCTGATTCTAAAAATTGTATATTTGACAACCATCTTTATAAAAACGCATTTCTAAATTCATTTGGGATTTTTTTAACAACTTCTTCACATTCAATTCCTAAAATAAAGTTTATTTAACGGCAAAAAATTTATTTTGGCCAAGATCTTTTTCCATGCATATTTCTAGGCGGATTAGTCTAGTCAAAAAAGGGTTTGCAGACAGTCTTTTTGATCCAAAAGATTTTATTTATAGTAGGGGGGATAGGGGGATTTTGGCGCCTCACCTCCTCACATCTGAAATAACCTTGAACTGGTATGCTATCTCTCTCTAACCCATTAGTTTTGTATGCGACTATCTCCCTCGCACAGCAGTATTGCCAACTATTCATAGGCGTGCAAGACAAATTTTAATAGGGGGCTATCATTTTAACCAATTTTCTACCCACAGTAGCGTACAGTATCGGATAAAAAGGGGTCAAGAAATAGTCATTACGGGAATCTGTATTACCGACAACCAAAGTATCGTCAATAGAGGGCGTCATGAAGGAATCTGTATTGCCGACAAAATATGAACTGCCAACAGAAGGCGTCATGAAGAAATCTGTATTATCCGCATGTAGAGGACGCAAAGAAGAAATCTGTGTTATCGATGCTAATAGAGGTCATGATTGTAAAAAGAAATCTGTATCATCACCTAACAATTTACGGATATTTGCTAATAGATGTCGAGTTAGTATGAATACTGCTACATTAGATCATAACGCAACTATGTACCCTACGAATATATAAAAGTTCATTTACGCAAATTAATTAAATTCCTATTTTATGATACTATATAATTTATGAAACACGTTCTGGTTGATTCGGCCATCTTTTATCCCGACTACTACTCGGTGCTCATCTTGAAACCCCTACCCCTAGCGTTTAATGTCTTGCGTACCTTTGTTATCTCTCTCTCTTTCTCGCTACTAATACTTACAAGTTCTGCTGCCTTTCTCTCTCTCACACACACACTGTACTCTTTCTACCTTTTCTAGAAGAAATAATGCCAGATGGGAATTAGATTATGTTTCTACTTTTCGTGTACCCTCTCTCGCGGATAACGATCTACCTTTCATATAGTCACCCTTCTCCCTTAATCATGCTAGTAAATGAGACATCAATGTTTAAATATATTATTTATTTAGCTATCTCTCTCTCTCTCTCTCTCTCGGTAACTTTCGTATATATCCCTCTCCAATCTAGTAACTATGGTTGAGGATCGAAGCCCGTCACGCGGTTTCAATTAACTCAACAAAGGTCCTTACAACGACAACGACAGCTTGATAAAACGTTTAAAATTTTGAATTTGTCATTCTTGAAGTCACCATCATGGGGATTTCCCGCCCTAGAATTTTATATTTCAGCTGACTAACCACGTGATCAAGACCGCTGTATTCTATCATGATCTGGATCATGAGATTTAAAGAAACCAACAATCGTCAATGTTATCAACGAGTTTTGCAAGCTCGTCTAACCATCATATCTATGTCAGTAGCTACCCTTCGTGAAGGGCTTTCGGATCTTCATGTTAAGAAAATTACGTTAATAAATACACAGGCTCTTGAATCACGTTCAGGGATCGGCCGGAAAATCGTAACGTTATTGCATGATCTAGAAAGTTTTTTGGTTTTCGCACAAATGTTGATTTCAAACTTGGCCGATTTTCGCACCAGGTCTTCAATTATAAGTGTGGTATGAATTCAATGTTTATTAAAAAATTAGATAGCTATAATAAATTTCCCAATACAATAAAAATGTTATACAAATTCCTTTAAAACAATATTATTGCAATATATTAAAATTATTTAATTGTGCTCTAGTCGATTATATTAGCATAATGATATAAGTTTAAGGATCAGTGTAAAAGTGTGTGTGTGTGAGAATGGATGGCATTAGACCAAGTCTATTAACCACAGAACTTTTTTAAAAGTGATTTATTCTATTTATGGATTTATTGTATTTATCATTCGTTGTTGTGATGCATTTAAATACATATTGTAACGAATAGTAAACCCACATATGACGTCATCGAACATTCTAGATGTATGACTCATCAATAACACCTGCATGTATGACTCATCAACACCTGCGTGTATGACTCATCGGCGCGACTCATCAACAGCTGCATGTATGATTCATCGGTTATATTCTAGAACTTATGAAAGAAATAAATTGAGTCGTGGGTAGAAGGAGTTCAGTTAATGCTTGACCGGCATAGTGAAATGTACTCTGAATAATTAGTTAATAGTGAATAAATAAATGTTAATAATTATTGTAATACATAAATAGTTTTCATATAAATAGTCCTCATATAAATTTGTAAATACCTAGCATTTAAATAGTTTGTTAAATAGTTTATAGTTATAGTGTTTTTAATTAAGTGTATGTAAATTAATATTTCTCTTATGAATAGACGATTTAAACAGCATTTTGGTTATTATTTTAAAAAGAACGTTAGAATATTTAAGAAATTGTAAAACAGGGTTTTTTTTCCTACAATAAATTATTATTATTGTTTAAAAATATATTTGAGAATCTATGACAAAATTCACGTTTTATTATGGCAGGGTTCGGAATGGATATACCAAAACAAAATATGTAAATATGTACCTCAAGTTTGAAAAATATGCAGTAAATATGTACTACCCACATTACTTCATAAGAAGAAATTCTCCAAAAATAATTTATTTGATTAATTTAATAATAAAAAAAATATAGAAACAAAAACATCAATTCTATAAAAAATACTAAAATATCAAATAATAATAATAATAATAATAAACGCATAATAAATATCAAAATAAAAACATTACTCAAAAAAAAAACTAATGTAATCAATTTCAAATTAATCACTCTGTTCTTTCTTCTTTGATCCTTTTAATTTTACAGCTACTTTGATTAATTCACTCTTTCTTTTACTGGCAGTCATATAAAAGATTTTTAATATTTTTTTAAGGCGAAAAGTGCTTTTCCACTCTTGAGCGGAAAGATTTCAGCAGAGGTTTCAGATTTCATAAACTTGCTTGATAAAAAGAAAAATCAATTTATAAAGGATGTAGAGAATTAAATCTTAAATGTGAATGCTAATTAACTATAAAACTAAAATATTGATTTGGGCACATTTTCTCAGCTGTTGGTATGCATTCCTAGCGTATTCTGTGTGAATCCCCATTCAGCAGCCGTAATATGACTGATTAATCTGATTTATGTAACGTTGATTTATTAATTTATTTCTTGATTTAATCTCGTAATGTTAAGATAGCTAGTTCGAGTTCGGAAACAGCCACATTCAACCAAAAATACAAGAAATAAGTCACCCACGTCATAACCCATTCATATCCACCTGAACAAACAATACCAATCAAATACACGTTCATCTGGCGTTTATCGCCACATATCATTGGCGCATCGCAATGATCTGTACTCATGTTTTGGATAGTTACTCTTCATAAAATTGCATAGAAGGGTGTAGGGGACGCAACTGAATGTTGCACCTTTGAATAACACGCTCGCAGTGATTGGTATCCACGTGATTTGTGATGCTTTACTTTATTGTATTAATGGTTACACTTTTAATAAAAAAACTATTGCAGACTATATTTCCTTGGTTGTATTTTAATACATTATGTATACAGGGTGGAAGCAGTTACGACACGTTAATTTTAAGGGGTGATGGAAGACATCAAAAGGAAAAAGTCTTAATAATTTTTTTATATGTTAATTAGCTTCGAGTAATTTAGAAAATAACTAATGCCATATCTGGCAACCTTGCTTAAGTATAATCGCATTCTACAGCTGGATCTTGACCTTGTTTTAGAAAATCAAACAAACAAAATGATGATGATAGCCATTGTTGAACAATAATAAACATTTGAAGCAGATTAGTCGGATGACTAATTCTACGAAAATTGTAATCAGCACTGTTTGTAAGCATATAATTAACACTGTAAACAAAATTTGTACGTGCCTAAAAACACTCTGATTCATAACAAACCAACTGTAAAAATAAGACAATAATTGACCAACATTTTATATTTATTAATTTCAAAAATATTTTCAAAATTTCTTGACGTAGTATTGTTTTTTTATTAATAAATACTATTTTTTTGTAAAAAAGTTGATTAAGGCAACTAATTACCATGAAATTAAAGATTTTATTAATGTAGCCAAAACAAGGCGTCATCAAAATCCCTTAATCTAATTTAAATTAGATACATCTTCTCTTTAAAAGATATTCTTTTATAAAATCATTAAAAACTGTTATTACATAAACAAACTCGTGCTTTATTGACAAATTATTTTAAGTTCAACAAATTACAAACTCAGCATTATCCCACTCTAAAAGGGTATTATTTATTTACACAGCTGTGGTCAGGCTGTGTGTCACCCAAATATTCTTCATTAAATTCTAAAATTGTAAACAAAACGTGTTTTATTCCAAGTTCAACAAACTACATGCTACATGAGCATTTTTGTCGAACAGATTTTATTACAAACTTTACAGGGTTGTCACTTAATTGAGTAAAATGAATTTCTAATTGTAAAAAGAATTCAATTTTCAAAGAAGCACGAGACAGGAAGAGGAAAAGACTTCACATACGATAAAATGTTATTAAGGGTTGTTGTTGTGATAGATCAGATGCATCTGCCGACAAAGCCCCATAATTAAAGTAGTATTATTAACGCTGCAAAATGATTTTTTTTCTGAAAAAGTAGTTCTAGAACAAAGTTGTATAAGACTTTTTTGTTTCTTTTGACGTCTTCTATCACCGCTTAAGATTAACGCGTCGTATCTGCTGCCACCCTGTATACAATGAAAATATCGAAATTTGTCATTTTTACTTGCTGATAAACCTATCAAATTCCCTCTAATTCGATACGATACCGATAATATAGGCCCACAAAATAAAAAAAGAAGTCTTGTAGTTGAAAGGTGAGGTACCATACAGTATGCTTTTTGGTGATCAAAATTGACCCATCACCCAAGGATTTCGACATAACCTCAAAAAATTTATAAAAATATAAATTTAAAAAAAAATTATAAATGGGTCAATTCTGACCTGGATTCGTTTTCAGTACACCAAAAAGCATATGGTGTGCTACCTCACCTTTCAACTACAAAACTTTTTTTTTATTTTGTGGGCCTGCGTAATCGGCTGCAAATTATGTCGATTATGTACAGTTGCGATAATTTGCTAAGGAACGATGACAAAATTATAACCGCCGATTTTCTAGTTTTTTTGTACAATGTAAATGAAAATTAATTATATGGCATTCAAGAACATTTCATTCTTTAACATTTTAATTGCCTAGTTCATAAATCAGGTCAAGCTACAGCGTACATTGTACAAAAAACTGAAAAATCGGCGGTTATAATTTTGTCATCGTTCCTTAGCAAATGATCGCAACTGTACCTTAGTTTCAAAATAAGTACCCATCCTAAAAATATGTACTCCAAACTAAAATACGTAGTATTTCCGAACCCTGTTATGGAAATCAAATTATTTCCTTCACACACCCGCTGAAATCTGCCCAGATAAAAATTATTTTCTAAATAATTATTTATTTACGGATATCCAATACAATATAATTAACTTAAATTTGTGAGAGACATACTTAAAATTTAAAAAAAAATTAATTATTACTAATACAAATTCTTACATCATAATACAAAATTTTTTTAAGTTGCATTTTAAAAGAATATAAACTGGAATCGAAGAGATTAATTTTAGATTGATGGATATTGGCAGTTCTCATTAATCGAGTTATAGGATCATTCGTTCCATAATTAGTAGAATGAAATTGGATTTTAAAAGTCGCAGAATTACAAGTTCTTCTTACATTAACATTGAAAAGAATTAATTCTAACAGTTCGGGCGTTATGATATAATTGTTAATGTAATATTATTTATTATTATTGCTAAATTACAATAAAAACATTGAAAACATTTATAATTTGCTACATAATGCGAGAATATGTTGACATTTCGCAGCAAAGGGGTTAATAACCTTGACAATTGAATTGTGATTGTTTGTATAAAATTATTTTTTGAAAACGAGTACATACTATTTAACTGTAAGATTATTTAACTGTAAGTACTAAATAGTAGATTGACTGAAATTATACATATTGTAAACGTATTATTACTATTGTTTTTAAAAATTTAATGTTTACTTTTGTCGTTTTCGAAATTCTAGATGTATGATGAGTGAATCCGATGATGGGAAAATGGGGTGTACACTTGTACACCTCCAAATATCGTGGAAGCGGCTCACATTGCATCTCTTAATTTATTGCCAGAGATTTCACGTAAAAAATATGAATGCGAGTATAAATTCTAGGTTAAAGAATTTTCTTTGCTGTTGATGGTTTATTACTTTTTTTGTTGTCGTAGATAAAGTATAGTGTGTGACGCGTGCAAAAACGCCAATTTCATACTCGTGTGATTGCGGCATTCGATTTCGTCTCATGCCGAAACATCTTCACACTCGTGAGAAATTGGCACTTTTCTGCACTTGCAACACAATATACTATTATTGTTGAATGTCTTGGCTTTACTTTTTAAAATCATCAGCAATCGCGTCTGCATTAATGCAATATTACTAGTACAGCTAACTTTTCCTACATAGCTTACAGAAGCTACGTTCAGTAGTTGCTGAAGGTATTGGTAAAGTAATACAGTTTTTATAAAGTAGTGTTAAATTAAGATTCTATATGACTGGTACAAAAAGAAAACATTCCCGTGACTGTTGTAATGAATTTATTTCACAAATATAAATATAACACGAAAGGTTAATTCTCCAAGTTCCCATGGATATACACAGATGTTCGATATGGACGGTAGATATTTACACAATACTTTATTTCTTGCCATACCCGTGTCAGCATAGCCTGATCAATTGAGTCAACCGCGTCGCCTGTCCGTTACCTTATCTGCTGTTACTTAAGTTCTGTGGCAATGGGGTACGAACACCTTGTCATTCACACATCCCCAAAAGAAAAAATCACAAGGCTTTAGATCGGGAGATCTGGGGGCCTCAACATCAATAGCACGTCATTCAACTCAACATGGCCCATCCAGCGTTCTGGAAGATGCTGGTTGAGGTGATCGCATACTAGGCCGTATTGCCAATGTGATGGGGTATAATAAAATCTCGTTTATTATTTGTAGTAATAATTAAATTATTTATTTTTAATAGAATATTATTACATAAAAAATACATTGTTTCCTTAACAACTAAATTCAAAAATAAAATTCGGGTGCGGTATATTTATAAAGTTAAATCGAGGTCGCCACTTTCTGGGGTTTAATAAAGGCTAGAGGAATTTCGAATATCAAAACGGCGAGAGATGAGATTTCTCAAAAATGGCCACAAGTTAAAATTACGGTTTACAGTTTATTTAAATTATTGTTTTAACCCAAATAACAACTAGGTAGGATCAAAATATGCTAATTAAGAATATATACACTAATATTTATATAAAAATCATATTAGGGTTGTAAGGGATAACTAAGGCTAACTGTCCGCGAAAAAGAACTGAATCCTTTTCTACAGTGATCTATTAGCCTATTACCTTTAAAATATACAATAGGCCGTAGTAATTGTCTATTAGGTAATTGATTCATGACTAACTAATTTAACGAACTTTAGGTAGTTCCTTCTCGCCTTTAAGACATGCCGAACCACGAATAATTGAGTTACTCTCAATTAGCGCGCATTGTCACTAAACAATGCTACCAGTAACTCACTGGTGGGAGCGAGATACTATCCATACTCTACTAGCTCTCCAGGCTAGTACCGGAGCGATAAACGTGCTCACTCGTCGGCTTCATCTCCGAGGAGGCTGTGAGGGACGTATCACACGACCAAGGAGATTTCACCTAGTCTAGCTTCAGACTATTCCCCCAACATACTGTCCCAAGCTGTTGGGAGCCACTGCCCGATCGAATCCAACCTCAATTGTGGCAGGACTT
This sequence comes from Agrypnus murinus, assembly GCA_929113105.1. Taxonomy (NCBI): domain Eukaryota; kingdom Metazoa; phylum Arthropoda; class Insecta; order Coleoptera; family Elateridae; genus Agrypnus; species Agrypnus murinus. The sequence goes on from OV816023.1 coordinate 94,902,021, forward strand.
GGTTTTTAAATGGTTTTGCCACCCCGATCTACCAATATATAGGCTTGGTGGGCCCTCGACAGAGCTTCGTCCGTAAGTCTACAGCTTATAGACCCCCAGTGTGTACCTAGTTAAGGTGAAGTTGTCTTGATTGTGAGAGGCTATGTATTCGCTTCAACAATCCTTAAGCATAAAGGCTTTTAGAACTTCTCTCAACCACTGTACCCGGCTGCAGCCCGGATCATAGGGTGGTCGGGATAGCTCCTAAGCACAATTACCTGGCGGCATGCAGTTTCCCATTGGCATGCATTTACCGCTTCACACCGGGATAAACCTCACTTCGCTTCTCCTCCTTAAGATTCAGCCAAACAGCGGGTTCCGCAGGTGATCATAAATGACCTAAGTCAAGCAGCGGGTTCCGTTTGGTAACCATAAATGACCTCCTCCAAGGCGAGACTCGAATCCGCCCACACCGGTATCATATTACCAGGGCTCCCCCTGATCGGTATGAGTAACCGTCGAGAATTCTCAAGAATTTCTCTACCACACACTTGACCTGACTACTTCATCCATTACCCAGTCATGTTTCCATGCCCCGTATCCAGGTTCCAAGGATAGGGTAGAAGACAGCCAGTTTTACGGGTGTACGTCGTGTGGTCTCCCGCACACCCGAGGTTGTAAGGGATACCAAGAGATACGCAAAGGAAATATAAAAGGCGTTGTTCTGATTATCACTTGCTGGCTCGCTTCCGTATCGGGCCCCACGTTGAGCGCCAAAATGTGTAACCTCATCTTTAGGTTAATTAAGTTAACCACATTTTAATAACATGTGGTTAACTTAATTAATAACAACTCATTACTAAAATTAATCACGTGTTAGGTCGGTTACAGAGATTCGAAACTACTGACGACGAAGACAGGGAAATAGCCAATTACAAGCTTGACTATACCATGATTGTTATAGGGTTAGATGAAGATCGTTTAGAAATCATTGATCAAACTTCATTTTCTATCCCAGATGTAACAAGTCAGCAACATAATGTTAAAAGTACTCCGGTCCACAAATGGGGGGTGACGTTTGACGGAAAATCGGTGAACGCTTTCTTACAAAGAATCAATGAGCTTAGGGTCGCTAGAAACACTCTGAAAAATAAACTGTTTAGAGCCGCCGTTGACCTATTTCGGGGACAAGCCCTGATATGGTATCGTTCAATTAGGCATACCGTGCACGATTGGGATTCGTTAGTTAGGGCAATTCGGCGCGATTTATTACCACCAGACTATGACGATGAACTCTGGTGCGAAATTAGGCAACGCACACAGGGGCAAAATGAAAAAGTCACGCTGTATATTGCAGTCATGTTGAATTTATTTCAACGCCTTTCAGAAGTAATCACGGAAGAAATAAAATTACGCACGATTAAACGCAATTTATTACCGGCTTTTCAGGCTCCAATTGCTTTAGCAGATATCAAATCGGTTCGTCAATTATCTGAGACTTGCAGAATTTTAGAAAGAGCTTACAGTTCCCAACAAAAATTTCATAATCGTCCACAACAATGCCAGCTGACGAAAGTGCACACCACACTGTGACCTTCGGACTGTGCAATGGTTTCTCATGTAACTGAAGTGGGTTTTCAGCGCTCCAATATCGACTATTCTGCTTATTTACGTAGCCGTTCAGGTGAAAATGGGCTTCATCTGACATTAACATATGGTGGATTAAGTTGTCATCGCCAACTCCAAACGCTGCAACATTTCTTGACAAAAATTCATGTGAGCAACAAAATCAGCATCTTTTAATTCCTGGAAAATTTGAATTTTATAGGGGTGAAAACTTAAATGCTTATGCAAGATTCGACGAATCGATGGTTCGCTGATATCCATTGCTAATGCATGTTTAATCGCAGAACGTTTTGGACTGCGTGTTATGGCAGTTCGAACTCTATCAATGTTGTCTGGCGTTCTAACACTTTTTGCTGCAACTTTATGTTTTCAATTTATTGTGGACCCAGTTTCTTCAAACTCTTTAACCCATAAGTTAATTGCATGAACAGACAGTACCTGCCCATGACGTGGAATATTGAACTGATTGCGAAATAACCTTCGTACGGTTGTCGCGGAATCACCATTTTTATAAAACGATTTAACACAGAAAGCACGATGTGTACCTGACCACTGTTCCATGTTTACTAAATGGCAATAAATGACTGATAATAATATATCATCAAGTTCAGCGCCCTCACCCAAACGTCAAATGATTTACCAAGCTTTTATATTTTCCCGTTTCACTGACGTACCCTGTACTATACTATATCATTTAATTTGTCTTTCAGATTACCACTTAATAGCTCTACCAATACTCTCTCAACATAATAATTATATCTTTATTTTACCTAGTTCAAAATATTTGGCAATTTCAAGAACTAAATTAAAATATACTACCATGAATAATCTTCAAAATTGCAAACATCTAACCCGCGATAACTTAGTTTGCGAACAGATTGAATCCATATACACAAGTCACGCTGCTCACGCAAAACCTATATGTGAAGTCAAATTATTCCATTCTCACACTCAAATCCCAGATATTTGTGATACACGGGTATAACTCATTCATGAAGAAATTTGGTTTAAATTATACAATACTAATGATTGTATTTACGTTTTATCAAAACCGACGGAAGTCACATTATCTTGTCGAAATTCATCTTCACCTATTGATGTCACGATGATTGCCACTGGAAAACTATCCTTAAAACTAGGCTGTAAAGCTTACACAGCATCAACCGTTATTGTAACAAGGGAAGTAGATTTAGAAAGTAAAGTTTAGTCATTCTTACCTGATTTTGATATTTTAGAATATGACTGTTGCAATAAAAGATTAGAAAATATTTCAAACATTTATTTTGTTCAAATTCATTCCAGCAATAAGTAAACTTAGAAAAACTAAAGATAGCAAGTCATAAACTGAAACATATACGAAAACTATCAGAAAAGTTATCCAATAATAAAATTGAGTCAGAAAAATTATCATTATATTATGTAATCATCAATATCATAATAATTATATATGTATTATATAGACTTACTATTTATATTATAATTATGCTTAGGAAACAAAAAATCATCACTAGTGATCATAAATCACTATACCCTAACATAGAAATGAAGGATCCAGGTCGACGCGTGATCATCAGCTGTGCGAACATTACGATAAGATAAGAATGTAGGCAGGATATTATGTTACCACGGCTCTTAAAAAAAGTCAGCAGCGTACGTTATGATTGTACTTTTTAACATTATGTAAATTTGTCATCGTTGAATTATGTGTTCAACCCTAATAACACCCTAATAACGAGATATAATTAAACGTTTCATTACGTTTTCAATATCATAGGGTAATGAAGACATTTAAAGAAAAGTACTAATTGTAAAAATTTTAGTTATAACTCGTTAGAAGTAAAAAATAGAGAAGATAAAATCAATTTATAAAACATTCTCTTAATATTCTCATCTATATGGTAGTATAAACTACCAACACTACCAACAGCCTTGGTAGTGTAAACAGCCTTGGTAGTGTAATGTCTGGCGTGCCGGACTTTCACCCAAGCGGCCCGGGTTCGACTCCCGGCGCTGGCAGATCTGGTTAAGGTTTTCTGCAGTTTCCCTTAGCTGTAACACAAATGTGGGATTTGCGTGGTTCCATCTATAAGTCGGCTGCAGCCGCACATTGGGCCTACATAATAATAATAATCGCCCCCTCCCTCCCGCACAAGCTTATAGCTTCTGGGGCCTTGGTTAAGGTTATGGGTTGTACTAATTATTATTATTATATATTATTATATTATATATATAATTGTGAAGTTTTACAATTTGTGAAAAAGAATGTTTCTCTTTTCAAATTAATAATCATAAATACAAAAATCATAACTGGTGTTAATTTACATTTTTAAGTACATAAAACTGATACTAAATGATGCTAATCCTTTTTATATATAAGGAACCGTACTGTATAATAATTTACCAATTTCAATAAAACAATTAGTGTATAATGGAAAACAAAAATATGCCTAACTGTGAGTTTTTCTTTTTAATCTGTATTATTTACCAAATAGTATTTTATTTGTGCATATATATCTTCTTAATTTAATTGCACTTTTCACTTTAATGGTTTTGTTGACTTATGCCATTCACTTATGTGGCCTATAAGGATGAAAATAAAGTTTATTGTTATTATAGGTGGAATGGAATGATTTAAGTTGGACGTTAATAATAATTGTTCTTATAGTATAAATTAATTTCATTTTCCCTATTTTGTACGTATATTCGATTATAATCGAATACACATTAAGCATCAACGTTAGCCTTCTTAAATAACATTTTGTGGCGCTACTGAATCATCCGAGTTCATCTGTTGTTTCTGTTAAATTACTCGAGTCGACCACGAGATCGTGGAGTGAACACTGCGTGATTTGCGATGCTTTTTACAATTTTACCCTCGTGATATCGGTAGCCTTAAATCCTTCATTTGTTTGCTAGAGTATAGCTTGCACAAATTTAAATAATTGCCTTACATTAAATTTCTGTAAAAAATCAAAGACTGAAATAAGCCCAGCTAACTTGAATATTGAATTAGATGACATTCCTAACGCTGATGCAAATGTCCAAACATCATCGCGTAAAAGCCTTAGAATCGCTAAATTGAAAGATAAGGTTTAATAAAACCTACAACTCAAGGAGGGAAGTGTAATAAACCTCAATAAAATCTTTTAATTATTTAATTAACCTTCATAAAATAGCAAGGGATTTATTCATTTCATTTCCTTAATCTTAAGTTCATATTAGAATAAGACGATTGTTATATTTATTAAGCAATTATTAGGCAAATGATTGTTAATGTGTTTATCAATGGACTTTGTTGTATTCAAGCAGAATATGTAATTTTCTATGTCCATCGAGTCATGATTGTAAACATGATATTAATCAATTTGTTTAGAATATTATAAGGCAATTTCTAATAACTTGTTTTGTCATATTGTAGATGTTTACTCATAGTTTAATAAAAGTGGTTACATTGTGAACAAAAAGACAGTACTATACAAAATCTCAAAACGAACATAATCGCTCTTGTAATAATAATTTCTTGTACTAATTCAGTTACTTTATTTTTATGTAATAAACAATTAAAATCAAAACATTAACACCGTTTTTATTTAAAAGATCGAAAATGTTAAAAGTTGTTTTAAGAGATGAAAAAAATTAAACAATAATTAAATACCAATAAAAGAATTTAATTACAACAACATCATACAGAAGAGTGCAAAGAAATCGACCCACTTGACACTCAAAGATGTCAACATAAAATATCAAGTCATCTAATGACAGGACACTAGATTTTTGAACTCCAGTAATACGCTACGCGTGTATTAATACTGGATGGTATTCGTTATTTAAACAAGAATTAGAATTAAAGTAGTGCATATAGATTATACACACTTCCACGTATAGTTAAAAGATCATTTATTCAAAGTTTTGAATAAGTTGGAATAAATGATCTTTTAACCATACGTGGAAGTGTGTATATGTACTACTTTAATTCTAATTCTTGTTTAAATAACGATTATCCAGCATTAATACACGCGTAGCGTGTTACTGGAGTTCAAAAATTTGGTACACTATCATTTAGGTAATCTGATAGTTGCAAGTTCGAATTATTATATTATTAACGAGCCTTTTATACCAAACACGAATTTACATTGAAAGCGAGAGATGCAGTACAATGCCATCTACCGCGTAAATTCTGAACATACAATTCAGGTCAAATATTTAAAGAATCAGAACAATTGTTAAGAATTTTATTAGGAAAAGTTTGTTTGAGCTATTAGAAATCAATCTATTGCGAAATCTATTTGTTAAAATCCGCATTATTGTAATTTAACATAGTATCACGGTTTCATAATGTTTTGTTATAATTCACGAATTAGCATATTCGACAAAAAGAACACAGTGTTTGTAATTTGTGTAAGGAAATTCCAAAATGCGATTGTGGCGTAGACATATGCAGCAATGCAGCTTATGTAACAGCGGCATTTAATCCAGTTTTTATTTAACATTTATTTTACTGCAACTAAATTTTAAGTAGTATTTAAAAATAAAAATAAGAAATTTTAAATTGAATTGTTTTTAAATTAACATCTAAATTTTTTTTCAATTGTTTTTAAAAACTAAACTACAATGTCGATATATTTTTGAAACTCATTGTAATTTTTTATCCCTTTGATTCTACTGATATATTAATTTAAGATTATGCGTACGTGTTACGTGCGGCCATTAACGTGTTGGATACAACGTTAATAGCCGGCTGTTTTGGTCATTTACGTCAATGGCCGGTCAATGACGTCAATTCCCAGTTGGTTGGTTAAAGACGTCGTTTTATACGATTTATTACGACATTGGCTGGGCCGGATAGTGTTACATTAACCTTAAAATTGCATAGAAACGTATTTACCAAATATCTAATAAACTATTCCACTAACACATAACCTAACAACTAATCTGCAGTCTAATTATTAGTTGAGCGGTCTTAATTATTAATGGTCATGCCGCAGGTGAGGTTAGGTTAGCGTTAGTTAGAAGTTTTACGTTATGAGAGTGGGCAACCAGTGACGACATTGGCCTGTTTACTACATTGACCGTAACATTATGTCTTTATTTTCAACATTTCCTACTTTATAGATGGCTATTGACGATAATAACCGGTCAATGTTACTTTCAGTATTAAAATTAAACAACGTTGTCCACATTCACTGGATATTTACGTCAATGACCGGCTTTTAACGTCTTTAACCAACCTAAATGGCTTATGACGATAATAGCCGGTTATTAGCGATAATGGCCAGTATACCACATTAACCGTAACATACATTTATACTGATGTGGAGGATCAGATTTTCCTTCAACAAAAAAGTGTAAGATAGTTATTAAGAACTATTATCTAAAAAACAATTGGCTTGATTGATAGCTACTGTGATGATATTTTAGGATAAAAATTATTGTTCAAAGGGTTAAAAATTTTAATCAAAACTCAAGGGGATACATTCCAGATTTTAAATACAAAAAGGGTGATGGTATTTAATAACACAAGAGTATTGTAGGGATGAGTCAGCTATAATCATTGTTGATGAGGTATCTTGTAAATTGACTTTTCTTTATGAATATAAGACATATGAATCATTCTTGGGTTTGCCACGAACTAAAAAAAAGGAAATTATATTAGATTAACAAATTAAATAATAATCATAAGATGCTTTGACCAAAGAGATAAAACTTAGACACCATAGAGGCAATTTCGTGTTATATCTCAAACTGGCCCCAAATTCTCCGTCTTCGAAAAGTATTTGAAGATTTTATTGCGTTTCCAACTTCGACTAACAAAAGTCACAAAAACGTTAGAAGCTATGAAAATACGCCTTTTAACCAATTCGTTTGCCAATATTATTCGTTAATTATTGTTACCCTATGCACCTTCCGTTTGCGATTTTTGCAAGTATCTGTGATTGTGTAGTATTTCTCCATTTTCTTTTGACGTTTTTCATTTTGCCTATGCTCTACGCTTGTAATAAAGTTTCTACGTTTCCTCGCGGTTACGTTCTTTGTTAATGGGAGTAATTCATTCACTTTATCATTAACACCTACTTCGTCTCACAAGTTCAGCCAAGGTCAAATCCTCAGTTGAATCAGAGGAATCGGTTAAATCGTAGTCAACTAGCTTAGACTTTAGTTTTAAAACGGTGGAACTACAACTAACTAATTTACTAGATACTGTGTATGCTACCTCTCGTTCAGAGGGACAGGTGTTCAAACATCGGTTGCGACTGAATTTTAAAAATTTAGTACAATCGTGTTTGAGCCCCTTAGGAAAAGGTATGAAAGTTGTATGAGTGATAAAGTATGGGGGAGCGTAATGTACTTGCTACAATAGCTTCATTACCTCCGTTGCACTCCCATAAGAGTTTGTGTGGAACCCCGACACTGCAAAATGCGGTAAAAGGGGAATCGATTATGTATGTCATGTAATGTCAAACTTAAAAAATCACAATAATTTTAAACGTTGATGTTAACTGTTAATTTTTCTGAGTGGATAATATCCTTAATTCATGTGTGCCATGCAACGTTTTCAACAATACTTCTTTGTTTAAGTTCAAATATTGAATTTGCAATGTATAGCTAGTCTGTAATTTTTGATGGTAATGACTGAATCTTAATAATATTATGCAATGTAAGCTGGTGCAATGATTGATTGCTACCTACAATAACAGCCAATCATATTCTACAGTCGGTACAAATTTTTTCTAACCACAAGTGGGAAAACTTCAACTTTAATTGCTTACAAACATCAAGATAAGATTTAGCCCTCTTTATTTAGAGGTGTTGGATAAAATATCTTTACTGCTTTTTAGCGCAGTAACCGACATTATTTGAATTATACTGCAAATTTTATAGAGTTTTCTGAAAAGAGAAATAAATTTGAACGATCCTGATTAAGAATAAAAACAACCTAATACATTGTTGACTCATTCAAATCATGCACAAAAAAAAACATAAAAATGAAGTTACTGCTTTTTAGTTAAGGACGGCAGAATTGGTAATCCGTAGAAGCTCGCCTGAGTACAGCCAATTCTTGAAGGTTGGTCATTTTGAGTCTTCAGGAAGGAAGAAAAATGAGTGTCGAGCGCATTCTTCAGCTATTTCTGTAATACTTCAATTTGGGCACTAAACATCTTGAGGAAAAATGAAAAAAAGGGCATACGGCATAATATATCCAATTAAGAAATAATACGAACCTTTTATGTTACGAGCGTGTCAAAGTCAGTGGCTGTCTCAGATCACAAGTATGGCCACCTGCAGTAGAACCATTGTATAACACATTGTCTCAATAATCGCGATCATCTGATCGCGACGACACAAAGCGTAAGCTTGACCATGCCCTTAGAATCTAGGTAGATATTATCACACCACATACCAGACCTTATTTTTATTTTCTTTGCTGAATCCCAGTATTACCAATCTTCTCAAAACTTTTTTCCCTTTTGTAACCTGAAAAATCTGCGTTCTTGACCAAAACTTTCCGCCCAAAAAAGATTTATTAGACCTACAAATAATTAAAACAATATAAACAAAACGTTGATTAATCATTTTTATAAAAGTACCAAGAAGAAAATACAAATCTAGAAATAAAAGACTTTTTTTATTTATTTTTGAAACTGTACATAATATTTGTATGTAATCTAAAGTGATCTTGCATAATTTCGTAATTTACACAAGTATTATTATCATCCTACAAACGACTACCTACTATGTACGCAGCAGTGTACATAGCGTTAAACGTGTCTTCGCCAATTTGGTTGCGCAGTTTTGTTTTCACGTCCATTACTAATTGAGAATATTCTCTCCACAACGGCATTAGAGTGAGGCAACCTTAAGATTGAAGAGAACTTCCCAAAATTAAAAAATTTATCACGCTCCTTAAAATCTTTTGAGGATGCAATAAATTGTTAATCACATTTCAGTGGCAGATATTTCTCGAAGTTTTGCTAGTCCTTTCTATTAAAAGGGCTTGGCCAATTATGCCATTCTACACTGAATTTGCTTATATTAACATTTCTGCAAATAGTTTTTGTATAACATTGCAATTTTTTTACATATTGTCGACTCTAGACGAAGGCGATGATCAAATGCACTATCTGATTCTAAAAATTGTATATTTGACAACCATCTTTATAAAAACGCATTTCTAAATTCATTTGGGATTTTTTTAACAACTTCTTCACATTCAATTCCTAAAATAAAGTTTATTTAACGGCAAAAAATTTATTTTGGCCAAGATCTTTTTCCATGCATATTTCTAGGCGGATTAGTCTAGTCAAAAAAGGGTTTGCAGACAGTCTTTTTGATCCAAAAGATTTTATTTATAGTAGGGGGGATAGGGGGATTTTGGCGCCTCACCTCCTCACATCTGAAATAACCTTGAAATGGTATGCTATCTCTCTCTAACCCATTAGTTTTGTATGCGACTATCTCCCTCGCACAGCAGTATTGCCAACTATTCATAGGCGTGCAAGACAAATTTTAATAGGGGGCTATCATTTTAACCAATTTTCTACCCACAGTAGCGTACAGGATCGGATAAAAAGGGGTCAAGAAATAGTCATTACGGGAATCTGTATTACCGACAACCAAAGTATCGTCAATAGAGGGCGTCATGAAGGAATCTGTATTGCCGACAAAATATGAACTGCCAACAGAAGGCGTCATGAAGAAATCTGTATTATCCGCATGTAGAGGACGCAAAGAAGAAATCTGTGTTATCGATGCTAATAGAGGTCATGATTGTAAAAAGAAATCTGTATCATCACCTAACAATTTACGGATATTTGCTAATAGATGTCGAGTTAGTATGAATACTGCTACATTAGATCATAACGCAACTATGTACCCTACGAATATATAAAAGTTCATTTACGCAAATTAATTAAATTCCTATTTTATGATACTATATAATTTATGAAACACGTTCTGGTTGATTCGGCCATCTTTTATCCCGACTACTACTCGGTGCTCATCTTGAAACCCCTACCCCTAGCGTTTAATGTCTTGCGTACCTTTGTTATCTCTCTCTCTTTCTCGCTACTAATACTTACAAGTTCTGCTGCCTTTCTCTCTCTCACACACACTGTACTCTTTCTACCTTTTCTAGAAGAAATAATAATGCCAGATGGGAATTAGATTATGTTTCTACTTTTCGTGTACCCTCTCTCGCGGATAACGATCTACCTTTCATATAGTCACCCTTCTCCCTTAATCATGCTAGTAAATGAGACATCAATGTTTAAATATATTATTTATTTAGCTATCTCTCTCTCTCTCTCTCTCTCTCTCTTTCTCTCTCTCTCTCTCTCTCTCTCTCTCTCTCTCTCTATCGGTAACTTTCGTATATATCCGTCTCCAATCTAGTAACTATGGTTGAGGATCGAAGCCCGTCACGCGGTTTCAATTAACTCAACAAAGGAACTTACAACGACAACGACAGCTTGATAAAACGTTTAAAATTTTGAATTTGTCATTCTTGAAGTCACCATCATGGGGATTTCCCGCCCTAGAATTTTATATTTCACAGCTGACTAACCACGTGATCAAGACCGCTGTATTCTAATGAAACTTTCTACCCAAAGAGATCATGAGATTTAAAGAAACCAACAATCGTCAATGATATCAACGAGTTTTGCAAGCTCGTCTAACCATCATATCTATGTCAGTAGCTACCCTTCGTGAAGGGCTTTCGGATCTCCATGTTAAGAAAATTACGTTAATAAATACACAGGCTCTTGAATCACGTTCAGGGATTGGCCGGAAAATCGTAACGTTATTGCATGATCTAGAAAGTTTTTTGGTTTTCGCACAAATGTTGATTTCAAACTTGGCCGATTTTCGCACCAGGTCTTCAAATATAAGTGTGGTATGAATTCAATGTTTATTAAAGGATTAGATAGCTATAATAAATTTCCCAATACAATAAAAAATGTTATACAAATTCCTTTAAAACAATATTATTGCAATATATTAAAATTATTTAATTGTGCTCTAGTCGATTATATTAGCATAATGATATAAGTTTAAGGATCAGTGTAAAAGTGTGTGTGTGTGTGTGTGAGAATGGATGGCATTAGACCAAGTCTATTAACCACAGAACTTTTTTAAAAGTGATTTATTCTATTTATGGATTTATTGTATTTATCATTCGTTGTTGTGATGCATTTAAATACATATTGTAACGAATAGTAAACCCACATATGACGTCATCGAACATTCTAGATGTATGACTCATCAATAACACCTGCATGTATGACTCATCAACACCTGCGTGTATGACTCATCGGCGCGACTCATCAACAGCTGCATGTATGATTCATCGGTTATGTTCTAGAACTTATGAAAGAAATAAATTGAGTTGCGGGTAGAAGAAGTTCAGTTAATGCTTGACCGGCATAGTGAAATGTACTCTGAATAATTAGTTAATAGTGAATAAATAAATGTTAATAATTATTGTAATACATAAATAGTTTTCATATAAATAGTCCTCATATAAATTTGTAAATACCTAGCATTTAAATAGTTTGTTAAATAGTTTATAGTTATAGTGTTTTTAATTAAGTGTATGTAAATTAATATTTCTCTTATGAATAGACGATTTAAACAGCATTTTGGTTATTATTTTAAAAAGAACGTTAGAATATTAAGGAAATTGTAAAACAGGGTTTTTTTTCCTACAATAAATTATTATTATTGTTTAAAAATATATTTGAGAATCTATGACAAAATTCACGTTTTATTATGGCAGGGTTCGGAATGGATATACCAAAACAAAATATGTAAATATGTACCTCAAGTTTGAAAAATATGCAGTAAATATGTACTACCCACATTACTTCATAAGAAGAAATTCTCCAAAAATAATTTATTTGATTAATTTAATAATAAAAAAATATAGAAACAAAAACATCAATTCTATAAAAAATACTAAAATATCAAATAATAATAATAATAATAAACGCATAATAAATATCAAAATAAAAACATTACTAAAAAAAAAACTAATGTAATCAATTTCAAATTAATCACTCTGTTCTTTCTTCTTTGATCCTTTTAATTTTACAGCCACTTTGATTAATTCACTCTTTCTTTTACTGGCAGTCATATAAAAGATTTTTAATATTTTTTTAAGGCGAAAAGTGCTTTTCCACTCTTGAGCGGAAAGATTTCAGCAGAGGTTTCAGATTTCATAAACTTGCTTGATAAAAAGAAAAATCAATTTATAAAGGATGTAGAGAATTAAATCTTAAATGTGAATGCTAATTAACTATAAAACTAAAATATTGATTTGGGCACATTTTCTCAGCTGTTGGTATGCATTCCTAGCGTATTCTGTGTGAATCCCCATTCAGCAGCCGTAATATGACTGATTAATCTGATTTATGTAACGTTGATTTATTAATTTATTTCTTGATTTAATCTCGTAATGTTAAGATAGCTAGTTCGAGTTCGGAAACAGCCACATTCAACCAAAAATACAAGAAATGTCACCCACGTCATAACCCATTCATATCCACCTGAACAAACAATACCAATCAAATACACGTTCATCTGGCGTTTATCGCCACATATCATTGGCGCATCGCAATGATCTGTACTCATGTTTTGGATAGTTACTCTTCATAAAATTGCATAGAAGGGTGTAGGGGACGCAACTGAATGTTGCACCTTTGAATAACACGCTCGCAGTGATTGGTATCCACGTGATTTGTGATGCTTTACTTTATTGAATTAATGGTTACACTTTTAATAAAAAACCTTTGCAGACTATATTTCCTTGGTTGTATTTTAATACATTATGTATACAGGGTGGAAGCAGTTACGACACGTTAATTTTAAGTGGTGATGGAAGACATCAAAAGGAAAAAGTCTTAATAATTTTTTTATATGTTAATTAGCTTCGAGTAATTTAGAAAATAACTAATGCCATATCTGGCAACCTTGCTTAAGTATAATCGCATTCTACAGCTGGATCTTGACCTTGTTTTAGAAAATCAAACAAACAAAATGATGATGATAGCCATTGTTGAACAATAATAAACATTTGAAGCAGATTAGTCGGATGACTAATTCTACGAAAATTGTAATCAGTACTGTTTGTAAGCATATAATTAACACTGTAAACAAAATTTGTACGTGCCTAAAAACACTCTGATTCATAACAAACCAACTGTAAAAATAAGACAATAATTGACCAACATTTTATATTTATTAATTTCAAAAATATTTTCAAAATTTCTTGACGTAGTATTGTTTTTTTATTAATAAATACTATTTTTTTGTAAAAAAGTTGATTAAGGCAACTAATTACCATGAAATTAAAGATTTTATTAATGTAGCCAAAACAAGGCGTCATCAAAATCCCTTAATCTAATTTAAATTAGATACATCTTCTCTTTAAAAGATATTCTCTTATAAAATCATTAAAAACTGTTATTACATAAACAAACTCGTGCTTTATTGACAAATTATTTTAAGTTCAACAAATTACAAACTCAGCATTATCCCACTCTAAAAGGGTATTATTTATTTACACAGCTGTGGTCAGGCTGTGTGTCACCCAAATATTCTTCATTAAATTCTAAAATTGTAAACAAAACGTGTTTTATTCCAAGTTCAACAAACTACATCCTACATGAGCATTTTTGTCGAACAGATTTTATTACAAACTTTACAGGGTTGTCACTTAATTGAGTAAAATGAATTTCTAATTGTAAAAAGAATTCAATTTTCAAAGAAGCACGAGACAGGAAGAGGAAAAGACTTCACATACGATAAAATGTTATTAAGGGTTGTTGTTGTGATAGATCAGATACATCTGCCGACAAAGCCCCATAATTAAAGTAGTATTATTAACGCGGCAAAATGATTTTTTTTCTGAAAAAGTAGTTCTAGAACAAAGTTGTATAAGACTTTTTTGTTTCTTTTGACGTCTTCTATCACCGCTTAAGATTAACGCGTCGTATCTGCTGCCACCCTGTATACAATGAAAATATCGAAATTTGTCATTTTTACTTGCTGATAAACCTATCAAATTCCCTCTAATTCGATACGATACCGATAATATAGGCCCACAAAATAAAAAAAGAAGTCTTGTAGTTGAAAGGTGAGGTACCATACCGTATGCTTTTTGGTGATCAAAATTGACCCATCACCCAAGGATTTCGACATAACCTCAAAAAATTTATAAAAATATAAATTTAAAAAAAAATTATAAATGGGTCAATTCTGACCTGGATTCGTTTTCAGTACACCAAAAAGCATATGGTGTGCTACCTCACCTTTCAACTACAAAACTTTTTTTTTATTTTGTGGGCCTGCGTAATCGGCTGCAAATTATGTCGATTATGTACAGTTGCGATAATTTGCTAAGGAACGATGACAAAATTATAACCGCCGATTTTCTAGTTTTTTTGTACAATGTAAATGAAAATTAATTATATGGCATTCAAGAACATTTCATTCTTTAACATTTTAATTGCCTAGTTCACAAATCAGGTCAAGCTACAGCGTACATTGTACAAAAAACTGAAAAATCGGCGGTTATAATTTTGTCATCGTTCCTTAGCAAATGATCGCAACTGTACCTTAGTTTCAAAATAAGTACCCATCCTAAAAATATGTACTCCAAACTAAAATACGTAGTATTTCCGAACCCTGTTATGGAAATCAAATTATTTCCTTCACACACCCGCTGAAATCTGCCCAGATCAAAATTATTTTTAAAATAATTATTTATTTACGGATATCCAATACAATATAATTAACTTAAATTTGTGAGAGACATACTTAAAATTAAAAAAAAATTAATTATTACTAATACAAATTCTTACATCATAATACAAAATTTTTTTAAGTTGCATTTTAAAAGAATATAAACTGGAATCGAAGAGATTAATTTTAGATTGATGGATATTGGCAGTTCTCATTAATCGAGTTATAGGATCATTCGTTCCATAATTAGTAGAATGAAATTGGATTTTAAAAGTCGCAGAATTACAAGTTCTTCTTACATTAACATTGAAAAGAATTAATTCTAACAGTTCGGGCGTTATGATATAATTGTTAATGTAATATTATTTATTATTATTGCTAAATTACAATAAAAACATTGAAAACATTTATAATTTGCTACATAATGCGAGAATATGTTGACATTTCGCAGCAAAGGGGTTAATAACCTTGACAATTGAATTGTGATTGTTTGTATAAAATTATTTTTTGAAAACGAGTACATACTATTTAACTGTAAGATTATTTAACTGTAAGTACTAAATAGTAGATTGACTGAAATTATACATATTGTAAACGTATTATTACTATTGTCTTTAAAAATTTAATGTTTACTTTTGTCGTTTTCGAAATTCTAGATGTATGATGAGTGAATCCGATGATGGGAAAATGGGGTGTACACTTGTACACCTCCAAATATCGTGGAAGCGGCTCACATTGCATCTCTTAATTTATTGCCAGAGATTTCACGTAAAAAATATGAATGCGAGTATAAATTCTAGGTTAAAGAATTTTCTTTGCTGTTGATGGTTTATTACTTTTTTTGTTGTCGTAGATAAAGTATAGTGTGTGACGCGTGCAAAAACGCCAATTTCATACTCGTGTGATTGCGGCATTCGATTTCGTCTCATGCCGAAACATCTTCACACTCGTGAGAAATTGGCACATTTCTGCACTTGCAACACAATATACTATTATTGTTGAATGTCTTGGCTTTACTTTTTAAAATCATTAGCAATCGCGTCTGCATTAATGCAATATTACTAGTACAGCTAACTTTTCCTACATAGCTTACAGAAGCTACGTTCAGTAGTTGCTGAAGGTATTGGTAAAGTAATACAGTTTTTATAAAGTAGTGTTAAATTAAGATTCTATATGACTGGTACAAAAAGAAAACATTCCCGTGACTGTTGTAATGAATTTATTTCACAAATATAAATATAACACGAAAGGTTAATTCTCCAAGTTCCCATGGATATACACAGATGTTCGATATGGACGGTAGATATTTACACAATACTTTATTTCTTGCCATACCCGTGTCAGCATAGCCTGATCAATTGAGTCAACCGCGTCGCCTGTCCGTTACCTTATCTGCTGTTACTTAAGTTCTGTGGCAATGGGGTACGAACACCTTGTCATTCACACATCCCCAAAAGAAAAAATCACAAGGCTTTAGATCGGGAGATCTGGGGGCCTCAACATCAATAGCACGTCATTCAACTCAACATGGCCCATCCAGCGTTCTGGAAGATGCTGGTTGAGGTGATCGCATACTAGGCCGTATTGCCAATGTGATGGGGTATAATAAAATCTCGTTTATTATTTGTAGTAATAATTAAATTATTTATTTTTAATAGAATATTATTACATAAAAAATACATTGTTTCCTTAACAACTAAATTCAAAAATAAAATTCGGGTGCGGTATATTTATAAAGTTAAATCGAGGTCGCCACTTTCTGGGGTTTAATAAAGGCTAGAGGAATTTCGAATATCAAAACGGCGAGAGATGAGATTTCTCAAAAATGGCCACAAGTTAAAATTACGGTTTACAGTTTATTTAAATTATTGTTTTAACCCAAATAACAACTAGGTAGGTTCAAAATATGCTAATTAAGAATATATACACTAATATTTATATAAAAATCATATTAGGGTTGTAAGGGATAACTAAGGCTAACTGTCCGCGAAAAAGAACTGAATCCTTTTCTACAGTGATCTATTAGCCTATTACCTTTAAAATATACAATAGGCTTTAGTAATTGTCTATTAGGTAATTGATTCATGACTAACTAATTTAACGAACTTTAGGTAGTTCCTTCCCGCCTTTAAGACATGCCGAACCACGAATAATTGAGTTACTCTCAATTAGCGCGCATTGTCACTAAACAATGCTACCAGTAACTCACTGGTGGGAGCGAGATACTATCCATACTCTACTAGCTCTCCAGGCTAGTACCGGAGCGATAAACGTGCTCACTCGTCGGCTTCATCTCCGAGGAGGCTGTGAGGGACGTATCACACGACCAAGGAGATTTCACCTAGTCTAGCTTCAGACTATTCCCCCAACATACTGTCCCAAGCTGTTGGGAGCCACTGCCCGATCGAATCCAACCTCAATTGTTGCAGGACTTGGTTTTTAAATGGTTTTGCCACCCCGATCTACCAATATATAGGCTTGGTGGGCCCTCGACAGAGCTTCGTTCGTAAGTCTACAGCTTATAGACCCCCAGTGTGTACCTAGTTAAGGTGAAGTTGTCTTGATTGTGAGAGGCTATGTATTCGCTTCAACAATCCTTAAGCATAAAGGCTTTTAGAACTTCTCTCAACCACTGTACCCGGCTGCAGCCCGGATCATAGGGTGGTCGGGATAGCTCCTAAGCACAATTACCTGGCGGCATGCAGTTTCCCATTGGCATGAATTTACCGCTTCACACCGGGATAAACCTCACTTCGCTTCTCCTCCTTAAGATTCAGCCAAACAGCGGGTTCCGCAGGTGACCATAAATGACCTAAGTCAAGCAGCGGGTTCCGTTTGGTAACCATAAATGACCTCCTCCAAGGCGAGACTCGAATCCGCCCACACCGGTATCATATTACCAGGGCTCCCCCTGATCGGTATGAGTAACCGTCGAGAATTCTCAAGAATTTCTCTACCACACACTTGACCTGACTACTTCATCCATTACCCAGTCATGTTTCCATGCCCCGTATCCAGGTTCCAAGGATAGGGTAGAAGACAGCCAGTTTTACGGGTGTACGTCGTGTGGTCTCCCGCACACCCGAGGTTGTAAGGGATACCAAGAGATACGCAAAGGAAATATAAAAGGCGTTGTTCTGATTATCACTTGCTGGCTCGCTTCCGTATCGGGCCCCACGTTGGGCGCCAAAATGTGTAACCTCATCTTTAGGTTAATTAAGTTAACCACATTTTAATAACATGTGGTTAACTTAATTAATAACATCTCATTACTAAAATTAATCACGTGTTAGGTCGGTTACAGAGATTCGAAACTACTGACGACGAAGACAGGGAAATAGCCAATTACAAGCTTGACTATACCATGATTGTTATAGGGTTAGATGAAGATCGTTTAGAAATCATTGATCAAACTTCATTTTCTATCCCAGATGTAACAAGTCAGCAACATAATGTTAAAAGTACTCCGGTCCACAAATGGGGGGTGACGTTTGACGGAAAATCGGTGAACGCTTTCTTACAAAGAATCAATGAGCTTAGGGTCGCTAGAAACACTCTGAAAAATAAACTGTTTAGAGCCGCCGTTGACCTATTTCGGGGACAAGCCCTGATATGGTATCGTTCAATTAGGCATACCGTGCACGATTGGGATTCGTTAGTTAGGGCGATTCGGCGCGATTTATTACCACCAGACTATGACGATGAACTCTGGTGCGAAATTAGGCAACGCACACAGGGGCAAAATGAAAAAGTCACGCTGTATATTGCAGTCATGTTGAATTTATTTCAACGCCTTTCAGAAGTACCCACGGAAGAAATAAAATTACGCACGATTAAACGCAATTTATTACCGGCTTTTCAGGCTCCAATTGCTTTAGCAGATATCAAATCGGTTCGTCAATTATCTGAGACTTGCAGAATTTTAGAAAGAGCTTACAGTTCCCAACAAAAATTTCATAATCGTCCACAACAATGCCAGCTGACGAAAGTGCACACCACACTGTGACCTTCGGACTGTGCAATGGTTTCTCATGTAACTGAAGTGGGTTTTCAGCGCTCCAATATCGACTATTCTGCTTATTTACGTAGCCGTTCAGGTGAAAATGGGCTTCATCTGACATTAACATATGGTGGATTAAGTTGTCATCGCCAACTCCAAACGCTGCAACATTTCTTGACAAAAATTCATGTGAGCAACAAAATCAGCATCTTTTAATTCCTGGAAAATTTGAATTTTATTGGGGTGAAAACTTAAATCCTTATGCAAGATTCGACGAATCGATGGTTCGCTGATATCCATTGCTAATGCATGTTTAATCGCAGAACGTTTTGGACTGCGTGTTATGGCAGTTCGAACTCTATCATGTTGTCTGGCGTTCTAACACTTTTTGCTGCTCCTTTATGTTTTAAATTTATTGTGGACCCAGTTTCTTCAAACTCTTTAACCCATAAGTTAATTGCATGAACAGACAGTACCTGCCCATGACGTGGAATATTGAACTGATTGCGAAATAACCTTCGTACGGTTGTCGCGGAATCACCATTTTTATAAAACGATTTAACACAGAAAGCACGATGTGTACCTGACCACTGTTCCATGTTTACTAAATGGCAATAAATGATTGATAATAATATATCATCAAGTTCAGCGCCCTCACCCAAACGTCAAATGAATTACCAAGCTTTTATATTTTCCCGTTTCACTGACGTACCCTGTACTATACTATATCATTTAATTTGTCTTTCAGTTTACCACTTAATAGCTCTACCAATACTCTCTCAACATAATAATTATATCTTTATTTTACCTAGTTCAAAATATTTGGCAATTTCAAGAACTAAATTAAAATATACTACCATGAATAATCTTCAAAATTGCAAACATCTAACCCGCGATAACTTAGTTTGCGAACAGATTGAATCCATATACACAAGTCACGCTGCTCACGCAAAACCTATATGTGAAGTCAAATTATTCCATTCTCACACTCAAATCCCAGATATTTGTGATACACGGGTATAACTCATTCATGAAGAAATTTGGTTTAAATTATACAATACTAATGAATGTATTTACGTTTTATCAAAACCGACGGAAGTCACATTATCTTGTCGAAATTCATCTTCACCTATTGATGTCACGATGATTGCCACTGGAAAACTATCCTTAAAACCAGGCTGTAAAGCTTACACAGCTTCAACCGTTATTGTAACAAGGGAAGTAGATTTAGAAAGTAAAGTTTAGTCATTCTTACCTGATTTTGATATTTTAGAATATGACTGTTGCAATAAAAGATTAGAAAATATTTCAAACATTTATTTTGTTCAAATTCATTCCAGCAATAAGTAAACTTAGAAAAACTAAAGATAGCAAGTCATAAACTGAAACATATACGAAAACTATCAGAAAAGTTATCCAATAATAAAATTGAGTCAGAAAAATTATCATTACATTATGTAATCATCAATATCATAATAATTATATATGTATTATATAGACTTACTATTTATATTATAATTATGCTTAGGAAACAAAAAATCATCACTAGTGATCATAAATCACTATACCCTAACATAGAAATGAAGGATCCAGGTCGACGCGTGATCATCAGCTGTGCGAACATTACGATAAGATAAGAATGTAGGCAGGATATTATGTTACCACGGCTCTTAAAAAAAGTCAGCAGCGTACGTTATGATTGTACTTTTTAACATTATGTAAATTTGTCATCGTTGAATTATGTGTTCAACCCTAATAACACCCTAATAACGAGATATAATTAAACGTTTCATTACGTTTTAAATATCATAGGGTAATGAAGACATTTAAAGAAAAGTACTAATTGTAAAAATTTTAGTTATAACTCGTTAGAAGTAAAAAATAGAGAAGATAAAATCAATTTATAAAACATTCTCTTAATATTCTCATCTATATATAATTGTGAAGTTTTACAATTTGTGAAAAAGAATGTTTCTCTTTTCAAATTAATAATCATAAATACAAAAATCATAACTGGTGTTAATTTACATTTTTAAGTACATAAAACTGATACTAAACGATGCTAATCCTTTTTATATATTAGGAACTGTACTGTATAATAATTTACCAATTTCAATAAAACAATTAGTGTATAATGGAAAACAAAAATATGCCTAACTGTGAGTTTTTCTTTTTAATCTGTATTATTTACCAAATAGTATTTTATTTGTGCATATATATCTTCTTAATTTAATTGCACTTTTCACTTTAATGGTTTTGTTGACTTATGCCATTCACTTTTGTGGCCTATAAGGATGAAAATAAAGTTTATTGTTATTATAGGTGGAATGGAATGATTTAACTTGGACGTTAATAATACTTGTTCTTATAGTATAAATTAATTTCATTTTCCCTATTTTGTACGTATATTCGATTATAATCGAATACACATTAAGCATCAACGTTAGCCTTCTTAAATAACATTTTGTGGCGCTACTGAATCATCCGAGTTCATTTGTTGTTTCTGTTATCAGTTAAATTACTCGAGTCGACCACGAGATCGTGGAGTGAACACTGCGTGATTTGCGATGCTTTTTACAATTTTGCCCTCGTGATATCGGTAGCCTTAAATCCTTCATTTGTTTGCTAGAGTATAGCTTGCACAAATTTAAATAATTGCCTTACATTAAATTTCTGTAAAAAATCAAAGACTGAAATAAGCCCAGCTAACTTGGATATTGAATTAGATGACATTCCTAACGCTGATGCAAATGTCCAAACATCATCGCGTAAAAGCCTTAGAATCGCTAAATTGAAAGATAAGGTTTAATAAAACCTACAACTCAAGGAGGGAAGTGTAATAAACCTCAATAAAATCTTTTAATTATTTAATTAACCTTCATAAAATAGCAAGGGATTTATTCATTTCATTTCCTTAATCTTAAGTTCATATTAGAATAAGACGATTGTTATATTTATTAAGCAATTATTAGGCAAATGATTGTTAATGTGTTTATCAATGGACTTTGTTGTATTCAAGCAGAATACGTAATTTTCTATGTCCATCGAGTCATGATTGTAAACACGATATTAATCAATTTGTTTAGAATATTATAAGTCAATTTCTAATAACTTGTTTTGTCATATTGTAGATGTTTACTCATAGTTTAATAAAAGTGGTTACATTGTGAACAAAAAGACAGTACTATACAAAATCTCAAAACGAACATCATCGCTCTTGTAATAATAATTTCTTGTACTAATTCAGTTACTTTATTTTATGTAATAAACAATTAAACTCAAAACATTAACACCGTTTTTATTTAAAAGATCGAAAAGGTTAAAAGTTGTTTTAAGAGATGAAAAAAATTAAACAATAATTAAATACCAATAAAAGGATTTAATTACAACAACATCATACAGAAGAGTGCAAAGAAATCGACCCACTTGACACTCAAAGGTGTCAACATAAAATATCAAGTCATCTAATGACAGGACACTAGATTTTTGAACTCCAGTAACACGCTACGCGTGTATTAATACTGGATGGTATTCGTTATTTAAACAAGAATTAGAATTAAAGTAGTGCATATAGATTATACACACTTCCACGTATAGTTAAAAGATCATTTATTCAAAGTTTTGACTAAGTTGGAATAAATGATCTTTTAACCATACGTGGAAGTGTGTATATGTACTACTTTAATTCTAATTCTTGTTTAAATAACGAATATTATCCAGCATTAATACACGCGTAGCGTGTTACTGGAGTTCAAAAATTTGGTACACTATCATTTGGGTAATCTGATAGTTGCAAGTTCGAATTATTATATTATTAACGAGCCTTTTATACCAAACACGAATTTACATTGAAAGCGAGAGATGCAGTACAATGCCATCTACCGCGTAAATTCTGAACATACAATTCAGGTCGAATATTTAAAGAATCAGAACAATAGGGAAGACGCACGTATTTTTTTTAATTTTTGTATTCGTTCATTTTGGTTAGAAAAATATTTCCAGATAAGCGGAATTTCTAAAAACCCTCAATTTATTTGAAAAAATTAAATTTAAAAATTCTCCTCATTTAAAACCGAATTTGGCCTTGAGCAACTTCCCTCAAAGCTATTTGATGTAAAAAAGTAGGTACCGCTGTGAATGTGAAGAAGCAATATTGACGATCTACTCAACGTTAGATGGCGCTGATGAAAGCCAATAAACTGAATTTTGAATTAATATTACCAGAAATATTTAACACCACTTTAATTATGGCAGTTAATTACACAACAGCATAACGTACATTATTATATTAATTACTCGTTAATAAGTAGACGATATTTGAACTTGAAAATAAAAAAAATTTCAAACTGACGGGTAATACAGGACTCTTAACTGTTTCATTAGCACCAACAGTGGGTCGTCTTTGGAACTGTAAGAGGTAACAAAGTTTCATCCATTAGAGGACACCAGTATTGCATTTGAAATTTATTTAAATTTTCAAGGTTTTCAAAAATTAATTACTTAAAATTGGTAATTGTTTAATGCATTTATAACTGATATTCTAACTAATTTAGTAATGACGTTTGTGAAAATGCAAGAATCTCCTCAATTGACGACATATGCGTCTTCCCTATTGTTAAGAATTTTATTAGGAAAAGTTTGTTTGAGCTATTAGAAATCAATCTATTGCGAAATATATCTGTTAAAATCCGCATTATTGTAATTTAACATAGTATCACGGTTTCATAATGTTTTGTTATAATTCACGAATTAGCATATTCGACAAAAAGAACACAGTGTTTGTAATTTGTGTAAGGAAATCCCAAAATGCGATTGTGGCGTAGACATATGCAGCAATGCAGCTTATGTAACAGCAGCATTTAATCCAGTTTTTATTTAACATTTATTTTACTGCAACTAAATTTTAAGTAGTATTTAAAAATAAAAATAAGAAATTTTAAATTGAATTGTTTTTAAATTAACATCTAAATTTTTTATCCCTTTGATTCTACTGATATATTAATTTAAGATTATGCGTACGTGTTACGTGCGGCCATTAACGTGTTGGATACAACGTTAATGGCCGGCTGTTTTGGTCATTTACGTCAATGGCCGGTCAATGACGTCAATTCCCAGTTGGTTGGTTAAAGACGTCGTTTTATACGATTTATTACGACATTGGCTGGGCCGGATAGTGTTACATTAACCTTAAAATTGCATAGAAACGTATTTACCAAATATCTAATAAACTATTCAACTAACACATAACCTAACAACTAATCTGCAGTCTAATTATTAGTTGAGCGGTCTTAATTATTAATGGTCATGCCGCAGGTGAGGTTAGGTTAGCGTTAGTTAGAAGTTTTACGTTATGAGAGTGGGCAACCAGTGACGACATTGTCCTGTTTACTACATTGACCGTAACATTATGTCTTTATTTTCAACATTTCCTACTTTATAGATGGCTATTGACGATAATAACCGGTCAATGTTACTTTCAGTATTAAAATTAAACAACGTTGTCCACATTCACTGGATATTTACGTCAATGACCGGCTTTTAACGTTTTTAACCAACCTAAATGGCTTATGACGATAATAGCCGGTTATTAGCGATAATGGCAAGTATACCACATTAACCGTAACATATATTTATACTGATGTGGAGGATCAGATTTTCCTTCAACAAAAAAGTGTAAGATAGTTATTAAGAACTATTATCTAAAAAACAATTGGCTTGACTGATAGCTACTGTGATGATATTTTAGGATAAAAATTATTGTTCAAAGGGTTAAAAATTTTAATCAAAACTCAAGGGGATACATTCCAGATTTTAAATACAAAAAGGGTGATGGTATTTAATAACACAAGAGTATTGTAGGGATGAGTCAGCTATAATCATTGTTGATGAGGTATCTTGTAAATTGACTTTTCTTTATGAATATAAGACAAATGAATCATTCTTGGGTTTGCCACGAACTAAAAAAAAGGAAATTATATTAGATTAACAAATTAAATAATAATCATAAGATCCTTTGACCAAAGAGATAAAACTTAGACACCATAGAGGCAATTTCGTGTTATATCTCAAACTGGCCCCAAATTCTCCGTCTTCGAAAAGTATTTGAAGATTTTATTGCGTTTCCAACTTCGACTAACAAAAGTCACAAAAACGTTAGAAGCTATGAAAATACGCCTTTTAACCAATTCGTTTGCCAATATTATTCGTTAATTATTGTTACCCTATGCACCTTCCGTTTGCGATTTTTGCAAGTATCTGTGATTGTGTAGTATTTCTCCATTTTCTTTTGACGTTTTTCATTTTGCCTATGCTCTACGCTTGTAATAAAGTTTCTACGTTTCCTCGCGGTTACGTTCTTTGTTAATGGGAGTAATTCATTCACTTTATCATTAACACCTACTTCGTCTCACAAGTTCAGCCAAGGTCAAATCCTCAGTTGAATCAGAGGAATCGGTTAAATCGTAGTCAACTAGCTTAGACTTTAGTTTTAAAACGGTGGAACTACAACTAACTAATTTACTAGATACTGTGTATGCTACCTCTCGTTCAGAGGGACAGGTGTTCAAACATCGGTTGCGACTGAATTTTAAAAATTTAGTACAATCGTGTTTGAGCCCCTTAGGAAAAGGTATGAAAGTTGTATGAGTGATAAAGTATGGGGGAGCGTAATGTACTTGCTACAATAGCTTCATTAACTCCGTTGCACTCCCATAAGAGTTTGTGTGGAACCCCGACACTGCAAAATGCGGTAAAAGGGGAATCGATTATGTATGTCATGTAATGTCAAACTTAAAAAATCACAATAATTTTAAACGTTGATGTTAACTGTTAATTTTTCTGAGTGGATAATATCCTTAATTCATGTGTGCCATGCAACGTTTTCAACAATACTTCTTTGTTTAAGTTCAAATATTGAATTTGCAATGTATAGCTAGTCTGTAATTTTTGATGGTAATGACTGAATCTTAATAATATTATGCAATGTAAGCTGGTGCAATGATTGATTGCTACCTACAATAACAGCCAATCATATTCTACAGTCGGTACAAATTTTTTCTAACCACAAGTGGGAAAACTTCAACTTTAATTGCTTACAAACATCAAGATAAGATTTAGCCCTCTTTATTTAGAGGTGTTGGATAAAATATCTTTACTGCTTTTTAGCGCAGTAACCGACATTATTTGAATTATACTGCAAATTTTATAGAGTTTTCTGAAAAGAGAAATAAATTTGAACGATCCTGATTAAGAATAAAAACAACCTAATACATTGTTGACTCATTCAAAACATGCACAAAAAAAATCATAAAAATGAAGTTACTGCTTTTTAGTTAAGGACGGCAGAATTGGTAATCCGTAGAAGCTCGCCTGAGTACAGCCAATTCTTGAAGGTTGGTCATTTTGAGTCTTCAGGAAGGAAGAAAAATGACTGTCGAGCGCATTCTCCAGCTATTTCTGTAATAATATATATATATATATATATATATATATATATATATATATATATATATATATATATATATATATATATATATATATATATATATATATATATATATATATATATATATATATATATATATATATATATATATATATATATATATATATATATATATATATATATATATATATATATATATATATATATATATATATATATATATATATATATATATATATATATATATATATATATATATATATATATATATATATATATATATATATATATATATATATATATATATATATATATATATATATAAATAATACGAACCTTTTATGTTACGAGCGTGTCAAAGTCAGTGGCTGTCTCAGATCACAAGTATGGCCACCTGCAGTAGAACCATTGTATAACACATTGTCTCAATAATCGCGACCATCTGATCGCGACGACACAAAGCGTAAGCTTGACCATGCCCTTAGAATCTAGGTAGATATTATCACACCACATACCAGACCTTATTTTTATTTTCTTTGCTGAATCCCAGTATTACCAATCTTCTCAAAACTTTTTTCCCTTTGGTAACCTGAAAAATCTGCGTTCTTGACCGAAACTTTCCGCCCAAAAAAGATTTATTAGACCTACAAATAATTAAAACAATATAAACAAAACGTTGATTAATCATTTTTATAAAAGTACCAAGAAGAAAATACAAATCTAGAAATAAAAGACTTTTTTTATTTATTTTTGAAACTGTACATAATATTTGTATGTAATCTAAAGTGATCTTGCATAATTTCGTAATTTACACAAGTATTATTATCATCCTACAAACGACTACCTACTATGTACGCAGCAGTGTACATAGCGTTAAACGTGTCTTCGCCAATTTGGTTGCGCAGTTTTGTTTTCACGTCCATTACTATTGAGAATATTCTCTCCACAACGGCATTAGAGTGAGGCAACCTTAAGATTGAAGAGAACTTCCCAAAATTAGAAAATTTATCACGCTCCTTAAAATCTTTTGAGGATGCAATAAATTGTTAATCACATTTCAGTGGCAGATATTTCTCGAAGTTTAGCTAGTCCTTTCTATTAAAAGGGCTTGGCCAATTATGCCATTCTACACTGAATTTGCTTATATTAACATTTCTGCAAATAGTTTTTGTATAACATTGCAATTTTTTTACATATTGTCGACTCTAGACGAAGGCGATGATCAAATGCACTATCTGGTTCTAAAAATTGTATATTTGACAACCATCTTTATAAAAACGCATTTCTAAATTCATTTGGGATTTTTTTAACAACTTCTTCACATTCAATTCCTAAAATAAAGTTTATTTAACGGCAAAAAAATTTGTTTTGGCCAAGATCTTTTTCCATGCATATTTCTAGGCGGATTAGTCTAGTCAAAAAAGGGTTTGCAGACAGTCTTTTTGATCCTAAAGATTTTATTTATAGTAGGGGGGATAGGGGGATTTTGGCGCCTCACCTCTGAAGTAACCTTGAACTGGTATGCTATCTCTCTCTAATCCATTAGTTTTGTATGCGACTATCTCCCTCGCACAGCAGTATTGCCAACTATTCATAGGCGTGCAAGACAAATTTTAATAGGGGGCTATCATTTTAACCAATTTTCTACCCACAGTAGCGTACAGGATCGGATAAAAAGGGGTCAAGAAATAGTCATTACGGGAATCTGTATTACCGACAACCAAAGTATCGTCAATAGAGGGCGTCATGAAGGAATCTGTATTGCCGACAAAATATGAACTGCCAACAGAAGGCGTCATGAAGAAATCTGTATTATCTGCATGTAGAGGACGCAAAGAAGAAATCTGTGTTATCGATGCTAATAGAGGTCATGATTGTAAAAAGAAATCTGTATCATCACCTAACAATTTACGGATATTTGCTAATAGATGTCGAGTTAGTATGAATACTGCTACATTAGATCATAACGCAACTATGTACCCTACGAATATATAAAAGTTCATTTACGCAAATTAATTAGATTCCTATTTTATGATACTATATAATTTATGAAACACGTTCTGGTTGATTCGGCCATCTTTTATCCCGACTACTACTCGGTGCTCATCTTGAAACCCCTACCCCTAGCGTTTAATGTCTTGCGTACCTTTGTTATCTCTCTCTCTTTCTCGCTACTAATACTTACAAGTTCTGCTGCCTTTCTCTCTCTCACACACACACTGTACTCTTTCTACCTTTTCTAAAAGAAATAATAATGCCAGATGGGAATTAGATTATGTTTCTACTTTTCGTGTACCCTCTCTCGCGGATAACGATCTACCTTTCATATAGTCACCCTTCTCCCTTAATCATGCTAGTAAATGAGACATCAATGTTTAAATATATTATTTATTTAGCTATCTCTCTCTCTCTCTCTCTTTCTCTCTCTCTCTCTCTCTCTCTCTCTCTCTCTCTCTCTCGGTAACTTTCGTATATATCCGTCTCCAATCTAGTAACTATGGTTGAGGATCGAAGCCCGTCACGCGGTTTCAATTAACTCAACAAAGGAACTTACAACGACAACGACAGCTTGATAAAACGTTTAAAATTTTAAATTTGTCATTCTTGAAGTCACCATCATGGGGATTTCCCGCCCTAGAATTTTATATTTCACAGCTGACTAACCACGTGATCAAGACCGCTGTATTCTAATGAAACTTTCTACCCAAAGAGATCATGAGATTTAAAGAAACCAACAATCGTCAATGATATCAACGAGTTTTGCAAGCTCGTCTAACCATCATATCTATGTCAGTAGCTACCCTTCGTGAAGGGCTTTCGGATCTCCATGTTAAGAAAATTACGTTAATAAATACACAGGCTCTTGAATCACGTTCAGGGATCGGCCGGAAAATCGTAACGTTATTGCATGATCTAGAAAGTTTTTTGGTTTTCGCACAAATGTTGATTTCAAACTTGGCCGATTTTCGCACCAGGTCTTCAATTATAAGTGTGGTATGAATTCAATGTTTATTAAAGGATTAGATAGCTATAATAAATTTCCCAATACAATAAAAAATGTTATACAAATTCCTTTAAAACAATATTATTGCAATATATTAAAATTATTTAATTGTGCTCTAGTCGATTATATTAGCATAATGATATAAGTTTAAGGATCAGTGTAAAAGTGTGTGTGTGTGTGTGTGTGTGAGAATGGATGGCATTAGACCAAGTCTATTAACCACAGAACTTTTTTAAAAGTGATTTATTCTATTTATGGATTTATTGTATTTATCATTCGTTGTTGTGATGCATTTAAATACATATTGTAACGAATAGTAAACCCACATATGACGTCATCGAACATTCTAGATGTATGACTCATCAATAACACCTGCATGTATGACTCATCAACACCTGCGTGTATGACTCATCGGCGCGACTCATCAACAGCTGCATGTATGATTCATCGGTTATGTTCTAGAACTTATGAAAGAAATAAATTGAGTTGCGGGTAGAAGAAGTTCAGTTAATGCTTGACCGGCATAGTGAAATGTACTCTGAATAATTAGTTAATAGTGAATAAATAAATGTTAATAATTATTGTAATACATAAATAGTTTTCATATAAATAGTCCTCATATAAATTTGTAAATACCTAGCATTTAAATAGTTTGTTAAATAGTTTATAGTTATAGTGTTTTTAATTAAGTGTATGTAAATTAATATTTCTCTTATGAATAGACGATTTAAACAGCATTTTGGTTATTATTTTAAAAAGAACGTTAGAATATTAAGGAAATTGTAAAACAGGGTTTTTTTTCCTACAATAAATTATTATTATTGTTTAAAAATATATTTGAGAATCTATGACAAAATTCACGTTTTATTATGGCAGGGTTCGGAATGGATATACCAAAACAAAATATGTAAATATGTACCTCAAGTTTGAAAAATATGCAGTAAATATGTACTACCCACATTACTTCATAAGAAGAAATTCTCCAAAAATAATTTATTTGATTAATTTAATAATAAAAAAATATAGAAACAAAAACATCAATTCTATAAAAAATACTAAAATATCAAATAATAATAATAATAATAAACGCATAATAAATATCAAAATAAAAACATTACTAAAAAAAAAACTAATGTAATCAATTTCAAATTAATCACTCTGTTCTTTCTTCTTTGATCCTTTTAATTTTACAGCCACTTTGATTAATTCACTCTTTCTTTTACTGGCAGTCATATAAAAGATTTTTAATATTTTTTTAAGGCGAAAAGTGCTTTTCCACTCTTGAGCGGAAAGATTTCAGCAGAGGTTTCAGATTTCATAAACTTGCTTGATAAAAAGAAAAATCAATTTATAAAGGATGTAGAGAATTAAATCTTAAATGTGAATGCTAATTAACTATAAAACTAAAATATTGATTTGGGCACATTTTCTCAGCTGTTGGTATGCATTCCTAGCGTATTCTGTGTGAATCCCCATTCAGCAGCCGTAATATGACTGATTAATCTGATTTATGTAACGTTGATTTATTAATTTATTTCTTGATTTAATCTCGTAATGTTAAGATAGCTAGTTCGAGTTCGGAAACAGCCACATTCAACCAAAAATACAAGAAATGTCACCCACGTCATAACCCATTCATATCCACCTGAACAAACAATACCAATCAAATACACGTTCATCTGGCGTTTATCGCCACATATCATTGGCGCATCGCAATGATCTGTACTCATGTTTTGGATAGTTACTCTTCATAAAATTGCATAGAAGGGTGTAGGGGACGCAACTGAATGTTGCACCTTTGAATAACACGCTCGCAGTGATTGGTATCCACGTGATTTGTGATGCTTTACTTTATTGAATTAATGGTTACACTTTTAATAAAAAAACTATTGCAGACTATATTTCCTTGGTTGTATTTTAATACATTATGTATACAGGGTGGAAGCAGTTACGACACGTTAATTTTAAGGGGTGATGGAAGACATCAAAAGGAAAGTCTTAATAATTTTTTTATATGTTAATTAGCTTCGAGTAATTTAGAAAATAACTAATGCCATATCTGGCAACCTTGCTTAAGTATAATCGCATTCTACAGCTGGATCTTGACCTTGTTTTAGAAAATCAAACAAACAAAATGATGATGATAGCCATTGTTGAACAATAATAAACATTTGAAGCAGATTAGTCGGATGACTAATTCTACGAAAATTGTAATCAGTACTGTTTGTAAGCATATAATTAACACTGTAAACAAAATTTGTACGTGCCTAAAAACACTCTGATTCATAACAAACCAACTGTAAAAATAAGACAATAATTGACCAACATTTTATATTTATTAATTTCAAAAATATTTTCAAAATTTCTTGACGTAGTATTGTTTTTTTATTAATAAATACTATTTTTTTGTAAAAAAGTTGATTAAGGCAACTAATTACCATGAAATTAAAGATTTTATTAATGTAGCCAAAACAAGGCGTCATCAAAATCCCTTAATCTAATTTAAATTAGATATATCTTCTCTTTAAAAGATATTCTCTTATAAAATCATTAAAAACAAACTCGTGCTTTATTGACAAATTATTTTAAGTTCAACAAATTACAAACTCAGCATTATCCCACTCTAAAAGGGTATTATTTATTTACACAGCTGTGGTCAGACATTGACCCAAATATTCTTCATTAAATTCTAAAATTGTAAACAAAACGTGTTTTATTCCAAGTTCAACAAACTACATCCTACATGAGCATTTTTGTCAAGCAGATTTTATTACAAACTTTACAGGGTTGTCACTTAATTGAGTAAAATGAATTTCTAATTGTAAAAAGAATTCAATTTTCAAAGAAGCACGAGACAGGAAGAGGAAAAGACTTCACATACGATAAAATGTTATTAAGGGTCGTTGTTGTGATAGATCAGATGCATCTGCCGACAAAGCCCCATAATTAAAGTAGTATTATTAACGCGGCAAAATGATTTTTTTTCTGAAAAAGTAGTTCTAGAACAAAGTTGTATAAGACTTTTTTGTTCCTTTTGACGTCTTCTATCACCCTTTAAGATTAACGCGTCGTATCTGCTGCCACCCTGTATACAATGAAAATATCGAAATTTGTCATTTTTACTTGCTGATAATCACCTATCAAATTCCCTCTAATTCGATACGATACCGATAATACAGGCCCACAAAATAAAAAAAAAGTCTTGTAGTTGAAAGGTGAGGTACCATACCGTATGCTTTTTGGTGGTCAAATTGACCCATTACCCAAGATTTCGACATAACCTCAAAAAATTTATAAAAATATAGATTAAAAAAAATTATAAATGGGTCAATTCTGACCTGGATTCGTTTTCAGTACACCAAAAAGCATACGGTGTGCTCACCTTTCAACTACAAAACTTTTTTTTTTTATTTTGTGGGACTGCGTAATCGGCGGCAAATTATGTCGATTATGTACCTACAGTTGCGATCATTTGCTAAGGAACGATGACAAAATTATAACCGCCGATTTTATAGTTTTTTTGTACAATGTAAATGAAAATTAATTATATGGCATTCAAGAACATTTCATTCTTTAACATTTTAATTGCCTAGTTCATAAATCAGGTCGAGCTACAGCGTACAAAAAACTGAAAAATCGGCGGTTATAATTTTGTCATCGTTCCTTAGCAAATGATCGCAACTGTACCTTAGTTTCAAAATATGTAAAAATATGTACCCATCCTAAAAATATGTACTCCAAACTAAAATACGTAGTATTTCCGAACCCTGTTATGGAAATCAAATTATTTCCTTCACACACCCGCTGAAAGCTGCCCAGATAAAAATTATTTTCTAAATAATTATTTATTTTTTATTTATTTACGGATATCCAATACAATATAATTAACTTAAATTTGTGAGAGACATACTTAAAATTTAAAAAAAAAATTAATTATTACTAATACAAATTCTTACATCATAATACAAAATTTTTTTAAGTTGCATTTTAAAAGAATATAAACTGGAATCAAAGAGATTAATTTTAGATTGATGGATATTGGCAGTTCTCATTAATCGAGTTATAGGATCATTCGTCCCATAATTAGTAGAATGAAATTGGATTTTAAAAGTCGCAGAATTACGAGTTCTTCTTACATTAACATTGAAAAAATTAATTCTAACAGTTCAGGCGAATTAACAATGCCATTTATCAGTTTATGTAGAAAACGCAAGTCAATCTCAATTTTGCGATATTCAAGGGATCCAATATTCAAGGTAGTTAATATATCCACATATTCATAGTTTCCTCTATTTAAGCCTAGTTTGTACGCAGCGAACCGTAGGAACTTTGATTGAACTTTTTCAATTAATTCAATATCAATATTATATTGAGGATTCCATATTATGCTGTTATATTCTAGTATACTCCGAACAAGAGAACAATAAAGCAATTTGCAAGTATCTACCTAGAAAATTTGTGTAGTTCTAATTACAAAACCTAATATTTTAAGGCTCTTTGATACAGTATTAATAATATGCGGTTTAAAAGTCATTTTACTATCAAATATAACACCAAGGTCTTTTATGATATCTACTGATTTTAGATCTTTGTTTTTAATTTTGTAAGAGGCAGCTATTGGTGTACAAATCTTGAAAAATCTAATTTGATAGCACTTGTCGATGTTCAATTTTAGAAGATTATCATCACACCACTTGGATAAACTATCTAAATTATTTTGCAACAGTTTAACATCCTCTATTGAACTGATAGCTTTAAACAATTTCAAATCATCTGCAAACATGAGAATATTACTATTATTTATAATTTGTGTTATGTCATCAACAAATAAATTAAATAGCAGTGGTCCTATATGTGACCCCTGGGGTACTCCAATGTTGTTTCAATTGATTTAGAAGTTGTTCCAGCGTATTGCACATATTGGACTCTGTCAGTTAAGTAGCTATAAATCCATTTAAGAACAGAACCGCTTATTCCAAATGATTGCAATTTAGCAATGAGAAGGTTGTGGTTAACTTGGTCAAATGCTTTAGTGAAATCAGTGTAAACCGAATCCACTTGAAGCTTATGCTCTAATGCTTCTAAAATGAAATTTTGGTAGATAAGTAAATTAGTAGTGGTCGATTTCCCTGCTAAAAAGCCATGTTGTTCATTATTAATAATAGATTTTGTATCCCACATAAGTTTATTAGATACCAGACAATCGAATAATTTTGGTATTTCAGACTGTTTACAAACGGCTCTATAATTTTTAACATTATCTCTGTCGCCAGCCTTATAAATAGGTGCAACAAAACTTTCTTTCCAAAAACATGAAAATGTTACTGAATTTAAGGATAGATTATATAGAATACATAAAGGTTTGGCCACAGTGAATAAACAATTTTTTAAGAGGTAAAGTGGGATGCCATCTGGTCCACTAGACAACTTGTATGATGTACTCATTAATTTATCAATAATCTCTATTGAGTAGACACTAATATCAACAATATTTTGTTTATAATTAAAATTAGGCAATTGATTAATTTGTTCACTACTGTACACTGTGGAAAAATATTCAGCAAATAAATTAATTATATCAATATTACTGTTAGCTGAAGAATTTTCGTAATGCATGACCGAGGGTAAACTATAGGATTTATTTTTATTACTAATATATTTCCAGAAATACTTAGTATTGCTATATAAATTATTTTCAATTTTATTAATATAATTATTAAAACATGTATTTCGAAGTTGTGAACATTCTGATCTTAATGCTGCAAAGAGATAGTAATGATTAATGTCACCAGAAGATTTATATAACTTATGAGCTTTTTTCTTTTTAACTATTTTTTTTTATTTGACGCCTACACTACGGGGGAACCAACATCTAAGGTCATCTGTCCCCCATCTAACATGCAACACGAATACACACATCCATAGTTGAAGTGACGGAATTTTCCAATTAGAAAAATCCCATCGCCCCAAGTGAGATTCGAACCCACGACCCTTGGAACACGAGTGATGCACTAACACCACTCGTCCACCGCCGGCCCTTCTTTTTAACTATTAATTTTTTTAGCTGGCATCTAAACCAACTTGGAAAATTGGAGGTTTTATATTTTTTAATATGTATAAACATTCTGATTTCTGCATAAAGGATGTCATAGAGTTGTTCTACTGCCTTATTAACATCATGATGAAGTGTAGTTTCCCAATTCATTCCTGCTAAGAAATCATTCAAACCAATATAATTACCATTTCTGAAGTCATGAAAATATTCTTCGTAATGGAGATAAGAATTATATTTCAATTTTAATTCGAATGTGACTGCTGAATGATATGTACTGTTCTGAAAAATGTTGTCGATCGGATAGGTAACAGTGATATTGCTAATTAAAGATAGTTTTGATTTTAACTTTATCGTTTGTTGGAAATGTAAATACCCAGACATACAGATCAGGTATTTTAAAAACGAATTATTGAAATATGTTACGTTTACCCTCTCGAGAATCATGTAGGCAGCATTTTCTAAACCAAAGAATACTAACTGTATATTCCATATATATATTCTGCAGTTTTTTGCCATATAAAAAAACACGAAACACAAATTCCTAAGGTGGGTGATGTAAATAAGTAAACACACCATACAAGGACAATCTGTATGCACGTTTCAATAGGTTAACTTAAACAAAGGATGGTCTCCATATTACATCTATAAAATTGTTCAATCATTTGCCGAAAGACATACGCAATATCGAAAAATTAAATCATTCTAAGAAAGAAGTGAAAAATTTATATTAAGGTCTTGCTACTATACCATTCAAGAATTTCTTGACGACTGTATTATAAATAACTAGGATTCCTACCTTATATTATTGTGATATTGTTTTTATGTCCTATATGTATTTTGGCTATTTAAAATAGTAATTGACAAATTATATATATATATATATATATATATATATATATATATATATCAATCTTTCTTGTATATATATATATATATATATATATATATATATATATATATATATATATATATATATATAATAATTTCCCCTTTCTTGAGATTTGGATTCTAGAGGTTCCCCTCATCACAAATATAACAAATTTTTAGCAATATATTCACGGGAATACCCGGAAGTCAGGTCGTCTCCTCTGTATGGCGGAGGTGACAGCTTAACAGGCATCAATATATATATATATATATATATATATATATATATATATATATATATATATATATATATATATATATATATATATATATATATATATATATATATATATATATATATATATATATATATATATATATATATATATATATATATATATATATATATATATATATATATATATATATATATATATATATATATATATATATATATATATATACCGTTGTTTAGTATTAGGAATTAATCAATTAATTATTATTTAAGTATTGACTGTATCCTATACTGTGA
The DNA here is from genome assembly GCA_929113105.1 of Agrypnus murinus. Taxonomy (NCBI): domain Eukaryota; kingdom Metazoa; phylum Arthropoda; class Insecta; order Coleoptera; family Elateridae; genus Agrypnus; species Agrypnus murinus. Next base: position 94,939,268 of record OV816023.1, read on the forward strand.
ACGGCCAGGCATGGATTCACTAGTATCCGAGTATGACAGATCACTGGGCAGTCGTTTGAGGTGTCAGGCACGACTAGTTTCCAAGACTAGCCTGGATGCAGACCACATGGCGTTTACCCTTAGAACTGGCTGCTGTCTATCCGATCAGATTTATCTGGGCAACGGATAAGTCACACGCAAGTGTTTCTCAACGAAGACTCATGCACGCTGCGGAAGAAGTTCTGCTAACATGAGGTACCAGTACCGGTATCGGAGTGGGTGGATTTGATTCTTACCTACCGTTGGGGTCTGATATGATGCTAGTTAGCCGTTGCCTGACCTAGATGAAGAAAGGAGAATCAAAGTAAGGTTTATACCGGCTAGGGGTTCGTCCGCTGGCTTACAGGAAACTGCATACTACTGGGTAGTGTCTCGGAGATGAAAGTATGGGGGTTAGGATTCGGCTGTGTAGTTTCAGTCATCTGATCCTCAGAAAGCTTCTAGAGTACTATAGTTAAGGGGCATTGATGCAAATATTTGACCTCTCACGTTCAAGACAACTTCACCTTAAAGGGTACATACTGGGATTGTACTTTAGTAGACTCGAAACAAAGCTCGGTCAGGAGCACACCAGGCCTACAACTGCGTGATCGGGATGGCAAAACCATACAAAACAAAGTTCTGCTACATCTGAGGTTGGATTCGATCTAATGCTGCACAAGGGGTTCATCCCTTGGGATAGATATACATACTCTGAATATGCAGTCTATGACACTATCGTAACTACTTGCACGTCGCAACAAAAATTGCTGTAATTACTAGCAAATTTGTACCGGAGAGAATTTTTTCCAGAACTTTATTAGTAAATACAGTAGAAACTCTTTAATCTGAACCTATAAATGCAAGGCAAATTCGTATTACTGGATATTCGAATAAAAACATTACTTTATGCCATGTTTTACAATGTCGTACCATCAACATGGTACCTTATTATAAAGAACTTAACTAATATAATTTACTAATCTTATTACAAAACTTTTAGTACTAAGTTAAAAAAATCAGTATTTTTTTGCTTTAAAAGCTTTCTTTCTCTTTTCTCCTCCATAGCGTGTGCTTGCATTGCTTCATCTTAATTCCAGTGTTTTTCTATTTTTTATACATTTGTCAGTAGACGAGAGGTATTCTAGGATTTTAGTTTTGTTTTTCTTTATATCGGTGACTCCATGGGGTCCATTTACCAACATCATGTTTTAAATCAATCGTTAAAACACATTTTGACATTTTTTAAATTAGATATGTATACAAATTGTGTATAACAAAATTCAAAAAAGTTTTAAGGTAGATGATTAAGGTAGATCGGCAGTTACTATATTCAGGATTGTTATTACTTTTTATATTAAATAATAATAAAAGTGTTTGTTGATTGTCGTAGAATTTTTCTACACTCGACGGGTTGTAACATCTCATTTATAATATTCACCTTACCCATTGCCAAAGAACGCTACATATGCAATTTTAGTATGTACTATTGCAAGATAAATAATTGGTACGATTGAATTATAAAGTGGGTGGGTTTTTAAGAATTTGGCATATTACACCGATGGAAGAGAGTACTACGGAGAAAATCTTATTTAAACAGGAAAAACCTACCGTGTCAATTATCTCGCAATAGTACATAGAACTTTCCTGTTCAGATTAAAGAGATTTGTTCAAATTAAAGGGAATTTCGGATTATAGCTCGTAAATGTCATTGTTCGGATTGCTGGATGTTTGGAATACAGTATGTTCGAATTATGGAGTTCTACTGTATTTTCAAAACTTAAATTAATTAAAGAAACATTAACTTCTGGTAATTCAATTCTCTTATTAGTTTATTAGAGAGAACATTAGTCTAAATAACAATTTTCACTGTAAAACCAAATTGTATGTTTCTTGTAAGGGTTAACAAGCATTTTTTACTATTCTCCAAATTATTTACTGTATGCTTGGTCCATGGTTATCATAAGGTAAAAACTTTAGCTTTAAGTCATAAATAAGCCATTAAATTCCAAACCGAAAAGATATTTCAAGAGTATTTGTCCGTAAGACAGTTTAGATATTCTTAATTCTTTTTGAATATGTACTCTTTGTTTTTACCATTAAATTTGATTTTGTAAAGTTAACAGTGTTTTTTTTCTATATAATAGCTCAGAAACATTACCTACTAGATCTGGAACACTATACAATGAATATCCACATTACAGCTATTTCACAGTATAAAATTTAAAATATAACAACTACATATTATTGCATGAAATTATGAAAAAGAAACTTGAATACAATTATTTATTTACACTTAAATCTGGAATAGTACAATATTCTTATATAACAACATAATACAAATTAATTTATCATAGAATATATAATACAATATCAAATTTAAATCTACATTTAAAAAAGTGTTGAACATAATCCGTTGTTTCAATACAGAATTAACTTTACTAAAGCATAATTATGTACAATAAAATAAATACAAGACACCTATAACTTCATTAGGGTAGTCTAATTAACTTTTCTTTTAATATAAAACCGCGTTAATCTGATTTAAGTTGTAAAAAGGATTCCAAAACAACAGGGAACAGTCTTTCAAAGTATAGGCATACCATTATTATGCCACTGTTTTCAACAAAAAATACTTTCTGCAAACAATATGTTTACAAGTATGTTGAAACACGCCTATACAGTAACCAAAGACTAAATTCCCTAATATAAAATATTACTTAGTAAATGCAGCGAACACGGCCCATAAAACTTCGGTGGTGTTAGGTTTAACAGATTCTTGTTCAAAGTCTAAATCGAGAAGTTCCCTCACTCTTTTCATTGCAAGTTCATAATCATCGTCGTTAAGTGGCGCAAAAGCATTTTCCAACACATCGCTAGCGTGTGCTAAAAATATTAAAGCGAGCATTCGTTTGTCCATACGTTGTGGATCGTTTACCCATTTTGTAAGCACTGCATCTTGTATCTGAAACATATTTATTGTATATAAGAACTGTAAGGAAATATAGTTTTAATATTGACTTTTGAATTTGATCATCTAATTATTTATTTTGAAACTGGTAAAATAAACGATAAAACAACTATGATGAAATAATGAGTAAGTAAGAAATGAGAATTTATTGTCGGTCGTTCTTTAGGTTGATTGAAGTATATTATCTTGGCAAACAGGTTGCTAAACTTGTCAAATAGGTGATACATGTAACTATTATTTATTATCAAGCTTGACATAGACTCTATTTGTTTTTTAATTTCATTGTGGGTACTTTACATACTATGTCAGACATGGCGAACCTATGGCACACATGCCAAGGATAGCATGTACGAAAATTTTACTAGCATGCGAATAATTTAAGTAATATAATTTTATACGTTTATAAGTTATTCATTTTTTCATTACAATATGTAAGAGCAGAATTTTGTTTCACAAGAAATAAATTAGCCAAAAGATACAATTATTCTTTTCTGGCGCTAGTCAACACATTGTAAATGACTCATGGACCGTCCCTATTTCTCGACAAAAATAAATAAATTCAAAAACAAATGAAATAAAACATAAAGTTGTTTTTTTCTCTTATTACCCTAAAAATTACAAGAGGAAATATGCGGCATGCAACTTCACACCTTACGTGCAGATGCGAAACCAAATGATTAGTTTTATCGAACTTAATGCGCTGTCAGCAAATTTTTGGACAATCATCGCTGATGTTTCGGTCGATCCCTAGTTTATATGCATTTCTGGTTTTCGTACCGTACGTCGAATCAAATCAAGATTACAGGTAAGTATGTCATTTCATTATTGCTTGAGTTATTGCTGCATCTATGAATTAATTATAAAGGTAATTTAATCTTTTGAACAAATAATACATTTGATTTTATTGTTGAATTTTATTTGTTACAGTTCTGCTAAAAAAACAAAGCTGATGAACTGAATAATATGACATTTTAAAAAAACGCAAACGTCGGTAAAACGAAATACTATTTGTGACAGATCATCATGATTCTTTAAGTCACTAGAATCCGCATTGTTGAGGATTGAAAATGTGATATTGTGTCATTTGTCACAAAAAAATTCAAAAATTGTAGACAAAATTTACAAATTAAATTAAAAAATAGTAACAGCTGGTTAGATCAAGGCTAAACATTACTAACAAGGCTTGTACGAGGGCTATTTTTTTTTCAAGGTCCGATCGGTTGTGAAATTAAAACCACAGTGAAATTCAAAAATGTTTTATTTGTAACATTTAGGTACACCTCCCATCTACTTCTCTACATAGTCGCCGTTCCGATTTAGGCATTTTTCGTAGCGTGGTATCAATTTTTCAATTCCCTCTTCATAGAAGGTAGCCGCCTGTGCTTTCAACCAAGTTTGTACGCTGGTCTGCAGCTCATTGTCTGTAGCAAAATGGTGTCCTCCTAAGCTCTTTTTCATGCGAGGAAAGAGATGGAAATCGGAAGGAGCTAAGTCCGGACTGTATGGAAGGTGATCGAATACTTCCCATTCAAAACGCTGCAGGAGGTTCTTTGTTGCATTTGCAGTATGGGGCCGAGCTTTGTCATGAAGAAGAACAATGCCTGATGACTCATGAATGTTTCACCGTACACATTACACATTCGTCGGTAAATTGTAGAGTTGCACCCCATTACTGCACGCAATTCACATTTGGCGGGTGACGCTATTGTTCTCGGCATGTTTACGTGTACACTGCGCGCTTGCAACTGACATGTACAACGTGACGCGATCAACTGTCATACTAGAGACACTGCACAATACATCTGCGCAAAGCTTCCTCTGATTCTCACTGTGGTTTTAATTTCACGACCGATCGGACCTTGAAAAAAAAATAGCCCTCGTAAAACAAAAACGATATTTAAGCTATTGCATAAAAGAATATTTTATGTAACACACCAGCAGAAATTGAGCTAAGAAAAAATAAAAGTAATAATAATAATAATAAAATTATAAATAAAAAGTTTAATTTCGTAATATCGTTAAAATTGTTTTAGTTAAAATAAACAAAATAACAATTAAGTTAATAAAAATCTACAAGCATAAAATTAAATAAATAGCATATTTGTATTAATATATATTACAGGGTGATTCATAATTATCGAATAATTAGGAAATGGTAGATTCCTCATGCAAAAAGAAGACAAAAAGTCTAATATACCTCTATACCAAGTTATACCTCTGAGGATGCCATTCGATGACATACGAAGGAAATTTTGAACTTGCTAATATAATTTCTTTCGTTCTTGACATCTTGTTGCACTACAGCAGAAAAGTAAACGAACAGCTGGAGCACATATTTACGCACACAAAACTTGCTTTACTGAGGGCAAGAGTAAGTCACACATACGAATATATGCATGTGTAAATTTGCTCAAGTCAGTACACTACTTTAAGATAATGTATTGCAAATATTTTTAAGTTCTGTAGAGAGCGCTTACACTCTTTAAGATTTTTTACTTACTATTTTAAGTTAAGGGCCTACACTATGCAGGAGCACAACTTATCGTTTTAGACATAACTTCGAAATAATAATATCTTCTGTAATATGGGTAGATTCGTTTGCTAAAATTACACGCCCATATTGAGTAGTGGAAATCACGCATCTCTTTCCTACTAATTTCCATTCTTTGTTATAGAATTTCAAAGAAAAGATTTTGAAAGTATATTTTACATGCGTAGATGAATTAATATTCATTGTTGATTAGTTAATATTAATCAATTGATAAGTAAATATATTGTAATTAGTAATATTGAAAAAAAAATTAAAAAGTAATTAATAGTAAAAAAAACCAAAAAAGTATGATAAATGGACATTCATTAAAGAAGAAATGTATAACAGCAGCTCCATAGTCGAATGCAGAGCATGCTAGATCTTAAATTCAAAAACCCGAGTTCTAATCCCAGCTCGTCTTTTTTTATAAATATATAATATAATTTTATATTAAAAAGAAATAATTACATAAAATTATCCCTTAATTTTATAGTCATTGTTTAAGACCGGCGGTAGGTAAATAAAAAATAATATGAAAATATAATAAAAATTTGTGACGTTTTTTATTTTGACATTACCAGGTAAAATTTTGAGAAAATCAATTTTGAAAATTCAATTTTTGCGAAATTTAAGATAGCCTCTTATGAGGGTTTTGAGCTATAAAAACTTGAAAACTACAGAACTTTATATAAAATCTTGCACAAATTTTAGTTAAATGACAGTAAATGTAATTCCGTTGGAAAACGTTACATTACCAGGTAATTTTTTTTTTATTAGCTAAAAACTAAAATGATTGACGTACTTGACAACAGTGCTAATATTTAGTGGTGTATCACATTTGTATAAAAAGGGTGAATATATCAATTTTTTTAAAATATTTTTGACTAATAATTTTCACATACTTTTTTTTACTAAATAAATAAATAACTACCAGATATAGAAATAGAAACAGATGTTGAACAGAAATAAATATAAAATATAGAACGAAAATAATAACATTTTTACTTCTATCAATTTTCTGATGTTTTTTTTTCAAATAAACGTGATCTACGTAATGCTTGTTTGAAGGAGTATAAAAAATAAAAATTGTTCTTTAAACATATTTATTATTTGCAAATTATATTTTTGAAAATAACAAGATAAAATTTTTCATTTTTTTTATTTTAAATCTGCATAGGAATATTGTAACATGCTTTATCAAATTAAATTTTATTTTTTTAATTCTAAATACAGAATAAGGCTGCAGCCTCACTGCAGCCACTACCATCGACTACCACCAATTAAAATAATCTCCTGAGGTCACACTGAAGCAAGTAGTGACCACCAGTACCATGTAAATTTTTAGATTTCACGCCTATTTTATGTTTATCTCTGAAGTTATTATTGTTTTCTATTAAATGAGGTTATGTGCATTGTTTGCTATTGTCATGTTGTATTTAAAAAAATAATAATCCAAAATATTCTAAAAATATGACATCATCAGATAAATCAGATAGCAAGGAAGTTGTAAACTATGGTACATGTGGTATAAAATATAAAAAAATCACGAAATATGTAGGTACAGGAAATTTTTCTTCATAGCAGTTGGGAGAATTTTATCAATAATTAGTGCCCCAGCTTATAAACAAACTAAGAAAAATTTTATTTTGAAGAGTTTTCACTACCAATTCCCAAAAACAAAAATACCTATAGACAGGAAAGTCAAATTTTTAGTGTTTATTTTCTTCATATCCACTAGCACGTGTACATTGTCAAACACCACTGAACCCTAAACACAAAATTCAAACACGTCTAAAATTTCAAACTGGTGGTCACCATTTGATGGCAGTAGGTGGCTAACAGTGGCTAGTAGAACCAGGACCATGGATTAATGCATGTTTAAAGGGAGTGTTTAGTAACAAAATGCCAGCCTCTACTGTAGTTGGTAATTTTCTTAAACGCCTGAATGTAGGCAATAGCTCAAACTACAGTCAAATAACCGCTTGAATGCAAGAAGTGGTCAAAGGATAAGATTATAGTAAGGAGATGATTATGTCTATTATAATAGAAGAAGATTACAGAGTCCCGTTGCTCGGTTGACCCTAGCTGCATCATCTAAAAATGAAAAGCCAATGTATCTTGTACTGTATTGGCACAGGGTTTTTATGGAAATGACATAAATAAAACAATTAAGTTTTGTAAAAAATCTTGAACATATTGAATATACCTATGATCGGCCTATCATTGATCGGATTTCGCTTCAAATTGTATTTCGCGGATTGTATTGCGTATGCAAAATGTTTACTTCATGTATGGTTACAAAAATTATATTCTTGTAATGATTTATTTATACATAAATACTTTAGTACTTTCTTATTTTTCTTGAAGTTAGCGCATTTTACAATGGAATTAATTAGATCCGAAAGGAATGAAAAATAATATATTAATAATTAAACTTAAAAAATTGAAACACTATTTCAATTTTTAAAATTTTTTTCAGAAAATATGTTAATTCTACAGTAAACTTGTTTTGAATTTCGTTTTGTTATGTCGCTTATTGAGGGTAGTGTTGTTATTGTTCTGTTAATTTTCCCACAAAATATCTTAAATATCAGTTTATGTACAACTGTTGTACATAATATTAATGTCTCTAATACTAATAATAGGAGGATTATGGATTAACTGTGTTCAGAAGTTCATTGTTCGCCAGCGGTCTTCTCTTACCTGACATATTGTTACGTTGGTTGCCTAACATAACTAATTTTCTGAAACTTGAGAACGTTTATATAAAAATTAATTAACACTTTTTCACATTTTATTAATTAACTGAAACGGTGCTTGGTACGTATACTTGTCTAGTATTGCAATTCGAGTGTCCCCAGGGTAAAAAAACTATTAATATTCCTGCATATTCGAATATAATTACTTCTGTTTAATTATACAAAATTATTAATCATTTCAAATCAATCGACATTTTTCAAAAATTTTCACCAAGGGGAACTATATATGTATAATATATATCTATTAAAAATGTCAGCTTCATTTCATCTAATATAGCAAAGAAAAATAACGCTAATAAAGTTTCTGAAACATCCCCAGAAATATACCATTTTCAGCGACTAGAAAAGTTACTAAACACACCCCTTAATAGTTGATGGCTGTGGGCGGTTGATGGTGGTTCAGTGAGACTGCTGCCTTATATTATGTTGCATGATATTTATTTTATATTTTATTGCAAAATACATTTAATTTATTTTTTAATCAAAACACACAATACTGATGCATACTATTAATGGTTTCAACATTAAATTGAACTTTGTACAAATTTTCCTTTCCATTTAGTATATTTATTTACAGGTCGATGCAACATTTATGTTAGTTATAAAAACAATTATGGTTTTAAAAACACCTGTTTTCTGCTATAATGTGTTACGTCAACAACAAATACATACTAATATATTTTTTGTATCTGTGTTTGTACAGTTACCAAATTTTTCTATTTCTCCCCTCACCGCACTTCCTCACCTCAAGGTTGTACCAACCGTCCTTAAACTATGTATATTTATGTTAATTGAAAATATATAATTATAAGTATTATATTTATAAAAAAATTGTGTATTTACAAAACATATTAAATATTTATAAAAAAATAAATTTACCCAAACTGGGATTAAAACCTGAGTAAATACTAATCCAGCGTGCCCTGCTATGGTAGTTACACATTTTGATCTGCATTTTTTTATAGATTATATCTTGTATATAACCGTTGAGTGAAGAATTTTATAGAGCCGCAACCACCTAACTAAAAAGCGTAAGAAAAAGTATAGTCGTCATCTAGACAGCGCTGTGTGTATTTTTGTACTGAGAAAATCAAAATCCGTATCAATACCAAAATCTTAGTATCTTGTTTGCAACAGGAGAGTATGTATCACAGTTCCCCGCTTCCGTTGTAGTATTAATTGATTTGAAAAAAATCTACGCAGATCCAGATCACGCTTAAAGATTCTATAAAGTAAACAATTCTACATACGTAACGGCTATTTAGGGTATTTTACTATGGTAAATACCTTTTCTATTTCAAAACTTACTTAGCTTAGCTTAGTACTTAGCTTTTTGAGCCAATTGGAGCAATGGCGAAATTTTAGAAAAGAAATATTTGATCCAGGACCTATAGTTTTATAGTTATGAGTATTGTTGTGACGCACAAAGTGACTAAACAGATCCATACCGTGTGAGTAGAAAAAAAGTACTTTGGAAACAAAATCGTAAATAAATATTTTGACAATTCCCAGTTCCCAAAGCACCTGTGTTCTGTTTTTCAAAACTCTACTAGGCAACATTAATCAGTTTTTGAAAATTTATGTCAACTTTACGGCAAGAAATAAGAAGAGATGTAAGAAAAGCCATAAATAATTTAATAAGACTAGTATAGGTAGAAAGTGAACAATTTGAATACCTTTTATAAATCTTATTAAGTAGTTATTAATTACCTACTATTGTTTCATTGGATTCTTTATTCCTATGTACCTACTTATAAAAGTTTAGCTACTGTATGCCAATTAAAAATAATATTTTTTTGTAAACTTATCTGTCAAAATATATTTTTTTACATTTTACTCCCGCATTTTAATTGATTTATTAGACATTTACTACCCATATTATACTATAATGGGATATATTAAGATACAGATTTTTCATTAAGATACAAGTTTATAACCAACAGAAATGCAACATCATGATAATATTCAGTCAATATCAAATATTGCTGTGATCATCTGATACATCTGAAATTTATCAATTTTGACAGTTTAGAAGCAGTGTTTACCTAGTAAATTCCAAAAACTGAGTCCAGTCAAACCAATAATTCAATAAACATTAGCCCATCATCATCAACAATGCCATCCACCAATGCTGTTACAGATTTGACAAAATTGCAGTAGTTGTATTTTAATAACTGTGCCATTCAAAATATAACTATAAAACAAACAGAATAATTCTAAAACTTCTCCTTCTTTTTTTTTTTTGTTAAATTTTGATTTTGTGAAGTGTCCGTGTTTTATTTGTTATAAAGTTTCCATAATATTTCCGTAGTTATAACTCATAATTTCATTATAAGTTTAATAAAATTTGAAAATAAAGTGCTTGTTTTTCATTATTATGGCTAGTCATAGAAAAAATAATTTTTCTATGAAAGAAAATTAGTTTGGAGAGTAATCGGAAATGTGCACACCGCCAGAAGTGAAAGTGAGACAAAGCCGTCACGGTAACGTAATCTGCTACCTGATAAATAAACTATGCATAATTCTACATTTCCATGAAGATCATTGCTTGCCTTTAACAATTAATTTTATTAATAAAGGTGATGTCTAAGAAGTATTATTTTAGTGTGTTAATAGCACTAAATGTTTAATGGCATTTAAAAACTCATTGTCAATTGCTTCTTTTTGAAACTTTGCGGTGTAATTTTTATTGAAAATCGTTCTAGTCGTAGATAAAGTATAGTATTCAACTTGTGGTTAATCGCAATAACTCATTCGGATGATTACTGCACTAGTTGGCAGCTTGTGCTGTAAACTTCATCCGCATGAGTTATTGCCTGCATTACCACTCGTTTAAAAAATTAATAATTTAACAATTCGGCAAAAATAAAAACATAACTCATAAAGTATGTAATTCATTGTAATGTATTGTCATAAAAAAATATTCAAAAATGCAAAAATTCAATATCCCATAAGGAAAAAGTTGAAGGCATATACTTTATGAGAAAAAAAATATTCTAGAAAAAATGAATAGTAGTCACAAATACATTATTTATAGAAAAAATTAAGTAATACATAAATTCAAAACATTGAAAAGTACTCAATAATTTGTAAGATAAAATATTCGCACTTAAAGAGTTCTCTTTTAAATTAATTACTACGTTTTACAAGCATACTGTCATGTAAAAATACTATTGTAATGAATTTCATAAAAACTAGGTACTGGTACTACTCCTTGTATTTTAATGTCTCGTAACCAAATTTATTCAAAATAGTTTGAATGCATGGGAGTTTGATACTCAGCTTCCCTTTTATTTTAGAAATATTGATTTCTTTACCCGGACTGAAACCAAATAGACCATACGTGGCGTGCACAAATTGAAGTGGATTTTTAAGAATGTACTTTAGCAAAATTTTAATAGATAGTACATTTTTTTAACTTTAAAACCGTTTTTTTACTTATATTAATCCAGAAATGGCTTTATACCATAACATAGAAGACACGAATTATAATAATCGCACAGCCCTAGTGTAGACCCTTAAAGAATTAAAAGTATACGTTTTATGTTCTATTGTTATTTTTCATATCTTGCAGTTTTTGAGAAAATTGAGTCAGAAGGTGCACTTGTGGAAGGACGTTCATTTCGAGTTATTTAAAATATTGGTAAGAGAAAGTTTTGTGGTGTCCACAGTAGTGATGTAAAAACACAGGCTTTTTTTCAGGCTAAATAAAAAACATGAAAAATAAAACTGTTTTCAGCAGGTGGGTGTTTAATAATAAAAGCTTCTTGTAATGATTAGGAAAACTAGAGACCAACTGATTACTTTTCAAATATACATATAATGACTTATAACCGTATGTAACCTTCAATTTAAGATTCGAACTGATCGGGAGGATTATTATATTTAGTAAATCAACAGATAAAAATATGAAAATCTTATAAAAAGATTAGGAGGAGACAGGTTAATATATTTTCTGTCATTTAGTTTAACTGCAAAAGTTACATATTTAGTAGTTATTTTTTTAAATGTTGAATTATATTACAGCTGAGTCATTCATCTCAATTCAACCAAACTTGTCACCCGACCGACCCTCTCCGATTATTTTCTTCATACTTTACACATGTGTTCCCTCCCATGAGTTGTAAACAATGCCCCATTTATAGATTTAAAAAATATCTGGTTACAGAGATACAGCGTTGCCGTTTTTCAAAATATGTGTGTGCATGTTTAAACAAAATACACTAGAGCTTGGCTTCTAATAGAGAAACCGGGGTCGGATTTGTTTTATTCAAAAGAGAATAGAAAATGCTACATTCTAGTTTATAAATAAAACTTTGTGTAAATGTCAATTCTTTAATAAATTTCAAAATTTCGTAAATTTGGACCTCTGTAATTTTCTTAAAAAAAATATATTTTATGGCCTTACATGCCACACATTAAGTTAATATTTAAAAGGCTATATTTCAAATTTGATTTTAACAGATTCAATTCGTAAAATTCATCAGAAAATGAATACTTTTTTGCTTTAATTTTTCCAATATCAATTGGGTAAATAGCATGTAACTTTTGAGAACTGGGGACGGTTCTGACCGTTGAAAAACGCTCTTCTAATTGTTTTTCATATTGTTCTTTGCTAACATGGCATACATATATATTTTTTAAAGATTTTTGTGACCATTCAAGGAATTAATATCTGATTAATTACCAAACTTTGTAGGTTATATCTGAATGCACACCTTTTAAGAGTACCATCTAAAGCATCATAAGAACTTTTGCCATGGGACATAGCAAAAAATGCCACTCGGCAGAAACTTTAAAATCTGAAAAATGGAATGAAATATTTAGAAAGTTTTTCTTATTTTTGTACTGGGCTGCAGAACCATCCAAAAAGTTTATTATTTTATTAAAGTTAGGGATTGTGGCTTTTAAATAATTAATCAAACAACTTTGAAATAAATGTACACTTGTTGTATTGTGTTGAAATTATGTAAAATTATACCATGATCATTACGAAAATAGATAGCTATGGAATGGACTGTCGCTTGCACATTATTCCAATGAAATGCTTGACTGACGGCCTGTGCAATAAACGTGTAGTTTTCCAAAAAATCGCAGATGGCTAAGCCGAAGAAGAGCCGGGACAATGGCTACATGTGTTAGAAAAACAATTTATGTTGGGAGGGCTACAAATAAAAAGAGATAAAACATGCTTATAAGACTTTAAGTGATAATAATCTAAATTTTAGGTTAAAACTGTAAGTCTAGAATTATCTAACATAAGCTTCATGTTTTGACGTATAACACAAACACACACCGAATGTGTTCCACTGGAGCCCGCTAGGACACAATTTTTGGGTCGAAGACTAGAAAACTTAGAAAAATCTATCTCTATGCGGCTATGCTCTTGTTTGTACAGTATGTAAATTTCCGACAAATTGCCTAGTATTAATCGTTTTTGCTGCAAAATTCTCTGGCCATCAATTTTCACACTAATGTCTTTCTTTATTTCTATATTTCTTCAAATTATTTCTATTTATTAACCTTTTACTTAGCAATTTGTCACGTATGAAAATTAACTCAAGGGCTGGCACTTGTATCAGACTTGCTGCCTGTCAGCTCTTTTTTGTAGATTGCAATTTTGCATTTTTAAGTTGTATTATGTAATGTAATATTTTTTTAGCACTCTACAAATAAACATTATTATTAATTTTCACACTAACAATGTCCTTTTTACTTAGAAGAGCACGACTAACTTCATCAGAATTATAAAAAGTTTTGACATTTTCCACAATTTCTGGAAGCAAAGAATGTCTCGTGCACAACGATGGTGATGCTAAGATACCCTCCTGTCGACCAAATTCTGGTGCTTTTTTAATTTGATGTAAAGTACTTCCAGCTAACAATCTTGTCTGTTCTGTTTTATCAGTAAGTACAAATTTCTCCTTTAACTTAGAGAGAATTTTGTTATCACTACCACTACTTTCTACTAGCCCATAAAAAACATGATCCTTCAGTGTACCAACAATTTCATTAAATTTTTGTTTGGAATACGGTTTCCTATTTAGATATTTTGCACTTATTGGTTCCAAATTAACCAATATTAAAAATCCGATTAATGCTTCTAAAGTAGCATTTTTGTCAACATACATTTCATTGTCGGTATTAAGATCTACGCTATTTACAGTATAGTTCTCAACCTCCACAACTTCTAAATTATCATTTACCGAGGGACCAGAAAATTCAGCACATTGTTCAATATTAAAAGCATATAATAACTTTTTACAACAATTATCACAAATCTTCTGATCCTTCGTATGACCTGGACAACGCTCTAGCATCCAAGGTAACATGAGACGCAAAGTTTTAGAATTAGATTTTAGAGGATTGCAGCACCTCTCTTGAAAACTGTGATTCATTTTGAAATTATGAATAGTAATTCAGGGCTTATTGTAGTTTAGGGGTAAACAATGGTCTATTATACTCAATACAAAAAAGGCAATGAACTGATATGACTGCAAATCTTAAGGATAAAAATAAATCAAAGATTAGTGATTTAGTGACTGATATGTGCAATCATATCGTATTCTACTAATTGTTTTTTGAGAAAAGTGGCGCTTCCATGTATACCGATCTGGACCAATAATCGTTTCCTTTCGGAAGACTGTGATAGCTACTGATCAACAGTAGACCTAAGAATTGTGATATTTCTTCAGCTGGTACCGTAAACCTATGCATTTTTGTCTCTTTTTGCATGAAGGTTTGTTTGTTTCATCAAGTATGACATTATTTATTTACTCCAGAATAAATAAAATATTACATACTCACTTTTCCACATGTTCTCTTCCTACTTTTTTGGGTCCAGCAGCAGCAACAGCAGCAGTCGCGATTACTATATTTTCATATTCCTTCCATTGCAATTTTCTTTTTGCGGTGGGTTCTGTATCCTCTTCATCTTCCTTGCTAGACCCGCTTTCTGTAGTACTACTTGTCCTGGGCATTTCTTGGGAAGGATTCACTGATTCTAATATTTCATCATAATTTCCTCTTCATCGTGTCCACTTCCTTATCACCCGATTCTGGAGGTAGTAATACGATATCATGCATCTATATCTGCTTTAGATGTAAAGCATCTCTCAAGAAACGGTATGTAGTAATGGACGAACTGCTAGTAAAAAGTTGCAAAAATCATACCGATTACATTTTTTTTGCATCAGTTGTGAAGTAAACGTACAACTGACAATCACCACAAAAACATTGCACTCTACAAGATGTCTAAATCACAAATAAGATAGAAAACCCTATAATTCTAGCAGATTGTACAAATAATAGTATTCTGGGAAACAGTGAAAGACTCATAGTAGTGACCACCCTTGACAGTCCAACGTTCCCAAAATGGGACAGCTCTAAGTTCTAAGAAAATATTAAAAAATGCGGAAAGTTCTAGTGCGGGTAATCACTATACATGATGATTCATACTATAAGAAATGTAAACTCCATAGAAAAGAACAGCAGAAACAATAGAGCAGCAGTAAAACTGTCAATATAACAACAATCAACAAAAATGTTAAAAACAATTAAATTGATAAGCTTGTAACTTAATTATATGCTTACTAACACCGATGAGAAATTTTTACATACAAATTAGTAGCTTACAAAAAGTCATTTACTACACGGAGAAGCTAAATATACATTATAAATTAAAACAAATAATAATGAAGTAATGTTCCCATTTTGGGAACGTTGGTCACTAAAAGGTTAATTTAACAGAAATTAAAAACTGCTGAGTGCAACAAAAACACCAACTATACGTGTTCATCTTAAAGTGACAAATACGACTAATCCAGATTAAATATAAAATAGATATAGTATAAGTACACTGAGTGTAGTGTATCAAAACGTATGTACTCGCACGTATAAGTGAAATATAAAAAATTATTGCAAAGGTTAAACAAAACAGCGCGGTTCTTTAAAGTAATTCAGCAACACTTTCGATACATGGCACAAAAAAAAATTCATATCTTTTGTTCCCATCGGATTCCCAAAATTAAATTTTGGTATGATGTTAAAGACATGTAAGGCCACGTAATATATTTTTTTTAAGAAAATCACACAGGAACAAATTTTTTTAATTTATTAAATAATTGAAATTTACACATTAATGTTATCTGAAAAAATATATTTATAAACTAGAATGTAGCATTTTCTATTCTGTTTTGAATAAAATAAATCCCACCCTGGTATCTCTAATAGAAGTCAAGCTATAGTGCACTTTATTTAAAGATGCACACACATATTTTGAAAAACGACAATAGTGTATTATCTCTGTAACATTTTTGAAATCTATAAATGTGGCATTGTTTACAACTCAAGGGAGGAAACACTTGTGTAAAGTATGAAGAAAATCAGAGAGTGTCGACAAGTTTGGTTGAATTTAGATGAAATGACTCACCAACCAAATGTCATAAATTTAGTCAAACCAACTAACAGCATGCTGATTACAACAATAATCACCACTGGTGGTAATTATAAAGATAATTTATTAAATTTTTACACGAATTTCACTTTTATTCACAATTTTTTGGTAATGTTGGCCATCATATTAGATTTCATTTGTAGTTGATTCAGACGATAAGTACGAGTTGTGCTTTGCACTCATCACAATTTTCATTTTGATCAACTAATTGTGTTATGAATCCAAGATTACTGACAAAATTGGGACCACTAGTAGTGGTTTATAATTTGATTCAAATGTCACATTTTGACAACTTAATTATACACTTCTTAAAAATTTTAAATACCACTTATACTCATTATATTCTCTCATAGAGTATAACTCGTAATATGATTAATAATCGATGATTCTACTTGTAAAACTGGAGCAGCACATTTCGTTGAACTGCAGTTTGGTTTCACACGCAGATAACATCGATAATAATCTTACCACTTGTTATATGGCAGCTGACAATCTCCTCAGACAAACAAATAAATAAAAATTTGACAATCAGTTGGGCAATTTATCGCAAAGCTAATTGCTGTTTGTGTTATCATTATGTGAATAATAAGAATATTATTCAAGTTTTAGGGGTACCCATACTCTAACCAATATCGATTGCCAAAATATGCATAATACACTTGAAGAATTACACTGAGTATTACAAAGTGCATGTTTTCAATTAGTAAATTCTGCCATATAGGGTGATTCAGAAATAACAGATTTCCAGAAAATGAATTTTGAAGTTTTATTGAATTTTGGATCTGGTCCTGTCATTTGTAGCTAACCTAATTCGCAAAATTGACAGATAGTAACGATCCTAGCGGCCAACTTTGAAAGTACTCACTGCGAGATAATTTGCAGGTAAACACATGGTGGAAGTGTTTATTTTATTGAAATATTCTACATAATGAATAATAAACGTGCTACAAAGAGTAATATTTATTGCTGTGTTCCACAATGTAGTACTTATTACGATGGCACAGTATCGTTTCATTTATTTCCATCGTACAACCAAAAATTGAAGGCCGAATGGATTAGAGTGCTGAAAATTGGAAAAGAAGTTTCTCGGTTTATGCGTGTTTGTAGCAAACATTTTAAAGACGAAGACTTCTTTTTTAAAGGTAAGTACGTAGATGCAAACTGAGTGAAATTACATATAATAATTATTAGTTTAATAAAACATCACAGTTTTAACATAACCTCCAAATTTGTTAACATTTATTTGCCTTTATTTTTTAGCTCATGTCAATAAACTACATAAATTGAAGAAAAATGTAATACCTTCACAAAATTTACCGAAACTAACACATGAGCGGCCTGTCGATGAAATTTCAGTTTGTCAACGAAAAGAAAGAGCTCTGAATAGACGTCGAAGATTAATGTGAGCATAAATAATAGTTATTTAATAAATTAGTTTGTTAATGAAAGCGATTAATGATCGAAACTGTTTAAAGCACGAACGAGCGATAGGGAGTGAGTGCCTTTAATAGTTGAGATCATTAGTTGCTCATTAACAAACGAATTGATTACAACAGTTTTTCGTTGACCGTAAAATTCTTCGATTTTAAGATAGAAAATTTCAAATAATACCGAATCCAAACTTGTGCGTATATCTGGTTGCCCAAAGTAAAACATCATCAAAACGTCAAAATCACAAACGGGTTTATTAATGAAAAAGAGTGTATTAATGAGGTCCATTAATGCATCCTTTTTTCACAAAACAGTTACTTAATAAAAAAGAGTGTATTAATGACGTCCATTAATACATCCTTTTTTAGAAAAAATCATTCATTAATATTGACATTAACAAACGGTCAACGAAAAAACTTATTTGGATATACTTTTAAATATGTTTTCCAGGAAGCTAGCAGATGTAGAAGATAATCAGCAGGTGACAAATAAGTATTTATTTATAATTTTTTTAAATTTAGAAGTTTATTTATTTAGAAAATAATCTCTAGCTGACAAAAACACAGAAAAAATGCACGTACACAAATACTGCTTTCACTGTTTATCTCTCAGTTAGCCACCATGACACATTTTCACAGCGCCATCTACATGTGCTTGAAACTGCGAATTACGGAAGGTAACCGTTATTGTAAACAGAAATATGATATGTTTTGTTTGCAACTAAAAGATCGAGCCTGTTATTGTTATTTTATGTTTGAATGACACTACAAGAAAATTTGTGTTTGTACTTTTTCTCGAGTTTACGGTCACAATTTTATAATGGAATACTATTTAATAATATTCATATAATATAAATATTAATTAATAATTATAATATTTTGTTTTAAAGAATTTAAATATTAACAAGTATGTTTTGTATTGGAATTGAAATGAAAAGTATGATTGAAAATCAGTAACTAATAATTTATTTCCTAATTTATTGACCTAATCTTAATTGTATGCATATATAACTATACGGACAGAATATTATAAAATATAGTAACCATTATTGTTGCCTTAATCAAAATCTTTTGTTTACAAAAGATAGTATTTTTTAATAAAACAACAAAAAATATTCACGAATTAATCTAATTCTTTAAAAAATGCGCACTTCTCCAATGCAAATTTTGGGCAATCTTTCTCTTATTTTGTGCTGATTACAATTTTTGTAGATTTGACTAAACCCTGCTTGGCGTGTTTCTTATTGTTCGTATTGATGACCTTTAAGTTTAAAAACATCTGAAAGTATGAAGGCATACTCTTATCTACTTTGCAGTGGTAAGTGGATCCATCTCGATCCGGAATAGATTTTCGACAAAAATTACCGATCTCGATAAATGTGTGCTTATAGTATAAGTATCATTCCTATAAGCTTAACAAAAAAAATTTCGAAAAAAAAACGTTCCCGGCGACGCTAGCGACATTGAAAGTCGCCATTTTGGGTATTTTAGCACACAGCCCATCCAGTCAATTGTTGATGAATTTGACTGGGATTTTTTGTATTCTACTCTTTATACCCATCTCCAGATGGATAATAAGTCCCATGACCCTACCTATGAAACTGAGGTCATCAACGGTCAACATTTTGAAAAAAACAAAAAGGTGTAAAAAAAGATGTGAAACGCGTTCTAGGACTTCAATTTCGTTAAATAACAATAATACAACAATAAATTCAAAATGTTGACCTTTCATGACCTGGCATGACCTGAGCCTGACGCCTTTCTGCGCCAATTTTTGGACCTAACTGGTGGTTGAGTTCAGAAAGAATGACCCATATATATCTATAAAAAAAAAACTAAAACTAATTATATTTAACGTTTTAAAAGAGCCTAATTTTAAAAGAGATCTGTATGCTATACTAAAACCCTGAACATCTGATTTATGGTTCATACTACAGGAATTTTGATTAATGTAACTCATTTAAAAAAAAACAACTTTTTTGATTATTATCTTCCATTGCTAGAATGTTGGTGTCATTAGAGTTTATCTTATGAAATTCATTTTTAACATGTATAGCCAAAGCTGTTGCATCTTTATTATTTCTAATATCGTTTTTATGTTGATTTAATCTTATTGACAATTTTTGGGAGGTCTAACCAATATATATTTGTTTACAGTTATTACAGGGAATTTGGTATACTAATTTTGACTGTTGATTAAATGGAATTTTATCTTTTAATGTAGAATGAAGGTTAACTGTGATTAGATTCTTTTTTATTAATTTTATGTTTGTATTTTTTTAAGATACGAATAATTTGGTTTGTTAAATTTGGAATGTGAAAAATTGGTTTATAAATAATGCTGTCTTTATTTTCTATGTTTGTGTTCCACCATAATTTACTTTTGTACCCTGAGAAAGATCCTAAAATATAGGTTGTTAAATAAATCTAAATGGTTTAATTGATTACCCAAGATAAACAGAAACAATACACAATTAATAAATAAATATTCATCATAATAAACAAGCTAGAAGTTCTGATACTGAGCTACCGGACATTTCTTGAGAATTACATAGCTTCAAAGTGCTGTTATTCCTTGAAATATATTCAGACTACATTTGGGATACGTCGAATATTATCAAAATTAAGTAATATATCGTACTTATTACTGAAAACTATGTGTTTGTTTCATTTTCTCAATTTATGTTTGTTGATATCTTATAGCATTGAACATGGCATATGAAATTTTTTTGGAAAAAAAAGGGAAAACTATAAAACTTTTCTTTACCTTCTTTTTACTATTGGAATTCATCGAAGTATCTTCTAACCTAAGATCTTAATAAGGTGAATCTCTTAAGGTCAGTGTTAATCAATGACAAAAAGTATTGTTTTGATAGAGACCGGTAATCTGCATACAGTGAATGAAATAAGGGTGATATTTACCCATAATGACGGCAATATCAACAGTGGTAAAAACAGTGTTATTGGCAATGGAGGCAGTGAGTCGTCAATGAGGGCAATTCTCGCGGCAGTTGAGACATTTTTGGAGCGATGAAAGAAATGCAG
This sequence comes from Agrypnus murinus, assembly GCA_929113105.1. Classification (NCBI taxonomy): domain Eukaryota; kingdom Metazoa; phylum Arthropoda; class Insecta; order Coleoptera; family Elateridae; genus Agrypnus; species Agrypnus murinus. The sequence continues at coordinate 94,960,476 of OV816023.1, forward strand.
CGGCAGTGAGGCAATGATAAAGAAATATGCGAATCATTGCTCAAACACGGCAGTGGTGTACAGATTTTTAGTGAGTGAAACACCCCTCGGGGTATACTATTACAGTATTTTTAAAGTGTCAATGTTTGTGTTTGTTATCTTTTGTTGAATGTGGTCAAAAATCTGTTAGCGTGTTATTTTACCTTAGTACGAAACTTATCATAATAATAGTAAGCAACCAGACTGCCAGATCCGGCTTGAGATCAAAGAATTATCCCCAAAACTTTTTAATGTAAAAATTTTTAAAATTGCATTTTTGTGATCTATCCATCTTTGTGTTTTGCCCCATAAACCAGCAGGCATTATTTAAGATTCACTGTGTATATCTACCAGCACTGTTGAAAGTTATAAATTAAATATTATTATTAGAATGGAATTATTAGCAGTTTCAATAAGCCCATAATATCCAAAATTATATCTATATCAGAAAAAAAACAGATTCAGAAAAAAGAAGAAAAAACTTTTTTTTTCATTTGCATCACTAGGCTACAGTAGATATTCTTTAGCATATGATGAACATCTGTAAATCCAATCGTAATGCAAGAATGTAGTTATCTTAATCCTAATATGGAACTGATTTTGTTTTAAAAATTCACAAAAGGAATAAGTCAAGGCTGGCTTCTTGAATCTGGAAAGCAATTTTTATTCAAAATAGAAAACAAGTGCATTTAAAAGGTTTATAGAAAACATTCAATTGTTTTGAAACCTTGCAGTTTATTGGTTAATAAATAAACTGTTGTAAGCAGTATTCCTGCTGTTCGTATATTATTTGTTAAACTTGATAATAACACAAAATACGACCTTCAAGATAAAGTTAATCAGAAATATAACAACTAATGGCTGAAAAAAACTCAGTAATCTATACTTAAGCGTTTATACACATACATACCTTTTTTACTAATCTGCATTTTGTAACATTATCTGTAAGAGGATGTGTGGTCATGTCGAACAAAAGAAAATTCTGTTTTTCGGTTGTAAGGACCCCTTTTTCTACTAAATTCTTCGCAAGGCGTTCCCTTACATTTTTTAATTGGTACCTTAATTTAAGTGGATTCCACGTTTCGCCTTTAAAAACAATACATCAATATCCTAATAAATACAAACAAAAACTTTATTTGTAGTAAAATTTACCACTAAGATATTCGATCCAACTTTGAACCGTTTCAGGAGGATCTGTTTCTTTCAAATGTTTTAAAGCTTCGTCCAATAAGACGTCACCTGTTGGTGTATCGCTTTTTAAAATAAGTTTACGGGATAGTAAACCCTTTCTACGCATTCCAGCACGTTCTAATTCAACCCGACCACGTAAACCTAATTCTATAAGTATGCATCCTCGTAAACCACTGGAAATGCAGTCGTTCCAAAAAGATGTGTATCCCTTTATAAACAAAGTTGAATTATGTTAGTTGATACTTCATCCGAGTCAGTTGTCTATTCTCACCTCTTTGTCTTTAAGTCCCAACAGCAAAACTTCTTCCATTAAAGTTAATCTCGTTTCTTTAGAATCGCCATCGTCCATGTCATCATCTCTTTCATCTTTCTTATCAATACCCTGGGATTCTTTAGGCACTCCTTCACTGTTTTCTCGTATTATATTTCTCCGCTGCACGAGTCCTTCACTACGGTTCATTTTAGTCAGGTGTAAGATTCACAGCCAGTAATTTGAAAAGTAGAAAAACAAAAAACTATACGGATAACAAATTATATTTATATATTTGCGAATGTTGACGTTTAATATTTGTTACAGTCAATAAATATGGCGAACGTTCGTGGCAATTCGTAATACTTAGCACGGCACTCTGAGATGAAACGATGTGTGGCAGTGGCGTTCAATAGTAACGATCACCATTTTAACGATGCAATAAATATTCTTTTAGACACCATCCATGTATTCGTATATGCGAAAAAACAAACTATTGTAATTTACCACTTATAGTGAACACGATTATTATAAGATCCACTATTAATTTGCAGAACTTTCACGTGTTACACGCTCATCGCAGTCAGTGGCGCTCATGCAGGGAAAGCATTTCGAATTCCAATTTACCATTTGATAATCAGGAATTCGATGTACAAACCATTAATATAATATTTAATACATACATATATTTTATTAGTTATCTGTTCAATAAAATATATTTTTTCTACTAAAGATTTATTAAATGTAGATTATATATAATTAGATAGGGTCAACCGGGGTAAATATGAAACACCAAAAATTTGCGGTAAAGGTGAAACGTGTTGATAACCAACCTATCTTTAATTTTTAGAAAATTCTAAAAAGAATATAATTACTTCAGGTTTATATTACATGATGTACTATAATTATAACATGTTGGACTGCCCCTTATACACAATTTATTTTATTCAATATAAAATCTGCTAAAAACCATCAAAACAAATTTGAAAAGCATATATAAAACTTTTCCGGTAATTAAGATTCTATACCAGCTACTCTATTAATTTTTAAATAAGGAATAGATTATTTAACACAGCAAATATAATAAATTGCTTTCATAACATATTGATTTTGTTTTATTCAGTTACAAAGTTCAGGGAAAAAATGCAACACAAAATTGGGAAAAAGTGAAACACTGTCTGGGAAAAAATGCAACACCATTTGCAAGATTCAACATGAGTTAGAGGTAGAGATGTTGTTTGGATTTAGTAGGTATTGCGCCCCTTGAGCGTGGGAAAATTTTGATGACCGTGGGAACCTAATTAGCATAATTAATTGCTCTAATTAAATTGATTGATCTAATAAATATGCAAATGAGGCGCGAATTAAATTTATTGCTCTAATTAAATGATCGAATTAAATTATTTGATCTAATAAATATGCAAATGAAGCGCGAATTAAATTTATTGCTCTAATTAAATGATCGAATTAAATTATTTGATCTAATAAATATGCAAATGAGGCGCGAATTAAATTTATTGATCAAAAAAATATGCAAATGAGGCGCGAATTAAATTTATTGCTCTAATTAAATGATCGAATTAAATTATTTGATCTATTAAATTTATTAATCTAATAAATATGTAATTGAGACGCGAGGTAAATTTATTGATCTAGTTAACATGCAAACATGAGGCGTGAATTAAACCATATCATTCGCGGTATCGTTTGAATATCCGCCATCTTGAATCTGTCATTTTTAAATCTGTCAATTATGCATCTGTCATTTTTGTATCTGTCATTTTTGCATCTGTCATTTTAAATCTGTCAATTTTGCAGCTGTCATTTATACGTATGTCAATTTTAATCTGTCATTTTAATTCTGTCATTTTTGCATTTGTCATTTATGCGTCTGTCAATTTTAATCTGTCATTTTTGCATGTGTCACTTTAAATCTGTCGATTATGCATCTGTCAATTATGCATCTGTCATTTTTGCATCTGTCAATTGTGCATCTGTCATTTTGCATCTGTCATTTTGCATCTGTCATTTTTGCATCTGTCATTTTTGCATCTGTCATTTTGCATCTGTCATTTTGCATCTGTCATTTTTGCATCTGTCATTTTAAATCTATCAATTTTACAGCTGTCATTTATACGTCTGTCATTTTTGCATCTGTCATTTTTGCATCTGTCATTTTTAAAATCTGTCAATTTTGCATCTGTCATTCTTAAAGCAGCCATCTTGGATTTCCCCAGATTTGAATTTTAGCGCTAACTCTGGGATTGGATCCTTTTATCCCTTTCACTAAGCGGAAACTCTTTCTCTCTCCTTCTCATAGTATGACTACTTACCGGCTCTGCTTTGTAGCTTAGGATGTTCGCCGTCGGAAATCTTCGGCTTTATTCGTGTACTCTATCGCTGATGACGACGATCTACCTTTTATATAGTCACCCTTCACCCTCACCCTTCACCCTTAGTTATGCTAGTAAATGAAACATCAATGTTTAAATATACATATTATTTATTTTGCTATACATTGAATGGACAATTGTAACATATTATTTGACAAATAATTATTCATTACACAGTATGAGTTGAGATCATCACGTAACACTTGCAAATTGTTCAAATATTTTTGTAACCTATTTCTAAGATAGTTTATTTCCGCCATGGTGTTCTTAATACGACGGTGTAAACGTTGTCGTCGTTGACGTTTTCGACTGCTGCTGATATGATTGCAGTCGTGTACGTACGGCATCGATAAACTTTTGCGGATAATGTTTTATTATTTCTAATAAAATAAACGAGTTCAAGCCACCACCAGTTGCTGCTGCGTTGTCTATTAAACTGGTAGCTGAGTAGTAGCCGCATAACAGCTCGGTCGTGAATAAGATGGAGTCTGTAGGTGGAAGCGTTTTATAGACATCTTCAGGGCGTCTCAGTTGACCTTCTACTACGTTCTCTATGTTTGCGTGGTAGAAACGCGAAAAGTCCAGGTGCTGTAACGTTCATGCCTGATGATTGATCAGCGGTGCTAGATGCAATATAGACTGAAACTCGTAATCTTTTAAGGTTATAGTCCGCTGTTTATCATTCTGATAAATCGCCACCCTGTTGCCGAAAAACTCGTTGTAAATAATCTCGATGTATAAATTCTCACATAGATGGACTTTCAAATGTTTATCACGATGTAGTACACTGTCGTCCTTGCGGCAGCAGCAATCATAAAAGAAATCTTTAAACACTGCCTCGACTCGTATATCATACAACTCGAACCAGTCACTTTCCGACAACACTATTTCACCATGCTGACATACGTTATTCACGCATTCGAGCTTCACTACCACGTCAAATTCTTTAGACCCCAAGGCGTCGTCGTCGGACGGAATAAGTCCTACTTGGATGTTGTGTATATGGTCGTACTTTTGTTTTTCACCTGGAGGTCTCGTAACATACAACGGATACTGGACAGCCCCGAGCAGTTGAACACGTACTTCACCTTTAGCTACTGCTGCTGCTACTGGTGTATCTACAATAGTAAAGTTTGCTGACGCTGCTACAGCATCATCAGCGTAGTATAGAGACTGCTGCGACAGATCATGGAACGTTAAACAATAATAATACAATAATCGATTAATATAAGCATAAACATACAAAAGTTTTAAACACCTTACCTAGTTCTTCTTCATTGTTCCACGCTTGACCGTTCTCGCTGTACTTGTCGGTACTTGCTGTTGATGATGATGCATGATCTGCAACATCCGGGTCTTCATCTAAACAAGCAGCAGCAGCAAAATAGACACAAATTAGCATACAAACACAAACTTGAAGTTTTATAAACAACAACTTACCTATTTCCAGGGGTTCGCTCTCACAGGTCTCGTTATCATAACAATAATTAGGACTGCTTATACTCGACATCATCGTAATTTCTGCTGCTGCTGTACACGTGCTGTCTGCTACACGCTAACAACTGTCGACTTTATATAGTCGCTTATACTTACCTAGATCCAACGCATGCTCAGTAACATGCATACGGTAAACAAGTGGTCGACGTTAACAGACAAGTCTCATCTTGTTTAATGACACGTCATCACAGGCAGGTGTGTAGGTAATTACCTCATTCTTGCTTCTCTCTCTCTCATACTAGTTATAGCTATCACTTTTTTTCATGCCTTGGTACAGAGGGGAGAATAGTAATAATACACATATAGAACATTAATCTTTTACACGCCCAAACGTCTATTTATTGTTTCAAGTTCCTGTAAAAGCTGATTACATGCACTGATTAATACAAAAGGAATTATTGCCACGTATAGGTATCAAGGATGCATAAACTAAACTTTCCAACGTCATAATTATTGTACCCAGATGGCGCCTGATTGATTAATAACTTAGAGTTCCTTTATGATAATATTATATAATAAAAATAAGAGTTGGGACAACAGATATACCAGAACGTTTACTGAGGCAGAGAGAGGTTGAGAAATAAGAAGATTTTATAGAATGTATTTCGTTTATTTTATCATCTTATCAAAAATATTATATTACATATAAATACTATTACAATACGGCTATATTACATAGTACAAATTAAATATTTACTTATTCTATGATTTTTCTCGCTTTAAGCTCTGTGATTGAAATTATTTCGTTGTCGTTTTCTAGACTGCTGCTATGAGCTTTCTTTGCGGCGTACAACAATTGTACTCGATCCACTAGTTGATCAGGCGTACTCTGACGTATCCAATCCAATTTCATCATCTTGTTTAACTTTTTGGGAAGACTATCCTCAAAGTCTGTTATTCTGTATAAATTTGGTCTGATTACATTTTCGTATTTCCAATGTTTAACGCTTATTAGTCGACCGCAGCGCCTATAGTCTTTCTTATGAGCATTAGTAAGTGAGATTATTTTCATATAGTTGTCGATATTTTCCTCTGTTGGACTAGGAGAGCTTAATCGTTTAAGCGTTAGTAAAGTAAACAGACCGGGTGTTCCATTGAAAAGTTTGTTTTTAATTAAAATATCTTTTCTCTGAAACTGTACTCGTGAACAAGCAAATCGCCACTCATCTTTGTCATTATATAGACCGTACCTAGTTTTATCTACGTTTTTGTTTTCTCCGTTAGCTAATAATGCTCTATAATAGTTAGAGAATTCCTGATAAATCCTTAAGTCGGAATCGCATTCTTCTTCTTCTTCTTCTTCTTTATCATCATCATCTTCAACAGATGTAACTGAAGATGTTTGTTCAAGTTTCGGTGAGAGATAAACGGTCCCCGGTCGAGGTTCAGTTTTATCATTATGTGAAAGTAGGCTAATTTATTACGTATAGCATTACGAGCGTTTATTATTTCATCATCATCATCTTCGAGCCTTATTTCTTTATTTGTATCACGGGGATCATTGGTATGCATACGTTTCAGACCCGCGTCTTTAATTATTACATCATTTCTAGGATTTGTCTTATTATCATTATTATTCACACCTATGGTACAATGGATTGTTTTCAAGTGCCTTTTATAACTACTATTACGTGAAAAAGATTTGAAACATTTAGTACAAGGGACTTTGTGTCCACGATGTATATTCATATGGCTTGCATACCCGGAGCGTCGAATGTTCAGACCGCATACATCACACAAGCGTCGTTCCATAACGTCTAATGAATGATCAGGAACAAAGTTCCTGTTTATATAGTCCAGCTACATGTACATACACGCGCAATTTCAAACAGATACACGCACAGTCGTACATTATAAATATATACACGCGCAATTTGAAGTATATACACGCACAGACGTACATCATAAGTATATACACGCGCAATTTGAAGTATATACACGCACAGCGTACATTATAAGTATATACACGCGCAATCTGAAGTATATACACGCACAGACGTACATTATAAGTATACACACGCGCAATTTGAAGTATATACACGCACAGACGTACATAATAAAGCATAAACACGCGCAATTTGAAGTATATACACGCACAGACGTACATTATAAGTTTATACACGCGCAATTTGAGGTATATACATGCACAGACGTACATTATAAGTATATACACGCGCAATTTGAAGTATATACACGCACAGACGTACATAATAAAGCATAAATACGCGCAATTTCAAACAGATACACGCACAGACGTACATAATAAAGCATGTACACGCGCAATTTGAAGTATATACAAGCACAGACGTACATAATAAAGCATATACACGCGCAATTTCAAACAAATACACGCACAGACGTACATTATAAGTATATACACGCGCAATTTGACGTATATACACGCACAGACGTACATTATAAGTATATACACGCGCAATTTGAAGTATATACACGCACAGACGTACATAATAAAGCATAAATACGCGCAATTTCAAACAGATACACGCACAGACGTACATAATAAAGCATGTACACGCGCAATTTGAAGTATATACAAGCACAGACGTACATAATAAAGCATATACACGCGCAATTTCAAACAAATACACGCACATACGTACATTATAAGTATATACACGCGCAATTTGACGTATATACACGCACAGACGTACATTATAAGTATATACACGCGCAATTTGAAGTATATACACGCACAGACGTACATAATAAAGCATAAATACGCGCAATTTCAAACAGATACACGCACAGACGTACATAATAAAGCATGTACACGCGCAATTTGAAGTATATACACGCACAGACGTACATAATAAAGCATGTACACGCGCAATTTGAAGTATATACAAGCACAGACGTACATAATAAAGCATATACACGCGCAATTTCAAACAAATACACGCACAGACGTACATTATAAGTATATACACGCGCAATTTGATGTATATACACGCACAGACGTACATTATAAGTATATACACGCGCAATTTGAAGTATATACACGCACAGACGTACATAATAAAGCATAAGCACGGGCAATTTGAAGTATATACACGCACAGACGTACATAAGCATAAACACGCACAATTTACAATCATCGTGTTATATTCTATATCATTAACTCCCTTTTTTTTGTTGCCTTTTTGCTGCCTATGTTATCATGTTTGGTTTTTCTAGTCAGAGATCCATCATCATCTTGACATATTCATTTTCTTTTATACGAAAAATAAAAACATTAAAATATTTATCGAGTTCTCATAAAACATATACAATCATTTTTAATATGACTGAAAGCATTTACTAAATACAAAATTTATATATTTCATCTATTTAAAAAGACTTCCTACAACGTGAAAGAATATATACAAATGTACTACAATTATTTTTTATCAAGTGTTGACATAAGTGAGCATGCAGTCATGTATTTTATCAAACTTTTGCATGTTTTGTATGACGTTGGCTTAGACAGTTACAAGCACTGCTACTGAAATAGGTATGCTGACTCCTGCGTCTAAGATGCACTGCCGAAACTGGTGTTGTAATTGTAACTCATTTAGACTGTTACTGTCTTCGATCTCGTTTAATGATAATAGCGATAATGATAATAACCTGCCTATTTTTTATTGCTGTTTTGTTTAAAAATGTAGATCTGAACATAGACAAGTTTATTCCACTCCCCCTGCCCCGGGGCAACATATATTTATTAACAGTCACTCTGTTCTTGGTTTATAGAGAAAAGGGCATGTCTATAAATTCTAATACAATAGAGAGCTTAATTACGTAAAATAAGCTACATGTATAACCGACCTTTTTAAATCTGATTACCAGATTTATAACAACTGAGAAAACAAAATACCTTTCTGACAATTTTAATATTCGTCTAACGATAACGGGGAAAGATAGAAATCTTTTAGAATGACGTTCTCAAATGTTTATCACGTAGAAGGGTGATAATTCTCAAACTCTTTAACAGACCACATAAAAATAGAACTTTATAAGCCGAGATAAATGTTAAAAAATTCCAAGTGTCAAAATTGGCTGCAATAAAAATTAAATCTTTAAAATAATGGCTGAATTTACTCTACTATTACTCAGTTATTATTAATCAATCAAAAGCCAGCCGGGTACAATAATTATGACATTGGAAAGTTTAGTTTATGCATCCTTGATACCTATACGTGGCAATAATTCCTTTTGTATTAAATAAAGGTTACGTTTGATAACGTTTTGCCTCTTGCTAACAGAACATCCAAAAGGTATGTAGTAACTGTCGCCGAGCAGTAGTTTAAAATGGGGGTTTCAATCCCTCCGAGGGAGCGTGGCTCCAATAAAAAATTAAATCTTCAAAATAATGGCTGAATTTACTCGACTATTACTCAGTTATTATAGAGTTCCTATATAATAATAATAGGTTATATAAGATAAGAGTTAGGACATGTGGATTCAATGTCAAGAACGACTTGATTTCTCATGAAGTATTTTCACCTATCAACTTTCAGTTGTTTGATTTGACAAATTGTTTCTTGACAAATATGAAGATCGATGTCAATAAATTCTGTGATTCAACATTATTATAATACTCTTAATATTTATTTACTAATAAAAAATACATATTATTATTAAGCTAATTTAATAATATAAAGAAAAATGTGTATTAGGATGTAAAGTAATGTAAATTTTGTTATAGAATCTAAAAAACAAAGTGTCAGACTATTAAGATCATGTACTCCTTGACATTGGATCCAACCAATTAAAATCCGGCATCATACATGTCCCAACTCTTATTTTTATTATTTAATATTATCATAAAGAAACTCTAAGTTATTAATCAATCAAACGCCATCTGGGTACAATAATTATGACATTGGAAAGTTTAGTTTATGCATCCTTGATACATATACGTGGCAATAATTCCTTTTGTATTAAATAAAGGTTACATTTGATAACGTTTTGCTAACAGTACATCCAAAAGGGATGTAGTAACTGTCGTCGAACAGCTTTAGTACGTCTTGACGTAGTAGTGTCGATAACATTTTCGCAATATTTATGAGTGAAACATATGTAAATAGCTTATGAAAGACAACGGGAATAACCCTTGCATCTCTGTATTTAATATTGCATTCTTCAAGGACCTGTAAAATTTTAATGTGCACCTTATCCTTTATTTATTATTTGTGGAGAATTTTAAAACTACTACAATACATATATCAATTTTAGACAGCTTTTAATAAAGTATTAATTGTACCAAATTTCAGATCTATCTAATTGTCACACTGACAGTTTAATTTATTAAAAACCAAATTTCATAATTACCAACCTTCTAGTAAATAGTTTCAAATATGAAATGAAAAGAAGCTTTACTGAGAAGGTTTTTTTCCACCTATTTTTCAATTATCTGTAAAAGAAAGAGATAGAGATTGGATACTAATTAAAAAGACAGATAGTAATTTAAAGCATTTATTATTTTATATGTTTTATAAGTTATTCAACATTAGTTGATATGTATCCTGAAAAAAAAGTAAAGCTACATATATTTACACCGTCATATATACAGTGAGATCAAGATTGATTGTCCTGATCCTACACTACTTTCCATCACCTTGATATCAATATTTACATCCAATTTATAAATAAAACTAGTGATATAAAGAATTGTGGGGAATTTATTAGATGTCCCTAGATGTCAATCTGTCAAAATTGTTTTTGTTGTTAACTCATTGCCGTGCGTTGTTAATTCCGTTTATTTCTTTATTCTTTTCGTTGTTTAATTATTTCTATACATAAGTCTTTTTCAAGACTACCACTGAAGGATTATATTGAGTGCAAGGTAAATAAAAAATATTTTTATTGTTGTTATAAAGTTATTATATGTAGAAATTGTTAATTACAGGTTACAGGTCAATAACCTCTATCAAAATGCCCTTTTCTCTTGAACAAAAGAAATTTATTATAGAAGCTTATTTTCGCAACGGTGAACGAGATGGTAATGCAGAATGGAAATATTCTCCAACGCTTTGTGCAGAAGAATGGATAAATCGCTTCCCTGATATGGAAATTGACGAAGAAACTTTAATTCGACATATACACCGGATTGTGCACCGTTTTCGTGAAACAGGGAGTGTTAGTAAGGGGAAGTCAAGTGGTCGTGGTACTGTACTTACGGAAGATGTTGTTGCAGATGTGCGCACTCGTGTAGAGCGTAGTCCAAACAAACCATTACGCCAACTTGCTCAACAAACAGGTAATCGTAACAGTTATATGAAAATTACTTTGAAATATTAAATGAAAATTATTGTAGGTTTATCATATGGTACAGCTCACAAGGCAGTAAAGAAAATACTACACTTCCATCCATATAAAGTTACTGTCGTGCAAGAGTTACTTCCCCCTGATTATGAAAGACGAATTCAATATTGTAACTGGTCTAATGCAAATCTTCGCAAGGATGATTTATTGGATCTCACATTCTTTTCCGATGAATCGTGGTTTCATTTGTCCGGATACATTAATTCACAAAATTATCGAGTATGGTCTGCAGAAAATCCACACGTTTTTCAAGAAACGTAGCTTCATCCATTAAAAACTGGGATGTGGATAGCAATATCCAAGAGGCGGATAATTGGCCCTGTTTTCTTTGAAGATACAGTAACAGCAGCACGTTACCAACAAATCTTAGAAACGTTTATAAACCAGCTTAATGATGAGGAACTGCAACGTGGATATTTTCAGCACAATAATGCTACTGCTCATACAGCTGGAAGAACGGTTCGGTATTTAGACCAATTTTATGGTGAGAGAATAATCGGTGCAGGACGTTGGCCTGCGAGGTCACCTGACCTCACGCCACCAGATTATTGTTTGTTTGGCATCTTAAAAAATACAATTTACCAGACTCGCTTGCATATACTAGATGAGTTGAAGGATGCTATTACTGTGGCAGAACGAAGCATTACACCTGAGCAATTGGTAAACATATTCGAAAATATGAAAAAACGAGTAGATGCTTGTCTGGCTGTACATGGAGATCATTTTGAACACGTACTATAAATCTATTGTAATAATTTTAATTGTAAATTGTTTAATTGTGTTAATTTGTGTAATTTTAATTGTTCATTAAATGAAATCTTTTGTATTTACTTCTTATTTTTGATCGTAATTGATCTTAATGATAATAATTGATAATAATAGTATTGGTTACCAATACTGTGGCAAGTGAAATTGACACGTCTTGTTATTTCTGTTATCAATGGTAACACATAAAACAGTAAAATATTTCAATTAGCATTCAGTAATTCTTTTAAATTCCTGATGTTTATTTTGTATGAAAAGGATAAACTTTTGCATAGTTCAAATGAGAGAAAATAAACAATCCTTATAACCATTTCAATATATTTTTTAATTAAAAACGAACTTGTTTTTCATGTTTTTAATTTCATACAAACCAAAGTGTTTCTAAGTTTTTGTACATTACTTTGGAGGTTAGTTTTTTGAATGTCATCCGCACGCCACTGATTTTGTCCTGACTCTCAGGTGATGGATGTAAATATTGATATCAAGCTCGTGGAAAGTAGTGTAGGATCAGGACATTCAATCTTGATCTCCCTGTAGATTGATAAAACGTACATAAATAATCCAGCCCTCTCGCTGGTCGAGTCGCACGTACAACTCGACAAGGACCGTAATGTCGCCAACTTCTAAATGGCCTGTTGCTATCTTGGCCGCAACAAGCTTTGGATAGCTGGGTAGAGCCTCCCCTGCGCCCATACAATGCTTCAGGAACTGAAAAATATTAACACCGTTTTAGTATGTTGTTTATAGATAAATAAAAGTCTACTTTATGAATAAATAAAAGTCTACTTACAACACCTCTGTGTGGCGTGTCGCTATACAGTCGGTGCAATACAGTTCTGGACCACGAGCATACGGCCATCGATACATTTGCTGCAAAATTTACGATTTTAAATATAACTAAGTGTTTGTAATCAAAGAAAAACAACTTACCCATTTTTAAAATATTTATAAACGGTAGTCTCGTTATGAAATTTTTTTTTAATGTTAGTCAACGTGTAACCTTTTGTATTTATCTAAAACGAAATATGTAGTCCCATCCCCTAAACATGGTGTTTTAAGATACAAAAGGTGTTAACGATAGTTTTGTTTGGCTCCGATTGGATGAGAAACTTAATCCCTAACCTATTGCAAAAAATAATTAAGGGTGTCATAGTTTATGCATTTTCAATTTTACAACACTATAGAGAGAGAGACGATAAGAACGAAAATATATAGCCTAATTTAATTTACAAAAACACGTAATAATGTAAAACTGACATCCTCAATTCTATTTATGAATTTTCTTGAGCTCTTATCTGATAGTCCTATCTGTCCGAAGAAAGAATTTTTACCATTATAGATTATAATCTATATGGCATATAATTAGAATTAGTATGCGAGGTTGTTAACGAGAATTGTGAACTTCTATTTTACGTGTTCTGTCAAAAGAGCTTGAGATTTCCCAGAAATGTATACGAACAAAACGATGTCTGTATTATCGTTGTTAAATCGACTATGTTTTATGACCCTGTCAATTGGACAATAGACTAAAGTGCGCGTTTCATCTCACTTTGAACAATCAACATAAAAATAGGGAGTGTATTATGTTCCTATCGGTAGGTAATAAATTTCTGGAAAAAACTGTTCCTACCGGTAGACGTTTTGTGTTTCTTTAAAATTCACCTAAAATAAAATATTTAAACGAAAGAACAATAAGTCGTGGCATATATAATTGCGGAAAGAACGCCTTGAGTACCTAATAAAGTTAAATATTTTCTGGAAAGAAAAAGAGTCCTATAATAATCACCTAAACTAAATAATTTTACAGATTTTTGTTATTTTTAACCCTAATAATTGTTACGTATTTAGTTATTGTTTAGGTGATTGAAAGAAGAAAAACTTGTCGAAAACAACACACCCAATCTTGCAGAGTGAGATATTATCTAGTACACCGGTTAAAGGACGTCTTAATTAAGCAGAACTCTTTTACTACAAGAACAGAGGTAGCAACCATACTGTTATTATGAATCTCTTTCAACCTTTGTTAAATTTACAGTTAAACATTAAAGTATATTACCCTGTAAATCAGGTTACTTTCTTTCAGTTTTATGTATATTACATTGTACCTGTTTAAAGAAAAGGTTTTTATAAGATTATAACGCCTATTATCTTGGGTTCTTTCAGCTTGTGAACCGACTGTGTCCTAGCAAATCGTCATATAACACCCCGAACTCTTAATTAAGATATCGATCGATCTACCGATAAAGATTTACCTGAAAGAAAAAAAAAGAATTAGTTTCTTTACATTGTTTACATTTTGACGTAAAGAATAAATCATGTAAAGAATTAATTGTTGACGCGTAATAAAATGCGTAAAGAATTGTTGTAAATTATACGGCACATCATCTCTCTTCTTGATCTCGAACAACCCGCAAAAAGTCGCATTCACTTTCAACGCTACATCCTTCTTTAGCGCGTTCAGTATGCGTCGTTTGAAAATGACTGAACAATTCTTCCATGAATACCTTCGGCTCTTTATGCTTGGTGTTGGTGATGACCGCGGTTCGGATGCGTCTTTTAAATGCTGATTTTACATCGACCCTATATTGACATAAATAAATGCAAATTTTTGTTAAACTTTATAAGTGACATTAAATTCTGTTACGCTTTGTAATGTATTTATCTTGTTAGAACTCGTACAATCAAGATTATATATAATTACGTAATATTGTGTAACCTTTTTTTTACATTTCTTTTAGAGATACTTGCATTTCGTAAGATTTTAATTTACAGATTTAGTCATAAGTATTTTGTACATATAACATTTTCGTACGTAATATCTCTAGGTCTTCAAAAAAAAATTCTTTCTTCTTGCGGCAGATGGGACGATCAGATAACGTTTTCAAGAAAAGTCATAAAACAAAAGGGTTTACCTGACCGCTAGCTATAAACACAGAACGCATTTTAACAAACAAAATAATAATTAAGTTGATTCTATAGCAGGCCATTATATCTAATTTAAATTACTAATCACGCATGCATCCCTAAATGTAATACCTTTTTATTCTAATAAATGGATGTTATTTTTTAATATTATGAACTGGTCAGAATGACCCACATTTGCACCTTTGTTTTTTTCTATCTCATTTACGAACTCTGATGCATGAATTAAAATTAAATCTGTTATAAGCAAACAATTCGTTTTTTAGTTTCAATATATAACACATTAAGATATGGCCTTCTGTCGTGTGTACCAGTACCGTCGACCCCTTTTGACCGTTAACGAGGTTGAACCATTTTGCTCGGTGTGTAGTAAATTTAGATTTTTATCTTACGAACAGCTGCATCTGCACGCATGTTCATTCCTGCAGATTAGAATGTTATAAAAGCGCCGAACCCTTCCGTTTTTTAGTTTTAGTTTTGTTCTCGCCGGCTACGTTACGGTTATAGTGATAATTATTATTATTATTGTTTGCTTCGGCTAAACAGGTATGTTAGAACTAATTATTATTATTATTATTGTTGTGTATGTTAAAATTTTGCTACTATTTAAATTCTAACATGTGTGTGTGTGTGTGTATCTTTGTTTTTACGTAGAAAAATGGATTTGTTAAAACAATTGAACAAACCCTACACCAGCAGCCGGAAACATATCAAGAAATTGTGCGACTACGGGGTCAAAGAGGTCATCGAAATACTACAATTCCAAAGAGTCTTTTGCCGTGATAAACGTCAAAGTGTGATTGTTGTTGGTGAAAACTACGTTACATTTCTACCCAAGCGGATCAGCGACAAGTTAACAGATCAAAGGGTTAAGGAAGTTAATGAGCAGATTGCATCTAAAACGATTTCTCTGGGCTTAGTGTACTTGGGAAAAACATGCTGCGGCTATGATGACTGCATGTTTGTGGAAATAGATAAGGTATGGGGAAACATCAAGTTTACAATAAACCCCTTTTTTTAATGTTTTATTGTTGTTGTTACAGCCCCTGGAACCGTAAATAGAAAACAGAGGTCAGTCCTGAAGTCCTCAAGCTATCATCATCACCAGCAATCTATCAACATTTTATTATAAATTAAATGTAGTCATAACAATATATTAATAATAATAAACATAATTTTAATTCCTATCTGGCTTTATTATTTCTTCTAGAAAAGGCGGTGGAAAGAGTACATGGTGCGCGAGAGAGAAAGGTAGCAGAACTCGTAGGTCGTAGCGAGAAAAATTAAAATCTGGGAAAATCCAAGATGGCTGCTTTAAGAATGACAGATTCAAAATGACAGATTTAAATGACATATGCAAAAATGACAGATGCAAAAATGACAGATTAAAATTGACAGACGCATAAATGACAAATGCAAAAATGACAGATTAAAAATTGACAGACGTATAAATGACAGATGCAAAAATGATAGATTAAGATTGACATACGTATAAATGACAGCTGCAAAATTGACAGATTTATACTGACAGTTGCAAAATTGACAGATTAAAAATTGATAGACATATAAATGACAGATTTAAAATGACAGATTCAAGATGGCGGATATGCAAACGATACCGCGAATGATATGGTTTAATTCACGCCTCATGTTTGCATGTTAACTAGATCAATAAATTTACCTCGCGTCTCAATTACATATTTATTAGATTAATAAATTTAATTCACGCCCCACCTGCATATTAATAAGATCAATCAATTTAATTCACGCCTCACCTGCAGATTAATTAGAGCAATAAATTTAATTCGCGCCTCATTTGCATATTTATTAGATCAAAT
This sequence comes from Agrypnus murinus, assembly GCA_929113105.1. Lineage (NCBI taxonomy): Eukaryota > Metazoa > Arthropoda > Insecta > Coleoptera > Elateridae > Agrypnus > Agrypnus murinus. The sequence continues at coordinate 94,977,674 of OV816023.1, forward strand.
AATTTAATTCACGCCCCATTTGCATATTTATTAGATCAAATAATTTAATTTGATCATTTAATTAGAGCAATAAATTTAATTCGCGCCTCATTTGCATATTTATTAGATCAATCAATTTAATTAGAGCAATTAATTATGCTAATTAGGTTCCCACGGTCATCAAAATTTTCCCACGCTCAAGGGGCGCAATACCTACTGGATTTACTTCTAATTTCTTCTTAATATTTTGTGTTACTTACTAAAAGAATGGTACTAAGTATTCAAGTGAAATAGTTAAAGTGGGAAGAAAATCACGAAACCTACTCCAACATTGGGTTCATTCAGCAGGCCTACCGGTTTGGGTCACCGGAAGTTGTTTTGCTCACCACATTTTAAATACGATTTGTTTACATAACGTACTGGCACAATTGAAGTGAGGTTACAACAGCGCTCCTTGACGTTTATTATGTTGTGCTTAATAGATATTTTTACAATCTATATCGAAAAAACTGTTAATATTTACAATTTAGTTTTATTATCCTTATCTACTATTAGTTGCTCCACTATTATTAGTACAAATATCGAATTAGGTTATGTCACTCTATATTTGACAAGTAAATTTAAATATATTAACCGGTAACTAATTTTTCATAATTCAGTTAAAATCTACCGGTGAGCAGCACCGGTTTATCACCAGTAATTAGGCTGCAGTCTCACTGCAGCCACTACCACCCACCACCACCCACTACCATCGACCACCACCAATTAAAATA